>OY728162.1:983922865-985172865 GCA_963277665.1 Viscum album
GAGGACAGGAAGGTAAACGCCAAAAGAAATGTGTCTTTTATTACTGCAGCTCAAAGTACAAAGACACAAAACATCTACAAACAAACATCAACAACGCTAGAAGTAGCATAAACAAAAGTATCCAGGTCTGGAGCTAGTCCCGCTCCTGTCCATATGCTCCCGGAGCTCCACGATTGTAGGCCTCAGCTGCCTGAAGCTGAGCTCTCCCATGTCCACCAGCTCCCTGCGGTCGGGGTGGACCTCCTGGTGGTGGTGGTGGAAACACCTCGAAGCATCGTCCGCCTCCAGCTGCATGGCCAGCTCCCCTGCCACGGTCTCCTGCTCCATGCGGTCCGCCTCGATCAAACCTCTGCCTCTGCCTGGGAGGTCCTTCGGTCATCTACTGGTCATCCGTATGGCGGGTCGGACAGTCACGAGCCATGTGACCAACCCCGCCGCATGAGTAACACTGCCCGCTCATGGTAAGTCGTTGTCCACCCCGGGTGCCTCTCACAAACGATCCTATGTCACGCGGTCGACCACCTGTAGGTCTAGTCCTCTTGGACCCCTACGTCATTTGTCTACTGCTCGCTACAGAACACTCTGCCGTATACCGGCTAGTGGTGGGTCCTGCTACTGGAGACTGCTCAGCAAGGAAACTCTCCACTAGGAGGGCTCACTCCAACACCCTTGTCTGTGTAGGAATGCTGTCAGAAACAACTGAAGCTCTGATCTCTCACCTGAGCCCCTACTCGAAGGTTCGGGCCCTGAAGAATGGGTCTCGTACCATGTTCGTGGAATAACGCGAGAGATCGGTAAACCTTGCCGCATACTGGGCTACTTTCATGCTGCCCTACCACAGCTGTAGTAGCTCCTGGATGCGCACCGCTCAGAGGGTGGCTGGGACGAACTCTGAGAAAAAAAGGCTCTCAAAGTACGTCCAAAGGAGTGATGCCTCGTCGTGCACCTAGAGCATCAAGCTCTACCATCTGCCTGCCGCCGCATGCAGGAGGCTCGCTACAAGGACCACCATAAGGTCATCTAGTGTACCTACCAAATGAAAAACTCGTACAACTGCCTCCAGCCAATCCTCAACTGCATGAGGGTCCGTCTCCCCACGGAACCTGGGCGGTCGCTGACGCTGAAACTCATGAAGTGCATTAAGGCGACGTGCACCGTCAGCGGCTGGGGATGGTAGCATCGGTGGCTTGGTGGGTAGAGGTACCGTCAGTGCCTCTACTGTCAAAGGGCCCTATACTGAGGCCTCGTCACTCGGTGGGCTGTCGTCACGCACAACTCTCGGAACCCTAGTTGGCTGCCGTCGTGGGGCCATCCTGAAAAGAGATAGGTGCGCCACGGTCAGAACAGTATACCTGGTGAGATAACACAAGTAATCACAAAGAAAACTTGAAACACACATGCAATCAATGTTTTCGTGTATTAAGTCAGAAATCAGAAGTCTGGGTCCTGGTGTACGGATACATCGGCCACCGCTCCAACACTAGACTCCCTGGACTGAAAACTGCACTCAATACTCTCAGCACTAGTGCTTCACATAGAAAAAGATCAGATTTTGAAGTTCTGCGGTAGAACCGAACACCTCTGATACTAATTTGTCATGACCCATCCTCGGGGCCCATGCCGTGACTACCCCAAGCCCGACTTCCATAGGCCAGGGGCTGGTGACTAGCACCAAGGCGTAATTCCCGGTAAAAAGGGAAGGCATTTCCTTTGTAAAGTAAACCACAAACACCACAGAGCAAGAAGGCAGAACTAAACACTAAGTAAAAACTGAGTATAACAGTAACTGCGGAAAAGAAAGTGGGCCAGTATACAAACCCAACTGAAAGTAAAGTACAACAGGAAAGGGGAAAATAGCAACTGAAAAGTAAAGCCGCAACGTCGAGCTGTCCACTGGGAATCCCACCTGAAGGGCGGGTACAGATAGCCTCCACTGCTCCACGGGTCTAGCCGACCACTCCGAGTACGTCCCACCCAGTGGTCCACCTCCAGGTGTCGTCCTACTCCGCAAGCCTCAACCACGATCAGCGCTGTCCGTCGTCTGCAACCAACACAATGTAGTGCGGGCATAGCCCGTGCAGGGGTGAGTATAAGCTACTCAGTAGGGACCCCGAGATCCCCGAAGGTCTCCCAGAATCCACAAAGGATAATCCACAAAGGTAATATACAATCACGAAGTAACATCTGACACTGCTTAGGTATATGCCCATACATATACATAAGTCATCAATTCCAAGTTCGGCTCCAACATCCGAGCCCAATTACAACCCAGTCCACACAGGAAAGCAAAACGTAAATCCACACAGGATAGCACAACACAATCCACATAGGAAAGAAAAACAGGATTCATCTCACACATGAATACTACTTCGTAAGACGATAGAGATGATCAGATGTAGCCACTGATTCATCTAAGCTGTCGGACCCACAAAGGAACGGTAGGTACTTACCCCCGCAATGACCCACACAGGATCGATCATGAAGTTGAAACCATAGCTATTGGGAAACTCCTTCTCCATAAAGTACAGTGGGTATGCCGCTACAACCAAGCGCTTCCCTCTAACCTTGGACTGTTGTAGTACTCCACCTATCGAGTATTGTGGGCCTGCTGCTACAACCAAGCGCTTCCCACCATGGGTCTGCCGCTACAACCAAGCGCTCCCCCTCATATCCTCTAGAGGTACTCCTTCTATTGAGTACCACGGGTCAGCCGCTACAACCAAGTGCTCCTCTTTCGTGGGTCTACCGCTACAACCAAGCGCTCCCCCGTGCTGCTACAACCAAGCGCTCCTCCGTTGTGGGTCTGCCGCTACAACCAAGTGCTCCCCCACATAGCCTCCAGAGGTACTCCTTCTGTTGAGTACCGCGGGTCTGCCGCTACAACCAAGCACTCCTCCGCCGTGGGTCTGCTACTACAACCAAGCGCTTCCCACTAGGCTATCCGTAACACACCGAGTCGTTCGATCAGCAGTCGTCAAGTCTCAACCGGCTCTAGGGTTTCCGCACACAGCATGCTCGTTCCGGGAGGGTCCACTCCACGAGCCAGGAGGTCGATGCATCAACTGACACATAGTCCAGAGTTGATATATCCAAATGTTCTGTATCGTCAACAGGAACTCAATGTCACAGACGACGCGTCAAACAGACGTCTGGTCTGAGATTTATTAGCTTTTCCGTTCCAGGGTCCCGGTTGGATTTCGGGTGCAATCCAACCCGGCCTCTATCCAACTGCATCCAAAACTCAAACTAATTATGCCAAAAGTTTTGTCTCATCAAGGGGAAATCAATGAGACAGAAGGCGCGTCAATCGGACACCCCGTCTGTGAGTTATTGGCTTTTCGTCCCAGGGGCCAGGTTGGTTTCGTAAGCGAACCAACCCGACCACACTCCGACGACATAAAAACCTCGATCAAAGTAAGCCAAAAGTTCCGTCTCACTTAGAGGAATCCAACAAAGTCGACGGCACGTCAATCGGATGTTCGGAGCTCAAGTTATGAGTGTTTCCGCTCAGGGGGCCCGGTTGGTTTCGGGTACGAACCAACCCGGCTGAACCCAAAGTACTCCGAACCCTTTAGTGTGATATACCGAAACGATCATCTCGATCCAAGGATCACATCTCCGCTGACGGTGCGTCGATTGGAGGCACGTAGCTCAAGTTATGATCAAAATACCGAAAAGGTCCGAAAACAGGGGGTCTGGGCCCGGACCGGCCCGACCCCCCCCTGGGTCGACCCGAACCGGGACGACCCGACCCGGGTCCGGGTCTGACCCGACCGGCGCGGCCCGGCCTGGCCAGGGCGTGGCCCGGCCCGGCCTGGGCGCGACCCAGCCCGACCTGGGCGCGACCCGGCCCGGCCGGCGGGTCGGGTCGGCCGGTTACTGCCGAGCGGAGCGGGGGGCGTGCTGCCCCCGCGTGAGGGAACCGCGGCCCCGCGTGGGGCCGCCCTTACTAGCAGACACGGCCGGGCCGCCGCGTCCCATGATCCTCCGGTCCCGCGCGGTCGCGGGACCGCGCTGCTGCCGCCGCGGCTTCAGCCGTGGCGGTTCTCCACGACGGCGCGTCGGGCGCCGCCGTGCCGGCATGGCGCGCTGGCGGGTCGCTCTGTGGACTACCGGACGAGTTCTGGTGGTCGGAAATTCACTCCATCTTCACCAAAGGTCCTCTTGGGGTCCTTCCTTCACTGCGAGGACCCTGCATCGCCCGTGCGGCCTTCTTTATCGACGTCCGTCGTTTCGCACACCAAGAACGAAAGGGGCGGTGGGTTCGGACTTGTTCGTTTGTCCACACCCATCACGTTAGCGGTTTTAAAAGTCTCACAACAATTTTAATCGTACGCTGTGGGTATAAATCACAAATATTTAAAAGAATAAACCCCTACCTCGTCGTAGTCGTTGAACGTGAGTTCTTCGCGGAATTGACCGTCACAGAAGAAGATTATCGTCGCGTCGTAGAAGGGGCATCGCTGTCATCGTGGTACACGGCGTCGCGTCGACGATCTCAATCAGTTGTTGATCGAAGATTGTTGCAGGAAAGGAATGTCGCGGAAGAACGTCGTCAGCTTTGCGGTACACAGCATCGCGTCGTCGATCTTCGAGGGTTCGGCATTCTACGTCGCCTTTCGTCGAAGGCCGACGTTCTTCGCGTTTTTCGCGTTCTTCACGAAGGAGGATGAAGATAGAGTTTCTCCAAATCCTCTCAACAAGCCACCCCCAAGAAAGACAAGCGTTGGTCTTATTTTAGTACATGCCAACAATTTGAAAAACAAGTTAAGAAACGAACCATTAATTCGATGAATTAATGGTAACAACTTAACTGCCCAATTAATAGGGGCGTTAAGAATTTAAGAAAACGCATCGGTTGACTTTCATTTAAAAGGGGTTTTCGCGGGTGCGTTACTTAGAGGAAAAGAAACGGTGGGGCTCGTGTGGGACCCACCTTACAAATATCCTACCTTGGATATTTTTGGGTTCCACCCTATTCGCTTTAACTCAGATTAAGTGGGTTTAAGTGGCTTTAAGTGAAATAAAATAAAGTTGTCGCACCACTTTATTTTATTTCTTAACTTAACCCCAAAAACTAAAAACCACACCCGAGCAAACGCAACTCCGGAAAAGGTGTTTCTAAGAAAATATCGGCGCATTGATTCCATCGGTGCCCTCAGAATTTGATTCCGAGCATCGGTTCAAAAGTTAGTAAAACCCGCTCGTTCGTTCACTGAACGTACCCGAGCCAAACTTCGGAAAATGATTCTGGGCACACCGGGCCTCGAAATCAGGTGCCGTTAGAAACTGCGTTCTTGTAAAATTCCATATAAAATTAAGAAAAAAATTTCCTTGAATTTTACGGGTCTTTACACTTATATATAAATTTTATTCAATCATGCTCTAAGGAAGCCCAAAAGTATTCAAGATTACTGATTTGGTGAGAAATCTTAGTTCTTGTTTGATGGGAACAAAAAGTTCTAACATGAAATTAATTTATTAATTTAGGTTTCTGTATACCTTTAATGTATCTAAAAAGTACCCCACTAAATCCATTTTTATAGAGGGAATTCTCAGAACATGGACCATTATAAAAAGAATTTTTTTCTCCCATCTAAAAAATTGTTCTCTTTGGGATTAACCATGAGGTAAATTCCTATTTTGAAGGTATTATACCATTGTGGGATTTTTACCAATGCTTATTAATTAAAATATCATCAACTAATTTTAGATTTTTATGGTTAAATAGGGTTACCACTCTATGATGTATTAAATGAATGGTGATTTTATCTTAATCTAGGCTGATGAGGGCTATAACAATATTTTTTAATGTCTCTGCTCATGAATTTTTAATCAATGGGATATACAAAAAAATGGACTAATGGGTTATTATTTCATTAATTCCTAAGTATATTTGGGAAGAGGTATCAATTCCACCTTATATATGGAATAATTATAATTACCCACAAAACATACATATATTTTACATCATTTTTAACATAATAACAAAAAACAATCCTAATAATCTAAATGTTCTATGTCTTTGGTTTATTAGTTACATAATATATGAAAATAACAAAACTACATCTTTTTTATTCCCAAATTCATATAGGATCTTATATCCCATTATAATTATATCATTATATGAGATGTTATGGGTAAAAAAATAAAATAATTTACTGAAATATAATCCATGTAAGGGCATGGTAAAGGGGTAACATGTGGAGAATAATCATCATGAGATAAATGGACCATAAAAGGGAATAATATGTAATCATGATAATGAAGTAGAAATGAATCATAAAAGCATGGAATAAGTTAATATAAATCATTTATATGTGGAAACAACACAAAACATGATATTATAAGCCTAATTAAAGGGTTGCTACCAAGAAAATATAACAGTGTGCTAGGATCATCACTTTTGCATCATACATGGTATCTCAAGAGATATTATCATTACCCAATAAATTGTGGATCCATATAATTTCATTTGCACCCATAATAACATAATATATACATGAATATACATTCTATATAAAAATTAATCATATATAAATCATAAGCATGAGAAAACCCTATATAAAGGAAATGGGTTAAAAATCATGTTGGGAAGCATGATTAATATATAATAAATATTCCCCTGAAAAGAAGGGATTATGGATTTCTAGATGTTCATAATTTAATAAAGAATCATACTTCATAAATTTAGAAATATATTAAAAGAAAAAACAAAAAAAATGGTGAAGAAGTAAGTTTGGTAATGAACTAATTAAATGATGTTTTAAGAAATGGGTGAAGAACCTTTAAAGGAGATATGGTCATAGAGTTTTCCACAATTTAAAAAAATCAACTAAAATGATTTTTATTAAAGTAAAGAGTATTTTTAGAATTCATATTTTATAAAATCCTTTTAAAAAGTAATATATAAAAAGGGACTGAGAAATAGAAAATTTTTCATCAATTGGATTTTTATTAAAGAAGATATTGGGAAACAAACTTGAAAGACTTATATATCTATAAAAAAAGAGAAAATAAACATGTTATATATATATATATATATTAATAATATATATAGAAAATTTAATAATAATACGTGAATAATAGGTATATAATTAGAGATAAGAAGGGATATATCATAAACTAAAGGAAAAAGGGTGAGTAAACCCCTTACATTAAGTCTTAACTCGACTTAGTAAGCGCATATAACCACTTGAATAATCAAATTAAATTTATTAAATACTTAATTAAAACCATTTTAAATGTTTCATTAATTTATTATTATTCTTTTATATTCATTTATAATCATTTTACTTATTTTTTATGATTATTATTATCTTCTTAGGGATGTTTTTTCATGGTTCCAAGGTCACATTTATATACTGGTAATTATCAAAGTTCATGTTAAAAGAGTTCATAACTACAGGAGTCTAATGATATGGATTTTATGTCTCTAAAAAATAAAAATGATTTTAAATATAAAAATATTTTCTAATTTATGCATGATTCAATTATTATAGTTCTCATTTTATAATGATATGTTCATTTGGTTGGTTTATCGACCATTACAAAGTCAATTTATTTTATTTAATTTTATGATTATTCACCCCTTCTAGAACATGAATCATGTTATAATATAATTATTAAGTTTATATTTGGTAATTAAATGGTTAATTTTAACCACTGAGGAAGGAAGTGATGGTTTTTTAAAAACAATATCCTTATAGGTGGTTATACCAGCCAAGAATTGATGTTTATTTTAAAAAACAACTATTTTCTTGATTTATGGTTTTTACACTCATATTATAGAATATTAATCATATTTTAAGTTATTTATTTATACCATAATTATATATTAATATAATATCAAAACCATCTATATAGGTAGTGATGAAAAATTAAATACATTGTCCATAGCGGCAATGAACCTACCATAATATGGGAAGGTTGTCATTTTATAATGATTAAAGGGAGTAGGATAATGGATATTCCATTAATATAATAATATTTAATTACTCCTATGATACTTATGTTATTATATCATGATAATTAAAAGATATTTTTGGGATTTAGAATAAGAAGAAAACTCAAAACATTTTGGTTGAGATAATTTTCCTCTTCCTTTGGAAGTCTTTTTTTGGTATGTTACTTGGGATTAAGGAGTGATCTTTTATTAAGAAAAAAACCTAAAAAATGTGGATAGTGGAGTTTTTAAGGTATTTTGGTAGGGATTTTTAAGTAATAATTTATAAGTGATGAGAAATAGGGTAGTGAATGGTTGTATTTATAAGGGTCGGAAGGGTGTTTTAGAATAAAATATTATAATATAATACTATTTCTCCAAATAGTGATCAAACTTGTGAATCAGTGTTAAGGTTCTTTAAATTTAATAGTAAAGTGGACTTTAAAATTTACCTATAACTTCTATAAACCTAAAAATACATTCATATATACTATAATAATATATGGTGCTTATATAAAATTTTACTATTCACTTATATATTTTACTATTCATGAAAAATACTAAAAAGTCACCCTTTCCAAATTTTGATAAATGATTAAAAAATTGAAATACATTTTTTTAAAATAAGTAGTTTATTTTAATATTAAATATTACTATAAAATTTATTGTTTTATTAAATAATGAAAAACATGATTTACTAAACATGTATACTTTTACTTACATTATGCTACATTCACTGAGCAATTATTTGATTGTATTTTAATACTTATTTTTACTTATTTAATTGATGGTAAAATTAATTATATTTTAGTTTAATAATTTACCCTAATGGCCATTTTATATTCTAATACTTAGGTTAATATTTCAATGGATAGGTTATTATTCCAAACTCTAACCCCAAAAGTGGTTTTATAAAAATTAAGAAAATGGTTTAGAGTGAGGTCATTATTCCAAATGTAATATTTCTAACTATGTTATAATTTTATATAACCTATAAATACCTATCATGCCTTCTATTGTTTATTCACTAAATTTCTTACCAAGTTTATTCACATTTCGTTTACAAAATACCAATATTTTTTCTAATAGTTTATTTGATTTTTACAGTGTTTTCCATATCTATGACACTTCTAGGGGAGAAAAATGCACTATAACTTCACTTTATAGTATTTTTAGTTTCATATATTTGTTATCCCATTCTATTATTTTTTATTTTGAGTGTATTTATACTTCATGTTTAAGGTTATTATGTTAATGGTGTAAAATAGTGTTCATTTTTTATGGGATTCATGTAAATTATCTATACAAATATATGTTGGAAATGAAATTTTATTTAGAAAATTATTAGATATTACATTTTTCACTTCTTTAGATTTTTTTCCTTTAAAATTTCAAATCAAACTATATGATTAATAGAGATGAAGGTATTTTTTTGTTTTATCATGTCCTTAGGTTCCCATATTACCTATTCATACTTATGGTTTTATCAAAGTATGTGGATAATGTAAGTTTACTTGTTGCAAAGAATTTTATCTCTATGGTCTAAGATATTTTTCAATTACTCCTCATAAGATATATTATCCTATAACTTCACAACCTCTGGATTCAATACATGCTTGGGATTTGTTAAATAATTCCTCATGAGGGGTACAGGAGACACATTGTGTACTAGAGATAGGTTTAATGAAAGTACTAGTATATAGGCCATAGATCTGATATAATCAAGAATCTCAAAGGGTTCAATGTATGTGGAATTGATATTTCTCTTCTTCCCAAATCACATAACTCTATTATATAGAGATATATAGAGGGACTCATTATCTCTAACTTCAAACTTCAAGGCACGTCAAAGATTAATAGCACAATACTATTTTCAACTCTATAATGCACTGATGTGTTGTTGAAAAGACTTTAAATTCCTTTCATTTATTTGGAAATTAGGGTCCCAATAGTTTATGGTCTATAAATTTATCATAGAATATTGGAGTTCAACACATCTTTTCATAGAGGGATTTATATAGGGCCATCTAAATGCCTGAGTGATATCTATTTTGTACAAGAACTTGGTTAGAGAAAGATGTTTATCTTAGCCTCATTTAAAATATATAGAGATTGATTTCAACATGTATTCTAGATTTTAAATGGTCCTTTCAGATTAAAATCGATTTGAGGCTGATATTTTATATTTTAGTTCATCTCTATGTTCAAATAATTTTGAATAATCCTCCATAACTTATAGGCGAACCTTTAATATCAATCAAATATAATTGATAGTGGTGTTACATGAATCCTCACCACTTATCTAATGCATATCTTTTTAATTTGATCAAGTGATAAATTTTCTCAAATGGGGATGATGTATGAAGTCTTTATAAAGTGATCCACCATGACCCATATGTTATTGTTTCCTATAAATGACTTCATAATTCCAATGATAAAATCTATGATGATGTAATCTTATTTTAATCTTGATATGATTAATAGATGAATCAACCCTTGTAATGTTTTCATTTTTACTTAACTTACTATCAAAGAAATAACTTTTATGTATATTCATCAATCTTTTTTCTTATTGTCCCAATATAATTTCTCTTATATATATCTATAAAATATGTATAATCCTTATGTGGATTAATAATATTGATCTATGAGAATCCTATAATAGTTATACTTTATAACATGCTCTAATGATTCTCATAATCATGTATAGAATCTTAAAATATCATATGTATCAATGTTTATCCCTAATAATTTACCCTTACTTATTGTTTCCACATTCTTTTGTGTCCCCTCATTATCCCTTTAAGATTTATTAATCTTATTTAGAATAGATAGTTGAGTAATCATTTGATATAATGAGTATGTTTTCCCTTTATTTATAATTATTATATCTATCCTTTATATGTCTGAGAAGATTTTATTATTTTAAATCATCATCATGGGTAAAGTTACAAAATATTTTCTACTTAGAGAATATTACACTTTATTTTGTTTTTCAGGATAATAATGTATTATGAAATAATATTCTTTATTCAAATCTAATGATATTTGTTGGTGTATATTGAGCATCTTCAATGTGAATATACACTTAATAATTTTATGGTAGGTGTATTTTTTCACACTTTTATCCATGTAGATAATTCCTCCAAATAATTAAGTCCAAGATTATTACTACAAATTCAAGATCAATAGTTGGGTAATTTGTTTCATATACCTTCAATTTTCTTAAGGAACAGGTGATCATTTTATCATTTCCCATGAGTATACAAACCAACTCATTCTTTGATGAATCACTATATATCAAAAATCCTTCCCCACTTGAGGGTAGTGTGAGTGTGGTTGTAGTTATTATCCTATTCTTAAACTCCATTAACCTCCATTCACAATTATCTATCTAGAATAACGTTACTCCTTTATGAGTTATCTTGGTTAATCTTTTTGAAAATTTTGAGAAGTTTATCATAAACCATTGAGATTACCAAACTAATTCAGGGAAATAATGGATCTATATTAAAAAAGTCGGTATGTGACATTCCTATATTTCCTTTTTTTTCAATAAATTATCCATGTATATCCCCTTTCTTATATTATGATTTCCCAATAATGTCACTTTCTCCATTAAGAAGTCACATTTACTGTACTTTTCATATAACTTATTTTTTCAAAAATTTCTTTAGAATATTATTTAAATGATATTCATGTTATTCCTTTACTTTAGAGTATATGAGAATATAAATAATAAATACTACCAAACATTTATCAAGTCATTCTTTAAAGACTTTATTCATTAAGTCCTTGAAGATTAATGAATCATTTCTATTTTTAAATGGAATCACTATAAACTCAAACTGTCCATATCCAATGTGAAAGATATTATTTAGAATATCTGCTATCCTAAAATTTAATTTATGATAAAAAAATTGAAGATCCACCTTTTATAATTACTCATCCACACATAGTTTATCAAAAAATTCATGAATCCACGGTTGTGGATATTTTTTTTATCATGATATTGTTGAATTCATGATAATAAATGAAAATAATAATTGATCCGTACTTTTTCTTGATAAATTGGACTGCATTTCCCCATGTTTAATAAATTAAGTGTATGGAATCCTTATTTAAATTCTCATGTTGATTCTTCTTCAACCCTTTTAGTTTAATTGTATCCAGTCAATAGGGACTCTATGATATGGGAAAAAGAAATGGGTATATGTTCTATTGAGAACTCAAGTTATTTATCACGAGGAATACCATAAAAATATTCACTGAATACATAATTGTATTCCGTAATAATGGTAATTTCCTTAAGGATAATCCTTCCCTTTGTCTAATCCATTTGAGAAAGATATTCATACTCATATTGAAATAATATCCATGTTTAATATGAAGTTTACAAAGGATATTCATCATTATCCTTGAACTTTTATAGATTTAGAGTATGGTTTAGAATATGGAAATTAATTTTACTTTCACTTAATTTGATATTAGATTTATATAATAACAATCAATCAATATACAATATATAATTGAATACTAATAAAGGTTTTATAAAAAAAATTGGGATATTTTTTCGTAATTTGGATATTTTTTACTGATAACTCAACCTCCATGTATTGAGGTGGTATTTTAATATTTCTACTGAACATACATTGTAACATCCCATTACCTTTATGTCCAATTCATTTAAAACATTTTCATGGTTTTCCTTTTTCTTTATTTGGGTAGGATTGAGAATGAATTGGGAGGATACCTATAATGGTGAAGTCAGAGATTTGTTGGATTCTCAGCATAAAACCTACTGGTTCATCACCCTGTTGGGGATTTACACACCGTTTAATTTGGTTACATGATGTGTAAATCCTCAAATAATAATAAATCCATTTTTAGATAAAGTCGATGGTTTTTTCAGTGATTTGGGATTTTTCAATTACATGACGCGTAATTGGATTACACGTCATGTAAAGTCTAAAATGTTTTTTTAAATAGGAATATTGGATGAAAATTATATTTCCTCCTCTCCAAAAATCCTTGATCTTGACCCAAGAGCCATCCACAAGATATTTTGGAGCTCTCAAACCGTTCCAGGTTGTTCCATTCAACAATTTAATGGGGTTCTGATTGCGGGGTGACTTTCTGGGTAAGTGTTCTCCCTATCTCTTTGTATGTTTCTATTACCCTTCTTGGAGTTTCATAGATTATCATGAAATTTATGAATATAAACTCCGTGTTGATTGAATCTTATTTCTAGGTTGAGTTCGTAGATATTATGTGCCTTCATTCTTTTTGGTGGTTTTCGTTGTGGGTTTTTTATTTCTATGAGAAAGGTAGGTGGTTCCGTTATGATGGAAAAATTTGATTAACCCTAAACTACTTGATTTAAATTCAATTGTTTTATTTAAAATAAATTTCATGAAACTTCTTTAAATTGGTTTATTAAAAACCTAATTCCATTGAATTAGAGTATTTTGATTTTATTTGGCATGAAATTGGGGGAAAACCCCCCAATTCCATTGAATTGGGATGTGTTTGTGAAATTGATGGAAAATTGTGGATTTTAAATTATTAAATTTTAATTATGAAATTGATTTGTTGAAATTGATTTCAAATTTTTATTTGATGAAATGTCTTAAAATGATTTTGATATAAAATAAATGTTTTTATCTTGTAAAAATACATGTTTTGATTAAAAACTCTTGTGTTGGTTTTTAAATAGAAATTAGAATATTTGAAATGTGGAATAGGATGAATGTTATTTTCAATATTTTTAAAATAAATTTACCATAATTGGTTGTTATTGGAGAACATAAAATCCTAGGTAGTTAGTAAGGTATTAGAATAAACTCTTTTTGATGCTTTATAACTGAAAAGAAACATATTACAGTAAGTCACATCTCTGATGGGATAGTGACGACTCTCTTTTGGCCAATGTTAGAGGGACATGTGTATAAAAATATTTCTGTGATCACCTTCGAGTGTGTGGGTATCCATTTTCTTAGAAATATCATACCTTTTGGTATATGACCATGTTTCTCATTTTCTTTATTTGAAATATATTCCATTGTTTTTTGTAAACTCTTTTACAGATTCCTTTGGAACCTCTATGAATTTTTTTATATAAAATGTTTATCAACCCATTTATTTAAAGTACTTTCATAATTTTAACTGTAAAGCATGTTTTGTTTTAAATATGATTTTTAATTTCCATTATTGTTTATTTAAAATAGAAATATTTATTTAGTAAATTAAATATTTACATCTTATTATGGAATCCTTGGTGAGACCCTAGAGGTATTTTAACTCACACCCTACCTATGCCTTCATGTGTTTGTAGATTATCTTATTTCGGGTTAGAGCAAGGGTAAGGTGCCACTTGGTGGTAGTTGCTATTGATCCTTAGGATTGGAGAGTTGGATCCATATATACTTGGATTTTTATCCTATATTATTGTACTTTCCTATAGTAATTTTGGTTGTTTACCTATTTTACTTCTGGTGCACTTATCCATGCTGAAGTTTCTTTGTATACATACTAACTTGTTTACCATGATTCCATGAAATTTGTGGAAAATTTATTCCAACTTTCATTTTGAATGATTCTAGGTGCTAGTCTCTAATTCATGGGGATCGGGAACTCCATTCCAACCATGTTAGAGATGGCTCATTTATTGGGTTACTATGGTATCCAGGTTGGTTCGTGATAAAGTGGTATTAGAGCTCTATGTTGATCTTCTTGTCTTAATGTTAGTATGTAGTTGTGTAATTCTATCAAGACTTAGTAGGTATTTATGACTGGGTGTCTAGCCATGTCTCACCGTAACAAACCTTAAGTCACCATAGGTGGTTTGGGAAGGATGTCTTGAGGATTAGTTCTAGTCTTTTCCCTACTTTTTATTTTGATAGGTTGAAATAAAAATCTTATGATCTTATTTTTTGGGATTCATTTTTTACTTGTTTCTCAGTTTGAGTGGTAAAATGATGTATTATACATTGTTTTATTATGTTTTATAGCATCGTGTATTTGAGAATACATGTTTATAGGATCTAGTGGGAATATGTTGATGAACCACAGAGATAAAAATATTCTTTTGGACCCGAATCCAGTGGAGGTGATTGGGTGTACCATATAAGATCTGGGAAATCCACCACCACAATTTTATATTTGGGCTCCAGTTGTGGAACCTCAAAGGTATGATCTCTAAAATTTTTCTCAATAATTCCTTAATAAGAATCCACCAGTGTTAAAAGTCATAAATAATTCTTAAGAGGTTGATGAATGGTTAATAAGGATAGATTGTTTGTTTGAATTATTAGGGACACATGAGGAGATCAAGGTAAAGTCTGATGCATTCATGATGGAGGTACCAAGTAAGATATTGTAGGACATGATGGTGACAGTGAAGAAACATTAGGGCTTAGATTGGAAATACTTTAAGTCTATTTTCACTGACCAATTCTATCTAGATTCGATATTATTAGCCAAGGATTTAGAGTAATTCAAACTTGACAAGGCTGATAGAATCTTGATAGATTATCAAATCATTTTTCTGACCTAGATAAGTTTTCACCTATGGTAGTATCGAATTAGAATATGATGACTCAATGGTTTGATTTGAGTCTTCGAGAGGATATTTATTCTCATTTTTTTTTGTCGGAGATTCTGTATTATGCTAGTGTGCTGGATAGAGCGTTGATGGTTGAAATGGACCTGGTCGGAATGTCAAGGTTTTTTAGAGTTCTTATTTATCCCAGTTTAAGTGGGAATTCCTCTAAAGAAAAAAAGTAAGTGTGATGATTCTCATGGTGGTTCTCAAAATAAGGGGTTTTCTAGACATCCTATAGTTCCTGGAAAAGGCCCTTTTATTTTTTACCAGTGTAAAAAAGGCCGGTAATTTGAAGAGGGTTTGCACTAAGGAACCCAAAACTTGTCGCTCCTATGGAAGATTGGTTCACTTGAAGAAGTTATTCAATGTATTTTCTACTATTATTAGTGGCATAGGATCAACATCACCTATTAAAACGGTGATTTAATTAGATGCTTAAAGTAAAAATGGATCCTAGCCACAAGAATCTGGAATGAAATTTCTTTTCATAGTAGAAGAGTCTCTAGAGGAAGTAGATACGGGTCCAGTCGCTGTGATAGGTACCATCACTATAGCTTATTCATTAGTGACTACTTTATTTGATATTGGTTCATCTCATTCATTTATTTCAAACTGTATTTTAAATATTATAAATATTTCTATAGAGATTTTTTCTTGTGTAATGGATATTGATATTTCCCTTAGACCAAAGAGCGAATAGGGCCTATGTATTCCCTCTTGTGCTTTCTCATTCTTAGATGTTGATCTTACTTGTATTTTTCTGGTTCTCAATGTGAAACTTATTGATTTTGTATTCAGGATGGATTGGTTGATTACTAATAAATATTGGATTGATTGATATCTTCGATGGGTCTCCTTTACTACACCTGATTGTGTATAACATATATTTCAAGTAGAATGGGACCCAAGGTCAAGTAGAGCCCTATATTCTTATTTGGAGTTAGGGAATGTGATATTTGTGTTCTCCATTGATTTGGAATGAGAATCTTTGAGTGTTCATCTCTCTCCATTTTTCTTTGAGTTTCCTAACATGCTTTCTTATAACTTATCTATTATGTTATTGGTATGGTAGGTAGAGTTTTATATAGATTTAGTATTTGATACTAAACAAGTGTTTATCCATTCATACAGTATGGAGCCAGTTTAAATGAGAGAGTTGAAGATTCAGTTGGATGATCTTCTATAGAATGTCTATATACGCCTGAGTGTGTCACCTTGGGTGGTGTTGGTTCTATTTATTAGGAAAGATAATGGTTCACTTCACCTTTGTGTTGATTATAAAAAACTGAATAGAGTCATAGTAAAGAAAAAATATATGTTTCCATGGATTGATGATATATTTGACCAGTTAAAAGGGTTGAAGTGGTTTTCAAATATTGAACTTCATTCTGGTTACCATTGGTTGAGGATAAAAGAATATAGAATTCAAAAAACTACCTTTTGGAAAAAGTAAGGCCATTATGAGTACATTGTCATGAATTTTTGTTTAACCAATGATCTCACAGTTTTTAGGGATTTGATTAACATGATTTTACATGAGTATCTTGATACCTTAGTGGTATTATTTTTGGATGAAATCCTTGTTTACTCTATGTATGAGAAGGATCATGTGTTTCATCTAAAAGAAGTTCTAGAATTGCTGAGAAATCACTAAATTTATTCAAATAATTCGAAATGTGATTTTTGGATTCAAGAAGATAAGTTCTTGGGACATGTGGTTTTGAAGCATGGTATTTTAGTTGATCCTGATAAAGTGAAATCAGTTATGACATGGGAACAACCATGAAGTGTTTTCAAGATTCGGAGCATCCGGGGTTTATCTATATATTATCACTGGATAATCAAGGACTTCTCAAAGTTGGATTCTTCGATGACTAACCTAACTTAAAAGAGATTAATGTTTTCATGGGATGAAAAATTTTATAATTATTTTGTTGAGATGAAATGTATTTTTGCTACTGCACCAGTTTTGACTATTCTAGAGGTTGGTAAAGGATATGTGGTCTTCTGTGAAACATTTAATTCTAGTTTAGGTTGTGTTATTATGCAAGGTGATCATGTTGTTGCTTATGGATATCATCAACTTAGGCCACATGATAAGAATTATCTAACCTGTGAAATTGAACTTGAAACAATAATTCATGTGCTTAAAATTTGTAAGAATTACTTTTTTTGAAGAAAAGTTTACCATGTACTCTGGCCCCAAAGACATGAGTCATGTCCTCTCTGAAAAAGATTTGAATATACATCAGAGGAATTGTGGAGAATAACTGAAATATTTGGAATTTAAAAATTCTTATACCTTTTGGAAAGGTAATTTCATTATATATGGTTTCAGTAGGAAACTTCCTACCGGGTCTGTGAAGGAATCATCAGAAGAGTGGAACTTGATGGCTCATTTTGCGTAGTTTCACATTGGAGTCTAGGAATCAAGGGATGAGGTTTCCTTGGATACTGTTCAATTTTCATCCAACCTTCTCAAGATGATTCTTTAGGAACAACAACTTAATGATGATTTTTATATCATTAGAGACTCTCTTTATAGTGGGGAGACTGTTTGTTGAGTTTTCATTCGCAAAATAAGGAATTCTATGTTATCTGAATTGTTTTTGGTTCCATTGTTGGTAAAAAAAGCTATTATGGGGGATTTCTATAATTCCCAGTGGGTTGTGCACCCGATAATTAAAAATATGTTCTATGACATGCGGCATGGATTTTTGGTGGCCAAGTAAGAGATGGAGCATTGTTGAATTTGTCTCTCATTTTTATACATGCCAACAGGTCAAAGCTGAGCACTAGAAAACTTCGGGTTTTCTTTAACCACCTCTAGTCCCAACTTGGAAGTGGGATAAGATCTATATGTAATTTTCTATTGGGTTTACACGTACATAGAGAAATAAGAATGTGATATGGGTTATGATCGATCAGTTGAACTAATCAACTCACTTTTTACCCATTCATGATACAACCAAAGTTGATGAGTTGGAAAATCTATATATGAAAGGGATTGTTCATTTTAATTAAGTTCCATCTACTATAGTCTATGATAGGAATCCTAGGTTAACTTCACAGTTTTGGAGAGGCCTTCAGGGGGTATTGAGATCTCAGGTCCATTTGGGTATGACATAGCATCCACAGTCAGATCGATAGACAGAGAGAGCCATATATATTCTTAAGGACATGATTCATGCCTACGTTCTTGAATTTGGTAGAGATTAGGATGGCCATCTAGGATTTCTTGAGTTTTCTTATAACAATAGTTATCAGTCTATGATTAGAATGGATCCTTTTATGGCCTTGTATAACTAACCTTACAGATCTATGTTATGTTGGCTGGAGATTGTTGAAATTTCCTTGGTTAGTCCAAGATTGGATCAAGAGAAGATAATAAATATTCATTTGATTCATTAGATAATGTTGATGGAACATAGCTGGTATAAGTATTATTTTTATCATTATCACAGACTAATGGAATTTTCAATTAGTGACCATGTGTTCATGAAAGTTTCACCTCAGTTAGGTCATCGATGGCTTGGGAGGCAAGGAAAGATTGCTCCTCATTTAATGGGACCTTTTAGGTTGTTGAGTATGTGAGAAATTTTCTTACCATTTAGAACTTCCACTATAACTAATATCCATACATAATGTATTCCATGTATCTTAGCTAAAAAAGTAACTATCTGATCCATATCATGTTTCGAGATGGATCGATTTTAATGTTGAACCATAATTATCCATGATTGAACAACTAGTTATTATAGTTGATTCTAAAACCATGGTACATCATGGGAGGTAGATGCCTTTTGTTCGTGTGCTATGGAAGCATAGTTCTGATTCTCATGAGACATGGGATCATGAGGCATTGATGAGAGAGTAGTGGCCTCACATTTTTTATATGGAAGCTTCTTGGAAGGTTTTGTGGAGATAGAATTTTTTTATGGTGGGGAGGTTGTAACATCCTATTACCTTTATATCAAGTACATTTCAAACCTTTTCATGTTTTCCCTTTTATTATCTTGGTAGGGTCGAGAAGGAATTATGAAGATACCTATAATGGTGAAGTCATATATTTTTTGGATTCTCAGCATAAAACCCACTAGCTACACAACATTATGGGGATTTACACACCATTTTATATGGTTATAAAACATATAAATCCAAAAAAATCCTTTTTTAGAAAAAGGATATGGGTTTTCTGGTTATTTTGGGATTTTTTAGTTACACGACATGTAATCAGGTTACACATCATGTAAAGTCCTGAGTGCTATTTTTAAAAAGTAATATTCGATGAAAATTCAATTTCCTCCTCTCCATAAGTCCTTTTTATTGACCCAAGACCCATCCCCATGTGATTTTGGAGCTCTCAAACCCTTTTTGGTCGTTTTGTTCAATAATTTAATGTAGTTATGATTGTAGTTTGAATTTCCTAGAAAGCATTCTCCCTATCTCTTCATCTCTTTATCTTTCCATCTTTAGAGTTTGATAGATCATATTGGGATAGATGTATACAAAATCTGTGTTCATTGAATCTTGTTTCTAGGTTGATTTATTATATCTTATGTTCCTTTGTTCTTGTTGGCAGGTTCCGTTGCGGGCTTTGAGTTTCTATATCACCCCCATTTTGAGGTGTGTAACCCTTATTTATGCCTTTTTATGTCTGTAAGGAGGTTGGGTAAGGTTTGGGAGAGTTTTAAAGGTTTTTGGGAAGGTTTTTGGTCTTTTATAAGGGTTCACAGGTTGAGAATGGTTAGTGAAAACTATGAAATACTTGCAGGAAATCTTGAAAGCTAGGAGATGGAGCATAGTTAAGCCACATGGTTTGTAAAATCATGCATCATGGGACAGTGTTCTTTTTCATTGTTAGCATACAATTTTTCTAACCATGTAGGGTAATCATGCGGGGTCCCTCTTGAGGTAGTATCAGTCACATGGGTAGTGAATGGTTTTCCTTACCCTGTGGATAAACCATGAGTGGGTTAATAAGTGGGTTTTTAGAAAAAAAGGGGGTCTCTATATTTTCCCTAAAACACTCATTTTTCCTCCCACTCAAACCCACTTGGGATTTCTACTTCTCGAGGGTTGGTAAAGCTCTCTCACTCATTTTGGAAGTGATTAGAAGGGTTTTAAAGGTATTTTGAAGGTGATTCTCCCTCAGTAAGTCTCACTCCATAGTAGTTTCTTGGTTTTATCTAGATATAATTCTCCCTCTCTCCTAGTTTCATAAATATAATTCCATTTCAGATATATCTAGGTGTTTTTGTTCCTATAATGGTATGTTTTTGGCTTTTTGATGTTAGGGAAAGGGATCTAAGGCAATTTTTTAGAAGTTTCACCTGGATTTGGGGTGTGGTTGTGGGGCAGGTCAATTTCACTAAACCCTAAAGGTAGGTGGATACACTCTCAACTTAGTTTTTTAAGAAATATAAGACTTAATTTCAATTAATTGGTTTTATTTAAATTGATTGTAAATGTGATGTGAAAAACTTGTTTGAAACCCATTTTGTGATGATTTGTAGATTTTGGGGAAAATAGGCTATTATTGTGAGATGTTCTTTGTTGTTGGATTTTTAAATATTGATTTTAGAACCATTTTCTTATTTGGTTTATGGAAATGGTTTTGAAATTATTTTTCAATAAAAATGTTGTTTTATTGAATTCTGGTTTGGAATAGATAATGGAAAAATAGTGTTTTCAATAAATGGGTTATTTATTGAAGTGGTTTTGGCATCTTGTTGGAATTGTTAATTTTCTTAATGGCTTGTTTGGTTTGGAAATTATTGGGTAGTATGTCTTGGCATATGTTTGTTGATATGATTTTGGAAATTTTTTATTGGCATTTTTTGTGGTGTTGGTATATGTTATTGGATTGATTATCATCTTAAGTGGTTAAGCATGTGTTGGAAGGGATGGATAGTGGCATGAAGTACCACTATAAAAAGGGATGGATAGTGGCGTGATGTAACATTATAAAAAAGGTTGGAAAGTGGTGTGAAGTACCAGTATAAAAGGGGATGTGTTTTGAAGAAAAGTTCTGCCATCATGGTAACACTGAGCTCGTGTGTGTGTTTTTGTGGAACTTGTGAATATGGTTTGAATATGTGTGTGTCCACACAAGGTGAAATAGGTTATTCTAATACATTTATGGAAAAATTTTAATGATTTTATGGTTTCTTTCCTTGGTATTCGAATGATTTGGGTAAAATGTTTTAGTAAGGGTGTCTTTGTCTTGTTGGAAATTACTGCATTGTTGATAGTTTTATATAATTTTTTTATATAAGTGTTCTAATTGGTTATATCCTAGCGGTGTGTGTAGGAAATTAATTTGGGGAAAGACTACTGATTATTATTACTCACCCCCTACTTTGGCAGATTGGTGATTTTTCAGAGGTTGTATTCCAAGACACAGGTAAAGGTAAAGCATCCTGTTTCATTAGTGGTTCATCGTGATGCCTGGTCAGCCTTATGGGGTTGGAGTTTGGAGCTTGGTGTGGAGATGGGGGGGGCTTCATCTTGGTGTATTTAATTTTTTTGTTTTATTCTTCTATTTGCTAATCTAATTCTGGATTATTTTGGTTTGGTTATTTTGGTCCTTTGGTATTGTAATGGTTTTGTATTGTGGTCATTGGCATGATTCTTAATTGTAATACTTTATTGACATAAATCATTTGGTTGTTTTAGTGAAGAGGTGTTTGGATTTTTTTATTTAAAAAGTTAAAATCATCCCCCACATTTTATGAGGCCCTCAACATTCATTTCTAGCCATTGGAATATTGGGGATGTATCCTAAGGCCAAGTATCACTTCCTCCTCAAATCAAGACAACAAGGAGGGGTGGGATGTTACAAGTGGTATCAGTCTGTTTGATCATTTGGTATCAATTGTCAGTCTTGGAGTTTGCATTCATTCTTGGTTTATTCCTCCATTTGGGATGGTATGAAGGATTTGTATTTTCGAAACATGAAATTTATAGCATAAAAGGAGGTATCTAACACTTTTATGATGAAATTCAAATTACTAGAGAGTTGGGTACATAAGTGTTTTAGAGAGAATTATAGGAGCACGATATCATTGTCATCGGTGTAGCTAATGATATTAGCATGGAATTCATGGTAGAAATTAATTCCCACTAGGATTATATATTTCATTTGGATCAATGATATATTTTTTGACTATAAAGGTATTGGTTTTTGAAAGATCTGAAAATTGTTTTAAAATTTGAGATGTTGAAATGAGAATGGTTCTTTATTTTGAAAAATGGATGATTTTAAAAACATGGTGGATTTTTAAAGAATGGTTGGAAATGAAAAAATGGAAATTTTGGAAATCATGGTTTTGATATCTAAAATGTAATATAATTTGAAATTTTAAGCCTTCAATTTCTTGGGAGTGAGACTTATGGTGGTTGTTGTGTTAATAGAAATGGCACTGGGTATGCATCATTGAGACCAACTAGAGGAAGTTGTTGAAAAAGTGGGTGCAACTAAGCCCTAGGTGAACCAACTTCTAGTTCAAATCCTAGATCAAGATTTCCATGATTTGGATAGTGGGAATAGATTGGATGATCTGAATCATGTGGATCACTGGGCTTAGTTTAAGAAGCTGAATCCTCCCATCATGAGGGGTGATTCGAAATCAGAAAGGGTGGAAGCATGGTTGAATAGGATGAATCGAATCTTCGATATTCTAGGCACACTAGTAGAGTTGAAGGTCAATTTACTGTCATACATGTTGGAAGATTTGGAACTTCAGTGGTGGGAGTTAATGGTCTAGGCTAAAGGGGACCAAGGTACGACATTGTAGGATTTTGAGGAATTGTTTAAAAAAACTATTATATCCTCACATGTTTAGAATTCAACGAATAAAGGGTTTCTTTAGATTAATGTAGAAGAACCTATTTAGTGATGGATTATGTGGATAAATTCATGAATTTAGTCTGGTTTTCACCCAAGGTGGCTGCTAGTACATCACTTAAGGCGCGTATTTTGAATCGGGGTTGAGGTAGGAAATCCATTAGAAAATAGTGGTCCTCTATATAAGATATTATATAGAGATGGTAAATAGAAAAATAGTGGCTTAAAGAGATATCTTGGGGGATACATGTGGAGGATGTATGTTGATACCCATGTGAAATGGTGGAAACTCTAATGCGGGAAGTAAGAGGAAGAGGGACACTTATTTCCAAGGTGGGAGTATGGTTCAGAATCCATCGGTGGGATCAGTGAATCTTCCTACAAAGACTCAGGGTTGGGTAGAATGTTTTCAATGTGTATCTCTAAGACACATGAATAGAGAATGTATTCCACCAACTAGGGAATTCCACACTTTTAACCAAATAGGTCATCTCTAACATTATTGTTATAGTGCCTCAAGTTTGGGTGTTTGTGACATTTCTCAGGGGTCATAGACGTCTTATGCTTCAATGGGCCGTGAGAAGTAGCATACCCATCATCAGTATAGAAAATTTAGTCATGGTAATTCTAGGAATAACATGACTTATCAACAAGTAAAATTACATCAAGGGGGTAAAGAGAAAAGTATGTCCAGTAAGCAGTTGTATAGAGTTGATCAGGTTGTGGTGGATGATCATTGGGGACCATCTACGGTGAAGGGTATGATTATTTTGAAATATAACTTTATTCAATAATTGTTTGATATGGGTGCATATCATTTTTTTCATTTCTTATCATATTTTTGATTTTTTGGGTTTAAATTTTGAAATGATTCCTTCTATTTTGAAACTTCAAACTCCTATAGGTCAAAGAGAGTGTTGAGCCTTTCTGTATAGAGTATATTGTATAACAGTTGATGGGGATGAGTTGTTATGGGACATCTTAGTTCCTGAGATGGAATTTTATGATATAATACTAGGTATGGATTGGTTGATGATGTTTAAGGCCGACATCAACTATTATGCGTGAATGGTTAGTTTCATGACAGATGATGGCGTTTAGCATCTCTTTATAGGAGAGAACAATGTAAAGGTTGGTGAAACGGGCTTCTTGGAACTAGTATTTTGGACAATCTCATATAATTTGGTAGATTTTTATTTATAATTGATGGAAGATATGGAGAGAAGAATATTTTTTTACAATTTTTGATCAATTTATAGATGGCTTTCTTGAATATTTCTCAATGTTTCCACCCATAATAGAAGTGGAGTTTACGATTGATCTTCTTCTAAGGACCAGTCCTATATCACTTCTATATTATCGAATGGAACTAGAAAAATTAATGGAATTGAATGTATAGTTGGAGGAGATGGAAAATAAATGGTTCATCTAGACTAGTACGTCTCCATGGGCAGCATTAGTTTTTTTATAAAGGTGAATCGAACTCTCCAAATCTATGTGGATTATCATAATCATAACCAAGTTATGATAAATAATCGATATCCACTCCCACACAATGCTGATTTGTCCGATCAGTTGAAGGGATCTCTATGGTTCTCAAAAGTTGACAAGTGATCATAATATCATCAATTACAGGTGTGGAAGAAGGATATCCCAAAAACAGTTTTCAAAAGTAGATATATCCATTATGATTATGTGGTTATGCCCTTTAGTCTAATGAATGCACCATCAGTCTTTATGGCATTGATGAATCAGATATTTCATAGATATCTGGATTATTTTTTGGTGGTGTTTGTCGATGATATATTTTTTTATTCTAGGATAAGGGTTAATCATGAGAAATACTTGGAAATAGTGTTGAGAGTCTTGAGAGATAATCAGTTGTATGACAAATTATCAATGTGTGATTTTTTGATACAATATGTTTTTTTTCTTGACCATGTTATTTCTAAGAGATGTTTTTTAGTGTATCTAGAGAAGATAGAGGTTGTTATCTCATAGAAACCACCAAAATAATGACTTTGAGATACGAAGCTTCTTTGGTCTAGATTGGTATTACTGATACTTTTTTTGTGAATTTTCATGATTAGCATCACCGATGATAGCATTGACTAGGAAGAATGTTCCATTTCCATAGAATGAGTAATGTCAAAAGTCTTTTGAAGGGCTTAAAGGATTCCTTACATCAGCACCAATCTTGGTTTTTTTAGAACCTAGGAGAGGGTACGTGGTGCATTGTGACACATCAAGATCAGGGATGGGGTGTTTTCTCATGAAAGGGGATCATTTTTGGTGTATGGAACATGACAGTTGAAGTTCTATGATAAGAACTACCCAATGCATGATTTAGAGTTAGTAGGATTGGTGCATTATTTGAATACTTGGCGTCATTATCTATTCAGTGAGAAATTCATAGTGTTCACCAATAATAAGATCTTCAATCACGTTTTCTCACAAGGAGATTTTAATTTGAGGCAAAGGAGATGGATGGAGTATATCTAGATGTTTGACTTCAACTTGATGTACATAGCAGGTAAAGGAAACTCAGTGGAAGATACATTATATAACAACCCATACTTTACATACATTATTATTGCTTCAAAATTGAAGCACACTTATTACAACATATAACGAAACCATGAAAGGACCGTATAGGTATAGTGTCTTTAGAAATTGGGAAACATAAACAACTGGTTCATAAATCATCTACGTTGTCTCCCATTTATTTCATCATATCTAGAGTCCCTTTTGGCATATTCTGCTTAATACCCTTCTTCCAGACCTGGGGAAAATAAAACATACAAAAGGGTGAGATCAAATTCTCACTAAGGGTAAACAAAAGAATTATCAATCATATCATACTCTTAAGGACATAACATTTTGAAAATATTATCCTGCAAAAGAGATCATAATATCATGACATGGGATCAATCATAATAGTGAAATGTAATCCAAATAATCATAACTTAAAACATGAAACTTTGTGGCATACACACATAATCATAGATATTAATTTCTTATTAGTGAAGACTCCTTTCCAAGACAATCTTAGTGGACAAAGTCCATTTCTGAACCGACTTCACTCCTCGTTTCAGTCCTGTTTCACTGAACCGGATTAACCTGCCATTCCAGCCATGTCTATATCATGAGATATAAATATTTACCCAATGCATTGGAGGGAGATATAGGTCATACCCATCTCATAATGAAACCATTCTTATGTGTGCCACAAAATCATAAATCATACATCATAGAAAAACCCATGTAATAAAAATGGGATTCTTAAACATCGTGCCGTCATAACATAATCCATATAAGATAAAAGGACTTAATAAAAATAATTACATTATAACATAATCAAATCAATGTAAAAATAGGGATAGAAATAGAACCCTAAATTTTCTTAGATGGAAAATAATTTTGATAAAACACTTGAACTCCATTCTTGAGGAAAATATCCTTTCTACTTCAAAAACATTTTCCTTTCTTAACATGTCATATAATTTTAAACTAAAAGAAGTTGATTAAAAATAAACTTGAAAACTTGTAAAGTAATATTCTTGTAAATAATGTTCTAAAAATCCATTCATGCCGTATAAGTTAAAGAAAAACATTTTTCTTGTAGTTTGGTCGGAAAAGTCAAAAAAAGTACCTTGTACTAAAAACGACAAAAGATTCATTTCATGTCTTTTACTAAAAACTCACCAATGGGTAAAATTGGATTTAAAAAATTTTAGGTGGATGTAAAATAATATTACATATTGAGGAAACATGGATGTGGATGATAAATATGCCACAGTAAATTCGGAATTACAAACAATCTCGGATAAAAATGAGATTGTGAAATTTTCTATTACCTTAGGTCCGATTTGCTTCGTAAGTGTCTGACGATCCTGTATAATGATTTAAATAATGTTATTGACTTATTCCATAATCTTACTCATTTTTATGATATCATATTTGGTCATATTCTTATCTTCTTATTAGTAATATTTCATTGTTACTTGTTATTCGGGTGTTTATTGCTTTTTGTTCTTATGCGTGTCTTTTCAAATAAATTCTTATTATTCTTTTAGGTTATAGATAACTCATTTCCAGAATGTTATTAGTTTAATATATATCATATTTATTCATTCAATTCATTTATATAATCATTATTCAATTAAGATCATGTAGAACGAGTCGCATCACATCGTAGAGACGGTATTCCGTACGTACGCACGAGCGATGATATTGTTCCCATGATCGTGGAATTGTATTGAAGTGTATGTATACTATTTTAGAATAAATATCACTTTAAAATAATTATATATAGTTATTATTTAAACCAATATACCCATCCAAGTAAGGTGGTGGTGTAAAATAGATTACACACGGCGTGGAGACGGTATTCCGTACGTACGCACGAGTGATGATTTCGTTTTTCGTAGGATGGATAGATGGTGAAATAGGGTTGTTTCATAAATATAATAACATATCAGTATATTAGTGATACTGATGTTATTACTTCATAATGAAACAACTAAATAAGAATAAGTATAAGAAGAAATAAAGTTGAAAGAATCGGTAACACACATTACCTCTTCTTTGAAGCGCCTCTTCTTAACCTCCTCTTAGGGCAATAAAGAGGGTCTTTGAAGAGGACCAGGACCTCTAGTATGTTTCTAGGGAAGTGTAGAAGATATATTTGCAGGGGTTGGCCAATATTGATGGCTCAAAGTGGTGTGAGGAGGAGAGGGAGGAGGTGCCCTTTTATAAGGGAGGAGAGGGGCACCTTTGGAAAAACTAAAAATATTATTTTATTAAAAAGTAATATTCGGTTTTTAATAGCTCCAAATTGATTTATTTCGAAGCTAAGGTGGGGATGGGTCAAAATCCTCTCATCCAATAGAATTTTATACAAGTTTAGGTTTCTATTTTAACCTTATCATTTAGATTTAACTTTAAGTTAAATAATTTTACTTTTACCATGTCTTCTTGTTTTCTTACACTATAAGGTTAATAAACTTACTATAACAAGCCAAAAGAACCCCAAGTTGTTTATTATTAATATATATAACCTTATATAAGCCATGTTTTCAAATATTATATTTTTATGAATAACATAACAATTAATAATATAATATTTGTTTTAAAAAACTATTTTATGTCAATTTTGACACTATTCGGTACTTGATTCTTTTGAAAATCATAACAGAATTATTAGTTTGCAAAAAGTTAATTAAATCAATACTAACATGTCATATTAAACTAAAAAATTAGTGGAATTCATAAAAAGTCTCAAATTACATTTATTTGTTTATTTATAACATCGATTATGTTAATATTTCCTTAATAAGGTAATTACTACATCATCGTTGTGTCACAGATAAATCAACTTATTTAAAGTCTAAAAATTATAAATAAAATACCATTATGTAGGAAATCGTTTTATATTTCTAATGAATATTTATAGTCGAATTTATCTTATGTATAACCCTATATTAAAATTTTTTAGTTATTAAACTTTTATTTTAACTATTTTAACTATTCTTTAAATAAAATAATATTAAATGTCCTAATCTAATCCAAGTGGACCTAAATGGTCATATTTTATTCCTAAGGTTGTTTTTGGTCGAATTAATCTTATCCAATAGAATTAGGACATGTGTTAGGGTAATAATAATATCATTTTTACCCTTAATTATCCTATTTATTTTTAACCGTGGTAAAAAAAAGTAAAAAGTTACTATTCACCAAAAATTATTTTTATCTTATTGAACCACATTTTAGTCCTTGATATTAACCATGTCTCTCAGATTTTCGAAATTCCACTCACAGAAGTGGTAAAATTACGTTTTATGTAAATTTGCAAATTCTCCTAGGAGGTGGGTAAAAGACTGTGAAAAGTTCAATAAAATTTTTATATATCTAAAATTATTATAAAATGACTCCAATGAATTACATTGAACTTATATAGGTATTATGTATCAATTTTTACCTAAAATAAATTTAAATAAAATAAATAATTATTTAAATAAAAGTGGGTTTTTAAATAGTAACCCAGTGTTTTCACTATTCATCAAAAATTGAATGTTTTCAGAAAAATACCAAAAATTCACCCTAGGCTAATTTCGATATTATGAATCCAAAAATCAAATCCATTTTGAAAGATAAAATTTATAAAATTTCAAAAAGTGGGTATTAATATTCATAACAGCTAGTTTTAATAATATTTTAATAGCATATCGTTGTTTAGTGAAACTCGGTATTGCGTACAACGCAAGCTATCGAGGAAGGTTGTGATTGCGTGTAAAGAAAGACAAGCTAGTTTTTTGTGTAGTGAAAGATTCTTTTGATGATGTATATAACATAAAATCAAAATATTTCTCATAAAAATCTCGGTTGTTACATTCTACCCCCCTTAAAATTAATTTCGCCCTCGAAATTCATCACTTTGTAACAAACAGATGAGGATACCTATCCATAATCATATCTTCGAGCTACCATGTAGCTTCTTCTAATTGGTGGTTCCTCCATAAAACTTTCAGCAAGCGAGTGGTCTTTTTCCGTAGGAATTTTTCACTACGATCCAGAATCTCTATCAGATGTTCTTCATAAGAAAGATCTTGCTCTAACGGTACAACTTCTGAGCTGAGTACATGTGAAGGATCGGGTATGTACTTTCTCATGAGAGATACATGGAACACATCATGAACTTGAGAGAGATTCGGTGGAAGCGCCAATCGGTAAGCTACCTTCCCAACACAATCCAGTATTTCGAAAGGACCGATATACCTAGGGATCAACTTTCCCTTCTTTCCAAATCTCATTACTCTCTTCCAAGGAGATATTCGTAAGAAAACTTTATCACCCACTTCAAACTTTAGGTCTTTTCTTTGGTTATCGGCATAACTTTTTTGTCGACTATGAGTTTCTCTTATGTGTTGTTGAATAGATCAGACCTTTTCTACCATCTCATCAACAAGATCAGGTCCTAATAGCTTTATTTCCCCAACTTCATCCCAGCAAGTTGGAGTTCGGCATTTCTTTCCATAGAGAGCTTCATAAGGAGCCATCTGAATACTGGAGTGAAAGCTATTATTATAAGAAAATTCCACCAAAGGTAGGTGTTGATCCCAACCACCTTTGAAATCCATAGAGCAAGCTCTTAACATGTCTTCTAGAGTTTGAATTGTTCTCTCAGACTGACCGTCTATCTGAGGATGATAAGCAGTGCTGAAACTCAACTATGTATCTAAAGTATGCTGAAGACTTCGCCAGAACTTCAAGGTAAACCACAGATCCTGATCAGGTATAATGGAAAGTCGTACTCCATGCAATCTTACCACTTTTTTACATATATCATGGCAATCTGATCCAGAGAGAAATCTTCTCTAATAGCAATGAAGTGTGTTGACTTCGTAAGACGATCAACTATGACCCAGATAGCATTATTTCCTTTGGATGTTTTAGGAAGTCCGGTGACAAAGTCCATAGTGATGTTTCCCCATTTCCATTTAGGTATGGGTAATGGTTGTAACATTCCCTTAGACTTATGTCTCTCAAATTTAATTTGCTGACAAACCAAGCATCGAGAGAGATATTCAGCAACATCTCTTTTCATTCCATCCCACCATAAGTACTCTTTCAGGTCTGTATACATCTTCGTGCTTCCAGGATGAATAGAGAATGAAGAACTATGAGCCTTATCCAGTATCTCCTTCTTTAATTCTGGGATGGGAAGAACACAAACCCGATTCCTAAACTTTATTATCCCATCACAATCAAGGTTGAATTCAGGAACATTTCTCACCTTCTTTTGTAACTCTACATATTCTTTTTGTGCCTCTTTAATCTTAGCATGTATAGATGGTTGAACATTCATTTGGGAAAGATAAGATTTTTCCCCTTCCATTATAATTCCAAGATCCATCCTTTGTAAATCCATAAATATTGGATCTTTTGTGATCCTCATCATAGATAAGCTAGCATGGTCTTTTCGAATTAATGCATCTACCACCTTGTTTTCTTTCCCAGGGTGATAATGAATTGAGCAGTCATAATCCATAATCAGCTCCAACCATCTTCTTTGGAGCATATTCATCTCATTTTGTGTGAAAATATACTTTAAACTTTTATGATCAGTATAAATATCACACCTTTCACCATAAAGATAATTCCTCCATATTTTTAATGCAAAGATTACCGAAGCTAACTCCAAATCATGAGTTGGGTAATTTTTCTCATGTATTTTCAACTGTCGTGAGGCAAAATCTATCACCATATTGTTTTGCATGAGAACAAACCCCAATCCCTTCTTGGATGCATCACTATAGATCACAAACCTTTCTCCACTATAAGGAAGTGTGAGCACATGTGCACTGGATAACCTTCTTTTTAACTCTTTGAAATTCTCTTCACACTCCTCTGTCCAAATGAACTTAACTCCTTTTCGAGTCAACCTGGTGAGTGGATTAGATAATCATGAAAAATCTTTCACAAAACATCGATAATATCCAGCCAAACCAAGAAAACTTCAGATCTCAGTTACTGTTGTTGGTCTCAACCATCTTTCAATAACCTCTATTTTTTATGGATCCACAGATATCCCCTCTTTTGAGATTATGTGACCCAAAAATGAAAATTTTTTAAGCCAAAATTCACACTTGGTAAATTTGGCATAATGATTCTCCTTTCTTAGGGTCTTTAATACAATTCTCAAGTGATCTTCATGTTCTTCCTTTCTCTTTGAATAGACAAGAATATCATCTATAAAGACTACCACAAACTAATCAAGATAGTCTCTAAAGAATCTATTCATTAGATCCATGAAGATAGCAGGGGCATTAGTAAGACCAAAAGGCATCACTATAAATTCATAGTGTCCATACCTTGGAGGGTTATGCATTATATTTTGATGAAGATGATGATTTAAAATATACCTCTGGATTGCACCGAGTAGGATAAAGTTATTTTCTTTCTGGTGACCCTTGTTCCTGATTTGGTTGAGCTGGTCAAGGATGGTCAAAAATTCAACCCTGGTTATCTAAACATGACATCAAAAACAAAATATTGGAGAGAACATTGATATATAAAAAAATATGGGAACTTAGTGTTAAATTTTTGATATCATATAGTTGTTCCCAAAACTCGTCAATAATAACTTCTTTCTATTTACCATCATTCAAAAAGGGTTATTCATCCATGATTCCAAAAGATGTACAATGTAATAAGGATCCATTTTTGGTGGATGGGTATGAAATTAAGAGTGTGTGAATATGCTTTGAAATTCCTCACCTTTTAGCAGGGTAATTATAAACCTGAAACACCAGACTATATGTTGTAATCCTTACCTATATCGGTAAAAAAGTGGGAGAAAATCATTATATATTTTTTCACATGTTTACCGAGAACAATTCTAAAGTATGATTCTAATTGGGTGATTTTTGACTGAATCAAAAAGTCATCCCACTTCATTTCTATCCATGAATCTAATATGGTAGATGACATGAAAAAACTTTATATCTATGAAGTATTAAAGTTTCATGGTGTACCATTTTTAATCATATATAATTGAGACCCAAGTTTTACCTCTCGGTTTTAGTGATCCTTGTAGCAAGACCTTGGAACCCAATTGATCATGAGCATAACATATCATCCTCAAATAGATGGGTAGTCAAAACGCATGATCCAAGTATTGGAGTACATATTTAAAGCTTGTGTTATGGATTTTTGTGTCTCATGGGTGGAGCATTTACCTTTAGTAAAGTTATCAAATAAAAAAAAATATTAATCCATGATACATATAGATATATTTTAATTATTTTATAGTCTTCCTTACTACTCTACACTTATTTGGGTTGACACAAGAGAGACTCCACTAATTGGACACAACCTTTTGCATGATACAACATAGAAGATTCATATGATCATGAAAATAATATAAATATCATTGATTCATGAAAAAAATTATATAGATCTTCATTTTCAGTTATCTTTTTCAATGGGGTCCATGTTTTCATAAAGGTCTCTCCACAGCTGGCACACTTTTTTTTGGGCAAACAAGGGAAGTTTTCCCATTGGTATACATGAATGGATTAGTGATGTGGCTTATTGATCAAATTTACTACCAACATTTAGTTTGGTTCCTAATATGTTTCATATATCTCAATTAATGTGGTTTCAGCCTTTTCGTTACCTTGTGATTTAATGGGATCAAGTTTATCTTAAGTTGGATGCTACATCTACTCATGAACTGATATATATTTTGCATATAATAGATAATATCTTTCATGGGAAATGAATTCAATTAGTGTGGATGTTATATTATCATGGTCATATTTAGGAGGATTCATCAAAACAAGAGGACTCCATGCTAAAGTAATGGCTATAGCTCTTTCAAAGTAATACCAATCACTAGCTCTTTGAGGATAGAAAGATCAATGGTGGTTAGAATTTAAAACCCCTAGTTTGAATTATGTGTTACTATTTTATGTGTTTTTTTGTTATATTTTGGTTTTAATTAGTCTAGGGAAAATTCAAGGATATTTTGGGGAGTTTTTAAGGAGTTTAGAAGGAACATGGTTGGTGTGTGGATAGCAAAAACTATGAGAATTCCCCGAGTGACCATACGAAAGGATGAGGAAGTCTAAGAGGAGGTTAATGGTTTTAAAAAATCATATCAATTCCCTAAGAAACCATGTGAAATTGGATAAAGTAATTTCACATGATTGGAACATGGTTTTCCAAAGCATTCATCCAAACTATGAAACCTAAGAGTTTTGAGATAGTGGATCTCACACAATTGGCACATGGTTTAGTAAAATGTGAGGCCTAACTATGTGACATAATTAATTAGATCTAAAAATTTGATTTTTATCTAAAAAAAAATCCTAAAACCCTCATTATTCATTCATTTTCATATTCTCTTAAACTTGAAGACTTCTTATTGCATTTTTGGAGATTCCCTTCAAACTAGAGATGATTTCAATGGATCTTGGTGTGTTAGATATAGAGAATCTATTTATGTTGTTTGTTTCTCCTTATCCTTGTAGATATGTTTATTTCATCTTAGAAATAACCCAAGATCTTAACTTATATGAACATATCTATGGGTTAGGACATGTTTTGATGTGGTTTTATTAGTAATTGTTGAAGGTAAAGAAGGAGAAATATGGGATCTACCTTGTTTTTTATGTTTACTTCAGTGATGATTTCTGTTGAGAGGAATGTGGCTTAACTCTCTCCATTTTCTATATGACTTTATCTCTTGTATTTGTAAAATTAATTTATTGTGATTTTCATTGGAAAACCTTATTAAATCCCTATTTTTGAAACCCCTTTTTAATATATTTAAAATAATTTATTTTTTTATGTTCATTATATGTTTGATAAAAAGTTTGAAAGAAAAATGGTTTATAGGGGAATGGTTAAAAAATAACTTGGGATACATGGGTTGGTGGGAGTTTATGATTGCATTAAAATGGGGCTTATTAGATTCAGACTTGGCTGTCTATGTCAATTGGGGCACTTGGGTTCATGACCAAGTGACAACTTGGTATGGAAGACGAGTTACCACTCATGAGTATTCGGACTATCATCTAGGATGAATGTATGTGTGTGAGAGTTTGAGGAATGGGTATAATAAGAGGTAAGAACATATATAATTCTTATAAAAATGATTATTTTACAAATCTTTTTTATAATGGAATCATTAATAAATTTTTCTTTTGATATAAACAGTTTTGATAGGCCACTTTTTGTATTTTATTTGAAACACTAGTGATAACTATTTTAATACTCCTATTTTTTATATAAATTGTGTTAACTTTTTCTATTCTTGGTAACATTTTTGGGAAGCATCTCTTGGATTTTTTACTAAGTAGATATACTCACTCCTTGTATATACACCTTGGTGAGTAAGCGGATGTTGTTTGTCATGAAACAAGTGAGGGGAAGTTTTTTTATTTATCTAGTGAAGAATTTGTATGTTATGGTCTTAATAATAGTGAGTGGATCTTAGATATGTTCAGTTTCATTTTTTGGAGAGATTCCACATTGGTTTTATTATGTCATAATTTCTTTTTTTAGAGAGAGATTGTATTTTACTTTCTTATGCTACTCTGATTTATCTTTTTGTCTTTATTTTTTAGTTTTCAGGTTTACTCTCATGAATCATACATTGTCATGGGTTTGTTTATATTTTTTTCTGTTAAAATTTTTGTATTTTTAAGTAAAAATCATCCACCAATTATCTTGTATGAATTTGTAATTTATTTTTGTACCTTGGTGTTTGGGAGATGTCACCTAAGTTCAGTAACACCTACACCTCTTCCTAAACCAATGGGTTAAGGGAGAGATTTAATATTTCATCTCTCCATATATATCAAACTTTTTCATAACTTCTTTGTTATTAATAAGTTCTTTATATTTTATATCTTTCCCTTTTATTCTATTTTCCTTTATTATTCATATTTTTTTCTTAGATTTTGATGTTCTGGCATCAAATCCAAGACCACCATTACCCGTGAAATTAGATATTTAAGTGTTCAACACTTACTTAAGATTATTTATACCTTGTTCAGACCTTTAATTCAATTATATATTTAAAAAATTCAGAAAATTTAACTTTTTATTTGATTTAAATATTTTAACATTAAATTATACCATCTTTATCCAAGATACAAATTACTCTTTGATTGTTTCAATCTTTTTAACTTTCTCCTAGATGGAAATATTAAGATCACCAATGATATTTTTTATTCCCTAATCTTTAATTTTCAGTTCACTACTTCTATATATTTCTCTTGATCTTTTTCATATCCTTCCACAACTTTATCTAAATAATTAACTTTATTATCAATACCATCAATATAACTTGAGTATTCCTTTAGCAATCCTAAAATATTCTTGTTCTTATTAATTTGTATGTTAAGCTTCACAACAGATCCTTATAATTCCATCTTGAGATTATCTACTCCATTTTGTTGATCATCCTATCAAACTTTAGCTTTAGATATATCCATTTATGTCATCATGTCATATTCTATGTCTAAGATAAACTTGTCTTCAACACCTTATATGGCATGTTTCTCATTTTTCTCTTCCTCTTTAATAACTAACACTTTTATATTAAATTTACATCAACTTCCATTACTTAAATTAAAGTTTCTTCTAAAGGTAAAATTTTTATTTTGTTTTTGTTAGAATTAAACTTCACTATCTATTATACTGGTGTATCCTGATCCTTGGATAATGTTAAGACAATTGTTGGGGACCCATGTTGCACACCAAAACTCAACTCTCAGAGTTTGACTAGAAACACTGACAAGTCATTATAGAAGTGAGGAGTTTGAAATGGTTACTATAGCACCTCATAATTTTTATATAGTGGTTCTTTAGCTCCATGAACTTTTGACCACCGTTCGTTATATCATAGTGAACTTACTATGCTATTGGTGGAACTATTTAACAATATTATTTATATGATCTTTCAAACTGTGATTCCTAGGTGTGTTAAACTCTGATTTTCTCCCTATAATTTTTGTCTTGAACATAATAATATTACTACCTCTCCATGCATGTAGGGATCATTTGCTGAACCACATAAATCTTTGTGTCTTGTAATATTTTTCTTATTCTTTTGTTTTTCACTTTTACTCTTCTTCTGTGAATCATCAATCATTAATTTATCCAAGGATTAACACTATCCTCTCCATAAAAACTTTTTGTAAAATTATCAACAATATGTCTAATATTTCCACAATGAAAGAAAAAATAATGGCAATTTACCTTCATATATTATTTTTCCTCTCTTCAATTTTCATGCCACAAGTGATCAGAAATCATCACTTATATCTTATTTGATTTCAACCTCTTAAAATTATTACTTAGATACTAGTTTAAATGAAATTTATTTAGATGAATTTTATAAATAACATTATGGATTCACTCTCATTTCATATGAGACTTGTTTTTTTGTAGATCATCAAGAGATAATTCCCCATGATTTACTTATTCAAGTATACAAAATTTTGGATTGTAAATTAGTGGTAATATTTTGTATGATATTTTTTAGAATATTAGTATCTTTCATATCATGAATAAGTTTTAAAATATTTATAACCACTTCAATAGGATAGTTATAGAAACTATCAACATTTTCATTTAAACTCATCTTCAAGTCATCAAACATATTTTGAAGGAACTGCAACTTTACTTCCTTCACTTTTGTGTCAGCTACATATATATTAACAATTATATCCCATATTAATTTGAATATTAGACAATATATCACTTACATGTATATATTATTAGACAATTTTCTTATCAAAGAATTCTTAACCTTAGCATCATTATTCAACAATCTTTTTCCAGCTTCGTCGATTGACATTATGGTGGAATAACTTACTTGAATTCCATGAACCTATGTTGAATAAAAATATAGCCTAAGATATCATAAATGAAATATCTTTTTATTCTTACATACTTGATAATTAAAACGATAAAAAAAAAGAAATTCCTTTTCATTCACAACACTCTATATGATAATATTTTTTCTCTGATAGATTCACCTAATAATAACTAGTGGATTTGATAGAAGTTGTTATAAACTAAGGGTTCCCACTATACTGTTATGATTTTGAAGCCTATGCAAGTGTTATATCTAAACAACCATATAAGGAGAATAGTATGTTAACTCAATCTTGGTAATACAGTAGTGATAATGGGGTCTTTAATAGTGGCAGGATCAAATATTTTCATTTTTTGATAGATGGGTTTGTGTATAGGCAATGGACCAAATAGTGTGAATGGTATTTATAGAATCATTGAGTTTAGACTTTAATTTTTTATGCTAAAATCAACTTGAGCAAGTTTCTATAGTAAAGGGTTAAAGTGTAAGGTTGTCTATGGATCTCACATGGGTAACTTGAAATGTTTGTTGGATTTAGTAGCGAAGTACCAATAGCTACAAGGTATCATTAGTTAACTGGTTTAAATGGTGGTTCATCTGTGAATCTTATATGGTAGTACAACTAGATGACCATCCAGGTCTCACTATATAAGTGGGGTTGGACCACTTGTATATGTGTTATGTGGTGTAAAAAAGATAAAATAATAATTTTTTTAATTTCTCATTGTGTTTTTTAATCATTGTATCATCATATGGTAATGAAAATGGGAGAAATGTTCACTTATGGACATAATAAACCATGTAAAATCAAAGTGTTATTTTCTTTGACTTTATTTAACTTTCATGTTTGTGTTGAGTTTGTGTTAAGTGTGTGAGATTGGGATGACTTGTTATGGTGAGTAGGGGTTTTTTATTCCTATATTCCAATAAATCAAAGTCTAAGGGGCACCGTCCGATTTATGGTATGTACAGAGCTTGTCTATCTACTTCTTATAGAATCTGATGGTGTTCATACAGTGGATCAAGGACATATTCCTACCCCAAAATGTGCACCATAAGAGTGGGGGTAGATTTTGGAGACTAGTAATTTCTTTTTATCTTAAGATCAATTGGGTATTATATTCATGTGGGAAAAAACACTTTGAATATATCAATAAAAAACAAGAAAATTCATAATATTAAATCAGCATGGAGGTGGATATTTTCACTTGGTTCACCCGCATTGGGCTACATAATCTTTCATATAATTTTTATCTTTAATAAAATTCATTCCAATCAACCTCAATTATCAATTTAAGATATTCAATTAATTCCACACTTGTTTAATTTACTTCCCTCCCTCCCTAATCATAAATATCATTCTATAATTTGTGCTATCTTTTCTCATGTACAACTGATCCAATATATATCTAGGGAATTTTTGAATTTCAAATTCAAAATTTAGATTTAAAACAACTAAAACATCCTATAATTAAAATTCTTCCCTTGAATCATATTTTGGTGGATCTTAACTATTGAACTTCATTTGGGTTTTTGATGTTCGATCCATAACTACCAAGTAATTAAATAAGTTCCAAATAATCAAAAAATATCAAAACTCTCAAATTTTAAAAATACATGGCATGCTCTATTATCAAAATGACCGTATTGGGATCTATGATAGACTGATCATGGCATGGTACTCTAATTACCACAGTGTATCACTTCTTCAAGTGATAATCCTCATCAACATGGATAACTTTATACTAACCTATCAATTTTCTCTATAACTCCAAAACCTGATGTGCAACCCACCTACCTCTATGGCATCGTTCTTTTCATATCACTGTTTTGATAACCCTTATAAGATATTAGTTACTTCCATGTGAATTATACTATGACTTCTAAAATACTTATTATAGGTATCCCAACTTTTCACATGTACTCTATCAATTAAAAATGCTAAGTGCCATGACATGGCACTAAACTTCTCCCCATTTTAAAATCACCATGTCTTTTCTAAGTTCTCTACAACATGGGACTCCCCATTTTCATGTCCTGGAAAAAAACTTATGCACCTGTCAAAAAGAATATTATATATATCTTACCTTTACAATATTTTTGTTTCTTATTTCTATAATATGAATATTAAATATACAAGGTGGGTATTTTAATACTTTTCAATTTGAATGGCCATGACCACAACCACCATGTATTTGAGGATAGCATATAAAATACAGTTCCTTGGCCCGAATCACCCAAACGACACTTGAGCGGCAATCGCCACATGACCTTGATCATGCCTCCCCATACACAAAAGGCTACCAACTAGCATATAGGGCCTAAAAATCATGGGGAGACTCTTCCCTCTAAAATAAATCTAGAGATTCATACCTAAATCTGTTAAACATTTGGAAAGACCTGTCTATATAACAGATATCCCAAAAAACTTATTAACATAAAATAGGGTTGCAAGAGGGACCCCACAGTCCAATATAGAAATTAGTAAAAGTATCTAAATGATACAAAAATATATAACAAATTAGTGGAATATATCTTGGCATCATATATGAATAATCTGCAAACAAGCTAGTACACATGCAGAATAATAATTAGAAAGTAAATTTACCTCCAACCCAACTCACCTAATTGTCCTACCAAATACTCAACCTCCAAAACATTTTATAATATTACCATGTTTCCATATCCAAATGATACATATTTTCTGAGTGAAGACATGAAGTTCATCCCACATACATCAAAACCCATATCATTCATGAGGGTATGGGTGAGTCCAATGACTTAGTAGAAATCCCTAATGACTCAAAAATACTAAGTGTTGTTGTGATTGAGTTTATGTACTTGAAATAAATATATAATAAGTGAAGTTATGCCTATGAAACACACCCACTCTAAAACATAACAGACAAATCACATTAACATACCTTTCGGTTCTTCGGGTGTCAACTAGACTACCTCAAACCCAGAACATACTTACTTCAACTAGTACTTGAGTGTCCCAAAACTTGTCACACCAACCACCCAGGGGGAATAAGTCCTACCTTAGAACTATTAGTTCAAAATCATATTTTTTTTATGAGTTTTAGAGTGTCTTTGATAATAATTAACCACCCAAGGGAAATACAACAATCTCTATAACATAAGAATAATATGGGGAAAATATACTCATCCTCAGAACATATGAGCCACCTAGAGGAAATATAAACATCCCTATAACATAGGAACTAACTCAGGGGAAATATAAACATCCCTATAAACATGTAATCACACACCTAAAATATCACATCCCCTACCCAGAACCATCTATCAGTCCTCTATTACTTGGGGATCATATCCCCCCCAGTTGCTGAACCCTCATCCATAAATTAGACATACATAGAAACAAAAAAAATACTTGGGGATGTAAATGAACTTGAAAATAGGAACTATGTGTACCTAGGGAATCCCACCCTATAACGTTAATTATATCATATATATATAAATTTACAAAGGTACACTCTCCTCTCAGAACTTCTCATCATATACAATAATTTTTATTTATCCACCCAAACCCATTTCAACCAATCATTATCGGACTTTCTAGAACATAACCTATCCTTTCCACAATATCCATATCAGTCTCACACAAATGATTTTGGTTCTAAGGTGACACTTGAAATCTATTGATCCCAAGAGGTGCTTTTTTGGTTGTTGTGATTTGTTAGGGTGGAGATTTGGTGGAGAGGATATGATTACGTATGATAGATTTTATTATCAATACATAAATCATATTATAAGTTTAATTAGACAATGTGATGTGAAATTTTCTTACATTTTTATATTATTATTGGATTTCATGATTCAAAGAGATTTGGATAAGTAGGATAAGAGGTTCCAATCTACAATGTTGGTTCCGCATCGTAGAAGTTGTTTGAAGAAGGATTCGTACGTCATACCACAAGTGTCCACATTATAGAAGAAAATAAAACTATGTTATTAGAAAAAAAAGTGATGGACCATGCCATAGAGGATACTTGGTCAAAGTTTAGTGTCACTATAAAATCTGGTACCTCCACGTCATGTTGAAGTTCTACGTTGCTTGGGAGGAATTTTTGGAATTCAGTAGTTCTGGAAATATCATGATCTCCATGATGTAATTCTTCTACTATGTCATAATCAATATAATGAATAAATTATTATTACATAGTGATCATATCACTCCATATATATGTTTTGGCTATATTTCAGTGGTTTTGGAATATATCATGACCACAACACCACAACTATTATTCCATGACATAGTTAGGAGAATGAATGATGGACTGCGCCATAATGAGAATACCACAACACATAGATGGTTTGCCTAGATTTTTTTTGGTACTATATATTTTTTTACCTCTACACCATATCACCTTTATCATGTCATTACCTTATGTGGTAGTTGTGAGAAACCCGCTTAAAAATAGGCTATGCTATAATGCCTATGATCACACTGTAGAAGTGTTTTCTAGGTAGTTTCAAAGAAGTGTGATTATTTGGATTCATATTAGGACTTTGATGTTTATTTTATTCTATAATAAATACTTATTTAAAATTAGAATATTAGGATCTTTTGGAAAAAATATCCAAAGGCTACTTTCAAATAGGATGTTAATAGATTGAATTTCAAATTCAAATTCAAATTCAAACTATATTTTTTATAGGTTTATTGTGAAAAAATAATTAATACATAGAAAAATTGATGATAATAATTAGTACATATAGAATTTTTTGATCTTAAGAGAAGAATAAGAAGGTTAGAATAATAATAAGTGTTTTTGTATAGGTGGAGCAGAGTGAATATATCCTTATAGTATTTCTATAGGTGAAAGAAGAAGAATAGAATCACTACATAAATAATCAAAGTATATCTTGGGAAGGATTTATTTTTTTAGATATCAATTTTTATATCATTATTACAATTATAGATGTACTATCATAGTTGGGAGACTTGATGTAATATGAGTTTAAGGATAACCCTCCTTGTTGTTCCTATATATTGAAACTAGTGGGTTATCTGATCTCAGTGGAATCTAAATAATTCTAAGTACCAGCCTTATCATTTAGATACATGAACCTTATAAATAGATTGTACCCTTATTGTGTGTGTGTGTGTGTTGAAAGATGATCATTATTCACTTTAATTAATGATGAGGATTGTTTCACCATGAAAACTTTAAATAAGTAGAATCATTGATTCTCCCCACTCTCAGTGATTCCTCACTGATCCATAAGGTGTATTTTAAAGTGGTATTAGAGATATAGGTGTCCCTCATTGAGGATTTGATTTTTAAATTTTGAGAAGAAATTTTATATCTATACAAAGTGGTTATCACTAAATTTCTAGTGTATGTCATGGATAGTTATAATTTAGTGAATAATAAGGGGATTTCCACATTTGATATAAAAAATATCATATTTGGAAGGATTGTATGTTTCCTTATCTTTTTTCAATAAATTTGGAAGTTATTGATGCTAAAATTGATGGGTTTCCACCTTATGATGAGAATGTTTCTTTAATAGAAACTCTACCTACTTCTATTCATGCACTAAAGAAAGAAGGCAGTCGGTGAAATCCAATATCTTACTGAGAGATGTTTTGTTTTCGGATGACATAGACGTGGTTAGGGACATGGTTTTTTTCCTTCTTTAAAAATTTTCTTTCAGGTCATAACCCCAACATGCCTAATGGGTACCCAAGTGGGAATACAAAGCTTCTAGATGGGATCCCTAACCATATTTACATCAAATATAATGCTACACTAGAAGTGATTCTTGATGAGAATAAGGTTTTGGATGCGATGTTGAGCCTTAACCTGGAGACCGCTCTGGGAAATGATGGATTTCCAAGCTCGTTCTATAGGGGGTATTGGGAGGAGATTAAATTTGATATTATTTTTTCTGTCTAGGACTTATTTCAGGGTGGCTCAATCCCTAGAGTGGTTGGTGCTACTACTCTATTCCTTCTGTTGAAGGTCAAAGAATCGTCTTCCATCCATGACTATAGGCCGGTAGGAATGTGTAACTTCTCTTACAAGATTTTTTCAATCATTTTCAATTCTTGTTTGTCCATACATGTTCCTTAGGGGATATATTTAGAGAACCATGTCTTTGTTAAGGGTCATTCAATTCAGGGAGCGATTTATTTGGCTCAAGAAATGATTCGAGATATCATCATCAAAACCTATGGATCAAACATGGCTCTTAAGCTAGATATGAATAAGGCCTATGAAAGAATGGAATGAGGCTTCCTCAATAGGGTGTTGTCAGGTATGGGTCTTTCTCCCTGGGATATGGATATTATATTTAGATATTTTAGTTTCTCCAAGATAGCAGTTTCCTTTCTGGGAAATACCCATGGTTTTTTCAAGGCATCCCATGGTCTCATGCAAGGGGATCCCATATCCCCAAAAATATTCATTCTCATGAAATACACTTTTAATCATATTACTAATAGAAGTATGGATATGGGGGATATTAGACCATTCCATAGATAATGGATTCATCCTTCTATTTCTCACCTGATTTTTTTATATGATTCCATTATCTTAATTAAAGCCAATAGAAGATCGGTTGGTGGGCTTAATAAAATCATGGAAGAATACTGCTACTGGAGTAGCCATGTGATCAAAAAAATCAAGAGCAGACCCTACATTTCAAAAAAATGTGGTAGCCAACATGCCATTTCCCAGTACAATAATTTGGGAATGTATAGGGGTTCATTTCCATTTGACAACCTTGGATATCTGATCTCCCCTGGGAAGAATCATGTTCTTGATTATGATCACATTGTGAATAAAATATCCAGTTGTGTTCTCGACTATAAAAACCGCTACTTATATTTTGGAGGTTGTATAACTCTTGTTAACAGCATTATTTCAGCTATTTCAATCCATGTTATTTCAACTACTAAGGTTTCAAAGGGGGTTATCACATCCATTGATATAATTATATTTAGTTTCATTTGGGATGTACAATCTAAGGGTAAAAATCATTGGGCTTCATGTGGAAGGTTGGTGAGACCCATTTAGGAAGGCAAGATCAACATATAGAGCCTGGAAAATATTGTTCATTGCATTCATGGAAAGTTTTCATGGGGGGTTCTGGAAGAGTGCACGCTATGGGGGAAATCATGTCCCATCAAGGTGGAGGGCATACGGATGAAGGTAGAAATTTCTAACCCTTCTGATCTTTGATGCACAATATCATTTAAACCATTATTCAACACTACCAATGGATTGTAGGTAAGGGGACATCTCATTATGGTACCACAACTGGGAGAGCTCGATCATAAGTTTCCCATGATTCCATGTACAATGATCTCCTTTAGGGAGGCTAGTTTATATCCTAGTTTTACCAATGTTGTGCTGATTGAGGAACAACATAGGTAATTTTATGTCATTGTGTTAAACTAAGAACTATACAAATGTTAATTCACTACCTCTTGCACAGGGACCTTCTATTCGAAGGATTTCCGTGAGATATCACTTCCCTAAGAGTAGTGATATGCCTGAAACAGTGTGGTCTGGTGTGAGAAAATTCCAACAATGCTCAACTTTATTACCTGGAGGGTTAAGAATCATGTGGTTTCCACAGATGATAATACGAGGAAGATGGGGGTCAACCTAGTTTTGAGATTCCATTGTTGAAAGGTTCATAGAGAGGAGAGCATTGATTACCTCTTTTTTAAGGGTGAATGGGCCATGGATGTTTGGAATTTATTTCTCAGTTTTACTGGCCTTCCTTCCCCAAACCTTCTTGGGTCCTCATTTCTAGAATGATGGTTCCATGGCTTGAATGTTTTGAGGCTACAAAAAATTCCTCGAGCCATGATTCTCAGTGCAGGTTGTTGGTGTATATGGTAGGCCAAGAACAAGGCCAGGTTTTAAGGGGTTACTTCCTCAGGGAGGTCCTTTATTACAAGAACAAGACCCCTCCTTATCAACATGGTCTGTGGGGTAAAATATTGGGGATAATATCCTTCTCTAAGAGCTCTATAGGTGAGTGTAACTATGGTGAAATGTTCTATTTCAGGTCTAAGGGGACATTAGGTGTGGTGGACACCGCTAGTTGTGGGCTTTAAGTTGAATTTTGATGGGTCTTGTATTGCGGATATCATGATAGGTTGAGGGGTGGTCTGAGGCTATTGGGGAGATATCCTTCTTACATTTATCACGTACTATGGGAGGGGGAGTTCTATCTAGACATAGGCCAAAGTGATGCAAATGGGGCTGAGGTTATGTGGATATAAGGATATCTCAATCAATCATGTCAAAACTGAATCCATGATTATCCATGATTATATTCGTGATAAAGCCTCCACTCCATGGTTGATATCTTATATCACTAGGATATGTAAATCTATTCTCAGCAAAAACAATGTTCAGGTGGTCCACACATTGTGTGAGGGAAACAATATTTGACCATCTAGCCTCCATGGCGGTGATAGAACAGGGTTCCAACATCACATGATTCTCTAATTCTCTTCAATTGGGAACAGAGGGCATAAACCTAATTAGAGGGGATCAGATAGGGCTCCTTTATTTTATGCCTCCCTATTATTGTTTTTCTATCCATGACTTCATTCATGTTTTTTTAGTTTTTTTTCTTGTATAACATATATATAATGATGATGATGACATGAATGATTTATTGTCCGTATTATCTGAGAAGGAATTTACCAAATTGAGAGGTATCAATATAGCCAAATACATTTAGGATAAAATTATAAATATCTAAAAAGGAAATAAGAAGGTGGATTAGGCTATGATATAGATATGGAGATTGAAATATAAAGATCTGAAAATGAAAGAAGATGAAACTATAGATGACTTATTCACATGATTTAATCATATTGTGAGTATAATTAAAAGTTATGGTGATAAATTGTAAGATACTGTAGTGTTTGAAAAGATACTTTATATCTTTATAGAAATTTTTTATTCTAAATTATTTACTCTTGAATACATGGATCCATAATCACTTCCTCTAGATGATTTGTATAGCCTTCTGATTTCCTGTAAGATAGGAAAATAATTTTTTCCCAAGAATAATTGTAAGGATGAAAAGGAAATATTTTTTAGGCCTGAAAGAAAGATAATTATAAGAATAAGGTTTATGAAGAATATTTTTATGATTTTAATTCTTATTTAGATTTGATTTGTAAGTTTGATAAGATGATTTCTCTAATTTCCAAAATGTGAGAAGACGCAAGGGAAGGTTTAATAGAAAACTTACACTAAAATTCATTGGATGTAGATTAGTTGGGAATTTTACTAAAAACTATCCTAAGTTAAAATAATATGGAGTTGGTGATCAAGAATAATAATTTCTAAGGATAATATTTAAGAAGATATCGATAATGTTTAAAAAACCAAGGGTTTCTTCTAAATGTAAGAGAAAAATTTTCTCAAAATTCACAAAAGGAAACTTCTTATATAAATGTGTAATAAGTGATAGTAGTGATGAGAAATGAGAAATGTAAATTTAAAGATATGTTGATGAAAAAATTCTCATTGGAAAGGTGAATGAAGAATAATTTTAAATTGGAAGTTGTAGTGAAGTTAAAGACAATGAAGAAACAGAGATGGAATTATTATTGAAAATAAAACTCATGGAGTGTCTCACAAATATCTATAAGTTGGAAAAAAGAGATAAAAATCTGAAGAAGGAAAATAAATCTTAAAGAAGTAGTGAATCGATTAATATTGAAGATAAATTATTTTTTTAGAAAAAATTTGATGAATTGAATAAGAAAATTGTTGAACTGTAAAACTCAAGATTCAATGTGGAAGAAGGATTTAAATATACAAAGAAGGAGTTCAATATTTTACAACCAAAATTGATCTGTATGGGAAAAGATATTGAAAAATGTAAGCTAAAATTCTATAATTATATTCATGAATTTGTGGAAAGATCAAGTAAATACAAGGATCATGGACAATAATAAAGACCAGTCACAAATGAAAGAAAAAACACTAATATAACTTATGTTATGTGATAGATGAAGAATCAAATCAAGAATACCAAGTGAGTAGAAAAAACAAGTGATTTTCTATATTCTAAAAATTTTGAGTGCCCCTACATGAATGATAAAACTGCTATGAATGGTGAATAAAAAATTTAAAATAATAAGTTGGATTGGAAGAAGAAAGATTCTAGAGTTCAGAAATTTTTTTGTTTGTATAAAGGATATAAAATTAATAGCATGAATAAAGTTGAAATACAAGTTCATAGTTCTAGATAGCATGATGTTTATAAAGTAAAATATGATTTTTTGGTTGTTTATAGTACTGTGGAGGTTTTGGCCCCATGGAAAGGATGTTTTGGTTTAATTACTAACACAATGATGCAATTATATGGTTTGAAAGATCTAAATTAATGGGGAGTCATCTCTATTAAAATTAAACAATTTAGATACAGACTCTAAAATCTAAATTGAAAACTAAAATAGATTTAAACTATTAGAATATGTTTTTGAACAATGAAAGCAACCTAGTTATATTAAAAAAGTGTGTCTTTTATGCTATATGATCAAATTTTCTCAAGAGAGAGTATTGAGAAGTCTTAGAATTATAATGATAATGTCAAATAAAAATATCTGGTTTGTGAAGTTACCTTTAAAGCATCCAAAGAATAACGGCAATTAATTTTGGACAATAATTGTTCCTTTTATGTGATTAGATATCTGAATCTTATCATAAATTTTGAAAAATTTAAATAATGATCAGTGACCTTTGGAAATTATGGATCACTAAAAATCAACAGATTTGGATTGGTATTGATTGGTAAAGATCGATTGAAATCCAAAATCACATTGTATTTTGAAGGACTAAAACACAATATTCTTAGCGTGTCTCAGTTATTGATGAAATAAATGAAGTGATATTTTATAAAGATGAGTTTTTTTAGAATATCTTAAAAAATAAATGTATCTTGACATTAGGATAGTGAACAAAAGTCAATTTGTTTTAGATTGGTGATGTTGTAAATTGTTGTTATTTAAGCATAAAAAAAGAATATCAAATGTGAAATCAAAGACTTGTTCATATTGACCAAAGGAATATGTTTAATCTCATTTATGGAAACAATGTTCATGATGTTTCTAAGTTGAAAATAAAAAGGAGTTGGATGTGTTCCACTTTTAAAAAGGAAAAGATTCCCATAAAAATGTTTAAATACAAACTACTCATCCTTTGGATTTGATTCACTTTGACAGTTGAAATCCAATTAGGAAGAAATCAACAAATAGAGATGAGTAGTTTATTTTCTTTTTTTGATAAATTTACTAAAATTACATGAATTATTTTTATGAAACATAAATTGTAGTCTTTAAAAGAGTTTAAAAGTTTTAGGAGAAGTGCAGAAATAGAGTGTGATTAATCTTTGAAGAAAATTAGAACTAATTTTTGTGTTGAGTATACTAGTGAAATATTTATAGCATGTCTTGAAAAAAATTTCATTCATCATGAACTTAGTACATCATACACACCAAAAAATAATTGTGTGGATAAACAAAATAATAGACGTCTTGTAGAGATGCCTCAAAATACGTTGTTAGAGCATGACACGCCTTATTATTTCTGTAGAAAATCCATAAGAGAAGTGGTTCATATCTAAAATAATTTTATTTATAGACCAAATTATGATATTTCATCATATTATATATATTACAATAAATATCCAAGTTTTACGTATTTGATAGTGTTTGGAATCCCTTGTATTATCAAAGTTAAAGATTAAAATCTGGGAAATTTTCAAAGAAGAGGTGTTGATTTTATCTTCCATAAAATGGAAGAGGATATCATTTTTATTACAAATGGATAGGGAATATTATTGATGTTATTGTTTTTAAAGTGATGGAACACAAAAATAATATTAACACTCATGAAAACAAAATTAGAATTGATGATGGTGAATCTTTTTTGTGAAATGGAAATGTGAATCTTAAAAAATTAGTGAGAATAATGAGGAATTTACAGATGAATAAGTTGATGTGCTAAATTCTAGTGATGAATAAAAATCTTGTTCACATCATCCTAGGTTGAGAAGAAAAGTTTAGGTAAAAAAAATAGCATTATAAATCATAGAAAATCAATTCAAAATATAAGAACTTTGAGGATAGACTTTCATGACTTTCATATCTCATTTTTATCTCAAGTTGAACCAAAATATGTGCAAGAATCAATGAAACTTCAAGAGTGTGTTGATGAAATGAATTAAGATCTAGATCATATTGAAAATAATGGAACTTTGGAGTTGGTACCCAATCCCAAATAAGATAACATTATTGGTAAAAAGTGGGTGTTTTGAAAAAATATGATTGAAAACATTGAAGTAGTGAGAAATAAAGAAATATTGGTGTGTAAAAGATATTAACAAATTGAAGGATTTGAATTTAATGAAACCTTTTCATCAGTTTCAAGATTTGAAACCATAATAATTTTATTTCCATTTCATCACAAAGTCACTATAATATTTTCAAATGGGTGTCAATTCAGCATTCCTCAATGGTGAATCGGAAGAGAAAGTATATATTGAACAACCATGCGGTTCCTTTCTTGTTAAATATGATTATTGGGTTGTTTAGTTTAAATAATTACTTATATGGGATAAATCAAGACTCGAGATCTTGTTATTCTAATCTTGACACGTGCCTAAAAAATTGAATTTCAAAAAATGTAGAGTTGACAACAATCTCTACATCAAATATGATAATATAGCATTTATAATTTTCATTATTTATATATATGAAATTATTTTTGTTGGAATTAATGAAGGATTTTGTGAATAATTTACAAAATAAATGAAGAATATTTTTAAAATATTCATGCTTAGTGAGATAAGATACTTTCTTGGATTATAAATTTCTCAAGAGAAGGATTATATTTTTCTATATCATGAGAAGTATATTAATGAGATATTGAAGAAATTCAGAATGGAGGATTGGAAGACAATTTCTACACCAATTTCTATATGAAAAAAGATAAAAAAATATTAATATGTAAGAGAAGTTGATCCAAGTGAATTTTAGAAGCTGTTTGGAAGTTTACTTTACTTTATAGATTCAATACCAGATATAGTTTATACTATTACACTTTGTTCTAGGTATCAAAGTGCACAAAAATAGTCTCATTTTATTTATGTAAATAGAATAATTGGATACATAAAATTCATAATAGATTTTTGATTGAAATATGAAATTAAATGGATTCTTGGTCTATTTGGTTATTCAAATGAAGATTAGGCCGGATGTGTTGATGACAAGAGATTTACATCTAGTGGAGATTTATTTCATAGAACAAGATGTATTTATTGGAATTTAATAAATAAAAAATTATTTACCATGATAACTTCTAAGGATGAATATGTATCTTCCACTCATTCCTCGACATAACTTGTGTTGATGAAGACTCAACTAGAATATCTGAAAGTTGAAGTGAATTTTCAATTACTTTTTTGATGTGGAAATAAAAGTGTAATTTACCCTTAAAAAATTCCATTTCAACATTAAAGGTCCTAGAATATTGATATAAAATATCACTTCATCAAATATCTAGTGGAGAATAATGAATTAAATTTGTAATTTGTTTCTATAAAGGAAAAAAATACATACGTGTTCACTAAGCTGCTATCTAAATAAGCATTCCAGAATCTGATATTGAAGTTAGGTGTTCAACATCATTCTTTTCATGGATAAGGTATGGTGTAGTTTTCCCCTCTCTCATCTTGACTTTGGATATTTTTTTCAAAGGGTGAGAATAATTGACAACATAAATCTTTCTTTTATGTTTATCTTCCAATTATTTTTCAAAGGGGGGAATCCATTGATATGTGTTACCTTTTAAGAAAGAATATATATAAAGATAGATATTAAAAAGTTTAAGTTGTTATCTAAGTATGCATGAACCATTTTAATAGTTTATTGTAAGCATTTATGTGAATTTTTTCAGGTTTGAATGAATTTTTTATGTGATTATGAAGTTCAATTCGATGGTTATGAAGTCCATGTTTAAGCAAGTTGCATATAGATCACTATTTAATGGACATCATGGTATTATTCATTCAATGTTCTTATTTCTTACACTGATTTTTCTCACGTTGGATTATAATTATTGTATAATGATCCATTGTTGAGGTTTCATATTTTTATAGTGGTTTATGTTCCTTGGTTTCCAATAAAATTCAAAGGGGTATATTTTTTATCCCAATATGTGCTTTGATCATTATTGTGATTTATGAGGGTGAATATTTGGTGAATATTATATGATTAAGTATGTTGGATTTTTTTGTAAATACATAAATAATATTCTAAGTTTAATCAGATAATTCCATGTGAAATTTTCTTAGTGTTTATATATCATTAATAGAGTTCATAATGTAAGAAAATTTAGAGAGGCTGGATAAGAGGTTCCACATTGCAATGCAATTTATGCACCATATAAGTTATTTGCAGGAGTCATATGTCATAAAACAAGTTTCCACACTATAGAGGAGGCTCAAACTGAGTTCTCCTCCCATCTTATTCTACCTACTTCGGCCTAAGCCGAAATATCCTGGAGTAATCATTTTTTCATGATTTATTTTATAAAAAGTCTCAAGACCTAGATCATATCCCAAGAATCCCACATAACTCATATCTAAGAAAGACCTGTGTAATAATTCCATCATTGAAGTAAGGATCCCACCAAACCCCAAGATTGTGCATTGTTTTGGAATACGATTCATATAACTGATTCATTTATTAATTTAATGGAAATATAAGCTTGTACTTGACATTCCTAAATTATAACCTAGGTATCTCTCCAGGTATAACATAAACCCATCACCTTAAAATCACGTCCTAGTTAATCCTAATAGGAAACCTTGTATCATTCTAGGTGTGGTATAAATTCAACTCGTTATAAGTCCATCCTTGGTGGTCCATAATGGGATCTCAAGTTTCACCCATGGAATATATAATAATATTATCTCTAAGCCTATCCTTGGTAGTCTACATGGGGAATCCAAGTTTCAATCATGATATAATAACAGTTTTACCTATAAGTCTCTCCTTAGTAGTCGACATAGGGAGTCTAAGTATCACTCAGGCGTATATAATCAAGTTTCCCAATGATTCCATCCATTAAGTTCATGTGATAACCCATGTGTCACCCACAACACATAATAATTCCATTTACATTTTAATTTATTAATTAATCTCAAAGAGTCCATTTATGACATTCCAAGTTAGGACCCGACTCTCACTCTCGTCATAAAAATATGAATGGTCATGGGGCCAAATACTAACCATACTGTTTGAGTTCACATTTAATTCAACTATCCATGACATTTATATAAGAAATTTAACTCACCTCAGAAGGTGTCTCAAAACAAGAAAATGCTTCGAAGTCATAGCATCTCATGAATCCTCCCATTCATCTAAATTGGTCATTTGGATTTAAAGAATATATCGAGACTAATCGAGAAGCAAATTTTCCAAAGGAATAGGGATATGTTTTTTCATTTCTTCTTTTATTTAATTCATTTTATATTTTAATCATTTAATTTAACATAAAAAGGTATGGGGTAAATAACATGCCTCAAAAGGTTAATCAATTTCATAGGCCACCCATGGTGGTTTTATCTAATTTATCAATACACTCAAAGGGGTGGTCCAATTCAAGGTCGTTAACCTTTAATGATTTATAAATGGTTCTCATGGGTTATATAGGTCAATCCTGGTCATTTAATTTTAGAATCAATCCATTTAATAATTGACACTCAAAAAATCTGGTTCACAACACAACACAATATATATAAACACCAATACTTTGAGGTAAAATCATGAGTCCACCTTCCTTATCTTGTTAGTTGGCTCATCGTTCATTTTTGGCCTCTAATCTGGGCTAGAATATAATAAATAAATCAAATAGAAAAAATCCATGAAAATAAGGCATATGATCTCACAGAAAAATAACTTTATCATTGAGAAGATAAATGATGAAAGGTGAAAAAGGAAAATATATATTACTGGGGGAAATCCAAAGAGACCAATTATGAGAGATTTGGATTCTGAATGCTAAATATTCTTTAATCCATAGGAGGATTACATGGGTGAGCTCCAAGTAATGAGGGCGCTATTGTGCAGGGGAGAGGAGAAAGAAAGGGTTATACTATTTAAATAAATGGAACGAAAATGTTCATTTCCCATATTTCCATATTTTTAAAAGGGGAACATTGTTTGGCTAGATGTTTATCCAACTCGTGTATTAACCATACACCCAGCACTTTCCCAAGACACCACTTGCATGGGCTAGCCACAGGGTTTGGATTATCATACACAACCCATGTGAAACCCCTTTGCTTTAAGTCTAAGATGAGTCACATGACCATGGGGCTTGGGTTTCATGGTTAGGGAAAACTGTATGACCCTCTTTTGTGCATTAAAATACCCTGCATGGTTTAACCCAACTATGTGTCCTAGGTTGAATGGTTTCTACTAAATGTTTGGACCATATGTTTTCTCAAAAAGTTGGGTCTTCAAGATTTATACAAGACTCAGACACCCTCGTATCTTTTGTGACCTCATTAAGCACTCCCATAAGGATAAAAATAAAGAATTTAACTAGAAATAAAAGGTTTCATACCTCAAATAAAAGTCAGGTTCTTACAATATCCCCCCCTTAAATCAATTCATCCCTGAATTTCCACTCCAAGGGTGGTAAAACATCATCTATGAATAACTCTAGCCATTGGACATGTACATCAGCCACTCACTCCCAAGTATTGGTCTGCACATGGTTGTGCTTCCATAGCACCCATACTACAGGAATTTACCAACATCGAATAACCAGCATGCCATGATCAACAATATAGATAGGGTGCTCCTCAAAGGACTCATCACCCTCTAACTCGACATTCTCACGATGAAGAATATGTGATACATCAGAATGATATTGGTGAAGCTAAGATACATAGAAGACGTTGTGCATGTCCCGGTACCTCTGAGGTAATGGAAACTAATGGGATATCATCCCTAATCTATAACAAATCTTGATGGTATTGACATAATAAGGCAATAGATTCCCTTGTTTCTGAATCTATCTATGCCCCAGTCAAGCTAAAATACATAAGAAAACCTAACTTCCCACCTCAAACTCTAGTGTTCGATGGTGATGATTGATATATAAATTCTACATAGACTAAGATGTATACATCTACATCCTAATAAGTTGAACATGCTATGAAGTATCCTGAACAAGATGAGAACCGTGTAGTGCTTTATCTCCTACCTCTAATTAGCATAGGGGTGAACAATATGACATACCGTATAAGTCCTCATAAGGGTCCATATGAATGGTTTCTTGGAAGCTATTATTATAAGATAACTAGAAGATAGGTAAGTATTTCTCCTAAGAACCTATGAAATAAAAGATTCATGCTCATATCATATCATATAAAACCAATATTGTATGCTTAGAATGATCGTTGTTCTATGGTTGATTGGCTATAATCTATAGTACTGGGGAACCTAGGGCCCTCTTCAACCCTTTCCACAACTATGACATGAAGTGATCATCTCTATATAATATGATATAATGTTAAACTTCATGGAGTCATACGATCTCATCAATATTGTGCCTCTGAAGCTCATACACTGAAAATAATCCCAAATAGGTAAGAAAATGGTGATTGTTGTTAACCTATCCATGATCACCCATACAACGTCACTAGCCTGAGCTGGTCTAGGAAAAATATATAGAAATCCATGTTAATGTTGTCCCATTTACACTAAAAAATAGGTAATGGATGTAAAATCCCCACTGGCCACTAGTGTTTTGACTTCACCTACTAATCGGTGGAACACAGAGTAACAAACCCAACTATCTCCCTTTTCATCCTCGGCCACCAGTATTAGTGGCATAAGTCATGATACATCTTGGTAAAACCAGAATGTACTACCCATATAGAGTAATGGGAATCTCATATCAAATCCTATCCGAAATCTATAGGAACCCATACACTTCTATGGATGCACAAGATATCATCCTAATCAATGATCTATCTAGGTGGTGGTTCATCACCTAAAATACTCTCTCGTAAGACCAAGCCTTGGAATATGATAACTTCCTTGTCTTCACTCTCTCTAGAAGTGAAGAGGTTATATATAAAAATTCAAGTAAATAGTGTCCAAGATATACTTTAACCTCTATGTGCATCTCATAAAATAGGTTCATAAGCTACCACTTGCTACTAGCCTCCTGAACTGTCTGTGTCTAAGTTCTTCTGCTCAGAGCATCGACAACTAAATTTCTCTTTCTAAGTGTGTAGGGATGATCAAAATCAAAGGATTTTAGGTATTAAACCCACATTTATAGCATAATATTTAAGTCACACTTTGTAAATATATACATAAAAAGTTTTGATCCATATAAACTATAAAATTATCTCCTAATAAGTAATTCCTCCAATAGAACAAGTCATACACAATAGAGGCTAACTCGAGATCATGTGTTGGGTAGTTCCTCTCATGTGACCTTAATTGATGATACCCATATTCCATGACTCCGTTCTCTTATATCAAAACTGATACTAGCCCAATACCTGATGCATCGCAATAAACCATATATCTTATTCCCATATCTAGAAGAATTAGGATTGTCACTAAAGTTATTATCCCTTCCAAATCCTTAAAGACTATCTTACGGGATTATATCTGTATGAACTTCACACCCTTTTTAGTCAAGATCATAAGGGGTACTTCTAGGTGTGAGAAATTCTGAATTAAGTTCCTATAATAATCTTCTAGCCCCAAGAAAATTCTTACATCAAATATGATCTTGGGTTTATACTAGGAAATTGTAGCTCTTAATTTCTCTAGGTAAACTGATACATCTAATTCTTAGATAATATAACCCAGGAAGTGAAATTTATCCATCCAAAAGTGGAAATTTGTAATCTTATAAGATAACTGATTCTCTCTCAATGTGTTCAATATGATCTCAAGATGTTTGGCATGGTCATGTTTCATGTGAGAATACACTAAGATATTGTTCATGAATACCACCACAAAAAAATATAGATATGAATGGAAAACCTGGTTCATTAGTGCCATGAAAATTGATGGCATGTTCATGAGACTGAAAAACATTAAAAAATATTCATAAAATTCATATCTACTATGGAATGTTGTATGTGTTATATCTAATGGTCTAACATTCACCTGATGATAACCTGATATCATATCAATCTTAGAGAAAACCCTTGATACTTAGAGCTAGTCAAAGAGATCATCTATAAGAGGCAATGGATACTGGTTATTAACCATGAGAGTGTTTAACCAATGGTAATTCACATAAATTCAGAGGGTACCATTTTCCTGCTTGGAGAAAAGGTTCAGAGAACCCCGTGATGAATAACTGGTTCGTATAAAACCCTCAGCTTCCAAATCTTCTAGTTACCTCTTGAGCTCCTATAACATAATAGTATCCATCTTGTAAGGAGGAATGGATTCTAGTGAAGCTCTAGGAACTAACTCGATGTAAAACTATACCTCTCTCTTGGGAGTTAGTCCTAAATTTCATTCAATAAAATATATCTAAAATGATATACCACTATAGGGTAATCCTCCTAATGTGTTCCATGGTCATACAGATATATGCTAACAATCTGGACTGTCATCCTATCCATCCCACGATGCTCGGGTCCAACTTGGATTTTTCAGACATACCATTCACCTTTGTGCATAAAAAACCTACCCTATAGTGATGTTAAAGTCACCCTTTAGTGATAAAAGTCAACATAATCATGATAGGGAACCAACCATCCATCCCAAGAATGATATCAAACCCTGTCATCTCAAGGAAAAAGAGGTCCCATACAAAGAGTCACCCACCTATCTCAAGAGGGTACTCCCTACACTGGAATACACTCTTGGATTTTATCCCCAACAGAGTATTGAGTGTCATCATTCCATTCCAAAATTGAATATTCATCCTAGGGATCTCTCCAATAGGCATAGATATGAAGGAATTAGAAGCACATGTATCGAAAAGATAAGATACTAAATTTGTCACGACCTAACCTAATGAGGCTCGAGATACGACTCCCAAAGCCTACCTCCATAGTCCAGGGGCTATCATCCAGCACTGATTAGGATATTAGATGCATGGGAGGATTTATACTAATGTACATGTACACACACACCCACATACACCTCCATGAAATAGTACATATATATATATTAAAATTGAAAATAAATGCATGCATACATCTATACCCAGCATAATTACAAAAGGGAAAAATACACACCCATCAAAATAAAACTGTAAAATTTTCCAACCTACACAAAAGGAGGGGATCACTATCAAATTTATCCATTGGAAAACTCCTCGTCCAAGCTCTGGTAAACACCCTGGTCGGTCTAGCTCACTAAGCTCTGCCTACTTTAGTTCCTCTTAAGACTCCGCTGAAAGGCTTGAGATCTACACAAGACACAAAAAATTAAAGAAAATACCATGTAGGGGTGAGTGAATTACTCATTAGGTTCCCCAAATACCCAAAAGATAAGGTAGAAACTGAAAGGCAATAGTCGGCTCGATCTAGATAGAGGGAACCTAAACGAGAGAGAAAATCCATCCTGAAACCATCCTCAGCGAAACATGACTAGTCAGGTTGTACCACAAGGTGTTTCAACCAAATAAAGTGACCCCACTATAAGGAAACCTAGAAAACACCCATATATACTTGGATAAGACTCCAAGACTCATGAGGTTTTGACCCCATAGCCATTGACGGTTTTTAATCAAGTCTCTAAAGCAACACTCAACCAGGATCACATACTCCACGAGCCCGGTCATCCCATATGACACTCATCTAAGAGATACACTCCATTGGGTACAAATCATCCATCCTTGATGTCACATCAAAGAGATACCACTCAATCGAGTATCATAAATTCCATGGCACAACACTAAAATCCCAAAGGGAACACATTCGAGAGAACACACTCGTCAGATCTCACCACTAAGATTGTCATGCTGGAACTCAGGGGATCTCAAAACTCAGATATGGGAACACACCAATCCCTGATGGGGGGTTCTACTAACCCTACTGAAACCATGTAAAGTCTCATTCCTCAGAAAGGGGACCCCCCCAATATCCATAGGGGAACACTACAAACCCAGTTTGGAAAACCATAAACCACACCTCCTCGGTAAGGGGATCACCTGTGGGAAACCAAAAACCTAATAGGTAACTCAAGAACTCTCGGAGAGGGGGTCATAACCAATATCCACTTGGGGACACCACAACCAATCTGACATCCTAGAGATTATATCGCTCAGATAGATGATCGACGCCCGTATAGTGTTTGTTACGATGATTCCAAAAACCCCATATGGTATAAATTGTAAATTAAGGGATCATATAATGATGATTCCAAAAACCCAAAATAAATTGTCTAATTATTAGAGGATCATATATCCAATGATTTCTCAACCCTACTAGGACCAACTGATAAGTAGGATATCATATTCCTAATGATGCCACAACCCTACTGAAATTTCCCACTACATAGGGGGTCATACTTTTGATGATTCCACAAACCCTACAGGACTATCCTGCTAGATAATGGATCTTCTCCCAGATAGTATTGGTCATGAAAATACTATGAACTCGGTCTAGGGAAATGATATGCTAGAGGATTCTGCTCTGGTATCTCTAGAGGGATACAATAACTCTAACAAAATGATAGAGGATCCCACCCCTTCCTCTCTAGAGGGATACTACAACTTTATATAAAATCACCCTAATGAGGGAATAAAACTACTATAGTAAGGAAAAAATTCCACACATACCCTCATTGGGATAGAACAAGGGAACTTACTCAACCATTATTGTTCCAAACATTGCTAACCCAATAGACCCACAACTTCGCCACACCTCGCATCTCCAAGGACTAAACTGTGGCCACCATCGTATTCTATGTGGAAAACTATCCATGATAGGCTACTAATTGTCTTGAATTTGAGCCCTAAAAGAGGAGATACGAAAGTTCAAAACTCCTCAAAGAGGAGACTACACCACGTGTAAGAGGGTCTACATGGCATGTGACCCTATCTAAACACCCGAACATGTCTTCTGAGAGCAAAAAATATCTGGTCATGTAGGCTTACATGGAATGTACCATATGTACATGGCTTGTCTCACCTCGCTCGATCCCTATCTGTGTATTCCCTTCACATGAATCATCCAGCTATGTCACCTATATGGTGTGTACCACTTGGTACATGGCATGTCCCAGCTACATTGCCCCTAGCTAGGTCTTATACCCATGCTCGTGTCTGGAACCATGTGTCTATTTACTCTATACATGTAATTTTACAAATCCATGTACATTTACACAGATTCCCTAGCCATGTCCTTAGGCCACACAACATGGGGGTCACTACACATAATGTAACACCATTACATGGCATGTAGACCCCAAAACTCATCTTCTCTGAACTGGAAGAACACACAGTGTGTTCATCTGGTCTACACGTTGTGTAGATAAGAAATTCATCGGGATTTTCCATGAGAGCAACCCGAATCACCCCCCATTCACCCTGAAACACACAGATAAACCCTAAAGGGGTCTTTATTAAGCATCTAAGTGATCTAAAAACTTAAAATGATGCATAAACAAGGGGATCGAGACTTAAAAATCAAATTTCCTACCTTGAGGTGAAATGTTGAAGCTTCATGATCGAATCATCACTCAGAAGCTTCTACGTGATGCATAAGTGATTGTCGTCAATAGTGGAGATCAATGACATCTCATTTCCATGATTCAGTCATCAAGTTGTCCGTCGCTCGAAAAGGAAGAGGGGGAGGGGATCCTATCCTTGTTTGAACTGAGGGGGTGGAGGTAAGGGATATTGTTTTAATTTTATTAAAACAATATCCTCCACAAAACACCTCATTAACAACCCAACTCTGACCCAACATCCAAAACTGACAAATTTTATGTCATTAATATGGTAAACATGACGTTTTAAACTCAAATGTGGTATCAGAATTCTGATATGAGACTCTCCTAGAGTGTTATTCCCAATTTAAAATAAAATATGCATGATTTAGAAAATATTTTTAATATTTTTAATATCACTATGCCACTTCTCTATTGACCTTGAAATCCCACACTAACTCAGTTCCTAGATTCATAAATATTCTTAGAAATATTCCAAAAGTCATATAGGTCAAAACCCAAGTCACTACATCCTATCCACCTTGATTTTTTTCATCATAAAAAAGATAAATCCAAGGCACGTAGAAATAAATTGATCTCTCAACTCGGACTCATACACCAGGGAGCTCACCAAGACCACCAAAAAGGCCCCTAAGTGTTCACATGCTGCCTATAAGCACACACTCATGGAAACCGCAAGGCTCAACCACACCCATCAACCAGATCAACCAATTCAACAATGTGAAAAAAATGGGCATATGTCTCCTCAGCTGTAATAGGTGGGCAACACCAAACACCTGGTTCGTCTGTAGTCATAAAACCTAGTAGAACACCACCCCACTAACCTGACACAGATAACAATAAAACCTTACTCCGAACACACAATTCAAAGGAACTCATCCACCGCACCTTGATACTATCTGCTTTGGGTGTCACTATCTCACCTGCATAGTTTTTCATAATGTCTAAAAAACACATCTTAGTGGGGAAAGAGTCCCTAATTATTGTGAGTCTAAATTCACGTCAAATCGAACCACACTCTTCTCAAGTTTCTTGCATAAAAAGCTAAAGCTGAACACATGAGGATCCCAATGAGAAAACAGGGCTTCCAAAGAACACACATTGGGTTTTACAAGGCCCTCTTCACAAAAACCCCAACAAACAACCCCACCCTAAACACACAAGTTAGAGGGACTCATCCACCACACCTTGACACTATCCTCTTTGGGAAGAACTAACTCACCCTAATGGTTTTAATCATATCACAAAAATGAATCTCAGTGGTGGAAGGATCCCTATTCCTCATGAATTTGAAGCTACATTGAACAACACCAACACAGGGTCTTACTGATACCTCGCATCACCCTAAACAAAAACCCTTGAGCAAGAAGAAGAAAGAAAAGAGTAACTCTCGATACTGTATAAATAATGTTTCATAAAGTAAAAAGGAAAATGATCATACCTCTATCTATCCTTAGAGACTATACGTCAAATGCCTCTATGGCCTACAAATGTCATCACCCTCTTCCTCTAGTTACCTGAGCCTAGTGTGGACATCCAGATGGTGGTGGTGGAAAATCATACCATCAGACACCCCTGCTGCTCCACCTGCTCCTTTTCCATGTTCTCCACCCTATGGACCTCTATTCTCAAAACATTTCCTTTACCAAGGTGGTCTATCAACTGTCTCTTTATCAGTAGCATGGTGGGTTGGAAAATCTCAAGCAAGATGTCCCCACCCATCACAAGTGTAACATTGCCTCTCTTGTGGCTAGAAAAAAATCGGCCTAGAAGCCTTGAACCTAAAACCCTTCATCCTGGGATCACCTCTTGAAGCACCTTGTACACCTGAATCCCTGAGCCTTCCATCGGCTACCAGTTATCAAACCATCTAATGAGGTCTCATATCCTACGTGCCCAACACTAATGGTTGGAGTCTGCTCAACCAGAAATATCTCCACCACCAAGGCCCGCTCCAGCACTCCAGCATAGGTGAGAATTCACAATAGCACCACTGATGTTCTGATCTTTCAATGTAATACCTTCTCAAATGTTTGTGCTTTGAAGAACAGATCCCAAACCATATATAGGGAGTATCGTGATAAGTCTTTAAACCTAACTGAATACTCTTCCATGGTCATTCTATCATGTCAAAGCTACAAAAACTCATGGTTATGCACTGCCCTCAACATGACCATATAGAACACCTCCCTGAAGAGCCGCTCAAACACTTCCCAAGTGATCATTTCCTCTTTGTGGGTCTCAGTCACAAGACTCCACCATCACCTATACTAACCCTATAAAAGGCTCACCACTAAGACCACCAACGGATCAGGATGTGTCCTCATAAGGCGGAAAACACATGTGACTGCATCAATCCATTCATCAGTAGCCTGGGGATCTAGGTAACCCCAGACTCTCAGAGGTCACTTCCTCTAGAACTCATGTAACACACTCATCTTGCACACATCCTTGGCCTACTCTTCCGACAAAATCTGTTACTCAACAGATGGTGTCTCAACTATCGGACCACCCAGAGGTCTAGCCTCATAACTAGTTTCCTACACCGAAGCCTCAACTTGGGATAGATCGTCACCACAATCCCTCCATGGAACCCTTTTTGGTTGTAATCGTAGTGTAATCCTAAAATAAATTCAATATGCACCATGGTCAAATAGTATGTTTAGGGAGATGACTCAAGAAGGATAGGAAAAACCCAAAACCTAGTCCTATATGATGCATATACCATTTATTTTCTTATGACTAGGGTCCTAATGTAATGAGTCAAAAAGTAGGTTATCAAAGTCTTGGTGAATGGATACATCGGCCATAACACAAACTCTAAAGTCTCTAGGTGGAGATACTAACTTGAAACACTCTAACATTGTCTCTACATAACCAAACACAACCTATCAACACTATAGCCCCAAAGTAGAACCTGCTTTGATACCACTCTGTTATGACTCGACCCAACAGGGCTCGAGCTGTGATTACCCAAGCCCACCTCTATAAGCCAGGGGCTGGAGTCTAGTGCTAACTAGGCTATCACACACATGGGATTCCATAGCCTAAGGCACCAATATTCACACACCCTATACTCCTCCATGAATCATTGTAGAATATATATAAAAACCAAAAAAAATCATGCATGAATCTATCCCAAACTGGAGTACAACATAAATATAAAAGGGAAAAATACACACCGACCAAACTAAAATTGTAAAAGTGTCTAACCTTCTCAGACGGAGGGGATAAATATCAAATAAAATCTCTATAAATATCCTCATACAAGCTTCAGTAAACACCCTAGTCAGTCTAACTCACTAAGCTCCACCTGCTCTAGGTCCTCTTGGGACTCCGTCGAAAGGCTTGTGGTCTGCAGAATAAATAACACGTGCTAGAAAATCCCATGTAGGGTTGATTATAACAATACTCATTCGGCACCCCAAACACCCAAAGGAGAAGGTAGCAATATAAAGGAAACAATCTGCTCGACCTAGCCATAGGAAACCCAAATGAGAGTGAAACTCCATCCCGAAACCATCCTCAGCTAAAAAAAACTAGTCATCTCATACCACGTGGTTTTTCAACCAAAGAAAGTGACCCCACCACAAGGAAACCCAGAAAAACACCCAGATATACTCATATTCGACACTAAGTATCATGAGGTTCAGACCTCGTAGCCATCGATGGTTCCTATTCGAGGATCTAAAGCAACACTCGACTAGGAGCACACACTCCATGAGTCCATTCATCCCAAATGAAACTCATATAAGATATAAAATCCTTCAGGTACAACTTATCCATCTATGATGGAACATATAAGAGATACCACTCAATTAGGTATCTCAAATCTGATGGCACAACACCACCATCCTAAAGGGAACACATTCGAGGGAACACGCTCGTCGAATATTTCCACTAAAAAAGTCACACTAGAACTTAGCGTATCTAAAAACTCTAATAGAGGATCACACCCATCCCTGATGGGGGATGCTACTAACCCTGCTGGAACCATGAATGTACACATTCATCAGAAAGGGGATCCTCCCTAGGATCCACTGGGGGAAACTAAAAACTCATTATGGAAATCCATAAACCACACCTCCTCAGTAAGGGGATCACTCCCAAGATCCAATGTGGGACACAAAAACCCAAACTGGTAACTCAAGTACTCTCAGATAGGGGATCACACCCAATATCAACTAGGGGATACCACAATTCAATATAGCATCTCAGAGATCATATAGCTCAGATAGAGGATCATTTCCCATGTAGTGTTAGTCATGATTATTCCATAGACCCCATATGATATAACTCGTGAAGTAGAGAATAATATCATGATGATTCCACAAACCCAATATAAACTATATTTTGAGTAGGGGATCGTATATCTGATGATGTCACAACCATACTAGTAACAACTACTAAGTAGGGGATAGCATACCTAATGATGCCACAACCCTACTGAAATTTCCTACTACATAGGTGATCATGATCCCAATGATACCACAACCCCTATAGGTCTATACTACTAGATAGGGGATTGCTTCCCATGTAGTGTTGGTCATGAAGATACCATGAACCTGATCTAGGGAAACTATATGCTAGAAGATACCGATATAACATCTCTAGAGGGATACAACACTCTAAAAATGATAGAGGATCCCACCTTGACCTCTCTGGAGGTATACTACAACTCTATCCAAGATCATCCAATTGAAGGGATCACACTCCTATACTGAGGATGTAATGAAATACATACCATCGTAGGGATATACCAAGGGAACTCACTCAACCACTATTGGTCTAAACATCACTAACCCAAGAGTCCCAAAACATCCACTCAACTCGTATCTCCTAGACCTAAAATGTGTCCACCATCGCATTCTATATGTAAAATTGCTCAGGATAGGCTACTCACAGGCCTGAATTCAAGCCTTGAAGGAGGAGATACAAAAGGTGGAAACTCATCCAAGAGGATACTACATGGAATGTAAGGGGGTCTACACAGCATGTGACCATGCCTGAATAGCCATTTGTGTCCTCTGACTGCTTGTCTTGGCTAGGAATGTAGGCTTACATGATGTGTACTAGAGGTATATGGTGTGTCTCGCCTCACTAGGGCCCCAACCGTGTATTCCCTTAACACAGCTCAGCCAATCGTGTCACCCACATAGCCTATACCACTTGGTACATGATGTGTCCCAGATACACAACCCCCTAGACATGCCCTCTGCCCATGTCCATTTCTAGCACCTCATTCACATGTACTTTGACCATGTACTTTTACATGTTCGTGTACATTCACATGGCTTACTTAGCCATGTCCTCAGTCCACACGACATGGGGTCACTACACAGCATGTAACTCTAGTACGTGGCATGTAGTCCCTAAAAATTGTATTCCCTGAATGGGAAGAACACACTATATGTTCCTCTGGTCTACACTTTGTGTAGATGGGAAATATTTTAGGGTTTTCCCTACAAGTATCCTAAATCACCCCGTTTTCCTTGAAACACATAGATCAACCCTCAAGAAGACCCTGGAAAGTATATAAGGGATCTAAAAACTTAAAATGACGTATAAACAAGTGGATTGGTACTTAAAACTTAAAATTCTTACCTCTTGGTAAAATGAAAAATCTTCTTGATCGAATGTGTGCTCGGAATCTGCCACTATATGATCTGGTAGAGATCACTGTTAATATCAAAGATCGATGGTGCCTTGTTTCCTTGATTTAGTCCTTAGGTCATTCATCACTCGAAGAGGGAGAGGGGGTTTCATGATGTCATTCACACCAATGGGAGGGATGTAAGGGATATTGTGTTAATTTTATTAAAACAATATCCTCCACTTAACACCTCATTTTCAACTCACCTCTGACCTGACACCCAGTACCGATAATTTTTATTCCATGCCTAAGGTAAACATGACTTTATAAACTCAACTACAGTCTTAGAATTATGATTTGAGACTCCACTTGAGAGTTATTTTAGTTTCCAAATAAACTGCACACTTGTGATAAAATATATATAGTATTTCTAATATCATCGTGTCAAGGATCTTTGGACCTCAGAATCCCATGCAGACTCAGAGCCTAGAATCAAAAATATTCATATAAGTATTCCAAAGTCTTAGAGGTAAAAACCTAAGTCGCTACAAAATTAGAGGCAACCAGGATAGTACCTCTAACTGTATAAGGTTTGAAACTTTACTCCTATGGTATCATTTTTACATAACTTTATTAGTGTCCCTGAGATATAGTTTGGATACCCTAATTAGGTCTGCTTTGATGGTACTATAAGTCTGGTGTCTGGCTACCCCTACTATGACCACCACCTTTTCCTAATCGGTCGGTCGTACTCCAGATCCCTACTTAAAGATAAGGTATTAGAATCTCTCTTGTACATGGAGTTAGTGCAGACCCTCTCTCATTAGATATTAGAGAAAAAACTCTAAAAACTCATTGTAGATAGCCCATATTTCCACGATACTATTACTTGACTAGGTCCCTAGTACACTATGGTTTTGTTGGTCTTGGTCTTCCACACTGATGGTACCTCATCTGGCTACCTGAGTGCATGCCTTGTCTACTAATATTTCCTTTTGGAATATCCAAATGATGATTCCTACTTTAGGTCGGTGTAGTTCCAGATCTAGGTGTCAAACCTCCCTAGCTTTCACCCCCATCCTCTCTTAGGTTATACTCTATGATAAGCAACTGATTCACTATTCTAGATACAATAGTAAACCAAAATACATTCACCTATGATCAGATGTCATACCTGTGACCATCCTAAAATCTCCTAGCTTTAGATAACCCATCACCTAATAGAATATGTGTAAAAAAATTATATCTATGTGAAATGGGAAGAATAATCCATGACTAATAAGTCATTGTACTCCAAGTGCATAAAATATTTGGCTCTATAAACCCCCAACATATCGGGATAGAAATAATCATACAAGGCCATATAAAAATACCTTTAAGACATATCCTGATAAAAAACCATCTATGTAATAATTTCCGACCACATATTTTTGGAATTATGAAGAATATATGTAGCAATATTTACTCTCCTCTCAAGAGGTGTGTCAGGATTCTTGAAAATCAATAATATGGCTTCTAGCCATGACTCTACAGCCTATGGACCACCATCCTCTGAAAATGTGGGTGGATGATACTGCTGAAAATCATAGTTCAAGTCTTTCATAGTCAGGGAAGGTCATAGGGATCCCTAAATAGTCTTCATAAGGAATAGGAAACCCTCTCAAAACTGGGAATTAGTTCCCATATGAGGTATAAATGGAAATTCTATAAGTTCCACTATTGTAGGTTTTATTGGTGACCCAGGGACCACCACCTTTAGATCATGGTCATTTCCACCCTCTTTTCACACAACTCATGATTGTCATGGGGTCTTGTCTCTGAAAATTACTAACACACACCAAAATAAAAGATTAAATAACTTTTAAAAGTGAAATTATAAGAATATGATTGGTACAATCCTTCTTATATAAGAGTAAAACCCCTCTTCCTACTTCTAAATTCATGTCTATGAAACGTAAAAATCATTAGGATGGCATGATACATTTCTTAATTCCCACTACTGAGTTTGGTTTAGGGTCAAGTTCTCCACTATATGTCAAAGGTCCTGATATAAAAAGTTTCAATTGAAAACTATAGAGGAAAACACCCTTTAATTTTCAATTGGCATCCCATTTAGTGATAACCATTAATTTCATAATTAAATTAAATTTTAAGTTTGTACTCACTTATATAGTAAATTCCTTTAAAATGGTTGAATTATATAGATAAAAACTTCTGATTTATAAAGGAACCTACACTTTATAAATCAATGTGTGCTTTCTATTTAATCAAAATAAATTATTTATCAATTACCTGCATGAAAGTTTAGCACAATTTCATGAAAATGGAAATAAAGGAACCAAAACATGTTGTAGGTAATGCACACAGTAATATAAACATGGAATGGAATATGCATGACTTATAAACCCCGATGTGTCTGTGATGATTCCTGATGCAATACTTCCTTACTATATTGACCAAGAGTAAAAATACATAGTCATAAGAAACATCAAACATAAAGTGCATCACCCAATGGTGAAATCAAGGAAACTATAATAAGAATAATCCATAACAACATGTCCCATCCCAAGTAATTTGGTTTTTCACTGTATGTGGGTTAGCTACTCTCCAAGAATAGACTCATGACAAAATCTTAACATGTCCTCTTTCTCCTTTCTACCATTCCAAAATATAAAGGCAACAAATGAAATAAAATAAACTCTTTTGATACCACTTTATGAAATCCTAGACCTAGTTCACTCAATATTAAATGAACTCAATTGGCCACAAGAACTCAAGCACGTCTCCCTGTATGCCAGAGGCTTCCGACTAGCAATGAGGGTCCATGATGGATTAGTGGGGAGACTATACCATCATGATCATAGTGTAGCACACTAGTATAATAATATCAATCAATAGTGGAATCATAATAGATAATTGAATAGCTTAAAATTAAATATTCATCATATAAATAACCAAGGAGTCACATCCATTAATGTCATATAAAAAATGATGATCATGGCATGCTATACAAAAGGAAGTAGTCTGAAACAACAGTAGGTACACATACTTATAGCTAAACCAAAATAACCAAAAGACCAAAATATCATCACCTGATAGCATCGCAAAAAACATATCGATCTTATGGTACTCTACTCCCATGATATAATCAATCAAGTATTGAGAACCTGGAGATTTCCCTTATACCTACCTATATCTATGAAGTCTATTCGGGTACCAAATGGTGGCCCGAATAGGGTGTGAGATAAACTCAGTAGGCCACCACCAAAAGTTTCTAATGTCATTCAGTTTATGAATATATAATAACAGTGTGTAGCTAAAAGTAAAATCTAGAAATGTAGTGTAGTGATAAATAACCCACATATATTTAGGTTCCCATGGAACACCAATCCACTTATACCTACTTTAGACTTAGCCATAATATCTCTAATAAATCATTATACCGTGATTTACTTTATAAAAAAAGTCTTAGTGCCTAGATCATAGCCCAAGAATCCCCCATAACTCATATATGAGAAAGACATGTATAATAAGGACATCATAGAAGAAAGGCTCCAACTGAATTAAAGCTTTTGATTTGGCTTGGAAGGTGCATCGTATAACTAATTTATTTCATAATTTAAAGTAAAACTGATCCCATCCTTATCATTCCTAAATTTGAACCTAGGTATCACTCCAGGTATAAAATGAACCCATCACCTTAAAATGTCATCCTAGGAATTTCTCATTGGAACCCTAGTATTTCTCTAGGTTTTATAAAAAGTCACCACTCTCTGATTCCATCCTTGTAGGTCCACAATGGGAGCCCAAGGTTCACTCATGGGATATATAATAATATTCTATCTGGGCCCATCCTTGGCATTCTAAATAGGGATTCTAAGTGTCACTCATGGTATAATAACAATTTTCTCTCTGAATCCATCCTTGGAAGTCCACATAGGGAGTCCAAGTATCACTAGGGTATATATAATCAAGATACCTAGTGATTTCATCCATGGATTTCATATGAGATCCCATGTGTCACCCACGAAACATAATATTTTAATTTACATTTCATTTGATTAATTAAGCCCGAGGATTCTGTTTTATGGTGTTCTAAGTTAGAACCCACCTCTCACTCTCTACATGTCAATATGAATGGTTATAGGCACAAAGACTAACCATACCAGTAAATTTCACATTTATTTCAACTTTACACCACATTTATATAAGAAATTTAACTCACCTTGGAAGTTGGATCAGAAGAAGAATAGACTTAGAAGGCCTATAATCTCATGAATCTTACTTTTTATCTTATTGTCCCAACTAGGTTAAATACTCTGAGATGGTAAATGGATGAGGGTATGATAGATTAAAATAATTTTCCCTTTTGGAACTTGTTTCCTTTTTAAAAAAACACTCTTCGCTCTCTTTACCATTTAAATGTATGAACAAAAATGAAATCATGCATGAGACATAGCGATTTTACTTTGTTCACCCTCACTGGGATACGTCAAAGTGCAACGCAATGAAAATATTATAATATACCAAAATTAATAAGTCTCACTTTCAAATCAAAGTTTGGGATACATCACTTCTATGCCCAAGCTCACTATCTTTATAATGTTTAGGGTCGGATCACTACTTTCCCAAGGTTCACTCCCTAACTCTCTTTCGATGGCTCACTGCTGGTGGAAAGGATCACCTTTTTCCTCTTCATTTTCTCACTGCTCTTGAAATGATCCACACAGAGTTAATGGACATATAGGTCCCTTCATTATCAATAATGAATGTATCCTCAACTGTATATAGATACTCTATTAAAGTCATTTCTGGGCTTCTCCTTCACTACTATAAAAACACTTGGATGCAGCACTTCCACTTTCCAAAAAACTAGAATAAACTTCTCTTTGTTGTAGATAGAAAAATTAACTTCTCTTTGTAAAGATCTTCAATTGATACTGAGTCTTCCTTTCACTACTTTTAATATAGAAGTTAATAACATCCTTCTTCAAGTATTGTCGAATGGTGCAGATCCTCTGTCTTCTTCTTCCCCTTCAAAATTCATATATGGAAATGATACTATTCATAGGGAAATTTTATCATGTATCTCCATGAAAAATATTCTAGTGTGATACACATATGCAAGACCTTGTCACATAACACCTTGTGTGAGATCCTGACACGTAACCTTGCATGAGAACTTGGCACGTACCATGTTTGTGCTTTGCGTAATCCCCAAGCGTGAACCCCTAGTGTGAACCCTATTCATGATTTTTAAAAGATCTTGTTTTGAACCCCAAGTGAAAACCTCATTCTCACTTTGTGTGAGATCCTATTTTGAACCATGTTTGTGATTTTTTCAAGCTCCTGGTGTGAACCCCTGGCACGAACCATGTTAAAACTCGTTGAACCTCCTTCTTGAACATTTCTTCAGATATAACAATGAGGAAAAACATTATCAATCATTAAGGATGAATTATGAGTATTTATAGGCATAAACCCTCCACCTTAAATCCAAAAATTGTGGAAAACCATCCATTACACTTCCTCATCACTCATGCTCTGCAAGTCCCCATCACAAGATCTGGACACAAGACCGGTTTTCACTTTGCATGAGATCTGGGTGCAAGCTCCAAAGACAATCATGGGTACTGCACAAGATCCCATCATGAGATCCAAAGACTATCATGATCACTATATGAGATCCTATCGCGATATCCCATAATGAGATCCAAATACAATCATGCATTTTGAAAACCTCTAGATGAAAGTCTTGTTGATGATCTGTGAACCACTGGGTGTGAGTCCTGTTCACGCACCACGAACCTCTAAGTGCAAGTCCTATTCATGCTTCGTGAACCTCTAGGTGTGATTCTTTTTCAGGCTCCATGAACTTATAAGTGCAAGTCATGTTCACGCTTTGTGTGAGATTAGACATTTTCACTTTACGAAAGATCAAAGAGTTTGTGCTTGCATGAGATTAATGCGTTTTCACTTCATGAGCTTGGTTTAGAATTCACGCTCTATGATCTCAAACATCCATGATAAATCAACATTAATTCTTTGAAAATTGGTCTTCATTAACTATAAGAACCCGATTTTTTCTATAAAAGACTTTGGAATATTCTTGGTGTTATTACAAAGCAGGGTGTTCAAACGGCGTGCCATTCCAAGGCCCGGTGTGCTAGGAATTAATTTTATAAAAATGTTAAGTGTTTTTATATTATGAACATGTGGTTAACTAAATAAAATGTGATATATCTTAGATGATTGATCAGATCAGAAATCCAAGACCACAGTTGGGTCCGGAACGTGGTGTTTACTCTAGGCGCGACATAAAATGAGTCGGTGCGGGACGTTTGGACCCCTCACTCGTTAGCGGTGTGTTAAATAGATAAATTAAATTAAATTATTCATTTAATAGTTCAAACCCAAGTAACTCCTGAATGGTTTCTCGGATGGGAAAACCGAGGGCACCTTTGAGTCCGGAGCGTGCCATTTACCCTAGGCGGGGTGTAAAAGTTACGGTCGTGGGCCTGCTGTGAGAGATGTCACCCAGGGGAAAAGTGGTCATTTCGAAATGTCCACTTAGTGATTTTTATCACTGGCATTATTTTTGAATAACTTTCGAACGAAGTCTCGAAATTGAAATCCGAGACTTCTGTTGAGTTCGAAATGGGGCGTTTTGCCAAGGCGTGAGATAAAAAAGGCAGGCGTGGAGGTTTTGGAATCTTTGCCCGTTGGGAGAGTTTTAGTGAATTATAATAAATTCACTAAGTGTTGAGGGAAGACCCATTTTCTTCTCTCTATATCTCTCTCTCTATCTCTCCATCTCCCTCTCTCTATCTCTTTATCCATTCTTCATCGTTCTTCGCCAGATTGAGGAGCGATCTTCATCGAAACTTCGGCGGTTCGAAGGTGGAGCCTCGCGGATGAATCACCTACGATGTGCATCGTAATCGAGGTAGGATTCTTGTTAAATTTCACACCTTCGTGAAATTATTGGAGTTTTTGTTGATTATGTCCTTTTAAATTCTTAAATTTTAGAGTTTGGGACATTGGCCGAACGTACACGGCCAACACCAGATCCCCGTCTTATCTGTCGTTCTTGAGCGTTCTTCGCCCGAATTTCAGACGCGTCAAATTCTCGATGAATTAACAAGCGAGGGGCAGCGTTGTGAAGCTCCAGCCTCGAGGATCCTGAAACCGGGGTCGGATAATTTTTCCAACCACCGGAGTGGTCGGGGGGACCGACTGAAGGTTCAGCTTCGGCGAGGGCGGCGGCCGGAGGTGGCGGCCACGACGAGGTGGCCGGGAGGAGCTGGGCGGAGTACGAAGGGCCGGTAGGTACAGAGAAGCAGATCAAGGAGGCGCGGGTGGCTTCGTGTGGGCAGAGTGCGGCCGGTGTGCGCAGGGGGTGCGGCGGCGGCGTAGTGGAGCTCGGAGGGAGCAGTGGGCGCGGCAGTGTTCGGCGGGACTCTGGCAGGTGGCACGAGGTCGGAGCAAGCGGGGAGATCGAAGCGGTGTCGGTGGACTGGGTCCATCGCGGTCGAAGGAGAAGCTGGTGGAGGGGCCGCCGCGGGCGACGCCTTCGCGGCTATCGTGGTCAGCAGGGCGAACCCGAGGCGGTCAGCACCTCAGGTGTGCGGAGGAGACCAGGACCCGCGCTTCGCGGGTCCTGCTGCGTGGCGTGGAACGAAGACCGGCTAGTAGGCCGGTCTATTTTAAGAAGCCAGACCTGAGGGGTCTGGCGGTTTCCGGGCGGGTCGCGGTGAGCTTGACCAGGTCGGCCGGTCTCGACAGGCCCATTCTGGGCCCCTAGTGTTCAAGGGGCCGTATTTTCTAAACGGTGCATCCTATTGATGCGCCGTCTATGGCTGCAGGTCCGTATTAACAAGATAGACTTTTTGAAATTTGTTTCGGGGTTTTTGGGTCGTGCAACCGAAGACAGGAGCTCCGAAAATTTTTTACTTTAATAATATTAATTGTTATTAAAGTTGCGTCGGACGTGGTTCACGAGCCGGACGTCCGTTTGATGCACCGTCAAAGGTGCTATGGACCTGGAGCTGAGACAGTCCTTCCAAGTTGGTTCGGAACCTTTTCGGGTTGGTTTCATTGCTCGGCGTCATGAAACGCAATGTGAGTAATTAATTAATAAATTAATTAATTAATTAATTGTTGCGTCGGACCTAACTCCTGCTTGGGATGTCCGATTGATGCACCATCTGTGGCAGTGTGACCCCAGTCCTCATGCGGACCTTTTTAGGTGCTTTCCAAAGCGTTCGGTTTGGAGACAATGTGTGGGCCCCACAGGGCCTAGTTCGCACGTTTTACGGTGAAATTCCACGTTTTCACTTGAAATCCGTTTAGGGTGTTTGAGTACTTTTTTCTGAGTGTTTTTCTGAGGGGATTGCAATGGCGCACTTCACCCGCCTAAATTCGGGCTCGAGGTGCGGGCCTCACAAGGCCCAATTTGCATATAACGTGGGGAGTTGCATCTTCTGCATCCGGAGTCCGTTTTTAGCATTGTCAATGGTGTTGTGACCCTGGCATCGAGGTAAAATTGACCAGGGTGGTTTCAGGCATTGAAGCCGGAGTTGAGGCGTGGTCCCCAAGGGGCGTCTCTTAAGTTGTGTGTAGCATTCTGTGAATTTTTCATTAGGCTTCTGTTTGGGGATTATGAATAGTCGATTCAGTCTACTTTTTCGAGAACATTGTGGTGGCACAGTTCACCAGACCTCTTTCAGGACCGAGGTGTGGGCCCCACGAGATGTCATATGGGCTTAAAGTGGTGTTGAATAAATTTTCCATCGGGAGCCTGTTTCCAACGAGTAAGTAATCTATCTCACGTGTTTTTCCGCAAGGATTACAATGGTGTAATCTGCTTGGGAGAGAGGAGCCTCTTTTGAGATCTCATTAAATGTGGGAATATGAAAAGGGCGTTGGTCGGAGGCTTATTTGGATGCACTCCGAACCAAAGCATGGTAGCGATGTTGGTAACACCCAGTGATGTCAGTTGCAGTGCGGAGTTATCGGACCAATTCTGGGACTACCCTCCAGCAGGGTGGGGCAATGGGTCACCTGACCACTTTTTAGGGTCTACCCTCCAGTAGGGCTAGGCAATGGGTCACTCGACGACTCTTTAGGGTCTACCCTCTAGCAGGGCTGGGCAGTGGGTCACCCAAAGACTCTTTAGGGTATACACTCCAGGAGGGCTGGGCAGTGGGTCACCCGACGACTTATTCCAGTTCTACCCTCCAGCAGGGCTGGGCAGTGGGTCGACTATCGACTTATTCCAAGTCTACCCTCTAGAAGGGTTGGGCAGTGGGTCGCCTGTCGACTTCTTCCAAGTCTACCCTCCAGCAGGGCTGGGCAGTGGGTCCCCTGTCGACTTATTCCAGGTCTACCCTCTAGTAGGGCTGGGCAGTGGGTCGTCTGTCGACTTATTCCAGGTCTACCCTCCAGTAGGGCTGGGCAGTGGGTCGCATGTCAACTTCTTTGAGGTCTACCCTTTAGCAGGTCTGGGTAGTGGGTCACCTGTCAACTTATTCCAGGTCTACCCTCCAGTAGGGCTGGGCAATGGGTCGCCTGTCGACCTCTTAGGGTTTACCCTCCAGCAGAGACTGGGCAGTGGGTTACCCGATGATCTCTTAGGGTTTACCCTCCAGTGGAGACTGGGCATTGGGTTACCCGACGACTCCTTTCAGACTCAGTCCTTTCTACTAGGATAGTCTTTGTATTTTATCCATGATTACTAGAGCGGTACCCTTGGTTGTACGGGTCAGTGATGTGACAACTTTGACTTTGAGAAGACCTCTCGACTGTGGGGTAGTGACGAGTTATGGATTGAATTTCCCCAAAACACTCAAGTACGAGGGACACTTTCCCCAACCAGACGCGTCCTTGTGACGCGACCTAAAACCGTGCGGGTGATTCAGTGTCGCCCAAAGAGGATAGTGTTAGGGTGCGGTGATTTGAGCTCCTTGGCTTGCAGTTCGGGGCAGACGTGCAGGATGGTTGGCATCAATGGTGTTTACTTCTGGGACTGTTGTCTACTCACTTTCTTGGGTTCTTCTATGTGATGGAGATCCCCTTAAGATCTTTTTCGGGTTTCTTGTTGTGCATATGGATATCTATATACCTTTTTCCAGCACCCACTTCTTGGGTTTTGGTTACTCTCCTTCCAGGAGAGGCGAAGATGCATGGGCTATGCCACATGCTTTTTGTGTCTGGTTTCTCGTGGTTGGACGAGTCTACTCTCCTGCTATAGGTTGTGAAGGCTCGATGGGGAGTTCATCTTCTCACCGTTCCTAGATCCTTGTGTCAGGATGAGTCTACTTCCTTCCTCTTGTTGGGTTGAGATAGACTCTTTATTGCACTCTGTTGTACTCCTTTACTGTTCCCTATTTGATCTACTGCTCACTCTTCGGTAACTCCTTTGTTGCTCCCTCGAGCCTTCGGGGTATCCAACTGAGTATTTTTATACTCACCCCTTCTTGGTATTTTCCCTCACTTGGTATGCCCTTGCAGACGATGGACTGGTTGGTCATGACGTCAGAGGAGCATAGGAGTTTGGGAGCTTGGACCACGTGCAGTGGTTGTAGTCTTGTTCCATGTGTGGAACTCTCCCAGCTATTTTACTTTTGTTTACCTATTGTTGGGTTGTGGAACTTTACTGGTTGGATGCGTGTTTTCCCCCTTTTATTTTCAGTTTACCTTCATCACTTTCTTTGTACTGTTTAGAGGTCGATGCACATTTGTGGTTTTTTTATAGTAGTTGTTACATTAATTTTCTTTTTACTCTACACTTCTACATTGAGTGGGATGTGTGTGCTTGTACAGGTACATAGGGAAAGGCCTCCCCGAGTTGTTTAGCCTTTGGCGCTTGTCGCCAGCCCCTGGCATATGGAGGCGGGCTTGGGGTAGTGCGGCTCGAGCCCAGGTAGGGTCGGTTCATGACAAAGTGGTATCAGAGCTGGTTCGTTCCTTGGGATGTTGTTCAGACATCCCTAAAAAGGAATTGGTTGGGATTTAGGGTAAAAATTTCGACGTGTCTCGAGAGCGACTCTTAGGCCAGGGAGTCCAGTGATGGTGTGGTTGCCGACGTATCCGTTCACCAGGACCCTGATAACCTGCTTGTTGACTCGGCATGCTGAGACACCCGTTGCAGGGAAAATTTGGTTGGTGCATCACATAGGATTGAGTCTTTGACTATCCTTCTTGAGTCAGCTCCCCATTTTTGTTATGGTTATATACGTATATTCTCATCTAACTACGACACTCCTTAATAATATTCAAGATGTCTCCATGAAGATAGCCAGCCAAGATACCAGCTTTGGTTTGTGACGATGACCCTATGAGCGATGAGGCCTCAGTCCAGGATCCATCATGCGAGTCCCTTTCTCCGGGTGGGCAGGTAGTAGCACCCCCGCCTAGTGAGCAGCAGACAGCTCTAGTAGAGCAGACAGAGCTTGAGCACAGGTTGAGCGTGCTCCGTGAGTTCCAGTGACAGAGACCGCTAAGGTTCAGTGGTGAGCCAGACCCTCAGGTAGCATAGGTTTGGCTCGAGACAGTGGATTTCCTCTTCAGGCTTGCGCAAACACCGGTGGATCTGATGGTGGCTTTGGCCTCCAGCCTTTTCCCATAGAGCAGCTAGGCGTTGGTGGAGTCTAGTGACTCAGTTAATCGATGAGTCGTCACTTTCATGGGGTGATTTTCGGCTGTTGTTTTGTGATGATTTTTACCCCTCCAGCTTATGCTCCATTCGGATCCAGGAGCTCCTATAGTTTCAGCAGAGAGGGATGATGCTGAATGAGTACGCAACTAGGTTCATGGACCGTGCACGTGTTTACCTAGACTTGGTCCACGCCGGCAACTTCCGAGCACGAAAGTTCGAGCAGGGACTCCGTAGAGAGATTTTTGCTGTCATAGTACCCTTGGACATTCCCACTTATTCCGAGGTGCTAGAGAAGGCGCTGGTGATAGAGATATTCCTATCACTCTCTACTATTGGTGGTGGAAGCAGGCTCGATAGAGCCGAGATTTTTTTCACAGCTAGCGGGCGTCAGCTGACAGAACCTCGACATAGGTGGCTTTCTGATAACCAGACTCAGGGGAGTGGTCGTACACCACAGTGGCATCGGCAGGCACCAGGAAAACCTATAGATCGTCAGTACTATTCTTGTGATGGATGAGGTCACATGGCACTAGACTGCCCAACCAGCCACGCTGAGAATATTGGGCAGGCAGCAGGTGAACCATCGTGGCAGAGGCAGTGCCGTGATCAGAGTATCTCCCAGAGAGGTGGTGCTAGAAGAGGAGTGGGAGGAGCTGGAGGTGGTGGACAACATTACGAGGTCTTCCCATCACCACCAGGTGGTCCACATTAGGCTCCAGGAGTTGACAGTTGGGACCACGGATAGCTGCGAGCTTTGGATGTCTATGATCCTGCAGAGCATGAGGTGATAAGAGGTACGCTCTACATCTCTTCTACTTTTTGCAGTAGAATTGTTAGGCTCTGTATGAGAAATTATTTTCTCCCTGCTTCTTGTTTGAGGTGTTACCAGTGTGATGCGGGGTGTTAGTGTAACCCTGTGTCGGTAGAGTAGAAGGTGTATAACCTTTTCTATTAGTCGATGGTGTCGACTCCATCACTTTCCGAGCGTGTAAGAGAGTCTTGGTTGCGGGACATCGACTATGAAACCTTGTGTGACCAGATATCCTTTAGTGTTTCACCATATGGATATTCTAAAGGAGGGAATCATTGTTCTTTGTCCTAGGTCCAAATGGGGATTCTGATCGTGGTGTGCAACGTAGTGGTTCAGCCGGGGAGATGAGCTACCCCCGAGGGCCTTCAGGCCGTTTGAGACCGTGTGAAGGGATGACGAGGTCCCTACCACCTTGCTTAAACCCAAAGGCTGGTTTGGGTCCATAACATCTCCCAAATGAATCACTTGAGAAGAAGTGTGCGTGCACCTATGAACGTCATTGGCGAGGGCAGACCCCATGCGAACGGACCAGATTATTTGTTCCATGTGCGGTGACGCAGAACTGTGCAAGAGTTCTTCTGGGTACAGGAGAGTCAAGTGTGGGCTTAGTTCCCTGAGTTGTTTCCCCTAGTTTTGGTTTCTGGGGACAAAAATCTTGAAGGAGGGAATAATGTAAGAACCTGTTTTTTTCTATAAAATACTTTGGAATATTCTTGGTGTTATTCCAAAGCAGGGCATTCAGACGGTGTGTCATTCCGAGGCCCGATGTTCCTGGAATTAATTTTATAAAAATGTTATGTTTTTTTATATTATGCACGCGTGGTTAACTAAAGAAAATGTGATATCTCTTGGACGGTTTGTCGGGATGGAAATCTGAGACCACAGTTAGGTCTGGAATGTGGTGTTTACCCTAGGCACGATATAAAATGAGTCGGTGTGGGACGTTTGGACCCCTCACTCGTTAGCGGTGTGTTAAATGGATAAATTAAATTAAATTATTCATTTAATAGTTGAAACCTGAGTAACTCCTAAATGGTTTCTCGAATGGGAAAACAGAGGGCATTGTTGAGTCTGGAGCATGTCGTTTACCCTAGGCGGGGTGTAAAATTTGCGGGCACGGGCCTGCTGTGAGAGATGTCAGCCAGGGGAAAAGTGGTCATTTCTAAATTTCCACTTAGTGATTTTTATCCCTGACATTATTTTTGAATAACTTTCGAATGATGTCTCAGAATTGAAATAAGAGACTTCTGTTGAGTTCTAAATGGGGCGTTTTTCCTAGGCGTGAGACAAAGTAGGCGGGCATAGAGGTTTCAGAATATGCACCCGTTGGGAAAGTTTTAGTGAATTTTTATAAATTCACTAAGTGTTGAGGGAAGGACCATTTCCTTATCTCTCACTCTCTCTCTCTCTCTCTCCATCTCTCTATCTCTCTAGTCTTTCTTCGCTGTTCTTCGCTGGATCGAGGAGTGATCTTCATCGAAACTTCAACGGTTCGAAGGTGGAACCTCGCGGACGCATCACCTACGACGCGCATCGGAATCGAGGTAGGATTCTTGTTAAATTCCACACCTTCGTTAAATTCTTGGAGTCTTTATTGATTCTGTCATTTTAAATTCTTAAATTTTAGAATTTGGGGTGTTGGCCGAACAAACACAGCCAACGCCCGAGCCCCATCTTATATGTCGTTCTTGAGCGTTCTTCGCTCGAATTTCGGACGCTTCAAATTCTCGACGAATCGACGAGAAAGGGGCAGCGTTGTGAAGCTCCGGCCTCGAGGATCCCGAAACCAGGGTCGGATAATTTTTCCAATCAGCAGAGTGGTCAGGGGGACTGGCCGAAGGTTCGGCTCTGGCGAGGGCGGCGTCCGGAGGTCGATCCGGAGGTGACGGCCAGGACGAGGTGAACGGGAAGAGCTGGGAGGAGCACGGAGGGCCGGCAGGTGTGGAGCGGCAGATCCAGGCGGCTTCGTGCGAGCAGACCGCAGCCAGTGTGCGCCGGGGGTGTGACGGCGTCGCAGCGGAGCTCGGAGAGAGTAGTGGGTGCGGTGGCGTTCGGCGGGACTCCGGCAGGCAGCATGAGGTCATAGCGAGCGGGGATCTCGGAGCAGCATCGACGGACTGGGTCCATCGCAGTCGAAGGAGAATCTGGGGGAGGGGCCAGCGCGGGCGACGCCTTCGTGGCTGTCGCAGTCGACAGGGCGAACCTGAGGCGTTCAGCGCCTCGGGTGTGCGGAAGAGACCAGGACCCGCGCTTCCCGGTTCCTGCTGCACGGTGTGGAACAAAGACCGGCCAGCAGGCCAGTCTATATGTAGAATCCAGACCCGAGGGGTCCGGCAGTTTCTGGGTGGGCGGCGGCCAGCGGGCTGCGGTGAGCTAGACCGAGCCGGCTAGTCTGGACCGGCCCATTCTGGGCCCCTTGTGTTCAAGGGGTCGTATTTTCTAAACGACATGTCTGATTGACTCGCCGTCTGCGGCTGTAGGTCCTTATTAACAAGAAGGACTTGTTGAAGTTTGTTTTGGGGATTTTGTGTCCTGCACCTGAATACGGGAGCTCTGAAATGTTTTACTTTAGTAATATTAATTTTTATTAAAGTTGCATCGGACGTGGTTCATGAGCCGGACGTCTGTTTGATGCACCGTTAGAGGCGTTGTGGCCCTGGAGCTGAGACAGTCCTTCCATGTTGGTTTGGAACCTTTTCGGGTTGGTTTCGTTGCTCAGCGACAAGAAACGAAGTGTGAGTAATTAATTAATTAATTTTTGTGTCGGACCTAACTCCTGCTTGGGATGTCTGATTGATGTGTCATCAGCAGCAGCATGACTATAGTCCTCGTGCAGACTTTTTGAGGTGATTTCCAAAGCGTTCGGGTTAGAGACAAGGTGCAGGCCCCACAGGGCCTAGTTCGCACGTTTTACGGTGAAATGCCATTTTTTCACCCAACATCCATTTAGGGTGTTTGATTACTCGTTTCTGAGTGTTTTCCCGGGGGGATTGTAATGGTGCAATCCGCCCACCTAAATTAGGGCTTGAGGTGTGGGCCCCAGAGGGCCCTGTTTGTGTATAATGTGGGGAGTTGCAGCTTCTGCATCCGGATTCTGTTTTAGGTGCCGTCAACGGCGTTGTGACCCTGGCATTGAGGCGAAATTGACCGGGGTGGTTTCAGGCGTTGAAGCCAGAGTTGAGGCATGGGCCCTATGGGCTGTCTCTTAAGTTGTGTGCACCATTATGTGACTTTTTCATTAGGTGTCCATTTGGGGTGTATGAATAGTTGATTCAATGTGATTTTTCAAGAGCATTGCGATGGCGCAGTTCGCCCGACCTATTTAAAGATCGAGGTGCAGGCCCCACGAGACGTTGTATGGGTATAAAGCAATGATGAATAACTTTTCTATCGGAATCCCGTTTCTGGCGAGTAAGTAGTCTATCCCACATGTTTTTCCGTGAGGATTACAATGGTGTAATCCTCTTGGGAGAGTGGAGCCTCTTTTGATATCTCATTAAATGTGGGAATATGAAAAGGGAATTGGTTGGAGGCTTCTTTGGACGCACTCCGAACCAACACACGGTAGCGATGTTGGTAACACCTAGTGATGTTAGTTGCAGTGCTGAGTTATCGGACCAATTCTGGGTCTACCCTCTAGCAGGGCTGAGTATTGGGTCACCTGAAAACTCTTTAGGGTCTACCCTCCAGCAGGGCTGGGCCTTGGGTCACCCGACGACTCTTTAGGGTCTACCCTCCACCAGGGTTGGGCAGTGGGTCACCCGATGACTCTTTAGGGTCTACCCTCCAGCGGGGCTCGGCAGTGGGTCTCCCAAAAACTTATTCCAGGTCTACCCTCCAACAGAGCTAGGCAGTGGGTCACCTGTCGACTTATTCTAGGTCTACCCTCCAGTAGGGCTGGGCAGTGGGTCGTCTGTCAACTTCTTTGAGGTCTACCCTCCAGCAGGGCTGGGCAGTGTGTCGTCTGTCGACTTATTCCAGGTCTACCCTCCAGCAGGGCTGGGCAGTGGGTCACCTGTCAACTTATGCCAGGTCTACCCTCCAGCAGGGCTGGGCAGTGGGTCGTCTGTCGACTTCTTCCAGTTCTACCCTCCAGCAAGACTGGGCAGTGGGTCGTCTATCGACTTATTGCAGGTCTACCCTCTAGCAGGGCTGGGCAGTGGGTCGCATGTCGACCTCTTAGGGTTTACCCTCCAGCAGAGACTGGGCAGTGGGTTACCCGATGACCTCTTGGGGTTTACCCTCCAATAGAGACTGGGCAGTGGGTTACCCGATGACTCCTTTCAGACACAGCCCTTGCTACTAGGCTAGTCTGTGGATTTCTCCTTGATTATTGGAGCGAGACCCCTGGTTGTATGGGTCAGTTATGTGACGACTTTGACTTTGAGAAGACCTCTCGACTGTGGGGCAGTGATGAGGTGTGGATTGAATTTCCCGAGAACTCTCAAGTACGAGGGGCTCTTTCCCCACCAAGATTCATCCTTATGACACGACCTAAAACCGTACGGGCAATTCAATGCCACCTAAAGCAGATAGTGTCAGTGTGTGGTGATTTTTGCCCCTTGTCTTGTAGTTCGGGGAAGACGTGTAGGATGCTTGGCATCGATGGTGTTTACTTTTGGGACTATTTGCTACTCACATTCTTGGGATGTACTACAGGATGGAGATCCTCTTATGATCTTGTTCGGGTTTCTTGTTGATCATATGGATATGTATATACCTTGTTCCAGCACCCACTTCTTGGGTTTTGGTTACTCTCCTTCCAAGAGAGGTGAAGACGCATGGGGTATGCCACGTGCTTTCCATGTCTAGCTTCTCACAGTTGGATGAGTCTACTCTCCTGCTATAGGTAGCAAAGGTCAACGAGAAGTTCATATTCTCACCGTTCCTAGCTCCTTGTGTTAGGAAGAGTCTACTTCCTTCCTCTTGTTGGGTTGAGCTATACTCTTTATTGCACTCTGTTGTACTCCTTTACTATTCCCTATTCGATCTACTTCTCACTATTTGGTACCTCCTTTGTTGCTCCATCGAGCCTTTGGGGTATCCTACTGATTATTTTTATACTCACCCCTGCTTGGGTTTTTCCCGCACTTGGTGTGCCCTTGCAGACGACAGATAGTTTGGTCGTGACATTTGAGGAGCTTAGGAGTTTGGGAGCTTGGAACGCGTGCGATGGTTGTAGTCGTGTTCCATGTGTGGGACTCTCCCAGCTATTTTACTTTGGTTTACCTGTTGTCGGGTTGTGGCACTTTACTGGTTGGGCGCGTGTTTTGCCCCTTTTCTTTTCGGTTTACCTTCAGCACTTGCTTTGTACTGTTTAGAGGTCGATGCACATTTTTGGTTTATTTATAGCAGTTTTTACTTTACTTTTCTTTTTTACTCTGCACTTCTGCATTGAGTGGGCTACGTGTGCATGTACCAGTACGTAGGCAAAGGCCTCCTCAAGTTTTTTAGCCTTCGGCGCTTGTCGCCAGCCCCTAGCCTATAGAGGCGGGCTTGGGGTAGTTGCGACTCGAGCCCAGGTAGGGTCGGTTCGTGACGTTAACAACCCCAAACCTTGTCAACAAACATAATCAACCCAAAATCCCCATCACGAGGGATTTTTTCCTAACAATATCTCCCTTTCCGTTTTTTTCATATCTTGATACCATATTAAATCTTATTCCATCTTCTAAAAAAATCATCTTTTGATTCTAATATCAATCAAAGATTTAATCAACACACTCTCTAATCCCACATAATCTATGATTGATGTGAGAAATAAGAGTAGCATGAAAACTTCATTAATGAAACACTACAATCCAAAAAAACTCAACTATTTTCATCACAAACCTCATATGTCATGATATATAACCTTTGTTCAATAATATTTAGAATCATCATATTTAAAACTCTCCCTATCAGCTTCACCCCTATCTTGACTAAGACATTTCCCCTTTTACACAATTTCTCTTCCTTTTTCAATGAACCCAAATGTTACTTCATTGTGGTCTACAATAGGGTAAAGTACATAGATTAGAATATCAGGGAAAAACATATCATACCTCGGGGAGAGGGGTCCCACATCCACACTTTTTCAAGTGAGGGGATTAAAATGAACTCCAAGATCTAGTTTATGCTGTTAAAATGCTTCTTTGGGTAAGGTCTATGCCAGAATGTCTGCAACCAATAGTTCTATAGGCACATACTCCAACATCACAAGCTCTTGCTCCACCTTCTCCTTGATAAAATGATATTTTATTTCAATGTGCTTTGTCCTTGAGCGATGGACTATTTTTTTTCTAAGATTTATTGAACTTGAACTGATACAATGGATTCCAATCATATACTTCACTTAAACTCCCATATCTTCATGTTGTTGCTTCATTCACAATAAATGTGCATATACTTGAGTAGCAATAATATATTCAACTTCTGCAATGCTCAATGAAATTCAATCTTGTTTCTTGATTATAAAATAAATACATAATCCTAAAAGATAAAATGAACCACCTGAAATTGATTTTATATCATCTGCTGATCTGGACCAATCTTCATCTGTATATCCCAATAACTCTTGCTGAGATTTTTCATAGTATAGAAAACTGAAATCCATTGTGCACTTGATATACTAAAGTATTTTTTTCACTTCAAGAAAGTAGGTTTACTTAGGATTTATTTTATATCATGTTGATTGGTACGTGGAAAAAATAATATCAGGTCTTTTCATTGTCAAGTATAATAAACTACCAATGATTTTCCTATATTCTATGGCATTAACTACGTTGCCTTCATCATCCCATGAAAATTTCATCTGAGTAGCCACCAAAGTCATTATATCCTTGGAATTATCCATTCCAAATATTATCAAGACCTACTTGGCATGTTTATATTGAGAAATGAATGTTCCATTATTTCCTTGTGTAACCTATAAACCAAGTAAAAATGTTAGTTCACCAATCACTATAATTTTGAATTCACTTTTCATGAATTCTGCAAATTGATTGCACTTTGATTCATCTGATCCACTAAAAATTATGTCATAAATATATAACAACACCATAATCCCTTGATTACTATCATTATTGACATATATATTGTAATCAAATCCACCAATCTAAAAAATGAGCTTCTTGAAAAATTGATCTAGTCTTGGAAACCATGATTTTTGTGCTTACTTAAACCCATATAGAACCTTCTTCTGTTGAAAAAATCAATTCTCATCTTCATTAATGAGAAAAATATCTGACTACTCAATATAAACTTATTCTTCTAGTACCCCATTCATAAATTTTGAATTAACATCAATATGGAAAACTTTGAACTTTCTTTACAATACTATATCCAAGAATAATCTCATTGTATCTATCTTTTCAATGGGTGAAAATGTTTTATCAATATTGATACCCTCAATCCTAGAGTACCCTTTGCACACTAGTCATGATTTATTTTGAATCGCTACACTATCTTCATTCGTCTTATTGAGAAAGACCTATTTAGCCCTGATGACATTCTTATCTATTGGTCTCGAAACAATCTCCCAAGTCTAATTCTTATTAATTTGTTCAATCTCATAATTCATAGCCTAAACCTAGTTGTCATCTCCAGCTACATCCTCAAAACATTTAGTCTATACCTATGATAGTAATGATTCATTCTATAGATTCTTCATCCTCTTTATCTACACTGGTATTGTCTGATCACCAATTATGTTTTTTCTATCAATTTTAGCTCTTCTCTGTTATCTTTTTATATATGATGTTTTATGGTCATCCTTTTCATTATTTAAATCTTCTTCTGTATTATCCCTCTTGAACTGGAACATCCCCTCATCTTCTTATCTCTTCATCACTATCCTCCTAAGATTGATCATGTATTTTCTAAATATTCTTCTCATTCTCTACTATAGTTACATAATTTCTTTTAAATACATTTCCCAAACAATTATTGAAGCATTTATATTCTTTGACTTTCTTTGAATAACCAAAAATATCCCTTTATCTCCACGGGATTTAAACTTTCTGTGTTTTTTCTTATTGAGAATGAAACACTACTTACAAAGACTTGAAAGTAATTCAATGCTAGTTTCTTTCCATGTCATATCTCATATGGAGTCCTCCCATCTTTTAGAAATAATAATTCTCTATTTGATGTGTAGATTGATTTCGTCATTATTTCTTTCAAAAAATTATCTGGAATATCTTTCTCAATGAGCATTGTTATAGCCATGTTATTGATAATTCTACTTCTTTTCTCAACTACTCCATTCTGTTGTAGAGTTATTACTTATGAAAATTTGTGCCTTATCACATGTTTATCAAGATAATCCTCTACTTGGGTATTTGTGAACTCTGTTCCATTGTCTGTTTAGATCTTTTGAATTTTTTGATCTAAACTTCCCTTTGATAGGTTGTTATGAAACTAAACACCGCAAACTTTTGAGTGATGACTAAAAACCATTTCATTCTGCTAAAATCATAAATTAAGAGAACATAATATCTCCTCCCATCAATATTTATTGATGAAATAATTTCACACACATTAATATGTACTAACTCAATCACTTTTTTGACCTTTTCTCTTTTTCCTTATATGTCTTTTGAATGATATTCCCTTGTTGAAAAGCATCACACGTATGGGTACGATCACATGATAACCTAGGGAGGACTTGAGCAACTTAACATTTCACAAAATCTTCCAATGAAATTTATCTCAAATAAACAAGGAGTTTATGCCATAACTTGTTTTCTTATTCCTTAGACAAAAAACATATATCTTCTTCTTCACTTACAAGGTAGAGATTCCCCTTCATACGCTTTCCCTGAAAAACAAATGTACCATATTTTTCTTTAATGATACATAATTTCTTTGAAAATATTATGGAATTTCATGAGTTACACAGTTGACTTACACTTAACAAGTCATGGCCAAGACCTTAAACAACTAAGACATCTTCATGTCTCATTTCTTTTCCCCCAAACATGGATTTTCTTGAGCCAATAATTTTTAGGCCTTTATCATTACCAAATCATACAATAAATTCCTTTTTTTATCTGATTCCTACCACATGTTTCTTATTTTCTATCATATAGTAGGTTCATATACTATCAATGATCCATATTCTAGTGTGATCTGATGCTTTGAAAGAAATTTCTATAACCACTGCATGTTCATATCCCTAATTTTTATCTATGTTTTTTACTTCATACATGATACATATTGATAATATTGATCTTCCTTGGAGTATGATGGATCATATTTATCTTACATAGCTACAAATCAATTTTTTATTTTTAGCTCATTTGATGATACATTTAGCTACTTCTTATGACCAAATTTAGTCTACTTTAGCACATTCCTATGCATTTTTTATAAGAAATGTCTTTCCATGTGTCTGAATCCTCCACATATGAAATAGTGACCATCGAATTATTTAATAGATATTTGAGATTTTTATGGTCACCTTTGTTGGTATTTTTCCATTCAGCGCCTCTTGGTTATGGAACAAACATTTTGTGAGTGTCCCAAATTTCCCCAAAAATAACTTCTAATGCGAGGTTCATTCCTATGTTTCATTACTTCACCACTAGTTTTCCCTTGGGTTCTATGAATCTTCTATTTCTGATTTATACCCAAATAAATATTATACCTCATAGTGGGAGCTTGTGGTCTAACTTCAACCATTACTGCTTTCTATTTGGGAACAATACCCATACCATCTGTATCGTTCTGATAAATCATTTTCTTTTCTAGACACTCCTTTTTCTTTTTCATTAGAACTATAAATTCTACTTTTAATTTTTATATTTCCTTAGTATATTACTTTTCCAAAATCAATAGTTTCTCATGATCTTTCACTTTCCTTTTTATACTGACAATTTCCTCTTTAAGTTCTTTGATATGTTTGATTTGTTATTTTCTAGTATCAGTCAAACTATCGATCCCTCTTTGCTATTCTTTGATTTTGAGTTTGTACTCAATATCCTTTTCTGAGTTCTTTGGAATTGATGATTTAATCATTTAAATTTCATCCTCTAGCTTAGACTTTTATTCTTCCTATTATTAAAAATTGAGTTTTTCATCATTAACCACCATGTTTGATTTCTTTATTTTGTTTCTACAAATGTCTATTTCATCAATTGCAGCTTCTAATTAGATATACAGGTTAAATCTTCCTTTGACTTATCCTTCTCTATTTTCACTATCTTACCTTGTTTTGGAAATTTTTGAAAACTGCCACCATAGTATATGTTTCATGATCCTTACATTACTCTAATTCTTCTGGCTCATATTATTCTAAATAATTATCTTCTTTTGAAAGAAGATTCTTATTTTTGAAGATATTCTCTTGGTACTCCATCTACCTTTCACATTGGTTGAATACTTCTTCTCAATAATTTCATCATTTTCTTCATCATCATTTTGAAACTTCTTAGGAAATTTTCATGAAAGATGTCCAATATTTCCACATCGAAAGCATGAAAGTGGAGGTTTACCTTTGAAAGTTTCTCTTCCTCTTTGTAGATTTGAGGAGAGAAATGACATGACATCATCCAAATTTTCTTCCTCCAGAATATCTTCTATAGTGATATTATTTATGTCCTTCAATTTCACTTCACTGGAATTCCCCTTTTCCACAACATTATTATCATCATTTCTCATCTCGTATGTGATAAGAGTACTGTGAAAGATATCCAACTTTAACTCCTTTGGATCTTTATCTTCCAATATAGAAACTTTCGGATTAAACTGAGTTGGTATTTATCTCAAGATTCACTTAACAATTTTTATATCTTCAATAATTTATCTAAGACCATGCATGTCTTCCACAATAATATTCACCAAGACAAATAATGCATCAACATATTCATTATGATGCCTTCTCAGATACTCATACTTGTTTTATAGAACTTATTGTTTTTATTATCTCACTTTTGAGTCACCATCATAAATATTTATAAAATTTTACCACATAGCATGTGATGAATTAAATGACATCACCTTTTTATAGATTCCATTGGATAGGGCTCCACAAGAATCAATGATTCCTTTGGCATCATCATCCAATTATCTATGTTCTGCCTCTAATAAAACATTACTTTCCATACTAGAAGAAAAAACATGCATTGTAGCTCTAAATACATCCACACCCAATGATTGAAAGAATTGTTTCATTCTATTCTTCCATAGCTGAAAATTGTTTCCATCAAAGATCGGAATCCCTTTGTGATTAATAGCTTCCATTTCATCAACTGAGATAGAACCACTTATTTTCAAAATTTAGCACTAATAACAATTATTATCCCAACTTGGTTAAATACCCTAAGGGGGGTGAATTATGGTATGGCATATTAAAACAACTACCCCTTTTGGATCTTGTTTCATTGTTAAAAAAACACTCTTCTCTCCCTTTCTCGTAGCAATGTATGAACAAAAATTAAATCATACACGAGAAATAATTATTTTACTTTGTTCAACATCACTAGGATATGTCCAAGGAGCATACAATGAAAATGTGTCAATGTAACAAAAGTACTAAGTCTCACTTCAAAATCAAGGTTTGGGATAGATCACTTCTATTCTTAGGCTCACAACCTTTACAGTGTTTAGGGTCATCTCACTACTTTCCCAAGGGTCACTCCTTATCTCTCTTTCAATGGATCAATATCAGTGGAAAGGATCACCTTATTACTCTTATGTTTCTCACTTTTCTATAAAGGATACACACACAGTTTATGTACATGAAGTTCCCTTTATTATCAATAATGAATGCATTCTCAACCCTATGTATATGCTCTATTGAATTCCTTTCTGGGTTGCTCCTTTACTCCTATGAAAACACCTATATGTAGCACTTCCACTTTCTATAAAATAGAAAGAAACTTATCTTTATTATAGACATAGAAATTAACTTCAATTTGGAAAGATATTCAAGTGATGTTAAGTCTTCCTTTCACTTCTTTGAATGTAGCAGTGAATAACCTCATTCTGTAAGTATTTTCAAATGGGGCATATCCCCTATCTTCTTCTTCTTCTACTTCAGAATTCAGATATGATAATGATACTATTTAGAGGTAAATGAAGGTTTGTATCTCTATGCAAAATATTATAATGTGATACCCCTATGTGATACCCTATCACATGACCCCTTGCATGAGATCATGGTGTGCACCCTTGCATGAGATCATAGAGTGTACCCTGATCGCACTTTTCATGAGCTCCTAGTACGAACCCCTGGCATGAAATCCTAGTGTGAAATCCTAGTGTGAACCCTATTCACACTTTACATGATCTCCTATCATGAACCCCTATAAAAACCATGTTTTCACTTTGCACGATCTCCTAGTCTGAACATTGTTCGCACTTTTCATGAACTCCGGGTGTGAACCCCTAGCGCAAACCTTGTTTGCGCTCCACCAACCTCCTTCCCATACATTGATTTAAATATAACAGTGATTAAAAACTTATTCAATTATTAAGGATGGGTTAGGGAGTATTTATAATCATAAACATAGCGCCTTAACTCTACAAATTTTGGAAAACCATCTATTTCGCCGCATCAACACTCACGCTTTGTGAGTCCCCATCGTGAGATCTGGTAACGAGTCATGTTCACGCTTTACATGAGATCCGAGCATGATCTACAAATACAATCATGAGTGTTTCACGATATCCTATCACAATATCCATGGAAAATATTGTGTACTATGAAAGATCTCATCATGAGATCCAAAGACAATCATTCGCTTCACGAACCTCTGGGTGCAAGTCATGTTCATGTTCTGCGACCCTCTAGGTGAAAGTCCTGTTAGTGCTCCAAAAACCTTTGGGAATGAGTCCTATTCAATCTCAGTGAAACTCTAGGAACGAGTCGTGTTATTTCTTTTTGAAATATCATACATTCAATATTTTCATGAGATCAAAGAGTCTACGCTAGCATGAGATCAAAGTGTTCATGCTTCGCAAGATCTGTTCAACATTAACGCTCTGTGAGCTCAAACATCAATGCTAACTCTTCATGCCTTATTTGAGAACCAATCATCATGAACAACCTCAAACCATGTCAACAAACACAATCAACCCAAAATCACCATCATTCGTTATTTTTTACTAACACATATTAATTGGGCTTTTTTATTTAAAGAACATTATAATCCTAAGCAAGAAATACAATTTCCAAAGGCATATGGACATGTTCTTCCATTCCCCCTTTTATTCAGTTAATTTTTTATTTTAATCATTAAATTTAACATACCAAGGTAAGGAGTAATGAACATATCTCAAAAGGTTAATCAATTTCATAGGCCACCCATGGTGGTTTTATCTAATTTATCATCACACCTAAAGGGGTGGTTCAATTCAAGGTCCATAAACATTAATGATTTATAAATGGTTACCATGGGTTATATAGGTCAATCCTACCCATTTAATTTAAGAATAAATGCATTTAATAAGTGATGCTCTGAAAATATAGAATACGACACAATGAAATATATATATAAACACCAAAACATTGGTGGAAAAGAACAAGGCTAACTACCTTATCTTGATAGTTGAATCCTCATTCATTTTTGGCCTTTAATCTTGGATAGAATGGAATAAATTGAGAAAACAGACAAACATTATGAAAATAGGGAATATGAGCTTGCACAAAAATAACTCTACCAATGAGAATAGAAACTAAAAAGTTGGAAGTCAAAAATAGAGCTTCCTAGTGGATACCCAATGAGACTGATGAGAATCGATTCAGAGTTCAGAAAGAGAAGATCCTTAAATCCATAGGAGGATTCCATGGGTGACATCCAAGTGATGATGGAGCTACTGTGCATGGGAGAGGAGAATGAAATGGTTATCCCATTTAAATAAATGGAGGTAAAATTTTACATTTCCACTCTTTTTAAAGGGGTTTTATGATTTGGGAACATGGTTAGCCAAAATGTACACCAAAAGTGATCACAACAATATCCCAAGACACCCCTCACACGGGATAAGAACATGGTTTGGCTAAGCATGCATAGACTAGGCCAAACTTCTCTGTCTCAAGTTTGAGATGATTCCTATGTCCACGTGACTTAAATATCATGGTTATGGAAAACTATGTATCCCTTTTATGTGCCCTAAAACACCTCACACAGTTTAACCCAACCATGTGGGCTAGGAAACATGGTTTCTATTAACCATGTTTCCATGCTATTTTCTTCAAAATTTTGGGCTTCGGGCTTTATATAATCCCCAGACACCCTCATAACTCTCATGAACTCATTAGGAACTCCAATGAGGATAAAACTAAAGAATCTAACTAGAAATAAAATATTTTATACCTTGAATAAAATTTGGGTTCTTACACTCTACACTGCAGTGAAGGACCACTCCACAGAGGAGACTGGGTCAAAGTTTAGTGGCACTAGAAAATTTGGGACCTCCATTCCATAGTGAATGTCCACATTGTAGAGAAGGAAGGTTTAGAATTCAGCGGTTCTAGAAATATCATGATCTCCACATCATAGATATTCTACAACACCATAGTCAAGATAATGAATAAAGGACTATGACATAGTGAGAATACCAAACCAAAGATTTGGCAAGATTTCAATGGTTTTGGAAATATCATGACCTTCTCACCACAAATATTATTCCACACAATAGTCAATATAATTAATGATGAACAATTCCAAAATGATAAGACTACACTATAGGGATTGTTTGGATGGATTTCAGTGGTACCAGAGATTTTTTGACATCCACGTTGTAACATCATGAACATGTTGTAGCCTTATGTGGAAATTGTGAGAAAATCACTAAAAACCAATATCATATATTATAATTCCAAAGAACACACTATAGAACTATTTTCTAGGTAGTTTAGAAGAAGTGTGTTGAATTGGATTCATTTAAAGGATTTTGGTGGTTATTTTAGTTTATAATAACTACCAATTTAAAATTGGATGATAATGATCTATTAGAACAAATAGTCAAAGGCTTATTTTGAAGAAGAAGTTGGTATTTTGATTTTTAAATTAAAATTCAAAATCCAACGAGATGTTTTGGTGAACTTATCTAAAATAATTTATTAATAAAAAGTATAATTGATTAGAAGAATTAGTATAGAGGAAATTGTGTGTGTTCGAGAGAAGTGTAAGAAATGTAGAAGAATAATAAGAAGATGTGTTTGTGAATTAGTGGAATAGAGTAAAGAGGTCCTTCTTGTATTAGGTTGAAGAAGGTGAAGATAATCACTACATCAACAATTGAAGCCTATGTTTGTAAGACATTATTCCTGTTGATATCATTTTTCTATATCATTATTATAGTTCAAGATTCACTATCACAGTTTGGATACTTGATGTAATATGAGTTCAAGGATAAATTATACTTGTTGTACCTATATGTTGAAACAAGTGGGTCGTATGATCTTGGTAGATTTTAGATCAGTCCAAGGCCTAGCCTTCTTGTGTTGAGAGGTGAACCTTATAGATCTTTTGTTCCCTTATTTTGTGTGTGTACTGAACAGAAATCAAGATTCATTTTAACCAGTGATGATAATTATTTCACTGAGAAGACATAAAACAAATAGAATCACCAATTCACCCCCCCACCCCCATAGTGATTCCTCACTGATCCAGGAGGTGACTTTTCAAAATAATCACTACCCATAACTCAAAAAAACCCACTCTAGGGGTAACATAATACTGGGTAACCCACTAGGTTCCCCTAGGTCACATCATAACAGACACACCTTTTATGTGTTCATGATAACATTTCCATCTCTCATCCCTAGCCCATCAATCTAGCAATAATATCCCTCAATGTCTATTAAGGCCCTTTAGCCCCATCTCTAGCCTCTAAGGATTTGTCACATAAATCTGAATCAACCCACCTCTTTGATACCAAAATTATCCATCATCGGCCAACATAAATAAAATGAATCATCATGTAACAAGCACAATATAATAAAATTACATCAAGGGGGACATACAAAAGAACTCATGATTTAGAAAAGAAAACATCTCTAACAAGGGGTCAAATAGAGAAAAACTAGATCAATCAATCCTTTCTAAATTTTCTTTAAAAACTCAGTCTAATAAAATTTTTAAATCTGTTTCAAAAGGTATAAAATGAATTATTACTCACACAAGGCATTTAGCCAAACACCATCAAAAAATTATTTAGTAAAATTTATTTTCATTTTGAAATACCCTTTCAAAACCCTTTCCCAAATCCCAATTTCCCATTGGAATCCCCATTTAATTTTGTCCTAATTTTAAAATAATATTATAAAAATAAAACCACATTTCTCTTTGAAATTCATCTCATTCCACCAAGAAAACTATAAATATGTTCACTGGAACCCATTCAACCAAAGTTCCACCACCAGACCACTTAATAAGATAGGAAGTCCATGTTAACTATTTGGGTGATACAAACATGTCTCAATTTATGGAAAAGATCAAAAAAATCATAAAAATGTTTATATATATAATAATTATGGAACATAAACATAAAATAACCAATCAAACAAGAGACATAAAAATATTCAAGGCCACCTACCCCAACTGATGATCTATAAATCGATCTAATACTCATATCAACCTCCTACGAGTCCATGAGCATCTATCTCATCAATAAATTTAATAAAAATAATAAATAAAATATTTAAAAACAAATTCCCAAATTGGAATAACTAAAACCAAACCCATTTAGTGACCACAAAAAACCAAAACCATGAGCAACATCATATTTTACACTCTTGAAACACACATAAACCTATGCCGCACAAAATCCCTAAATTAACAACCCTAATCAATGTATAATTTCACAAAAAATAACTAAAATATTAAATAAAATCACTGGGTGACATAACTTATGGTAAATGATGAATGACGTATTTAATACCACCTTTAAAGACCTCCTTTACAAGATGCACATAAAATCACCTTGAAGTGGGATGATTTTACCATTATCTAGTGAAATCATCTATCCAAATCCCTAGTTGGTAGAACCAAAATTAGTGAGGAAACAAAGGAGGAAGAAAAGGAGAGATAAGAGGTGAGATCCTACCAAGAATCAATGTGATAAATCACTACTAAATCACCATGATTTTAGGGGTATCAAAGAGGATAATAAAAAATATAATGATCTCTTCTCACATCTTATTCCATAAAATGAGAAAAAGGAAACTTGAGGGGTTCCTAAAAATGGATCCCTTGTTAAATTACTAGAAATACCCTAAAAAAGATGTACTCAACATTGGTTCATGGAATGACCATGAGTGTCACTTTATGCTTGGACCCTAGGAATAGGTACTATCCCTATGCAATGACACTTTCATAGGATAATCCTTATGGTCACACCGTTAATTCTCTTTTGCAAAAAAACCCCTCTCTCTAGCTACCCCAATCACAGCATAAATCTTCCCCTTCATGTCATGAAACATCCTAGAAAAAACCACTCCATAGGCCTATCCTCCCTCATGAAATGGGATCATCCTTCATTGTGTGAAGGAACTTTATAAGGGTCATTCATGGAATAAATCTAAATATTCATATCATCATGTTATATAAATAAAAAATTCTAGCATCCCTACAACCAATCCACTACTCCAATGTCCACTACAACTCCCAAGACACCCATCAATCTTTGAACTATGTACAAAAACATTTTTCTATAGACCTTCTAGTGCTCGTCTAATCTAAATTCCCATTAATTAAATTTCCACTACTCCATACTAATAAATCAAACTTCCTCTAATTTTCATTGACCCATAATGATGTGGGACATTAAAAACTCCCCACCATAATACTTATCATCTCCAAAAATATATGGTAGTAATTTTACCATAATAATAAACATACCATGATCATAGTTCATTACTAATTACTTGTGTTTCATCTCCAAATTCTCAACACTCTTTCACTATGTAACTCTAAACACGAAGCCCGAATACACTATCTTTTCCCTCAAAAAGTCATGTCTAATCCTCTAACCACATCACATGTATACTGAACGAACCTCCCAATGCAGTTTCCACCTAACCTCATCCAATTTTATGCCAAAACCCCAGTTGGTCCTCCCATGGATGTCTGTTTTTAAAAATACTTGGCCTCTATTAATGAAAACTCACCATATCACAACACCACATTATCATGATGACTTAACATACGGTGGAATCATTGAACTACCCAAACACCTACACTAAATCCCAAACCCAAAATTTTGTGTAACTCCATGGTTGGATCCTCAACTGACCCATCCAACCATCATGGTTATCTCATGAGCATCAACATACCATTAATCTAACTCACTCTCAGATCATGAAACCACTATCCTAAGAATGTCATAAACATATAGACTCTATCTGAAATTGCACCCAAATCTTCAAATCAGGCCATTCTACTCACCAACATCCCACTTTCATCGCAATATTCCACCAAATTTTTCTAGAACACCAATGACCCTTCTAACATGAGGGTTGTATAACTATGTACAATAATATGCTCCCCACTATAGGAGTATTTTTATCATCACCTCACTAAACTAAACACTTGATCTCCATCAATCGCATCCCATAAACATCCAAAGGTATTGTCTATAAGTGATCTTATTGCTCATACCCTAGTGCCAACATGAAAAATCAATCCCTAAACACCAATACGATGATCCACCACACTCATCAATCCCAAAAACACACAATTTCAACAACTAGTACATCTTGAGAATTATGGTGCTCCCTACCATAAGACTTCACTAAAAAAGGTGGATTCCATATAATAGTGCTATCCACCATAAGAATCACCCATCGAAAACAAAATTCAACCAATTCTAACAATGGACCTACCAAAACTCACATTTGGCTACTCGATATCATAAAAAACATCATCTCATGATCCCTCCACAAGTGTCTCTCTCAAAAAAACTTTGTAATACTCATCAAATACATATCCAAACACTTGGGTCTCTTCTAGTAGACCATTGAAAAATCCAGAAAACCAGTTTATACAAGCACCAGATACTCTCCAAAAACCAAACCAACCATTAAAATAATGCATGCCATATTAACATGGTAGTTTCTAAGAAAATGTGACATACAAGTTGAGTACACAATTAAGCACTCAGGTTACTCCAAGTAAAAACAAAAAATCCTATCAATACGTTTACATAGGTACTAGATTCTTATTTTAAAAATCCTCTCGAGTAATTTACACACAATGAAACTCATATGAGTTTTTCAAAATAACCCTTGGAATCCAAGGGTTTTTTATAAATCAAAAATCACCTAAAACCCTCATCCTAGTTGGTCCTTTTTCCTAAAAAACTGATCCCATTTTCAAAATCCATTTTGAATTCCAATTTCAAAACCCACATTAAATTGAGTTTCCAAAATTGATTTTTCTTAATTTTTCTCAAAACCATAAAATCCCAACCATTTCAAAATCATTGGCTCCATGAGTTGTTTCAATAATGAAAATCAAAACCATTTTACACATGCCTCATGACACCACACGAGTCTTCCTTTTTTATAACTAGGTTTTCTTCTTAAAAAAAGTTTTATCAAAAATCATCTCCTTATGGAGTCCTATAAGAAAAATAAAAATCAACCAAACAATACCCTTGAATCCATATTAATCTGATAACCCTTTTAAATATATTTAATAAAACATCAATTATATTATAAGTTTATTAAATTAATAATGGATCCTGATGAGTCACCATGTCAAACAATAATGCCCATAGGCACATGTATCATGTATAAATCATGTCATTATCATGTTGCATGAAAAACTCACTAACACTCAGCTAAGCCCTATGTCTCATCCTAAGTCTCATATATCCCACATTGGGATCCTTAGTAAAATCCAATACCTCACACATCCTAGAGTTCCTAGTCCTAAAACTGGATATCCCCTTGAGACTTGGGTTTCAACCAATGTTATACTGGCTAGGAATGCACTCGGCCTACCTCTCAAGTCCTAAAAACCTATCTCTATCTCTATCTAACACCTTCCCATCCAAAAATATTCTTTGATACCACTTTGTGGCACCTCATCCATGATTTATTAAATGAAACTTGAGTAGGGGTCTCCACATGACCTTAAGTGCACTTCCTCATACAACATAGGTTGTTTACTAGTGGTGAGAGCCTAAAACATTCATGGGGAGACTATTACCTATAAAATAAATCCTTAAGGGTTATGCTTGAATCTATAGAAAATTCAGCATGACCAGTCTGTATAACGGATATCCCAAAAACATGTATACATAAAATAGGGTTATAATGGTCCCCACATAGTATGGTATAGAAAGAGGTAAAAATATCTATATGATGAAACAATACATTATTGATTAGCAATAAATAACATGGAAATATATATGAATAGTTGATACACTAACCAATACTCATGAAAAAAAATAATTGAAAACTAAACTAGCCTCTGACCCAAATCACTTAATTATACTATCAAATCCTCAACCTCCACAACCTATTAGATTTGTACCTGTATATATCTATAATAAATACAGGTATCCTAAGAGAAAACATGATGGTCTACCCATGTACATCAAAATCCATGGTGTATGTGTGGGTGGGGGTGATTCAAAAAACCCAGTGAGAATCTATAATGCCTCAACAACACTAAGTGTTGTTGTGATCAAGTGTATGTGCATGAAATACATATATAATAAGTACAATCATGATTTTGCAACACACCCACCTTGAAACCTAACACACAAAGCACCTCAATCATACCAGTCATGTTTTCAAGTATCAAATGGACTACCTCAAACCCTAACCATACTTGTTTCATCTGATGTCGAAGTGTCTCTAAACATGTCACACCAACCACCCAAGGGGACCAATTCCTACCTATGAAATATTATTTGAGCATCATACTATCTTCAGTGAGTGTCATAGTGTCTCTAAGCATAAGTAACCACCCAGGAGAAATATACTCATCCTCATAAAATAAGAATAAAATGGGGGAAATATGCTTATCCTCGAAACATATTAGGCACCCAGGGGAGATGTACCCATTCCCAGAATATATGAAGTTTCCCGGGGGAAATATACCCATACCTGAAACAATATAAACAACCATTTAGGGGATCATATCCCCTACCCATAACCAAGTATCAAGCCTCCATTACCCGAGGATCAAATCCCACCCCCAATGCCAGAACCCACATCCATAAATCAGACATACATAAAAACAAAATAGATATAATTGAGCCCATAACTCACCCCAAAACCATGCCCCATATGTACCCTGGGAATCCTACCCTAGGATCTCAGTTATATAATATGTATATAAATAAAATAAAATGGGAACAATCCCCTCATGATATATCTCATCAAATACAACAAGGGCCATTTATCCACCCAAACCAATTTCATAAAATCATAGTTGGCCTCTCAAGAACACAAACTATCCTCATCATTACAGCCACATCAGGCTCATGCAAGAGATTCAGTTTCTAAGGTGACACCTGAAATCATCAATGTACATACCTTGTACCAACCCTTTCTAGGGTTAACATAATATTGGGGCACTCACTGGGGTCCCCTAGGTCATATCATATCTTAGACACCCTACATGGGTTTCTCGATCACATTTCCATCTCTCAGACTCATCTCCTCATTACAGTTATAATATCCCTCAAAGTTTATTTAGGTCCTTTCTACTCGTATATAACCTCTAAGGGTTTTTCACATCTATATGAATCAACCCACCACTTTGATACCAAAAGAATCTATCATCATCCAACTTGAATAAAATGCATCATCATACAAAAATTATCACACAAGTCAATCAGATCAAGGGTCATATACAAAATTGCTAGATATTTAAAAAATAGGGCATTTTCCATATGTGTTTAAATGAACAAAAACCATTTCAATCTATCCCTTATGTATTTCCTTTGAAAACTCATTAAAATACCCTTTTTAAAACCATTTCAAAATGCATCACATGCCATCGTATTATAACATCCCGACCCAAATTCCACATGCTAATTCCCCAAGTTGGTTGTTCACATGACCTCAGGTACACCTCCCCATATTCTAGAGACTTTTGACTAGAATCTAGGTTATAATATGTAATTTGGGGATATTATACCCTCTTTATCAAAGTATCACAATAGAATAAATAAATATGCAATATAACCAAGATACTAAAATAATCAATAATAAACCAAACAACACATGAATAAATCCAAAACAGGGGAAATGACCATAAACCAAATAAGTAAATATGTCATGCCATATATGTTTCAAGTTTAAAATGAAAACCCAAAAATTAGGACGTGCTGATAACTCCCAAGTAGGTCCTGAAATCATATCAGATTCCCTCATCCATGCTTCATCCTGAATCTTAACTCAGCCATCTAAAATAGTTCTATTTCCCTTATCATGTCCTAAAAACATGAAGTTTATTTGGGTACCAATCAGGTGGCCCGAGTAGGGTGTGATTGCAACTCAATAGGACGCCACCGATGGAGTCTAAAGAAATGTTCAGTCTATGATAGTGTATGCAGTTGTATAGAGAATAAATAATAAAATAAAATAGAAAATAGGTTTTAAATTTATTATCATTTGTCAATCCACATTGGCCTCAGGTTCACGGTGACACCCAAAACAATGTATAAGTCTAAACAATACACCATAGGGATTAGAAAAATTGATATTTCATGGTATTTAGTTATTCAATTTAATTCCACTTTCATTTGGTACCATGGAGTCTCAGTCTGGGTACCATTATCTCAGAAACTAGGAACATCAGTCTAGAGTCAATATCTTGGGGGCCTAGTGAATCAGTATAACACCCCATGGGTACTTGGAGTATCAGTACCTTACCCACATCTCATTATTCACATGCATGAATTGGGGGCCTAAAGCATCTTTCTGACACCCCATGGGTATTTGGAGCATCAATACCTCACCCAAAACTCATTGTTCATATTTATATATACACATATCATGGTTCCAAATTAATAACTCATTTATCAACCATTCTCAATATGTTGAACCATTTGATTTATCAGACACAACCATGGTTCTCTAATTTTACCAAAAGGAACAAAATTAATAATCCACCAATAATCTATTTATCATCAATCATTACAAAACTCATTAACTCATCAAAGTTAATCAAATCAACCCATTAAATCAGATTATCAACCATGAAATAAGGATTTAGTTCAATTCCATTAACCCATTATTACCCTTTTTATAATTCATAAATCATCATTTAAAGTGTATTGAAACAACCCATGGGTTTTCATCATGCCCAGTCTCAAATCTATAACATGATCAATATGATCTGTGAAGGGTCTCACTATCACATGTGAATCAATTCATTATTTCACATTTAAAATGAAATTGACCAATGTGGAAATGAAATGATATAACTACAAGCATGAGATCATGATCAGGACTATGGGAATTATAAATTAGACCACCTACCATAGGATCATTGACAAATTTTCACCAAACCTTAGCCCTTAATTGATTTAGAACAATAGAATTCATAACAATGAAAGAGATATAGGATCAAAACCAAGGATCACGATCAAACAAAACAAGATCCATTAAAACCTAGATCTAAACCATCAAAAATGGAAGGAATTCATGCCTATATAAAGGGGAAGAAAGAATGGAGAGAGAGGAACCCAATCGAGGATGAGATCACATACTTAAGAGGGGTCGATTTCTTCCAAAGGAAATTTGATTCACAAAGAAATGAGTTTAAGGAGCCTAGGAATACTCTCAGGATCCTCAAATTGAAAAATAAATCATGTTAGGTTTAGTGGGTGATTAAGGATATAAACTAAGGGTTTGATAATTTTAATTAAATTTTTGGAGTTTTAAATAACCGCTAGCATAGTTTCCCAGATGGCTCACATGGTTAGACAAACCATGTGCCCTAATCATGTGCCCCTACTATCTTGGGTGAATGGTTTATTCTAGTTAGGTGCATGGTTTATTTTACCATGTGCCAACTATGAAATCCCCCTTCGTTCTATTGTTCATGATTTTTGGGGTTGTTCGCATGATTTGGGAAAATAATGCGTCAACCGTGCACTACCTAGAAACCCTCCAAAAGATTCCAAAATTCTTCCAAACACAACCAAGACAAACCTCAACAAAAAGGAGATAAAAAGGTGGAAAATAACTAAAATAAGTACAACAAATATCTAGATTGGTCAGGATCTTATAATCTTCCCACCTTATAACATCTCATCCTCTAGATAAACTTTCAAGTGTCATTGTGCTTCCAAAGTAATAAAGGTCAGGCCAACGGGCCCATATATATGTTTCCCTCTTCCATGTTTCCTCCTGAACATGTACACGTTTCCATGGCACTCTGACTATCACGTGGTATTTCCCTACAACACTTTATCACTATGGTCTACAACATGAATTCTATCCTCCTCAAATAACACATCATCCTCAAGATCAATATCATCAATTTTGAACACATGAGAAGGGTTGAGGTGATACTTCAAAAGATATGACACATTAAAAACATCATGCATCGAACTATTCATCCATGGAAGGGCCAATCAATATGCCACTAGTCCAATTATCTCCATAATCTCAAAAGGCCCGACAAACCTGGATGCTAATATGCCTTGCCTCAGAATCCTACGGTGTCCCAATCTCAAAAACATCTAAAGGAATACACGATCACCCCCAGAAAACTCAGGAGTTCAATGACATCAATTAGTATAAGACTTCTGTATAATATGTGTTTTATAGATAAATATATGAATCAACTAAACCTATTATAATGTATCCTATATAAGACTTGGTCCCAATAACTCTGACTCACCTACCTCCATCCAAAATAAGGGTGATCTACATGGATTACCATAAAGTGCCTTATATGGATCCATCTAAAGAGTTTCATAATAACTCTTATTATAGGAAAAATAAAAAGGTGTTAAGTGTTTCTCCCAAGATCCACCAAAGTCTTGGACGCATTCTTATAGCTTGTCCTCTAGAACCTGAATATTATATTCTTATTTCCCATCTATTTGTGGTTGAAAATACTTACTCAAAAACACCTAGGAACCTGATTCCTTCTATCAGCCTTACCAAAATCGTGAAGTAAAGTGAAAATCATGATCTAAAACTATACTTCATAACACCCCATGAAAATGGACTATCACTTGAATGTAAATATCACCCAACTAATCAACCATAAAATTTTTCTGTATAGGTAAGAAATGGGCTACTTTCATCAACCATTCCACAATCACCCATATAGCTTCATTCTTATGAGCCTTCCTCAAAATAACTACCACAAAATCCATGGTAACATCATCCCACTTCCACAATGTAATGGAAAATGGTTGTAGAAAACCACTAGGTCATTGATTCTTAGCTGTCACCTACTGATAGGTGTAGCATCATGTCATAAAACCTGTAATTTTATTTTTCATTATCAACCACCAATACTATATATGAAGATCATAGTACATATTGTTTAAACTAGGATGAAATTCCCGCTTTGATGCATGAAACTCATACATCAACTTCTATCGCATACATATAGGCACAATAACATGGACCCATACATAGAAGATATAATCCTCATCTATACTCCTATTAGAAGGTGACTCTCCACCTTCTAGGATTTCTCTCAAGGCCAAACACTCTGGATCCTTATATTACCTCTCTATGATCCGGCTAATAAGTTTGGACTTGACCGATAAGGTTATGAGGGAAATAATCTCCTATCCCTCTAGAACATCTATGCACATCTCATTCAGCAAGTTCATCATCTTCTAATCAGAGCTAGATTCTTGGACTACCTAGTCCTATGCCTTTTGGATCAAAGTTTCAACAATATTTTTTCCCATCCTGGGTGTATTGGATAGAATAAAGTCAAATGATTATATATACTCCACACATCTCTTCTGCTAAAAATTCAAATATCACTATGAAAAGATATACTTTAAGATTTTTTTTCAATATAAAAAATAAACATTTCATCCAAAAGGTAAAGCTGCCAACACTTTAAGGCATAAACCACCACATCCAACTCGATACCATGCATAGGGTAACTCCATTCATGTGGCCTCAACTATCATGATCCATACACCATGACTCAATCACTCTACATCAACATTGATCTAAGTCTGATCCTTTATGCATTACAAAACAAGGTATACTCCCCACCCAGCTTAGGTAGGATCAAAATAAGTGTGGTATTCAAATGATTCATTAACTCCTGGAATTCATTATCACATGCTCCAATCAGTTAAAATTTTATATCCTTATTGGTCATACCTCATATCAGTGATTCCAAGAGAGAAAATTCTTAGATGAACCTTTGATAATAGCCTACTAAACCCAAAAATCTTCATATGTCAAAAACAAATTGGGTAGTTCCCAAGAAACAACTACCTAAACTTTCTCTTGGTCAACTGAAACACCTTCCTTAGAGATTATGTGACCTAATAAATGTACCTTATTGATCTAGAATTTACACATAGATATCTTGGAATATAATTGATTCCCTCTCATGTTAATCAATATCATTTCAAGATGTCGGGAATGATCATCATGATTCTTGGAGTACATCAAGATTTAATCCACAAAAACAATAAAAAAATGATCCAAGAAAGGGTTGAATATTTGGTTTATTGTGACCATGAACACAATAAGAGTGTTTGTAAATCCAAACAGCATCACAAAGAACTAATACATTCCATCCCTACTCCTAAATGTTGTTTTTGGTATATCATAAGGTCTCAATATCAACTGATGATACCCTAGCCTCAAAATCGAACTTGGAGAACACACAATAACCCCTCATATGGTAAAATAGAACATCAATATGTGGAAGAGGATACAGGTTATTAAATATAATCTGGTTCAACTTTTGGTAATCAACACATATGATAATAATCAATGTGGTCTTGGTATGATATCAGCTATTCCATACCCAAAATCAAGTCAAAACCTGGCATGTCAAGTACGTAAAGATACCAAAGGAAATGATACTCACCAACCTTGAGGGAACATCCCTTGAATAGAAATATTTCATTTTAATGTATAATCAATGGTTGATAGTCATAACCCCACTCACAAACTCTACCATCATACTCAAACCGTTCATAAATTGTGTAGATATAAAAGATTGTGAGGCTCATGTATGAAAAAAAGTGCTAGAAATCAAATAAGCTACAAGAATTTTACCTCTGACTATCGATGGCCTAGCCTTGCCATCCACAAGTGCAGGCTAAACTACATGTAACCGACCTACCCCTCTACCCTATGATCTGTTCTGAGTCCCCTGTGCTAAAAACTCTACTGATACGAGTACTATTTCCTAGAGGTACCATGTCCGCCTCCCTGAACAACACATCCAATAAAACTCCAACTTTTCGACTAATATGGGGTATAAAACCCCATTATAATTCTCTAGTTCATCCTAGGTACTTTTCATGACCCAACCCAAGCCAGGGCTTGATCTGCGACTACCCCAAGACTGCCTCCATAGTCCAGGAGGTGGAAAAAATTAGTGAAGACATAACTAACTTGGTGAGGAATTTTCCTAAATACCTACACACACACACACTACCAACTCAATGAAAAAATGTATAGGGAAAGGAATAATAATGAAACAATACTATAAATAAACCAAACATGCATGGACCTCTAAAGTGTAAGAAGTACAATAGTGTAAACTAAAAAGAAAAGGGTAAAAATACACGCCCAACTAGAAATATGTTCCAACCTGACAAAACTGGAAAAGGTAAAAAACTGAGAGACTAACTCATGTATCCCAAGTAGTTTGTATCCCTAAGCTCCTATGAATTCGCGATTGACCTGTCCACCATGTACAAAAGGCACAATATGTGATGGGAAAATCTCATGCATGGGTGAGTATATACATACCCAGTAGAAAACCCCAAAACAGTATGTGGAAATTAAGATATACAACTAAATAGGAAAGTAGTAGATAAAACAAGGTATGGTAAAAAATTATACAACTCAACCCAATAAGATAGTGAAATTAAACTCATCAAAACACAAGGTGCTTGAAACAGTGAGAAGATGAACTTATCATCGAGTATTCACTACCTATAGTAGGAGAGTAGACTCATCTAACCACGATAATCTAGACACGGAAAGAACATGGAATGCCTCACGTGTATTCACCTCTCTTGGAAGGAGAGTAACCAAAACCCAATGAGTGGGTACTGAAGGATTATATATATATATGATTAGTCAAAAAATATCAAACAAGAGAGTAAGGGGATATCTATCTCACAACTCAGCCTAATAGGAAGAGTCACCAATAGTTGTAAGGTAATATTATCTATGATTCCCATCACCTCATGAATTTGTACATGACACACAAGTCTAAGTGACTCATTCACCGCACCATGATATTATCTTTTTTGGGAAGCACTAACTCACCCACAAGGTTTTAGGTTGTTTCATAAGAACGTGTCTCGGTGGAAAAATCATCCCTCTTTCTCATGAGCCCAAAGGTACGTTAAACCACATCTCATCACTATGATGCATAGTTGAAGGGTTACCAGTTTTAGGAAAGTATCGCATGCCCTAGTATGTTAGGAGGGTCTTACTCTGGTAGTCATCAAGGAATGCCCCTGCCCTACCCATATAGAGGGTACCACTTGGGAAGGTCAAAAAAGAAGGCCACTGCTTAGTCCTACTGAAGAGTAATCATGGTGAGTCTTTAGGGAAATTGCACTACCTAGCCTTTCTAGAGGGTTACACAAGGAATATTTGATCTTGGAATACCACTGGCCATCCTAGTAGGAGGGTAATCCCAAAATGTCGAGGAACTCCACCAACCATTCCTACTGGAGAGTAACATAGAAATATCATAGGGGAATTCCATTTCTAATTCCTATAAGATGGTAAGACTAAAAATTTCATTGGGGAATTCCATTTCCCATCCTAACTGTAGGGTATTACCTAAAATACTCTAGTGATTCAGTATGATCATTTCCATCACTGGGTGTTTTCTAAGCATGTTTCAAACCCAGAACATTTCACATCATATCTCAAAATTCACTTTTGAGCAAACCATCACATTCTATATGAAAATATTCTCAAGATAGGAATCTCACATGCCAAAATCCATGTTTAAACAAAGGGGTTATGAATGTTCGAAGATCACATGGAAGAGCTCAAGTAGTACACGACATGTGAGGGGACCCACATGACATGTGGTCCCTATTCACTAACTGACCGTGTCTCTGGTTGGTATATAGTTCCCACCCATGTAGAGGTTATATGCCATCTAGGTGGACTACACTGCATGTCCCACATATCTGAGGACTAGGTAATATTTGTTGGCTGATTGTACTGTAATTCATTGTTTCATTTTCACCCTTACACCATTGTGCTAAACTAGTTTTGTATTGAAAATTATAAAAATAATAAAAAATATAACTTTATGATTGATTTAATTATTATTTTTTATTACTATTAAAAAGTGAAATGATACTTTTTTGATAATTTCATTGAAGGTGGATGTGATTTGGAGGGCCCATGATGATGTCTAAGAAAAATGGGCCAAACCGCGCAGGTTCCATGCACACCAGTATACTCAACCACATAGTACTACTAAAACGTGCATCCAAATGGGCAGATATTTTTTTTTTCTGGTCCTAAATTACATGGTATACATTTCATATGAAGAAACCTAAAGCTAATTTCATCATTTAAAGGCCCATCTAGATTGATCTGTCTAGCACACTGTATCTGCACGAAGTCAAAAGTGGTGGGAAGTGTTCTATCGATATATCAAGTTGTGATTATAAAAATGGTGCTAAACTTTCTATGTAGATATTAAAGAGGTGTGGATAAAACTTTTTAGTTTTTTTAAAAGTGAGATAATACTGTCTGTACATCTAAAATTATGAACCAAGTGGTTTCTCAAAATCAGGATGGTCAAAACCACCTTCTAATTTTCCTATAAAATGGCACCTTGGGCTCCTCATTTGTAAGTTCGACCAGGAGGAAAAGTTATGGTATTTTAGAGACCCAGAGGAGTCATATCCTCATCTAATAAGTTCCGGAGGCCCGTATATTCATAGGTGGGTCAAGGATGAAGGTGAAGTTCTACCCGAGCTTTCTCCCCCTCTTGATGACAAGCTAAACGGTGGGTGATCATTTCGAGGGAGCTACACATACTTGAGAGGGAGTTATGGAACTTGATAATCTACTGGTTTTGTTTAATTTTCATGTGTATTATTTCACTTATGTTTTATCTAAACATTTTTTTCCTCTGAATTCATTTCATGGGTTTAATTAAGTGAACCTCTTTTCATTTCAACACAGATTGGGTTGAGATTTCAAGTGGGAAACTTGGGTTGTTTTGATTGGGAAACACAAGGATCCTCTTTCTATAACACATAGAAAAGATATTAGTATGATTTGGTAGACTTTAATCTTTTCTTGAAGTCCAATTTTTGACCATAATATTGTTGTGTCAAGGGTTGGTACTTTGTGAAACGTTCTGAGAGGCTAGAGGGGAATCAAGATCTTGACAACCCTCAACCAAAGAATTAAACAAAACCATGTGGAATTCTCAGAACAATGAACTGTCAAAGATTTTTAGTTAACTTGAAGTTATCTCTTTCTCTTATAATTCTCAAATCACCACATTATTCTATCAACTATTAAACTCTTTAAGTTATGTTATTTTCTTAAAACTATTTTGAAAATAAATGCCCTATTTTAGTAATCTTTATTAAAAATACTCATTATAAGCTACCAAATCTCCTTGAGAGATGAACTAGGGTCTACCATAGACTAAAAAGTATTCTTTAAATAACTATCAATTTGATGTGTCATGACAATGCGGTCAAATTTTGGCACCATTTTTAGGGAGCGCTTTGGTTTTTAGTTCGTATTTTTTATAAGATATTTGTAAATTTTGTGAATATTTATTTACCTTTTCAATCATTTTGTGCTCTGATCTATTTTTTGTGTAGGTTTGGTTCATAACATGTTCTAATTTAAGATATTTAGCTCCTTTCAAACCTGAACCAGAGAGTATTCTATGCCAACAACACCGATACATATAAGAGAACCCTTTGAAGGAGGACACACAAAATATCAATACCCTTCTTGATCCTTCCACTTATTCTTCTGAAACAAACATTAAAACTGAAATAAAATTATATAACATGAATAAAAACAATAGAACACTAAAATAACTAACCTCACTTGATGTCAATATCCAACCCACATACATTCAATTACAAGGTGAGCCACCCAATTTTGAACTAAAATCTGGATTAATTCATCTATTACCAAGATTCCATGGACTTCCTGGAAAGGATCCACATAAGCATTTATAAGAATTTTACACTGTTTTTTCAACATTAAAACCTGCTAATGTGGATGAGGAACAATTAAATCCTAGATCATTCCCCTTTTCGTTATAAGATACTGCAAAAGACTGGATTTATTATATTAATTCCCTAACAAGTGGTTGGGCAGACATGAAACGACTTTTTCTTGAAAAATATTTCTCATCCCCTCAAACTGCAACAATAAGAAAAGAAATATGTGGTATAAGAAAATATAAAGGGGAAAAACTTCATGAATATTGGGAAATATTTAAAAGATTATGTTCAAGTTTTCCACCCTAATAAATAAGCGATCAACTTTTAATACAATATTTTTATGAAGGCTTAATTCCAATTGATCGTAACATGATTTATGCTACTACAAGTAGAGAACAAGTAGATAAAACCCTAGTCATTATAGGAAACCTGATTGAGAACATGACTTAAAACACTCAAAAATTCATTACAAGGTCTAGTGTACCCATTCAAGGTGTCCATGTGGTGCAAATTGCTGAATTTGAGAAGAAGTTGGACATGAAGTTCGAAGAGGTAAGTACCCTTCCCCGACAACTTTCTATTTCCCAAGGGAAATCCCAATCTCATCCTCCCATCCATTGTGGTATATGTTCTTATGATACCCATTATTCTGAACCATTCCCCTAACTGAGAGAAACTTCTAAGAGTGGTGAGGCAATATTTCCTAGTCGCCCCTATAACCAACCCTTTAGGCAAGAACCATACTGTCCATACAACATTGGGTGGAAAGAAAACCAGGATTATAGTCAATGGGGTATTCAAACTAGCCTCATACACCATGGAACCAACAAGGGAAGAGTAGTCATCCACCACCACCTCCCAGAAATCCTCAACCACCCTAAAGGCCTTTCCAATATCCCCCTCCAAAACATAATCCTAGCCTAGAAGACATGATGAAACAAATGGATTCCAATAATCTACAATTCTATAAAACCACTCAAGTATCCATAAAAGACCTCAAAACCCAATTAGCACAACTAGCAAACTCGGTAAGTGAAATCCAAAGCCATGGGTCTGGTAAAATACCCTCTCAATGAGTAGTTAACCCTAGGTATAAGGGAAATGTTAGTGCCATCACCTTTAAGAGTGGTAAATATATTAAAACCCAAATGAACCCTCCATTGCATTCATCCACTCCTCAGACATTGACTCATCCCCATGTCTTCCTATAAATGATTTGTTTCCTGATGAGAAACTATAACAAGTGCAAGATGTTGTTCCTTGGTATGATGAAATAGTAAATTATTTGTCATCATCTTTCATTCCTACTGATTTCAACAAAAACCAGGCCAACCGTCTAAAACATGAGTCATGTTGGTACATTTGGGATGACCCCTACCTTTGGCGCACCTTTAGTGATGAAGTCCTTAGGCATTGTGTTCCTGATAGCAAGTTTCAGTCCGTCCTTAGGTTTTTCCACACTCTTTCTTGTGGGGTCCACTTTGGTCCCCAATGGTCTGCTCTCAAGGTCCTCGATTCTGGTCTCCTTTGGTCCACATTATTTCAAGATTCCCATGACTTCTGTAAATCTTATCTTCGCTATTAAAGAATGGGTAATGTATCTAAAAGAAATGAGATGCCACAAAAAACCCTTGATCTTCCATATCATTTTCTATGTTTGGGGCATTGAATTTATGGGAAAATTCCCTAATTAATTTGGTAACATGTACATTATATTGCAAGTGGATTATGTTTCAAAATAGGTAGAGGCACGAGCTACAAAGACTGATGATTCTAAGGCATTTGTGGATTTTTTGAGAACCCAAATTTTCTATAGGTTTTTCTTACCTAGGTTCATCATCAGTGACCAGGGTTCTCGTTTATGCAACTGAACAATTCAATCTATTTTTTGTAGGCATGGGGTCGGGCATTGAGTATCTACTTCTTATCACCCATAGACCAATGGTAAACCAAGTTTTCAAATAGAGAAGTAAAAAATATTCTTGAAAAAATGGTTCAACCCAATAGAAAATATTGGAGTCTTAGACTCGATAATTAATTTTGAGATTATTGTACTACTTTCAAAACCCCCATTGGCATGTGACCATATCAGCTAGTGTTTGGAAAGAGTTGTCACATGCCTGTTGAGATTGAGAACTGGGCCTACTGGGCCATTAAACAATGAAATTATAATCTTTCTGGTGAAAGTTCTCAAAGTAAGTTGTAGATTCAAGAGATGGAGGAAATGAGAAGAGATGCATATGAGAACTCTAGGATTTATAAAGAGAGAACCAAGGCTTCCCATGACCATATCATCCTTTATTGTCAATTCCACATTGGGAAGAAGGTCCTCCTCTACAATTCAAGGCTGAAGTTACATCCAGGTAAGCTTCATTCCTGTTGGTTTGGACCATACACTGTTACTAATGTATCTCCACTTGGTTTTGTTCAGGTTCAAAATAAAGAAACTAAGAAAACCTTCACTATCAATGGGTACTGGCTAAAGAACTTCCACAAAGCCCTTCTGAAGTTCCCGATGGAGGAACTTCATGTTCAAGAAGCAACATACCAATAACACCCACTAGGTTTTATCCTTCCTTCACACATTATATTTTATTACAGTGAGGAAAATTCACACTCTAGGTATGGGGGGATGGGTACATTCCTATGTTAGTTAGGAATTTTCATCATTTTTTTTCTTCCTTCTCTTTTTCTCCTTCTTTATGGTATTTTTACTCCCCCCACCCCCCTTACGGTTACCAAATCATGGAACTTACTAAAAACACATGTTGAAATTTTTGATTCCATGTTGATTTAACATTTTATGAATAACTGACTCTATTATGGAATGAATGTTTGTATGAATTTTACATCAGGGATTAATTTTTAGTGAATTGGTTTTCTGTCAATGATATAAATGGTTCTATCTCTGTGAAACCATTGAGATGAATGATGCCCATTGTGTGAGTAGTTTTTGGGAAAACCATGTCACTAATATCTCCGCACATTTTTTCACCAAAAAACAAAGTGTAAATATTTATTACTTAATAGAAGGTAAATATATGTTAGGTTAATATGTTTAGGCTTAAAATTATATTTCCATACGTTTGTTCCTTATCCGATTTGTTTTATTCTGGAAATCTTGGGTTAGTTAGTAATTTTCATCTTTTTTTCTTCTTTATTCTCTTTTTCTCCTTCTTTATGGTATTTTTACTCCCCCCCTTATGGTCACCAAATCATGGAACTTACTGAAAATGCATGTTGAAATTTTTGATTCCATGTTGATCTAACATTTGAGGAAAACCTGACTTTGTTATGAAATGAATGTTTGTATGAATTTAACATCAGGGAGTGATTTTTAGTGAATTGGTTTTCTATCAATGATATAAATGGTTGTATCTCTGTGAATCCTTTGAGATGATTGATGCCCATTGTTTGAGTATTTTTTGGGAAACCCGTGTCACTAATACCTCTGCACATTTTTACACCAAACCACAAAGTGTGAATATTTCTTACATAATAGAAGGTAAATATATATTATGATAATATTTTTCAGCTTAAAATGATATTTCCATATGTTCGTTCCTTAACCGATCTATTTTATTATTTTACCAGATTGACCCATGTGTGTGTACCTGATATCCAACTGTTGTAAACCCTCAACAAAAAACAAAACAAAATCCAAGAAAAATTGGGTTGTGTCTTGGGAAGGTCAAAAAACACTCCTCCTCAACCTTTGATTTTGTTATAACTATTAAAATTAGTGTCATGAGGAGATCAAACAAGTGTTGAGAGATGAGTGTGATATTTGTTCCAAATGAAACTTCTGAGAAAAAAGAAAAATAATAAATAAGGGGAGTGATGAAATGTGAAACATATTTGGATATATAGGTCAATAGCTTATGGTTTGACATCTAGGAATGCTTAAGTGAGTGTGTCTTGAAATATGATTACAAAGGATGTTGGGCATGTTTGGTGGATAAAATCATTTAAGCTAAAAAAATGTTAAAATAACCAATATTTATTGGATATAAAGGGGAAAGAATAGTATGGAATAGTTTTCACACACACACATGGATAGTTAGTGGAATGTTTGAATTCTGAATTCCTTTATCAATTTGGTATCATGAATCTTTTTTAATTTCACTCTGATATTTTTTATGAGACATCTTTTTCCATTTTAACTAGGAAGAACTCCTTAGTGTGGTTTTTGCATTGATCATATTACTTTAATGAATTAAAATTTCTTCAAATGTTAAATATTCATGATGTTGGTAATATCTAAATGTGTAATTTCTTAAAATATTACTTTTCCCATGAGTGAAAATGTTTAGGTGTGGGGGTGTGATCGCATTGTGATTTGTTGTTTCATTTTCACCCTTACACCACTGTGCTAAACTAGTTTTGTATTGAAAATTATAAATATAATAACAAATTTCACTTTAGTATTGATTCAATTATTTTGTTTTTATTAATGTTAAAAAGTTAAATGATACTTTTTTTGATAATTTCATTGAAGGAGGAGGTGATTTGGAGGACCCATGATGATATCCAAGAAAAATGGACCACACCACACAGGATCCATGCACACAAGTGGACTCAACTGATTTATTCTACTAAATCGTGCATCCAAATGGGCTGAAATTTTGTGGTATTTTCCAAAATTTAATGTTATACATTTAATATGAAGAAACTAAAAGCTAATTCAGTCATCTGGTGGCCCATCCAGACTGATCTGTCTAGCAAACCGAATTTTCACAAAGTCAAACGTGGTGTGCAGTGTTCTGTCGATATCGTGAGATATGATTAACAAAATGGAGCTAAACTTTCAGTGGAGATAGTCAGGAGGTGGGGATAAAACTTTCTAGTTTTTTACAATGTGACATAAGACTTTATTGCCATCGAACACTGTGAACCAAGTAGTTTCTTGAAATCAGGATGCTCAAACCACTTTCCCATTTTCCTATAAAATGGCACCGTCGGATCCTCATTTGTCAGTTAGACCAGGAGGTAAATATCTGGTATTTTTGAGACCCAAATGAGTCTTCTACTAATATATTAAGTTCTTGAGGACCCTATATTCATTTTGGGTTCAAGGATGAAGGTGAAGTTCCACCCGAGCCTTCTCCTCCTCTTGATGGCGAGCTAAATGGTGGATGATCATTTCAAGGGAGCTACAAATACTTGGGAGGGAGTTATGAATCTTTATAATATGTTGGTTTTGTGAAATTTTTGTGTGGATTATTTCACTTATGTTTTATCTAAATATGTTTCTCTTCTGAATTCATTTTTGGGTTTAATTAAGTGAACCACTTTTCATTTCAACACTGATTTGGTTGAAATTTCAAGTGGGAAACTGGGGTTGTTCCGATTGGGAAACACAAGTATCCTATCTATATCACACATAAAAAAGATTTTATTATGTTTTTTTATCCTTTAATCTAGTATTTATGTCCAAACTTTGACAACATGATTGTTGTGTCAAGGGTTGGTACTTTGTGCAACATTTTGAGAGGCAAGAGGGGAATCAAGATCTTAACAACCCTCAACCAAAGAATTAAAAAAAACATGTGGAATTTTTAGAAAAATGAACTATATAAGTTGTGTAGGAACTTAAGGTGATCTCCTTCTCTCATAATTCTTAAATCACCACCTTATTATATCAATTATTAAACTCTTTAAGTTAAGTTATTTTCTTAAAACTATTTTCAAAATCACCCCCCTCTTTTAGTAATATTTATTAAAAATACATACGATAAGCTACCAATGTTCCTTGAGAGAAAATATAGGGTCTTATCTAGACTATAAAATCTTCTATAAATAACAATAAATTTGGCGTGTCATGACAATATGGTCAAATTTTGGCGCCATTGTCAGGGAGTGCTTCGGTTTTTAGTGTATATTTTTTATAAGATATTTGTAAATTTTGTGAACATTTATTGACCTTTTCAATCCTTTTGTGTTCTGATTTTTTTGATGTGTACGTTTGGTGCATGACACATTCTAATATGGGACATTTAACTCCTTTCAAACCTGAACTGGAGAGGATCCTATGTCAGCGACACCAATACATAGAAGAGAACCCTTCGAAGGAGGACACACAAAACATTGACACTCTTCTTGATCTTTCCTATTCTTCTTATGGAACCAACATTAAAACTGAAATAAACTTGTATAAAATGTCTTAAAACAATATAATGATAAAATAACTAACCTCACCTGATATCTATATCCAACTCATATACATTCAATTACAAGGTGAGGCTCCCAATTTTGAACTAAAATTTGGTTTAATTCATCTATTACCAAGATTTCATGGACTTCTTGTAGATGATCCACATAATCATTTAAAAGAATTTAACATTGCTTGTTTAACCTTAAAACCTGATAATGTGTATGAGTAACAAGTAAAATTTAGAGAATTACCCTTTTCTTTAGAAGATACTTCAAAATAATGGCTTTATTATGTTAATTTCCCAATAAGAGTCTGGGCAGACATGAAATGACTTTTTCTCAAAAAATATTTCCCAGCCTCTCAAACTGCAACAATAAGGAAAGAAATATGTTGTATAAGAAAATATCAAGGGGAAACACTTCATGAAATTTGGGAAATATTTAAAAGATTATGTTCAAGTTTTCCACATCACCAAATTAGAGATCAACTTTTAATACAATATTTTTATAAAGGTTTAATTCCAATTGATTGTAACATGATTGATACTACTCCAGGTGGTACACTAGTAGCTAAAACTCCAATCACTTCGAGAACCCTGATTCAGAACATGGCGCAAAACACTCAACAATTTGATACAAGGTCTAGTGTACCCATTCGAGGTGTCCATGCAGTGAAAAGTATTGAATTCGAGAAGAAGGTGGATATGAAGTTCGAAGAGGCAAGTACCCTTCTTTGACAACTTGCTCTTTCCCAAGGGAAACCCCAATCTCCTCCTCCAATCCATTGTGCTATATGTTCTTCTAATACCCACTATTATGAACAATGCCCCAACTGAGAGAAACTTCTGAGAGTTATGAGGCAATATTTCTTGTCCACCCCTATAACCAACCCATTAGGCAAGAACCATATTATCCATCCAACTATAGGTAGAAAGAAAACCAATCTTATAGGTAATGGGGTATTCAAACTATCCTCCTTAACCATGGAACCAATAAGGGTAGAGTAGTCATCCACCACCACCACCTAGAAATCCTCAACCACCCCAAAGGCCTTTCCAACAACCACCTCCAAAAACCTGATCCTAGCTTAGATTACATGATGAAACAAATGGCTTACAATAATCTCCCATTCCAATAAACCACTCAAGAATCCATACAAGACCACAAAACCCAATTATGACAACTATCTAACTCAGTAGTTGAAATACAAATCCATGGGTCAGGTAAACTACCCTCTCAACTAGTAGTTAACCCTAGGGATAATGGAAATTTTAGTGTCGTCACCTTTAGGGGTGGGAAATAACTTAAAACCCAAATAAACCCTCAATTATATTCATCCACTCCTAAGGAAACCACCATCCCAACTACTGAAATGGTCCAAGAAAAGAAAATCCTTATCCTGAGATAATCCCTTCCAAAGGAAAGAGTGTGTATATCGATGAGTCTTCTGTCCCAACCATTCCTCTTCCATTTCCCCAAAGGGCCACCCAACCATGAAAACAAAAGGAAACTGAACTTGATAAGGAAATATTGGAAACATTCAAAATAGAGCAGGTTAACATTCCTTTGATTGATGTCGTGAAGAAATTTCTTGGATATGAAATGTTTTTAAAAGAGATGTGTACACATCGAAGGAGACTTCATGGTGATGAGAAGGTAAGATTGGTTGTCTCAGCATCTATAAAATTTTTACTACCTGCCAAATTCAATGATCCTTGAACCTTCTCGATTCCATGAACCATAGGGGAGTATTCATTTTTTAATTCTATGCTTGATTTAGGTGCTTCCATAAATTTGATGCCTCAATCCATTTACTCTTCATTGTAGGTTGGATAATTGAAGACAACTAGGATAGTCGTTCAGTTAGAAAATCGGAGTACAGAACACCCTTATGGTGTTTTAGAGGATGTTCTTGTGAGGGTGCAAAATTTAATTGTTCCTATTGATTTTTATGTGATAAAATTGTAAGATTATAGGAAGAATGGGCATGCCCCAATTATATTGGGGAGACATTTCTTGAAAACCACAAAAACCCTAATTAATGTCTATAATGGTACATTTTCTATGGAATTTGGTGGTTACATAGTCTATTTCAACATCCTTGATGTCATGAATCACCCCTTATAAGAACATTCCTCTCTCTCAGTAAATTCAATTGAGGTACTCCCTTCCCCTAAAAACACTTCTTTTTATTCCCCCGATCCCCTTTATGAATTTTCAACCTTGATTGAAATTCTTGGTAATGAATAATTTATTGATTGTTGTAGTGGTCTTGAAAAGTGGCATGCATGTTTCTTAGTTGATAATTTCTTGAACACTAAGTATCCAATGATAATTTATGATACTACTAAGCTTGTAAAATCTCATTCCTCATATAAGGATGATACCATTAAGCAGTTAGATGAGATTAGTGACCTCTCACTTTCACACACACTTCCATCAATCAAAAATCTACCTGAATTGGAACTAAAAAAATGCCTCAAGATTTAAAATATTCATATATTGAGAATAGAAACAATATACCCATCATAATTACTAGTTCACTCCCTCTTGAGCATGAATTTCCACTGCTTGAACTTTTTAGGGATTATAGACAAGCTTTGGGATGTACACTTTCTGATATTCCTAGTATTATCCCAACAATTTGTACACATCATATATTGTTAAATTATGAGGCTAAAATAGTGAGGCAGGCACAACATCGACTGAACCCAAACCTCTTATAAGTTTTGAAAAAGGACGTAACAAAATTATTAGCTACTGGAATCATTTACCCCATATCTAACATCCAATGGGTCAGTCTCATTCAAGTAGTTCCTAAAGAAATGGCCTTACAGTAATAAAAATTAAAACAATAAATTGGTTCCAACTCATGTATAGAATAGTTGGTGTGCATGTATAGACTATCACTGACTAATCCAATACACTAGGAAGGACCATTTCTCTTTTCCATTCAATTACCAAATTCTAGAGAGGCTAGTGGGTAAGTCCCACTACTGTTTCCTTGATGTGTATTCTGGATACTTTCATATCCATATTTCCCCTAAGGACCAGGAAAGGATGACCTTCACTTGACCCATTGGCACATTTTTATATAAGAGGATTCTATTTGGTCTGTGCAATGGTCTAGATACTTTCCAGTGATGCATGGTTAGTATTTTTTTGGATTACCTATAGAATTGAATGGAAGTATTCATGGATGACTTCACTATTTATGGATCCTCTTTTGATGAATGTTTGAGTTTTCTTTCTTCAGTCCTACGTCATTGTATTGAAAATAATCTCGTATTAAATTAGGAGAAATTACATTTCATGGTGCTCCAAGGTATAGTTTTGGGACATGTCATTTCTGGGGATGGTATCCAATTATATAAATCAAAATTGGATGTCGTTTCTTCCATACCATTCCCTAAAAATGTATAGGGTGTGCAGTCTTTCCTAGGTCATGCTGGATTTTACTGTCATTTCATTCATGACTTTAGTAAAATTTCACTCCCCCTCTCCCGATTACTCCAAAAAGAAAAATAATTTGTTTTGATAAATAATGTGAGGTATCTTTTAATAAGTTAAAATGAAGTCTCACTTCACCCCCGGTAATCCAACCACTATGGTGGGATTTACCATTTGAGGTCATGTGTGACACCTATAACTACGCAGTAAGGGCATTATTATCACAATGAGTCAATAAATCTCCACATGTCATTGCCTATGCCTCACGTGCTTTGGACCCTTCACAAGAAAACTACACCACAAATGAAAAATAATTCCTAGCCATTGTGTTTTCCTTGGAAAAGTTTAGGTCATACCTTTTGGGGTCCAAAGTCATTGTGTTCTCATACCATGCAACCCTCCGGTATCTCCTTAAGAAACTGAAAGCCAACCCACGTCTCATTCACTGGATTCTCCTCCTTCAAAAATTCAATTTAGAAATTTGAGATAAAAAGGGATCAGATAATGTGGTGGTTGACCATATCAGTAGGATCCACCCATCCTTAGACATTGATCCATCCCCCTATATTAATATAAATGATATGTTACCTAATGAGCAATTGTACCAAGTGAAAGATTCTATTCCTTAGTATTATGAAATTGTAAATTATTTGGTAGCATCTTGCATTCCTACTGATTTCAACAAAAACTAGGTCGGTCATCTAAAACATGAGTCTCGTTGGTACATTTGGGATGACCTCTATATTTGACACACCTGTAGTGATCAATTCCTCAGGCGTTGTGTTCTTGATAGAGAGTTTCAGTTCATCCTTAGGTTCTTCCACACTCTTGCTTGTGTTGGATACTTTGGTCCCTAATGGACTTCTCCCAAGGTCCTTGATTCTGGTCTCTTTTGGGATAAATTGTTTCGGGATTCCCATGACTTCTGTAAAACTTGTCCTCACTTTCAAAGAATCGGTAATGTATTTAAAAGAAATGAGATTCCACAAAAACCCTTTCTTTTCCAAGAATTTTTTTATGTTTGGGGAATTGAATTTATGGGACCATTCCCTAATTCATTTGGTAATCTATAAATTCTATTGGCAGTGGATTATGTTCCAAAATGGGTAGAGGCACGAGCTACAAAGACTGATGATTCTAAGGCAGTTTTGGAATTATTGAGAACCAAAATTTTTGGTGGGTTTGGATTACCTAAGTTCATCATCAGTGAAAAGGGTTCTCATTTCTGCAACTGAACAATGAAATATCTTTTGCGTCAGTATGGGGTCGGGAATTGAGTGTCTACTTCTTATCACCCACAGATCAATGGTCAAACCGAGGTGTCAAATAGAGAAGTAAAACAGATTCTTGAAAAAAAAAGTTCAACCCAATATAAAATATTGGAGTCTTAGACTCAATGATTCATTATCGGTTTACCGTACTTCTTTAAAAACCCCCATTGTCATGTCACCGTATCAACTAGTGTTTGGAAAGAGTTTTCACCTCCATGTTGAGATTGAGCATCAGGCCTATTGGGCCATCAAAAAATGCAATTCTAATCATTCTGATGTAGCTGCTCAAAGGAAGTTGTAGATTCAAGAGATGGAGGAAATGAGATGAGATTCATATGAGAACTATAGGATTTATAAGGAGTGAACCAAGGTTGACCATGACTGTCTCATCCTTCACGTCAATCCCATGTTGGGAAGAAGGTCCTCCTCTATCATTCAAGGATGAAGTTTCATCTAGGTAAGCTTCATTCTCATTGGTTTGAACCATACATTGTTACTAATGTATCTCCGTTTGGTGTTTTTTAGGTTAAAAATGAAGAAACTAAGAATTCATTCACTGTCAATGGGAAGTGGCTAAAGCACTTCCACGTAGCCCATTCGGATTTCCCGATGGTGGAAATCTATGTTCAAGAAGCAATATACCAATTACACCCACCAGGTTTTATCCTTCCTTCCTACATTTTATTTTATTACAATGTGGACACGACACACTCTAGGTGTGGGGGGATGGGTACAATTCTGGGTTAGTCAAGAATTTTCATCATTTTTTCTTCTTTATTATCTTTTTTTCCTTCTTTATGGTATTTTTACTCCCCCCCCCTTATGGTCACCAAATCATGAATCTTAATAAAAATGCATGGTGAAATTTTTGATTCCATGTTGATTTTACATTTTATGAAAACTTGAATTTGTTATAGAATTAATTTTTGTATGAATTTAACATCAGGGAGTGATTTTTAGTTAATTGGTTTTATATCAATGATATAAATGGTTGTATCTCTATGAAACATTTGATATGATTGATTCCCATTATGTTAGTAGTTTTTGAGAAAACTGTGTCACTAATATCTCTGCATATTTTTGCACTAAACCAAAAAGTGTGAATATTTATTACTTAATAGAAGGTAAATATATGTTAGGTTAATATTTTTCAGCTTAAAATGATAGTTCCACATGTTTGTTCCTTATCTGATCTGTTTCAATATGGAAATCCTGAGTTAGTAATTTTCATCATTTTGTTTCTTCTTTCTTCTCTTTTTTTTCTTCTTTATGGTATTTTTACTCCCCGCCCCTATGGTCACCAAATCATGGAGCTTACTAAAAATGCATGTTGAAATTTTTGATTCCATGCTGATTTAACATTTGATGAAAACCTGACTCTATTATGGAATGAATGTTTTTATGAATTTAATATCAGGGAGTGATTTTTAGTGAATTAGTTTTTTGTCAATGATATAAATGGTTGTATCCATATGAAACCTTTGAGATGATTGATGCCCATAATGTGAGTAGTTTTTTTGGAAAATCGTGTCACTGATATCTCTGCACATTTTTTTCACCAAACCACAAAGTGTGAATATTTATTACTTAATAGAAGGTAAATATATGTTAGGTTAATATTTTTTTATCTTAAAATGATATTTCCATATGTTCGTTCCTTATCTGATTTGTTTCATTACTGTACCAGATTGACATATGAGTGTGTACCTGATATCAGACTGTTGTACACCCTCAAAAAATTAAAAACAAATGGGTTGTGTCTTGGACAGGTCCAAAACCACTCCTCCTCAACCTTTGATCATGTTATAACTATTACAATTAATGTCGTGAGGAGATAAAACAAGGTTTGAGAGATGAGTGTGAGATTTTTTCCAAATGTAACTTCTGAAAAAACAAAAAAATAATAAATTATGAGAGTGATGAAATGTGAAACATATAGGGATATCTTTGTCAGGATATTATGGTTTGACTTATAGGAATGCTTAAGTGAGTGAGTCTTGAAATATTATTGCAAATGATGTAGGTCATGTTCGGTGCAAAAAATCATTTAAGCTAAAAAATGTTAAAATAACCTATATTTATTGGATAGAAAGTGGAAATATTAGTATGGAATGGTTTTCACACACACACATGGAGAGTTATTGGCATGGTTTACATCTTAATTTTTTTTATCAATTTGGTATCATGAATCTTTTTTATTTCATTGTGAAATTATTTATGACACATCTTTTTCCATTTTCGAACTCCTTGGTGTGGATTATGCATTGATCACGTTACTTTAATAAATTAAAATTTCCTCAAATGTTAAATCTTCATGATGTTGGTAATATATACATGCATAATTTCTGAAAATATGACTTTTCCTAGGAGTGAAAATTTTTAGGTGTGGGGTTGTGATCGCACTGTGATTCACTGTTTCAGTTTCACCCTTACACCACTATGCTAAACTAGAATTGTATTGAAATTTATAAAAATAATAACAAATTTTACTTCATAATTGATTCAATTATTTTGTTTTTATTACTTTTAAAAATGGTTATGATACTTTTTTGATAATTTCATTGAAGGTGGAGGTGATTTGAGGGCCCATGATGATGTCTAAGAAAAATGGGCCAAATTGCACAAGATCCATGCACACCAGTGGAATTAAGTGCATACTTCTAATAAAAAGTCCATCCAAATGGGATGAATTTTTTTCTGGTCCTCAATTCAATGGGCTAAATTTCATATGAAGTAACCCAAAGCTAATTCGGTCATTTGTTGGCCCATCTAGAGTGATCTGCCCATAACACTGAATCTAAATGAAGTCAAAAGTGGTCTATAGTGTTCAGTAAATATCTCAAGGTGTGGTTGTAAAAATGGATCAAAACATTCTATCTAGATATTCCAAAGGTGGGGCTACAACTTTTTAGTTTTGTAAAAAGTGAGATAAGGCTGTCTGGCCATTTAAAACTTTGAATGAAGTGGTTTCTAGAAATCAGGATGCTCAAAACCACCTTCTAATTTTCCTATAAAATGGCATCTTAGGATCCTCATTTTTATGTTTGACCAGGAGGAAAATATCTGGTATTTTGGAGACACAAAGAAGTCCTCTCCTCATCCAAGAAGTTTTTGAGGCCACTATATTCATAGGGGGGTCAAGGATTAAGGCAAAGTTCCACCCGATCCTTCACCTCCTATCGATGGTGAGCAAAATGGTGGACGATAATTTTGAGGGAGCTACTCATACTTGGGAGGGAGTTACAGAACTTTATACTCTACTGGTTTTGGGTAATTTGTGTGTGGACTATTTCACTTATGTTTTATCTAAACATGTTTCTCCTCTAAAATCATTTCATGGGTTTAATTAAGTGAATTTGTTTTCATTTCAACACCGATTGGGTTGAAATTTCAAGTGGGAAACATGGGTTGTTCCAATTAAGAAACACAAGGATCCTCTTTCTCTCACACATACAAAATATATTAGTATTATTTGGTATCCTTTAATATATTCTTGAAGTCCAAACTTCTACAACACAGTTTTAGTGTCAAGGGTTGGTACTTTATGCAACGTTTTTAGAGGAAACAGAGGAATCAAGATCTTGACAACCCTTGAGAATGTATTTTGGGGCCTCAAAGCAGCATATCCCCCCTCCTCGTGGTGGCCAGGGTTTTTGCTCGGGAATTGCTTCCCCTTCCCCCTCTAGTAGGTCTCGGTTCGTGTTGGATTCCTCTGGATACTTCGGTGTAGGCATGGTTTGGAAACATCACGACATGATGGGGTTCCGACATGGTTCAGGTGGTGGAGTTCTGGCGTGGTGTGACGGTCTTCAGCTGTTCTCAGTATTGTTTCATCCTAGAAGTCCACCAGATTTTTGACTGGTTTGATGTGTCTCATCCCCTTCGGCGACATCAACTTATCGTTGCTATGATCAGCACAGATCTGATTTTGCGGCGACGGCATGGAGCGGTTAGATCTGGATCCTCGGTTCGGTCTAACGCAGTTAGGCGGCATTTATGGTGTGCATCCAATGAGATTTGGTAATGGATCTTGTGATCGAAGGGTGATGATATTTTTTATTTTTGTAGGTTTGAAGGGTTTATGCAGAGCCGCTGCTGCTCGAGTTCCCCTACTCCTCCTCGTTGTTTCCTGGATTCACGGTTGGTGGATTTTCCTACGGATGGTGGAAGGGGGCTTCCCGACAGTGGCTTTGGAAACTGGTGTGGAATTTTGGTGTCATGATTGTGATTCTTGTGGTGATATGTTGGGTGGTTTGTTGAAGCTGAAATTGTTTGTTTAAACGGGAATGGATGATTACTGGATCTCTTTTGTCAGTTGTTTGATGTTGTTGAAGTAAATCTGATGTTGTTTTAAGTCCGTATGAGATTGGTGGAAGTTTTTTATGATTTTGGTTTGATCTCAAAGGTGGGTAGTGCAGATGGAATCGATTGCTGGAATAGGCCCCAAAGGAGGATTTAGATCTGGCGGTTCATCCTCACAGTGCTTTTCAGATTCGGTTGTTGAGAGGGTATGGTGTTAGCCATCAGATCGGGATTTTTCTTTGACACAGGACAATTTCTAGCTGATTAGACTTTCAACGATGATTAACTTCAACATGATCATAGGATGGGGAGGGGCACCTTCGGTTGTCATTCTAATTTTACTACTATTGTCCTTTGGTTATGGTTTGTCTTAAGTCCATGATGTCTTTGGGTTTCCTGCTTCTTCCCTTAAAAGGGGAATTTATCAATAATAAAAAATTTGAAGGCCTTCGGGCATTGGATATAAGATCTTGACAACCCTCAACCAAAGAATTAAAAAACCATGTGGAATTTTCATAAAAATGAACTATCCAATATGTGTAGTGAACTTTAATTGATCTCCTTCTCTTAGAATTCTTAAAACACCACCTTATTATATCAACTATTAAACTCTTTATGTAAAGTTGTTTTCTTAAAAATATTTTCAAAATCACCCCCCTCTTTTAGTAATATTTATTAAAAATACACATGATAAGCTACCAACGCTCCTTGAGAGGAAACCTAGGGTATTACCTAGAATACAAAATCTTCTTTAAATAACTATAATTTTGAAGTATCGTGACAACATAGTCATTGAACATGTCTGTGTACTTGGACCCCGTGTCCGTGTACTTTGGCACATGGCATATGGGTTTACATGAGATGTTGCCCATGTGGATAATCTATGTTTGTGTACTTTGTAAATGGTGTGTCTCTAGATATGTAGTATATCACAAGGCTCATTCACATGAGAAATTATTACACAGGTTGTCAATGAAGTACACGCCATTCCTTTCTTATGGGTTCCTAAACCCTAGAGTTTCCACTGGAACGAGGCTACACATTGTGTGTTATTCATCCTACACGGCGTGTATTCGGTATTTTTCTAAAAACACTAGGTTTCTCGATCTAATATTCAAGCTTAAAATATTTTCAAATAATTGTAAATATAATATCATTTCCTCCCATATCTCATGGATCTGGCCATGATTCATTCTCATTGTCCTTTATTCACTAGAAATGGGTTCGTTGAAGCTTTGGTAAACCATGATTCATTCTGCTCGCCGCTACGACTTCCACCCTTGAAGATCCAGCGTCAAACTATTGATTTTTTCATCCCTATATTACAGGATTCTCAGATCTATGCTCGATTCAACATGTTGTTGTCATTTTTTCGATTCTCTATGAATCTGGGCACCCGATCGAGTTTGGGTTGCCCGAAAACTGTCAAACCAGGAACTACGAGGTTCCATCAGTGAAGAATGTGAAGAACAGGGGAAGAAATGCACAAGAACAATTTTTTTTACAATATTTGGACAAGAGATATTTCCTAACACTCAAGAATGTGCAATTCAGGTTACAAAAAAAACTAGTGAAATAAAGTTTCAATACTCAATCTCACGAAAAGGTTTGAAAATATAGGCATAGATTGAAGAAAAGGAATGAAACTACTCAAAATTTTAATAAAAAGGGAAAAACACCAATTGAATATTCCTACCTCTTGTTTGGATCATTATTTTTTGAATAATGCATTCACCAATGGGGGAGGAGGATCTCTTGCGCTTTTTACGCTTCGATCCTCCTTGAATTAGAGGTTCGTCGATATCATCTCATCAAAGGAAGGGGGAAGAGAGATCCATTGGTGGTGGGAGAATTATGAGTCAAACATGGATAATTCTCTATAAACATATATTTATAAACTTTTTATTAGGTCAAAACAAATTTAATTAATTAATTAATAATTAATTAAATTTCTTAAATTCATTTCTAAAAAGTGAGGGGTCTATACATCCTACACCGACTCATTTTATGTCGCGCTTAGGGAAAACTATGCGTTCTGGACCCAAATGTGGTCTTTTAATTATGATTTGATCAACCATTTAAGATTTATTCCATTTTATTTAATTAACCAAATGCGTACAATATAGAATATATTTAATATTTTTATAAAATTAATTTTGTGCACACCGGGCCTCGGGATCGCACGATGTCACAACGCCTAGCTCTGAAAAAATATTTAGAAATATTTTCAAAGTCTTACAAGGAAAAAACTCAGTCTCTACACGAGTCCCTGCTTTAATATTTTCATCCCCAAAAAGAAAAAATTAAGAAAAAAACTTGGGATAATGATCCCTCATCAGGTTCTCCTACTCCCAAGAACTCGCCTTCATGTTTTTGTTCTTCCACAACACGCGAACCAAAGGGATGTTCCTTCCTATCAAAGTCCACTCTTGTCGACCCTCAATCACCACTGGGATCTCTACAAAGGTGGATTCATCCTCGACATCCAGATCACCCCAATAAATAATTTTCATAGGGTCATACATGTATTTATTCTGTTGCAAGGCATGGAAGACGTCATGTACCCACTCCAACTATGGGGATAGGGCGAGGTGGTAGGCAACCCCGCTAACCTGTTGCACGATATTGAAAGGCCCAATGAACCTCAGAGATAGCTTTCCTCCCCATCTAAACCTCCACATTCCTCATTGTGGGGAGACTCTCAAGAAGATTTGGTCTCACTTCTCAAACTCCAAGGGTCTACGACAACAATCTCAAAGGATTTTTGTCTACTCTGGGCCATCTTCATATGTTCACAAATAACCTACACTTTCTCCATTGTCAAATGCACCGACTATGGTCCCATAAGAGATGAATATCCAATATTTATCCAACACATTGGTGACCTATACGGTCTCCCATATATGTCCTCAAAAGGTTTCATTCTAATGTTAGAGTGTTAAATGTTGTTGTACGCAAACTCTACCAAGGGCAGGTGATCCTCCCAGCTCCGGATGAAATCCAACACACAATACCTTGGCATATAATCTAACACCTAGATAGCGTGCTCTGTCTTCCCACCAATCTAGAGGATAAAGGTTGTACTCATCTACAACTAGGTACTGAATTCCTCTTGTAGGCCTCTCTATAATCATGATGAAAACCGCGCATCACAATCGGAGACAATTGTTGAGGGTACCCCATGAAGGCAGACAATCTCTCGTACATACAACTACCCAAAACTCTCCACCAAACTCTACTCCCTAATTTTAAGGAAGTTTTTTGAATTCATGATTCGATCTAATATCACCCAGATGGAATCATGGCCCTTCTCTATGCATAGAATCCTTATGAAAAAATCTGTGGATATTCCATCCAATTTCTACTCTGTTATCTTAAGGGGTTGCAACAAACCTGCCAGAACCTAGTGCTCATCCTTCACATATGGATAGGTGAGGCACCATGACATGAACTCATATACGCTTAGTCACATGTTGGATAACCAAAACTATCATTGAAGGTCTCTGTACATATTCCCCACACTGGGATGTATAGCTAAGGGAGAAGTGTGTAACTCCCACATCACCTCTTCATGCATAATGACTGGAGCCATGGTTTTCCCTTTGAACAAGATCTTGTGATCCCATCCTTCATAATATCTATCTAGTATATCGCCTATGGATATGTGATAAAGAAAAACATCATAGTAGATGTCTCCCAAATGGGACTCTCTCACATGCTTGAGGAGCGAAGAATTCAACACCATCGACTGTAGAAAATTTGTACTCTCCTGTTCCACCAAGGCTAGTTACAGGAAAGCTAACTGATCTGAAGCTTTCTGCACTAAGAGAGAATGAGACCTCCTACTAAGGGAATCTGTTACGAAATTTCCCTTTCCTATAGTATAGACTATCTCAAAGTCGTAGTCCTGCAGGAACTCCAACTAATGGTGTTGTCTCAGGTTTAGGTCTCTCTGAGTAAAGACATACCTGAAAATTTGGTGGTATGAGTATACCACAAAGAACTCTCCCAGATGGTAGTGTCTCCACATATTCAGGTTGAAGACTACCACTTCCATCTCTAGGTCATGAGTCTCATAGTTATACTCATGTGGTCTCAAATTCATTAACTCATATGCGATTACTTCCTATTGTTGCATCAACATGCAACTGAGCCCATCTCCTAAGGCATCACAGTACAATATGAACTCAATGCCTTCCTATGGTAGTCTCAAAACTGGAGTGCTTGTTAACCTCTATCTCAAATCCTTTAAGGCCTTCTAGCACTATTCAAACTGATTAAATGGTTGTCACTTTCGCATCATGGCGGTCAAAGGGGATGAGATTCCCGATAATTCCACCTAAAATATCCTGTAATATCCTTCCAAACCAAGAAAGCTCTATACCTCCAACACATTCTTGGGTGGATCCCAAGAAATAACTGCTTCGATATTTGATGGATCCATGGCTAAACCTTGTTCAAAAATGACATGCCACAAAAAGTTAACCTCATGTATCCATAACTAGCACTTAGAAAGCATTTCATAAAGCTAGTGTTATCAAAGTAAATCAAGAAACATCCTCAAGTTCTCTGCAAGATCCTCCTCTATTGCAGAGTATACAAGTATTTCATTGATGAAGAAAACAAAAAAATGGTCCAAGTATGGCTGGAATATATTGTTCATCAAATCCATAAAGATATTGGGGGTGTTTTTCACACCAAATGGCATCACTAGGAACTTGTAGTGTCTATAGAGACATTGAAAGACTGACTTTGGGAAATCAGCCTCATGAACATGCAACTGGTGGTAGATGAACCTAAGATCAATCATGGAGAACCATATTGCACCTTGAAACTGATAAAATTGGTCATAAACCCTCAAAAATGGATACTTGTTTTTTTCATGTCTTGTTTCTGGTGACAATAATCCATGGAAAGCCACAAGAACCCATTTCTGTTTTCACAAATAGAATTGGGTCCGCCCAGGGGACACACCGGGTCTAATAAAACCTTTATCAAGAAGGTCCTCCAACAGTAATCATATATCCTTAAGCTCTGTAGGTGCCATCCAATATTCCATAGAAGATATTGAGGTAGTCCCCGGTTTAAATTCTATGCAAAACTCCATCTCCTGCCTTAGAGGTAGTCCTGGAACATCTTTGGGGAAGACATCCATATCGTCCTCCACAACTAAAGAAACCCAGATGCCTAAAGAGTCTTCTACACCAAGGGTTACACTTGATAACTAGTGGGTAATATGCTGCAATATCCTATTTACAGCATCCACTTTTCATGTTATGAGGTCTCTCTCACCAAAAAAGAGGAACCTCATCCCATCAACGCATAAGCATCTGACTAGTCTGTGGTGACATTCAATCTGGGCTTGAACCATGGAAATCAAATCCACGGATAAAATGAAATCGTAGGGTTCCATCGTGATGACCAAAAGGTCCCATGTGAACCTCTCTCTTCCAAGTGATATCTCGAACTACCGAAAGATAAAATATATCAAGGAGGTGTTCCCTTTAGGAACCTTGACATAAAGTTGTTGTGCTAGTGTCTCTACTGGGAGCTCCAACTCCCGCACCATGAGTCAAGAGATAAAAGAATTTTTGGAACCTATTTCTACTAATAACGATTCAAGAGTATAATAAACACATATTTTACCTCAAATAATCTTGGGAGCTACAGGATCATAGATTTATAAAGCTTTTAGTTTTCTGTGGGCCCAGCTACCTGCTCCTTGAGCCTAACATGGTCCTCCTTGTGGCGGTGGTGGTGGGAGGAAATCATAGCTTCATCCCCCACCTAAAGCTCCTCCTTCTCATCTGCTAGCTCTTCCTCCCTAGGGACCACCCAATCCATCCCTAGGAGATCCCAGATCACAGTAGTGTCTCTGTCATTGTGGTCCATCAGCTACCTATCTGGGATGCTCAGCATGTCTAGTCGGATAGTCTTCTGCCATGTGAACTCACTAGTCACAAGCATACCACTGGCCCTCTTTGGTATTTCTCGGTGCTCTATGTTTCCCCTACACTGTACCACCACGTCCCTGAGTCTTCTCATGGAAGGATCTCATGTTCTGAGACCTATAGCACCCACCTGATACTATAGATGACTCATCCCTATCACACCCAATGCTATATCTTACTTCATAGCTTCCCTCTAAAAAAATATCTCTATCACAAGTTCCCACTCCAGCACCTCGGTATTGGTGGGAATGCAAAAGGGTGCTACACTGGCTCAGATCTCTCTATGAATTCCCTGATCAAACTTATATTCTTATAAGTATAAATCTATAATCATGTCTAGATAGTACTGTATAAGGTCTGTAAACCTAGCCACATACTCATCCACTATCATACCTCCCTATTGAAGCTTCAGAAGCTCCTAAATACAAACGGAGCGTAATCAGAGGGGTAGTACTCCTCACAAAATAGCTACTAGATGTTGTAACATGTGAGTATCTACTCATCATGAATCTGGGTAACTAGGATCTAATAACTCCATACTTCTCCATGGAAATATTGGCTACCAAATCCACCATCTGATCCATTGGTGTTCAGATAAGCCTAAAGAAATGGACCACCGACTCTAGCCAATCCTTAGCTGCTTGGGGATCTGGGTAGTCACAAAACCTCAGTGGTCTCTATCACTAGAACTCACAGAGTGCACTCAAATTTTGCATGTAACACTTTGAGATTTCTATGAGATAGGTTTTTTATTTTATTTGATATCTTGTATTGTATGCTACACCGAGGTAAGTTCGTGCAATACGCAACACCGATTTAGCTTGCGGTATACGCAACGTTATGCTTGGATTTTGATACACACAATTTCAAGTTCTTCGGGTAGAATTCATTTCACGCAAGACCAATTATAAGTTAACAACTAAATATTATTAAATTACCTTAAACCTGATTCATTATAATGGTGGGTATGAATAGTAACAACTTTCTTCTGAAAAACTATTTAAAGGAAAATAAGTGAGTTTATAAGATAATAAAATCACTCTTGATGGATTTTATTAATGAAATATATGATTAATATATACATTATAATGTTTAAAATTCATCTTATATGTTTTCTATACATGATATAATAACAAATTCAATTTTTCAGATAAAAGAAGTAATTTTAAAAAAAAATACAGTTTTGCCGCCTTTTGATGGCGCACCCATTTTAAATCTAGTTTTTGACATGTTTACATATTCTATTTTAAAAAATAAATATATTATTTGGAATCAAGATATAAAAATTTACTTTGGATGATTTTTTGATATTTTTTTGAGAAGTTTTGAGTTTTGATGAATAGTAAAAACATACTAAATTTTAATTGAAAACAACTTTTTATCGAAATAATTTATATAATTAAATTAAATTATTAAATTATTTTAAAGTATAAATAGATTTTTTTATCATTCAATATAATTTATTTAATTTTCATTAATTTTACATTGAATTTTGATGTAAAAATATTTCAATCTTTTTCAATGTTTTAACTTTTAAAACTTGTTTTTCATTCTAACAATGGGATTAATATTAAATTCATTAATGAAAATTCTATGTTTTTGAATTTTGAAAAAGGACTCCATATTTGGAATTAGTAGGTCCAAATTATGTTAATATCATTCTTTTATTTTTGGGCATTATGAATAGTATCTTCGATAATTTTTATTAATTTGGTAAATGGGTAAATCGAGTAATTAAGGGTAAATATAATAGTATAAAATTACCTTAACACCTATACTAATATGATTTTATGGGTATTTGTTGACCTAAATAATCATTTCTTCTAACTTTTATCCATTTGAGTCCACATGGATGAGATTAGGATAATTATTTTATTTTATTTACAGAAAAGTTAAATATGTCTCACTCAAATTTTAATAAATTTATCATTTTTAAAATAAGGATATACAAAAGATAAATTAGATTAAAAATACTCATTTTAAATATATAATTTTTTTTATCATGGTAATTTATCTGTAATTTTTAGGAAACAAATAATTACCTTAATGGCTTATACATTGATGATGGAGAAATTATTTAATTGATGAAAAATCAATCATCTAAATTTTAATAAAATTATAATAACCATTAAAAGATAAAAAAAATTGAAAAAATGTTATTTTTAGAGTATATATAAATCTTTATCATTAAATAGTAGAGTAATTGACTCTTTGGAGCCTTATAAAAGAGATTATGACACTAATATTATTTTATTTAAAGTGATGTTAAACCTGTCACATTCATGTTTTAATAAGTATAATATTTTTAATGATTGATATTTAAGAAGATGTATTCTAATATAAATATTCCTATGAAATATAGTATATTTATATCCATAATATTATTTTATTTTTAATTTTTATTCAATAAATAAGTGTTTAAAATAATTATATAAAACTGAAGTTGTAATAATTTTATTAAGGGAAATATCAAATTAATGTTATTAAAAATATTAAAATTAATATAATTTGGGACAATTAATATATAAAATGAATTTTATAGATTAACTTGACCCCATAAGAATATAATAATTTTTTTTGAGGATAAAATCTTATCTTTATATTTTTTAAAATCCAAGAATTGAATTGTGTCAAAATTGACACTATTGTCTGTTTATCAAAATAATGTTTTTTTAAGTTATTTAAAAATTATAAATCATATTTAAGAAATATATATTAATTATTATATGGTATAAAATGTTTATAATTATTTATTTTTGATTTAATTGACATAAAATAAGTAAATATTTCACCCTTTTAATATTGAAATATTTTTACCCTAGTTAAAATGAAATAGAATAACCATGTGATAAAGTAAAATGATAATGTTTAATGGATAGAAAAACTTGTCTAAAATTTATTGGTTGATGGTATTACAATCTTATCGAATATAATCTTCAAAAATAATATATTTTATAGGTTTTTTATGTGTTTTAATTTTATTATAAATTAATATTTTTAGAGATTCCAAATGTGCCCCTCACCTTAATTATAAAAGGGCACATCCTCCCTCACAATTTCAATTCACTTTGAGCCTTAAAGATTGGATATACTCTAAATATTTCCCTTCTAAACTTTACTAGTAACCTTTTATAGGTTCATTTCATCTTCATATACCAACTTTAGTGCTCTAAGAGGAGAGTTGGAGGAAGCACCTCGAAGAAGAGGTAACCTCCTCTACCGATTCTTTCAAATTATTTCTTATTATGATTCCTCTTCATGACTTGTTTTCATTATAAAGTAATAAATCCAATATAAATTATTATATGATATGTTATTATGGTTATGTAACAACCATATTCCACCTTCTATCTATCCTATGAAAAATGAAATCACTGCACGTGCGTACGTACGGCTTACCGTCTCCACGTCGTGGTGTAATCTATTTTTCACCACCACTGGACTTGGATGGGTATAATTAGGGAAATAATAAGTATATATGATTATTATAACAATTTATTTATTCTGTAATAATATATATACCATCCACTTTGATATCATTTCATTATTAAAGGAATGATATCATCATTTGTACGTACATACGACCTACCATCTCCATGATACAATGCAATTCAATCTACATGATATCCATAAAATAATTATTATATAATTGTAAATAATAAATAAATATGATATTTATTATGTTAATATAATTTTTTAATGATATAAATTTGATCTAATAAGTAGAACCGGAACTTATTTGGCAAAACATGCATAAGAAAATGAAACAGTTTATACCTGAATAATGAGTAATAATGAAATATTATTACCAAATGGATGATAATATGATCATATATGACAAAATGAAAAGGTATATTGAAAGGATATTTCATGGGTACCCTCAAATGATTAGTGTGATTTTTGGGTACTTGGGTGCAGTAGAGTGGATGACCAAGGTCGTCTCTCAAAGGAGGAAGTAAATTTGACAACTTATTAAAGGTGTTTTGAAAATAACATTAAAGTGAATAAGAACACTACTTGAAAAGGATGGGGGAGTTTTTTACCATTCATAAATCTAGAATAATTTTTTTGGAAGAAGATTTTATTTTTTATTTTTTTTATTTTTTTGAAATGAAGTTCGATTAAAAGGACACAACAAGAAGATGTTTTTTTAGAAAATATTTTAAAAGGTGAAATCGATCTAACTATAACTCTTCACTCAATTATTTATCATTATCATCTAAATTAAAATCCACTTAATTATTATCCCCTAAATTTTTAACCCCCTAACCCTACGAGAATTAACTTTACTACAAAGATGAAGTGAACTAAACCCTAGGCTATCTTCGAAACATGCAATCGCAACACCCTGCTTTGATTGATGTTCTAAGGTTAGCTTATGGTCAGTGGTAAATTAGGGAACATATCCATTCTATAAAATTAGGATTAATTTTGTCTAGTTATTATATTTTAACTCTACAAATTTATCATGTGTGACATTTTATTACAGATTAAGATCGCGCTCTCACAATTCACACAATACTCAACCACATGTGTTTTTCTATTAATTTTTCAATTACTTGATTAGTTTCTTATAATTTAAAAACTCAATTCATGGATAATATTAAGTGAATTAAATTATCTCAATTATTAAAAATAATTAAATGAATAGGGTAGAAGATAGGTTGATCACTAAGAAAACTACTCTTCCACAAGCGGTGTGGTCATCATGGAGACGTTTTGCATGAGAAAAGGATTGAAAGGGTAGAACTCAATCTCATCTCCACTATTGATTCCAGATCAATTAAAAAGATTAATAAAATAATAAATCTTAAAAAAATAGAATAAAATAGAATAAATAAAAGAATAAAAAAGAAGTTTATTACACAAACAAAAGTATTACAACATAAAGAAGACGAGGAAGGAGAAGGAGAAGGCTTCATCGAAGGGATCCTTGATTCAAGAGATACCTTTATTGAAATGGTTGGATAATTTGATTAGATATACTTATCATATTCCCTCAACTTCCCAATTCACTTCCCAACCCCTCTGAATGAGAAAAACACTAATTTATAGAGTGAAGGGGAGGCTAGGTTTAAAGAGGTTTCAAGTCTGAATTAGGAATCTCGGCCAAATATTTTATTCCAAATTACACCGCCCATTTGGCCTCCAAAACTCATGAACTAGTTGTTATACCAGAAACATTACTTGTTAAAAATTGTTTTTGAGATATCCTCTCAATATTTGGACTCAATCCAAGCTCGGAGGAAGAAGTTATGGTCCAAATACAAAACCAATGTCCAATCTGGCGGGCACAGCCCACCTTTGACTTCATGGTCTACTTAGTCTAACCAAATGCATGATTTAGCTTCAATTTCTTGAACAAAAGTTGTATTCCATTAATTTAGGAACCCATTTACAAAATTTCAACTTCCAATAATAAATGTTAAAATATTTAACTTCAAAATACTACAGTGCACTATAAAGGGTAAAACTAGAATTTCCATCAAATTTTCAAATGAATGATCTAATCACAAATATTTTATAAATAAAAATATTTAACACAATGTAAGGAAATTTTATAATTTATTATCAATAAAATATTTAGTAAAAATGTGTTTTATAACTCCCATATACTTACCCTTTTTCACTCCTGGGAAAAACCTCATATCATATATTTGAAAAAATTGTGACAAGATATGCATATTCAAATTTCTCAATACATAGTGCAAATATAGCCAAAGTAAGAATCAAATCAAGAGTCAATATCAATAAATTTTAAATTCATTATCTCATAAATTGTGTCAAAATAAAATCCAATGAGATTCATAACACCAATCATATCGAAACAAGTCATCGGTCTACCATGCCACTAATTCTCCACGTGTGTGTATTCCAACCATTCCAAGCTTGTCTCTCAAACCTTTATCTAGTATATTTAGGTCAATGAAAACTTTTCTTCTTACCTGATTCTATTCCACTGAACCTGTTCAATATACTTTGTAATCAAATTTGAAAACCCACTCATTTAAGCATTCCCAGAAGTCAAACTATGAGCTCCCGACCAAAATATCCCCACATGTTGTACATTCCTTTACTCCCTTCATTATTAATTTTTTTTTTGTTTTTTTTCATTTTTTGAGTTTTTTAGAGGGGGTACAATAGTCAGATATTAGGTGCACACACATAGGTCAATCTGGTACAGTGATAGAAATGATCAGAAGAGAAACAAACATATGGAAAGACCATGTTATAAGCTGAAAAGGATTACTTACCCACAATATACATTCAATTGGGTTAGAGAAACTCACAAGTCATGAATGTGTGAAAAGTTGTGTGGAGAAATCAATGACACAATTTACCATGAAAAAATATCAAAAATAATGATGTCAAAATCTAAAAGGTTTTATAATGACAGAACCATTCATATCATCGACGAATTCAATTTTTTTAAAAGTCAACCCTTGATGATGAAATATTACTCATTATTATATTTCTACCAATGAATTTTAAAAACACGCATTTTTCATATGTTCCACATGAGAATGTTACATGATATATTTTTTTCTTTTTTATTGATTTTTTTATTTTGATTTTTGGTTTTTTTTGGTTTTTTTTAAAATTTTAACTAAAAACTTAATAGAGAATACCCATAAAACACACAAATGAAAATCCTAAATATCTACCCTAAAAAATTTCCCCCTCCCCCACACTTAAAATATTGTATTGTCCTCAATTTGAACCTATGAGATGATATATGCACATAAAATTTATACTTTTAATTAGGAAAAATAATATGAAAGTGAAAGGGTTAGGAATAGCCTGATATGCTCAAGTGATTATGCGTTCATGTAGTGTGATGAAATCCACTACATCAGTAGGAATCCCCTCAATGTATTTCTTAAAACATTTCCCATTGACTGTAAATATCCTTCTATTGTCCTCTTGTGCGATCTCCACTACACCATAAGGAAAAACATTAGTCACACGATAAGGACCTAACCACCTGGAACACAACTTACCAGGCATCAGATTCAGTCGTGAACTATAGAGCAAGACTTTCTCCCCAACTTGAAATTATCTTTTTTAGATCATTTTGTCATGAGATGCTTTTGATATTTCCTTGTAGAGCCTTGAGTTCTCATATAAAGATAATCGAATCTCTTCAATCTCTTAAATTTGAAGCACCCTTTGGATTCCATCTTGGGCCAAATCCATGTTACATTTCTTTATTGCCCAATAAGCCTGATTCTCAACTTCCATTGGTGGATGAAAATATTTCCCAGAAACAATCTGAAATGGGGGCATACAGATGGGGGTCTTGTATTCTATCCTATAATTCCACAATGCATCATCCAAGCACTTTATCTAATCCTTCCTATTTGGTTGTATTATTTTCTCCAAAATTTGTTTCAACTCCCTATTTAAAACATTAACCTGGCCATTTTTTGGGGGTGGTATGGTGTTGATGTTTTGTGTGTCACCCTATACTTCCAAAGGAGGGACCAAAATTCTGATTGCAGAAGTGTGTCCCTTGGTCACTGATTATGGCCTTTGGTACTGCAAACCTACAAAAAATTTGTTCCTTGACAAAGTCCACTACAACATAAGAATCATCAGTCCTTGTGGCCTTAGCTTCCACCAATTTACTCACATAATCAACAACAACCAAAATATACAAAAACCCAAATGTACTATGAAAAGGACCCATAAAACGATGCCCCATATATCAAAAATCTCACAGAATAATATGGGTTGTTGGTGCATCTTGTGTTTCCTAGAAATATTACCTGTGTGTTGGAAACATGAGTATGGCTTAAAAAACACATGATCATCATGGAATAAACTAGCCCAATATAATCCAGAGTCCAAAACTTTCCTAGATATGTGTTGGGGTCCAAATTTCCCACCACAAGAAAGTGTATGACAAAATTACAGAACAGACTCAAACTCATGATCAGGAACACACCTCCTAATAACTTGGTCACTACACATGTTCCATAAGTAGGGATTATCCCACACAAAAAATCTAGAATCACTCATTAATTTTTGGAATTGAAGTTTCTTTAAATTTTTAGGAATTTCAGAGGCCACAAGGTAGTTCACTAAATCAATATACCAAGTATGTGTACCTGAGATTGAATAAAGATGATCATTGGGGAAAGTGTCCCGAAGTGATACCTGGTCCAAGGTGTCATCCTCTAGTGTGTGAGTGAGACAACTAATGTGGTTTGCCACTAGGTTTTCTGACCCCTTCTTGTCCTTTATCTCAATATCAAATTCCTAAGGAATGAGTATCCATCGGATAAGTCTAGGATTTGCACTTGGCTTCTTCAGAAGGTACCTCAGAGCTGCATGGTCAGAAAAAACAATTACTTTTGAGCCCAATACATATGAACAGAATTTATCTAAAGAAAATATGACAGCAAGAAACTACGTTTTCATGGTTTTTTAATTTTATTGGGTTGAATCTAGTGTCCTTGATGCATATGCAATCACATGTGAACGTTCCTCCACCCTCTGAGATAAGACAACCCCAACTGTGAATTTGGAGGCATCACACATAATCTCATAAGGAAGCTCCCACTATGGGGGATATATGATAGTTATAGTGGTCAGACACTTCTTTATCTCATCAAAGGAAGTCCTTCAAATATCATCAAACACAAAATCAGAATCCTTTTGAAGTAATCATGACATAGGAAGAGCAATCTTACTAAAATCTTTAATGAAGCGCTGATAAAATCCTATATTCCCTAGGAAAGATCTAAAATCACGCACACATGAAGGATAGGGTAAGGATGAAATGATATCTACCTTAGATATATCAACCTTTATCCCATGTTTTGATACTACATGCCATAAGACAATCCCATGCTTTACCATGAAATTGCACTTTTCAAAGATTAAGACCAGATTCTTCTCAATACAACGATTCAAAACCTTTCCCAAACTAGAGATACAATCATAAAATAAAGACTCATACACTATAAAATAATCCATAGAAACATCCATGCAAGACTCAATGAAATCTGAAAAAATAATCACCATGCATCTCTGGACGGTACCTAGGGCATTGAAAAGTCCAAATGGAATCCTTCAGTAGGCAAACATACTAAATGGACAAGTTAATGTTTTCTTCTCCTGATCCTCTAGAGCAATAGAAACCTGAAAATATCTTGAAAATATTTCCAAGAAACAATAATGTGTCTTCCCAGCTAGTCTCTCAAGAATTTGATGAATAAATGGGGGGGAATGGTCCTTGTGGGCGGTTTGATTTAGTTTCCTATAATCAATACACACACGCCAACTATTTTTCACCCTCATTGGAAATAACTCATCTTTATCATTTTTAACAACTATAACAACACTTTTCTTAGGCACATCCTGAATAGGACTCACCCACTGAGAATCTGAAATGGGATAAATTATACCTGCCTCAAGGAAATTTTCAACCTCTTTTTTAACAACTTCCATAAGGGTTGGATTGAGTCTCCTTTGTGGCTACATAACTAGCTTAACCTCATCCTCCAAAAGAATCCTATGCATGAAAATGGAGGGGCTAATACCTGATATGTCATCCAAGGTCCACCCGATTGCCTTAATGTTCTCTCTCAAAATATTCAAAAGTTTTTCTTAATGTTCAAAAGGGAGATTGTTAGCAATGATAACATGTAATTTCTCACCACTTAATAAGTATGAGTATTTTGTATTAGGTATAAATGGATTGAGTTCCAATGTAGGGGGTGATGTATGGATGGATAAATTTAAGGAACTGAAATATGTTCACAATAAACATCAGTATCAGAATATATATCATAAAAATCAGAGAATAAATCATCAAATCCATTAGCATACTCAAAAACCATGTCATAATCAGAGTTCACATGATCAAAATCAGAATATGAATCCATTTCAAAATAAAATCAAATATAGTCTTGTGCATTAGAAATAGGTGTGAAAGTACTCTTATACATCAAACTAGAACCAATACTTAAAATATCTCGGAGCATAAGACAATCAAATTCCATGGTTTTTTTATTTGGTGGTTCAAAATGGGAGATAAAAAATGCAAAATGGTCCTCTGAGGGGTACTTCATGGATTCCATAACATTAAATATCACAACTTCATCCCCAAACTCCATGGAAAGTGTAACCTCATTGGAATTTATGATAGTTTCTTCAGTTTTGAGGAAGTTTCTACCTAAGATAATTGGAGCGTGAGAACATACCTGATCATCATCCATGTTAAGCATGTAGAAATCTGCTGGAAAGATCATGTCTCTTACCCAGACAAGTACATCCTCAAGGACTCCCACTGGATATGATGTAGCTCTATTTACTAACTACACCACTACTCTCGTCGTCTTTAACTCACCAACCTGTAAAAAATAGAAAACAAAGTGAGGCATTACATTTATGGAAGCTCCTAAATCACATAAAGCATCATAAAAGTGTAACTCTCCTATGGTTCATGGGATGGTGAATGTCCCAGGATCATTTCATTTTTTTGGCATTACTAGAGTTGGTGTAATGAGTGCTGACACATTCCTTCCAAGATTTATACTCTCATTTCCCTTAATCCCTCTTCAATTGGTACAAAGTTATTTTAAGAATTTCATATACCTTGGGATTTTCTTGATAGCTTCAAGTAGATGTATGTTGATCTCCACATGCTTATATGTGTCCAAAACCTCTTTTTCATTGCTTTTTCATCCATCTTCTTGGTTTGTACAACCCTGTTTGAAAATGGAAGGGGTTTAGGAGTAACATTGTATATCTTTTTCTTACCTATATCTTTCTCCTTGGGTTTCTCATCTGTTGGTTTTGAATTGTTTTTCTCTGGAGTTTAGGTGAATCCTGGTGGAACGATAGGTGAAGATATATCAGTTGTTTTCTTCCCACTTCTCAATGTTATGGCACTAACATTCCCTTTGGGATTTGGATTAGGTTGGGAATTTATATTTCCAGAATTCTTACTTATCAGTTCATGGAGGGAGGTTTCAATCTAGCTCATTTGAGTCTTCAACTCCCTCAGCTCCAAACCTTGACTATTCGGCTCTTTCTGTTGATTAAGAACAATTTACTTCAAAAGTTCATCAGTGTTAGAGTCTACCTTTTGTTGATAGTTATCTTGTTATTGACTTGTTGATTCTTGAGCTTCAAATTTTCATTGGGGTTATTGGAAACCTTTTTGGTAGGGTGGAGGTTGCTAGAAATTATGTTGAAAAGGGGACATTTGTTGTTTTCTAGATACATACCTCATGTCTGATTGATCCTTCCACCCTTTGTTGTATATTGGAGCAAAGTAATAAATCTTTTTTTGGGGATATAGTTTTTGTTGTTGCTGATATGGTCTCCTAGGAAACATTGTTGCACAATCTTCTGTTTCTTGTAGTTGGGGGCAACAGTCAGTTGGGTGGCTTGTCTCAGTGAAAATACAATAAGGCCTTGAAGGAGTGGGTTGAGATGTCTTTGGAGCCAAAGTAATTTTCCTCGCCATAGTGGTCAATTATTTTAACTTGGTATTAATCAAATGAATCTCAAGAGAATAAGTAATTACCTGATGTACTCCCCTGACATGTGGTGTACCACGATCGAAAATATTTTGGGAGTTTTGGGCCATCTATTCAATCAATGCACGTGTAGCTACTGGTGTTTTTTCCACCAATGCTCCTCCAGCCAAGGCATCCACCATTCTTTTCTCCATAGGTGTGAGTCCTCCATAGAAGTATTGGATGAGGAGTTTATCATTGATTTGTGGATGTGGTAAGATTTCACAAAACTTCTTGAGTCACTCCCAGTACTCATACATTGAATCCTCCTAGGATTTCTTGATCCCCGAGATCTCCTTTCAAATGGATGTAGTCCTGGAATCTAGAAAAAATATCATCAAGAAAATTCATTTCAAATTGTTCCAACAAGTTACATATTTAGTTTGTAAATAATACATCCAATCTTTCAAAGCTCCATCAAGTGAGAATGGGAATTCTATTAGTTTGATTTGATCTTAAGATACATTTCTTGGTTTCAGGGTTAAGAAAACCACATTAAATTCTTTAAGGTGTTTGTTTAGGTCCTCACCAAATAATCCATGAAACTTTGGAATAAGGTGAATTATCCCAGATTTTAGTTCAAAGTCTGATTCAATATTTAGTTATGCAATACAATTTGGTTGATAATTAATATCAAGTACAACCAATTCCCGAATGATTCTATTAAGTTAATTTCCATTATTTTCAGCCACTGGTTCTTGTTCTATGGTTGAATTTGAATTTCTTCCAATTTCAATGCTCTGAGAGTGGAGGAATTCTCTAACTGGTTGAATGTTGAAACTTCTCGTAGACTGTGAATGTATGATTCAAGCCCGAAGGATACATTCAATCTCAGGATCAAGATCTAAGATATCTTCAAGATTAGTGCATGTCATAAATAATATAAAAATAAAAATAAGAAAAGTGTACCATAATAAAAATGAGAAGTTTGAGTTGATGGTCCAAAAAGAAGAAGAAGAAAATAAAAGAAGAAGAAAAAATGCGTACTGGGAAAAGAAGGAAGAAAGAAGAGAAGAAGAGAATAAAATGTAAAATAAAATAAATACCTCAAATTTTTTGAAATAATTACTTGCCTCCCCAAAAATGATGTCAATTTTAAAGGCACTATCGTGGGTGCCCTCAAATGATTAGTGTGATTTTTGGGTACTTAGGTGTCACAGAGTGGCTGACCATGGTCGTCTCTCAAAGGAAGAAGTAAATTTGATAACTTATTAAAGGTATTTCAAAAATAACATAAAAGGGAATAATAACACTACTTGAAAGGATGGGGGTTGTTTACCATTCATCAAGATAGAATAATTTTTCTGGAAGAAGATTTTATTTTCTTTTGAAATTAAGTTTGATTAAAAAGACACAATAAGAAGATGTTTTTTTTAGAAAATATTTTAAAAGGCACAATCGATCTTACTCTACCTCTTCCCTCAATTATTTATCATTATCATATAAATTAAAATCCTCTTAATTATGATCCCCTAACTTGTTAACCCCAGAATCCTATGAGAATTAACTTTACCACAAAGATGAAGTGAATTAAACCCTAGGCTATCTTCGAAACATGAAATCGCAACACCCTACTTTGATTGATGTTCTAAGGATAGATTATGGTCAGTGGTAAATTAGGGAAAATATCCATTCTTAGAAATGAGGATGAATTTTGTTTACGTATTATATTTTAACTCTACAAATTTATCCTGTGGGACCTTGTATTACAGATTAAGATCACGCTCTCACAATTCACACAATAGTCGACCTCTCGTGTTTTTGTGTTAATTGTTCAATTGATTTCTTAGTTTATTCTAATTTAAGAATTCAATTCATGGATCATATTAATTGAATTATATTACCTCAATTATTCAAAATAATTAAATTAATATCGTATAAGATAGATCAATCACTAAGAAAACTACTCTTCCATAGGCGGTGCGGTCATCGTGGAGACGTTTTTCATGAGCAAAGGATTGAAAGGGTAGAACTCAATCTCATCTCCACTATTGATTCCTAACCCATTAGTAATATTAATAGAAGAATAAATTTTAACAAAACATAATAAAATAGAATAAAAAAAATAAAAAAAATTATTTTATTACACAAATAAAAGTATTACAACACGAAGAAGAAGGAGGAGAAGGAGAAGGCTTCATCGAAGGGATCCTTACTTCAAGAGATACCCTTATTGAAATGGTTGGATAATTGGAGAGGATCCACTTATCCTCTACCCTAAACTTCAAAATTCAAGTCCCAACCCCTCCAAATGATAAAAACACTAATTTATAGAGTGTAGGGGAGGCAAGGTTTAAAGAGGTTTCAAGTGTGAATGGGGAATCTCAGCCAAATATTTTATTCCAACTTGCACTGCCAATTTGACCTCCAAAAATCATGAACCAGTTGTTATTATAAAAACATTATTTTTTCAAAATAGGGTTGGAGAGATCCTCTCAAACGTTGGACCCAATCCAATCCCAGATAAAGAATTTATGGTCCAAATACATAACCAATGTCCAATCTGGCGGGCCCAGTCCACCTTTGACTTCATGGTCTATTAGTCCAACGAAATGCACGATTTAGTTCCAATTTCTTGAACAAGAGTTGTATCCCATTAATTCAAGAACATAGTTACAAAATTTTAAGTTCCAATAATAAATTTTAAAATATTTAACTTCGAAATACTACAGTGCACTATAAAGGGTAAAACTGGAATTTTCATCAAATTTTCAAATGAATGATCTAATCCCAAATATTTTATAAATAAACATATTTAACACAATGTGGGGAAATTTTATCATTTATTATCAATGAAATATTCACTAAAAATGTGTCTTATCAAATATGATTTTTTAATAACTCAATGATATCATTTAAATTGGTATACAAGAGGTTCGGATATATACAAAGGATAGTGGACCTAAAGTAAGAGATTATTTTGTCTCACTTTAATTTATTTGATACATATGCTATATACAACACCTATTTATTTTGTGTCATGTTTATCATGCCCATGGATGTTTTTATGATTATTATTATGAAGGTTATGATATTTTCAATTTCTTATAATTTTCTTTATTTTATGTGGCATACGATTTGACTGATTATAAATTGGTAAGGGATAATTTTCCAATTTCATTATTATCCGATAGTTTTTATACGTAATTATTTACTGTGGTATATTTATCATCCATGTTAATGTTTTCAAAAAAATGTCTTCATAAAATGTTTACTATTTTCATATGGATTTTTAAAGTCATTTTTACCCATTTTTAACTTTTACTACATTTTTTTGGAAAGAATCTTTCTTTAATTTTCTAAACGAGGTATTTTTTTACTTTTCTGAAAAAAGTATGAGAAGGATGTTTTTTTAACTTATATGAAGTGAATGGATTTGTAAACTTTCATAATTTCTTATTTCCATAAATATTATCTTAAAAATTTTCAATTTTATTTTCAAATAAATTCTTTTCTTATAAAATTTTGTGGTATTTTAAGAAAAGAAAACATTTTTAAAGAAGAAAGGATATTTTCCTCAAGAATAAATTTCAATTATTTTATCACAATTATTTTCCATCTAAGATTAAGTATATTTTTCAATTATACTATTTCTGTTATTCTTATGGTTTGATTATGTTTATGATGGAATTATATTTATGAAATCCATTTGTTTTACATGGATTTTGTTATGATGTAATGATGTTAAGAAACCCATTTTATTCCTTGGGTTATGTTATGATGAATGATTTATGTTTTTTTAGAACACATATGTATGGTTTTCATTATGTGATAGGTGGTACCTATATCTCCATATAATACATTTGGTAAGATTTATATCTCATGAGATAGACATGACTGGAATGGCATGTAAATCCATTTTAGTAATATGGGGCTGAAACAGCAGGTAAATCTGGTTTAGTAATATAGGGTTGGAACGATGAGTAAACCTGGTTTAGAAATGGAATTTTTCCCCTATGAAAGTCTTGTAAATGAGACTTGGTGAATATGGAACTGATTTTTTATGATTATTTTTTTCCACAATTCTATGTTTTATGAAAATGATATTTTCTCATAGCTCATGTTCTTTTATGATTTATGCCTTATGAACTACCAAGATTTATTTCATGAGTCAAGATTTTGATATTAAAAATTTGTGTTCATGTTTTTACATTCTTATGTTCATGTATTTTCTGTTTACCCTTTCTGAGCATCAAACTCACTCTTTTTATATTTTCATTCCTCAGGTTATAAAGAAATATTTAAGTAGGAATACTAAAGGGGAATATCTTTATGGGAGATGTTAAAGATCTTTCACAAGTTAGAAAAATTTATTCCAAGTTTCCAAAGGCACTAAACTATTACATTTCTTAGGCATTCATTTGCAAAACATAATGAATATTCATCTAAAAAGATGTAATATTCATATATGTCATGCTTGGGTTGTTATAGTTGGTATCAAAGGAAAGGTTTAGTCAACCTTTGGAAAATAGGATGCGAAAAATTTAGGGATATCCCAAGATATATTTCTAAGGATATGTCTTGGGATTTCCTAAAGATAAGTATAATTATAGGTTACAATCCTAGAATTTTGGTAAAAATCATGGATAACCTAGGATTAAACCTAAGATGTTATAGATTGAAGTTACTTTGCCTTGATTATGTGGTTTTCTACTATGAGATGTGTTTCACACCCTGTTCTTTCTAGTTTTAGTTAATGGAGGAAACCAGAATGAATTGGATTAACATTGAGTTTAATGTAAAATTTGGTGATTATGAGCAATAAAATTAGATAATTACTAGAGATAAAGATATTGTGATTATGCCAAATTAGTTATCATGATATATAATTAACAATGTGAACTTTGGTGACATTACTAACACATAACATAAGATAAAGATGAATGTTTATAAATGTTTAAATTTTAAGAATCATATAGGAAAAAAGATTTGGCTTTATATATTTCAAGAATAAGGGTAGAAGAAACTTGAGGAATACCTCAAATAGAGAGAAATGAATTTTCTTTGTATTAAAAAGGGTCATAGAGTAAATAATTTTTATAGAGTTAAATGTTTAATATATGGAAATCATGAGCATTACCCAACTCACTGCCCAGACATAAGAATCTACTTTTAAACCAAGGAAGGACCTATTTCATGACAACCATTAAACTGGAAGGATTGAAGTATTTATGTATTTAGATCCAAGAATTATGGTGAAATATATAAGGAGTATTCATTTTATGTTTTCCATGATGGATTTTCAAGAATATGTTGAATAGTTATAATGGAAAAGATAATTTATTTAAGGGTAAGATGATATATTTGGAGAACATATGATTAAGGGAAGTATAACCCCTAATATGAGCATGATGTTAAGATGATGATATTTGGATAAATGTATGTCGGATAGGAATAAGTAAATTGGATGATATTAGTTACCTTGGAACTGGTTAATTATTAATTGAAATGTGGGTTATGCAATCCTATGAAGTTTATAGCTTTTTGGACTTAAGAATAAAGAAACATGCATGTTTTTAATAAGGATATATGATAATTCAGGTTATTATTGTAACTCAAGAGAATACATGATGAATGTATTCATCTTTTTGGAATGTGACCAACCAGAGATACCTTATGATATATGGGGGATAAATTTTAATCTGAGTTAGTGAACCTGTTGATAAAGTTTTGAATTTTTAGCTTTCATAAGGATTGTAAGGTTATCAATTTATGGGAAGTTTAAGATAAAAATCAGATAAAGTATGTTAGAATAAAGTATTATCTCACTATAGGTGGACTAATGCATATTTGATTACTTTTGTTAACCTTTGTGTTGTGATAAAGATAGTTGGAATCAGCTATCATTCTATTTATGGATCTCAAGATCTACTAACAGTTCAGGAATGAAAAATTCAACTTCATTTCTTTGAATAAGAGATGAAGTGGAAATTGTTCAAAGCACAAAAAATGGTGAGATTGTACTGAAATCAAGTAAGTATTTCTTCTCATTCTCTTCAAATTTAGGGAAAGGATTTAGAAAATGAAAAAAATTATCTTAGTACCTTCTTATCCAATAAATCATATGGTCCCCTAAATCATCCTAGATTTATGGCTTTGTGATTGTTAACTTTTTCCTAACCATTTTCTCTATCACTCTCCATCAGAAATTGATAGTTATATTTCTATTCAATATCCATGTTATCACTTACCACCTATGTTCTCCTATGTGGAAACCCAGTGATTAGTTACTTTGATTAATCGTTATGTTTTTACCTTTCCTTTAAAAAAATAAACTTCTAGTATTCCTTTTTATGATGTGGGTTTCTAAGAAAGAAACTTTCAAGTATTAAACCTGTTATAACCCCGAAATATTTTGAGGGTGAAATTAATTTTAAGGGTTTTATAATGTAACACCCCATGATTTTTATGAGATAGTTTTTTTTCTTTGATTTCTTGTGTTGTACACTACACCAAGATAAGCTTGTGCAATACACAACCTCGGCTTAGCTTGTGGTATACACAACACTATGCTTGACTTTTGATACACACAATTTTAAGTTCTTTTGGAAGTATTCATTTCACTCAAGACCAAGTATAAGTGAAAAACTAAATATTATTATGTTACCTTAAACCCTAGTCGTTATAATGGTGGGTATGAACAGTATTAACTTTCTTTTGAAAAACTATTTATATGAAAATAAGTTAGTTTATAAAATAATAAAATCACTCTTGATGGATTTTATTAATGAAATATATATTTAATATATTATATATAATTTCTAAAATTCATATTATATGTTTTCTAGATATGATATAAGAAAAAATTCATTTTTTCGAATAAAATAATTAATTTTCAAAAAAAATACAGTTTTGCTGCCTTTTAATGGAACATTCATTTTAAATCTAGTCTTTGACAATTTTATATATTTTATTTTAAAAAATAAAATTATTTTTTTGAATCGGGATATAAAAATTTAATTTTTATGAATTTTTGATATTTTTTTGATAATTTTTGGGTTTTGATAAAATAGTAAAAATACAATAAATTTTAATTGGAAACTTTTTTCATCGAAATAATTTATTTGGTTAAATAATATTATTGAATGGTTTAAAAGTATAAATAGAATATATTTTTATCTTTAAATATAATTTATTTCATTTTCATTAATTTTACATTAAATTTTGATGTAAAAACATTTCATTCTTTTGTAATGTTTTAACTTTTAAAACCCATTTTTCATTCCGACAATAAGATTAATTTTAAATTAATTACTGAAACTTCTGTGTTTTGAGTTTTTGAAAATGGATTCCATATTTAGAATAAGTAGGTATAAATTATGCTAACATCATTATTTTATTTTTTGGCATTATGAATAGTAACTTCGGTAATTTTTATTAATACAGTAAAAGGGTAAATTAAGTAATTAAGGGTAAATATTATATTATAAACTTACCTTATCACATTTCCTAATATGATTGGTTGAGTATGTTTCTACATAAATAATATTTTGGTGGAAATGGTATCCATTTTAATCCACTTGTATGAGATTATAAGATTTAATTTTTTTATTTAAAAAAAGTTAAATATGTCTCACTCAAATTTTAATAAATTTATCATTTTTAAAATAAGGTTATACAGAAGCTAAATTAGATTATAAATACTAATTTTAAAGATAAATTGTTTTTATTTATCATGCTTATTTATTTTTAATTTTTAGCAAATTAATAATTACCTTAATGGAATATATATTGATGATCCATAAATTATTTAATTGATGAAAAATCAATAAATTTATTATTATTAAAATGATAATAACCATTAAAATACACAAACACTTGACCAAATATTATTTTTCGAGTATATATAAACCATAAAAATCCAAGGGTTGGGTTATTGACCATTTGGATCTTTATAGAATAGATTATAACACTTATATTATTTTATTTAAAGTGGTGTTAAACTTGTCACACTCATGTTTTAATAAGTATAACATTTTTAATTATTGATATTTAAGAATATATATTTGACTAAAAATATTATTCTAAAATATAGTATATTTATCTTCATCATAGTATTTTTTGAATTTTTATTCAACAAATAAGTGTTTTAAATAATTACATAGAACTAATGTTGTAATAATTTTATTAAGGGAAATATAAAATTAATGTTATTAAAAATATTAAAATAAATATAATTTATGATCATTAATATATCCAATGAATTTTATAGATTACCCTAACCCCATGGGTATATAATAAAATATTTCATTCTAGTATGAAATCTTATATTGATATTTTTAAAAATCCAAAAATTGAATAGTGTCAAAATTGACACTATTGTTTGTTTATCAAAATAGTGTTTTATTAAATTATTTAAAAATCATAAATAATTTTCAAAAAATATATATTAATTATGATATCATCTAAAATGTTCAAAATAATTTATTTATTATTTAATTTACATAAAATAAGTAAATATTTCACCCTTTTAATATTGAAATATTTCTTACCCTAGTTAAAATGAAATAGAATAACTATATGACAAATTAAAATGATATGGTTTCAATGGATAGAAAAACATGTCTAAAATTTATTTTTTTATGAGATTACAACCTTATCTTATCTTTTATTCTAAAATAATACAATTTTTAGGTTTTTTAATTTGTTTTGATTTTATTATAAATTAATATTTTTAGAGATTCCAAATGTGCCCATCACCTCTATTGTAAAATCCCACATCATCCCTCATAATTTCAATTCACTTTGAGCCTTCAATATCGTCCATAACCTACCTATTTACTTTATAAACTTCTATAGTTACATTCTATATGTTATGGTATTCCTCAAATACCAACTATAGTGCTCTAATAGGAGATTTAGAGAAAGCACCTCAAAGGAGAGGTAATCTCCTCTACTGATTCTTTCAAATTATTTTTTCTTTTACTTGCTATTCAGGAATTTTTTCTATTATAAAGTAATAAATAGAGTATAAATTATGTTATTATATGTTATTATGGTTATATAACAACTATATTACACATTTTATCTATCCTTAGAAAAACGAAATCACCACATGTGCATACATACGGCTTACCGTCTCCACGCTGTGGTGTAATCTGTTTTTCACCACCACTTGACTTGGATGGGTATAATGATGGAAATAATAACTATATATGATTATTATAACAAGGTATTTATTCTTTAACAGTATATATACCATCCAATTTGACACCATTTCATTGTTAATGCAATGATATCATCACTTATGCATACGTACGGTCTACCGTATCCACAATGCGATGTGATTCATCATACATGATATCTATAAAATAATGATTATATAAATGTAAATAATAATAAAATATTATATGTATTATATTAATATCGTTTTTTAATTATATAATTATGACCTAAGAAGCAGAACCAGAACTTATTTGGCAAGGGATTTTTTTATGATTATTATTAGGAAGGTTATGATATTTTAATTTGATTATAATTTTCTTTATTTTATGAGGCATACGATTTGACGGATTATAAATTGGTAAGGGATAATTTCGCAATCTCATTATTATCTAAGATTGTTTATACATAATTATTTACTGAGGTATATTTATCATCCATGTCCATATTTTCAAAAAAAAAATTGTTTTCATAATATTTTTTACCATTCTCCTATAGATTTTTAAAGTCATTTTTACCCATTTTTTACTTCTGCTACATGGTTTGGAAGGGATATTTATTTTGTTTTCGATATGAGGTACTTTTTGAATTTTCTAAAAAAGTATGACAAGAAAGTTTTTTTAACTTATATGGAATTAATAGATTTTTATGATTTCATAATGCCTTATTTACATCAATCTTCTCTTACAAGTTTTAAATGTTATTTTTAAATAAATTCTTTTCTTTTAAAATTGTGTGATGTTTTAAGAAAAGACAACATTTTTGAAGAAGAAAGGATATTTTCCTCAAGAATAAATTTCAAGTATTTTATCAAAATTATTTTACATTTAAGATTAAGGATACTTTTTAAGTATATTATCCCTATTATTATTATGGTTAGATTATATTTGTTATAGAATGATATTTATGAAATACATTTTTTATATGGATAATGTTATGATGGAATTATGTTTAAGAAACCCGTTTTATTGCCTGGTTTATGTTATGATAAATGATTTATGTTTGTGTGGCACACATATGTATGCTTTTCATTATGTTAAGGGTGGGACCTATATCTCCCTCTAATTCATTGGGTAAAGATTTATATCTCATAAGATATACATGAATTGAAAGGTAGTTAAATTCAGTTTAGTAATAAAAATTTGTAACGGCAGGTAAATCTAGTTTAGTAATACAGGGCTGGAAAGAAAATTAAACTCAGTTTAGTAGTTGACTTTGTCCACTATGATGGCATTTTCAATGATCCTTATCTAATGTGGAAATAATTTTCTATTCTTAAGTGTTTTCCAAAATTCCATGTTTTATTCCAATACTATTTTCTCATAGATCATGTTCTTTTATGATTTATGCCTTACAAACTGCCAATATTTATTTCCTAACTCAAGATTTTGATATTCAAAAGTTATGTTAATTTTTTTACATTCTTATATTCATGTATTGTCTATTTACCCTTACTGAGAATCTAAGACCACCCTTTATTATTTTTCCATTCCTCATGTTATAAAGAATGATTTTAAGTAGGAGTAAAAAAGGTGAAGATATTTATGAGAGATGTTGAAGATCTTTCACAAGTTAGAAGAGTGTATTATATGTTTTCAAAGATGCTGAATTATTATGATCCTTAGGAATGATTTTGTAAAATCTAATGAATATTCATCTAAAAAGATTTAATATTCATATATGTCATGCTTGGTTCATTATAGTCCACATCCTTAGCCTACTCTACTAGGATTATCTGTTAATAAATTGGTGGAGGTTCTACTACCAGCCCACCTGGAGGAAAGGGGTCGTGGGATAGACCCTGAACTAGGGATTCATTTCTCATAGGGTTGTCATCACGAACCAAAGTTGGTATCATGGCCAGCTATCATCATGGAGGCATCCTAAATGTTATTAGGGATTACCATGGTCAAATGAGCATACATATATATATCAACAAAAATGGGAAGACGACTCAAGAAGGAAAATCAAAGAATAAATCCTATATGATGTATGTACCATTGATCCTTGCAAAACATGTCTCATCATGCTGAGTCAATAATCAGGTATTCGAGGTCCTAGTGAATGGATACGTCGGTCGCCGCACTATCACTGGATTCCCTGTCCCAAGAGCTGCACTCGAGAAACCTTGACATTATTTCCCTAAACCCAACCAATCCTCTTAAGGGGAAACATCCAAACCACATCCCAAGAAATGAACATGCTATGATACCAATCTGCCATGACCCAATCCAATTTGGGGCTCAATTCATGACCACCCCAAGCCCACCTCCATAGGCCAGGGGGTGGTGACAAGCACCAAAGGCATAACTAACTCAGTGTGGCCTTTCTCTAAATACCTATACAAACACATAGTCAACTCAATGAAAAAGTGCAGAGGAAAAGGAATAAAAGATGCAACACTGCTATAAATAAACCAAACATTCATAGACCTCTAAATAGTACAAAGTACAGTAGTGTAAACTGAAAAGAAAATGGGAAAAATTCACACCCAACCAGAAATATTTCCCAACCTAACAAAATTGTAAAAAGTAAACAATTGAGAGCCTAGCTCATGTATCCCAAGATATGACCACCATACGTGGTCGAAGCAGTTTGTATCCCTAAGCTCCTCTAAATTCAATATTTCCATGTACACTGTCTGTAATATACATGAAATGTGTTGGTCAAATCCCATGTTGGAGTGATTATATATATACCCAATAGAACACCTTAAAAAGGGAGGGGGAGTAGTAATAGATACAACTAAAGAAGAAATCAGTAGATAGAACAAGGTACAGTAAAAATAGTATAACTCAACCCAATAATATAGTGAACGTAAACTCATACAAACACAAGGATCTCAAAACATTGATAAAATTAACTGATCATCGAGAATTCACTACCTATAGTAGGAGAGTAGAATCATCCAATCACAAGAATCTAGACACATAAAGAATATGGAAGACCTCGCACGTCTTCACCTCTCTTGGAAGGAGATTAACCAAAACCTAAAGAGTGGGTATTGAAGGTGGATATATATATATATATATATTTATGTGTGTGTGTGCTCGGTCAAAGAATCCCAAACGAGAGAGTAAGGGGATCTCTATCTCACAGCTCAACCCAAGAAGAAGAGTCACCAATAGTTCCAAGGTAAATTCATCTATGATGCCCAACACCTCATGCATCTTCCCAGGACACACAAGTCTAAGGGACTTGATCACCACTCCTTGATACTATCTACTTTGGGTGGCACTAACTCACATGTACGGTTTTAGGTTGCATCACAAGAATGTGTCTTGGTGGGGAAAGAATCCCTCTTTCTCGTGAGTCTAAAGGTACATCAAACCACGTCTCGTCACTATGCAGTATAGTCAAGGGGTTACTAGTTTTAGAAAAGGTTCTCATGCCCTAGTACGTCAAGAGGGTCCTACTCTAGTATTCACTGAGGAATTCCACTAACCAACCCAGTTGGATGGTACCCCTCAGAAAGGTCATCGAGGAACGCTACTGCCTAGTCCTACTAGAGGGTAAGCTCAGTGAGTCATTAGGGAAATGCCACTACCCAACCCTACTAGAGGGTTACTACTAGAAGAGTTCATCAGGGAATTCCACTACCCAACCTAGTAATATGGAAAGCCTAGAATATCGAGGAACTCCACTACCTATTCCTACTAGAGGGTAACTCGGAAAGATCATCAAGGAACACCACTACCCATTCCTACTAGAGGGTAAGCCCAGAACTACCATCGGGGAATGCCATTGCCCATCCCAGCTATAGGGTAAGGCTGAAACTGCTCTGGTGATTCTGTATGATTGCTTCCATTATTGGGTGTCACCTCAGCACGTTCTAAACCTATAACATTTCAAATTGTATCTAAAAATCCAATTTTGAGGGAACTATCACATTCTACATGGAAAAAAACTCAGGATAGGCATCTCATGGGCCAAAATCCAAGTTCAAATGTAGGAGATATAGACGTTCAAATATCGCTCCGAAGATCTCAAGTAGTACACGACATGTGAGGGGACCCACATGTCGTGTGGTCCCTCTTCACTACTTGGTCATGTCTCTAGTCGGTACACAGGTCCCACCCATGTAGGGGTACACACCATGTAGGTGGGACTGCATGGAGTGTCCCACTTATTCATATACCAGGCCATGTTTGTGTACTCATATCATTTCTTTGTGTACTTTAGTACATGGCCTATAGGTTCACATATGATGCTTCATGTGTGGCCAACTCATGTCAATGTACTTTGTACATGGCATGTCTTTGTCCATGTAATTTGTCACACAGCATATTAACATGAGAAGGTGTTACATTGTGTGCCAAGTAAGTACACATCATGCTGTCCTTATGGGTTCCCAAACCCTAGCACCACTATTGTAAAGGGGATACATATCGTGTGTTCTTCATCCAACACAGTGTGCAGGCAGGATTTTACTAGAAACCCTAGGTTTCTCGACCTGACCTTCACACTTCAAATATGCTCAAACTGTCATAGATCCCAGATCATTTACTCATGTATCTCATGGATCTGATCATGATTCATGCTCTCCAGCCATCCTTCGCCGAAAATAGCTTCGATGAATATTTGGTAAACCCTCATTTATTATACTCTTCATTTCAACCTCCACCCTTGACAATCTGGCCTTAAAACATCGATTTTTTCATACCCATCCCACAATATTCTCATATCTATGATCGATTCAACATTTCACTATTGTTCCATCGATCCTCCATGAATCTGGGCACCTGATTGAGCTTGGGTTACCCGACAACTTTCGAACTGAGAACCGTGGGGTACCATCGACAAAGAATGTGAAGAACGGGGGAATAAATGCATAAGAAAAAAGGTTTTTACAATCGTTGGAAAATAATTCTTGACCAACACTCAAGAACACACAATTAAGGTTAGAAAAAAACTTGTTAAATTAAGTTTCAACACTCAGGATCATGTAATGGTTTGAAAATAGGGGAACAGATTGAAGAAAATGAATGAAACTGCTCAATCATTTAATCAAAAGGGTGAAAACACCAATTGAAGAGTCCTACCTATTATTTTTATCATTTTTTTTAAAGAATGCATTCACCAATTTGGGGGAGGATCTATTTCATTTGTTACTCTTAGATATTCCTTGAATCATAGGATCTTCATTTGTTGATCTCGACTCATCAAAGGGAGAAGGAAGAGAGCTCTGACGACGGTGGGAGAATTATAATCCAACCATACAGAATTATACTTAAAAATATATTGATAAACATTTATTAGCTCAAAATAAATTTATTTAATTAATTAATTAATTCAATCAATTAAATGCACTTCCAATGAGCGAGGGGTCCGTATGTCCCACGCTAACTCATTTTATGTCGTGCCTAGGGAAAACTCTACATTCCAGACCCAATTGGGGTCTTGAAATTATAATTCAATCAACAATTTAAGATTTATACCATTTTCATTAATTAACTTCATTCACTCAATATAAAATATATTTAAATTTTTATAAAATTAATTATAGGCACACTAGGCCTCAGAATCACACATCATCTCATTTTCTAGATCTAGAAAAATATTTAGAAATATTTTCAATGTATTACAAGGAAATAAACTAGGTATCTACAGTACTAAATCACTAACCATTATTAAAGGGTTCCATCACTACCTCTATAATTGTTCCATTTTTTCGCAAGCTCATGACTCCATTTTTGGTCAGGGACACTCTCTATAAATATGACCCGACTTACCGCACTGATGACAGTACACTCGATTACTTCCCCGATTAATTGATCCTTCCACTTTGCTACTATATTTTCCACTGCTCTAATTAATATTCTCATAATTAACCTTTCTAATCTTAAAATATGTAATCCTTATTCATCCAGCAGAAACCACTTGTACTCTACTAGAAGCCCCCTACAGGTTCCCCTAAAAAATAAGAGCCTGATTCACCACCTTAGAAAAATTATTCAAATGGAAGATATTAATCTAGGACTTAATCTAACATTTAATTATATCCTAAAAACATATCACCAAAGTTAACTCATACCATAGCAACTCTAGAACAAAGTGCTTCAAATTAATGAAATGACCAATATAGACCATCACCAAAATACTTCCCAGGGTCAACCACATAAACTCTTCCACCCTCTCCTACCTTAGTGTATCTGGATAAAAGTGTTTCAATAACTTATCCTAGAAGTTCTTTCATACCATGCCCTCAAACTATTCATCTTGAGCCTGAATATCCCACCAACACTTTTCTTGACCTCATAACATATAATCAACCAACTCAACTCTTTTCTCTACAAGATTCTCTAAATGGTTAAGAATTTTCTAAATTAACTCAATCCAGAACTCATCCTCCTCAGGTCCACCATTTTTTTTGTGAAGGTTAGAGGGTGATATGACTGGAAATATTCAGTCAAATCAAACATACTCCACATATACCACCCAGGGTCTCTTTCCATGAACTCCATAAAGTGAGAAATGTTCTCATGGGACTTCTCTCCTACCCCTTCACCCATAACTATCAGAACCTCTTGTCCCATTACTGGAGGTACATTTCCGGAAATGTCCTCCTAGAATCTTATCAATAGTCATCATCATGGAGGAATGTTTCTATAATTTAAGACACGCATTTTGGGCGACATAAAACATCATTAACAAATTTCAACAAGAGATATTTACAGAAAAAATTAACAATTATCCCACATACACAACCCCATGGTCAAAACTAAGGCACTATCACTACCCTCAACCGTCCCTAACCTAGGCCATGGCTAACACAGGGTAAAAAACTTTAATTTTTATAATTTTTTCCATTATACACCCACTTTAACCATTTAAAATTTCTACATTTAACATCTTTTAACCAATAAAATTTCATTATTAAGAACCAGTTCTTCTAAATTACTCAAATAAAGAAAATAATTTTTATTCCCCAAGCCCACTCATGAATTTACTTTCCATGCACGCCTAATATAATGCAGGTCACATAAATTCCTCAGATCCTAGAATGATACAAGTGTAAAGAAATACCATTCCATACTGATCAATAAGTGAAATCTCATAAAATAGTAACCTCACACAACAAGTACATCACCCAAGGTTAAATAGCAACCAACTATAATAGAAAACATCAAGAAAAATAATCCCACCCTAGGTAATTGTGTTTTCCCCCACACATGGGTTAGATACTCCCATGAATGAGCTCATGACTAAGGACTTACTCATCCTAGTATGTTTTATACCTTTACTAAATAATAAGAAAACTGAAAAGAAAATAAAACCCCTTTGAAGACACTTTGTAACATCCTGACTTGGATGCCACATACCAGTTCCCCGAGCCAATTCACCACATGACCTCAAGGGAGCCTCCCCATACTCCATAGGCAGCCGACTAGCAGTGAGGGTCTAATATATAATGTGGGGAAATTATACCCTCTTTATCAAAGTAGCACAATAATGTAAATCAACATGAAATATAACCAAGATACTATAGTAATCAGTAATTTGTAGGTTTTGGGCATAGCGAAAGCGTGTGATGGGAGGTGCAAAACTTTTATTTTTTCCATAATAAATGATCAATTTGAGATATATACGATGATGAATGACCTAATCAATAGAACTGAATCAAAGAAATGGATAATGGATAATTATACCAGAACCAAGAGAGGGGATCATCGTATATTATTTATAAATAATTTAATTAAATAAAGAATTACCTTGATTGAATTCTTTCATCGTTGATGAATTTAGTGTAAGATCTATGGTTCACCATCATTACATTGTAGAAACCAAGTATATATTTCCTCTAGAATTGATCCACATGTATTCCATGAATCTCACGACATTGATGAAGGAATCTCTGGGTGCTATCACGATAGTTCCTTGTGCTTGCATCGTCTGCCTTTGATCACTTAAAGAACCACTTCCAAAGCATTCTCCTTAATCCAGTGGATGAGGATTTCTCTCCATTATTGGGAGAATTCTTGGAGAAGTGAGATCTCTAGGATTGATAGGATTCACTAAATCCATTGTGCACAACCATGAAAAATGAATTGGGTTAATGAGAAAATGATATAATTGGGTTTATATATCGCTAGGGTTAAAATAAAATAATTCCTTAAGTTACCTTAATTATTTATTTAATCCTATAAAAAACCCCATGTCAAATAATAATAATATTATTATTATTTATTTACATGCACTTAACTTTTGAATTATATTAAATATTATTTAATTAAATAATATTCAATATTTATTATTTCTCACTGGACCCAAAAACTAGGTTCACCCTTCCTCAAAAATATTTATCATCACTTTAATAATTACTATTTATTTATTAAATAAATATCACTACATTATATTTTAATAAATAAATAAATATTATATTCACTAAATAGAAAATAAATATTTATTAAATGTCCCACTCACATTATATTCTCTCGAATAAATGGTGATGGAATATATGCGATCAATAATGCATGAATAATTATTAAACCATGTCCATAAATAATATTTATTCAACTTGTTAAATAATAAATAATAATATATTATTAAATTGAGATTCTGGATACACTTAGTGTGCGACCCTCTAGGCCTCTTTCTCAGTGGCATTAGGTGAAGCAGCCTAAAACTAAAGGTTAGTGTCTAGAAACACACCAAGGTACCCATAGAGAAAATTTTAATGTTGCAACAACATAATACCTCACATGTATGATTACTGTGTATTATAATCCCTTTTATCACAATTTCTCAAATCAAGCCGGTTGCATGTCGGTTCCATCAACCTATGTGCTTGGTGTCTCTTTCCTTGAATTTTCAAAAATAGAACTTTCCTATAGAACACCATGGATATATATTTATTTAGGCTATATCATTTTCATAAAAGAGCCTGAGGTATTAACTTCTGTTAAAAAAACGTAAGGGATAAATTCTTTCTCGCATTATTCGTTAATGAGATATTACTCATGGTGTACCCAACATGTCCTAACTCTCCACGAACATCTATCGTCACGGTTTTCATCAATACATAAAATTTTGTGACTCATAATACTCATTAATAATAATATTAAAGTCTAAGTACCAATACACACATTCATAGATAGGAACATCCTATGACACATATAAATGTGGATTTTCTAATGTTGGCTCTTGATCTCGTAATATCCTACTGGATATTACCAAAGACGTACACCATGAGAAGGGCTCTCAAAGTCCTATGAGTCTCCACTCCCGATAGTTTGTATTTTTTGTGTCTCTAAAATGATATCATCTGGATATAGAATATATATTCAAGAATAGTTTCATATAACTTCCGGGTTCTCATCATAGTAGGGAAATTCTATGATCCTTTAGTGTGACAACTACTCTTAGGGAATTATCCCATTCTATGTCATATAGAAGAACAGTCATGATGTGATAAATAGTTTATTTAATATTAAAAAACCATGAATACAAGTTATCATAAATTACACAGAATTTGGTCCTAGGTAACCAAATCCAACAGACTCCCACTTGCACAAGATCCAACTACTAACAACCTTTAGTCTGCTAGATCTCACATTATACTCATGCTTCTACTCAGATAGGCCTTTATTCAAGGGGTTCACCATGTTCTCTTATGTGGGTACTCTACTTACTAAAAATTCTCCCCTATGATAGAAATCCCTCAAGAGGTGATACTTACAGAGTATATGTTTTTTCTATTGGTGTGACCTTGACTCTTTTACAAGAGACACTAATACAATATTATCACAATACTATGTGATAGGGTCTTTGCTATTAGGTAACACATCAAGTTCTTGGACGAATTTCTGAATCCAAATTGCTTCCTTAGCTTCAAAAAAAAGTCTCTATATACTCGGAATCCACTATAGAATCTATGAAAACTGGCTTCTTTGAACTCTTCCATCTCACGGATCCTCCATTGAGACAGAAAACATGTCCTGGTTGTGAATTCAGGTCATTCTAATTTTTCTCAAAACTAGCATTAATATAACCCCTTATGACTATATTCATGTCTCCTCCATACACCAAGAATATATCCTTAGTTCTTCTCAGATACTTAAATATTTCCTTAATATTAGTCCAATGTTCTTCTCCTAGATCCGCTTCATATCTACCTATCATGCTCAATGCATAGGTAAAATCAATTCTAGAACATAAAATGACATACATGATTGATCCTATCACTGAAGCATGTGGGATCTTTCTTATTATATCTTTCCCTTGTTGTGTCTAAGGAAACATTTTCTTAGAAATATATAAACCATGTGACACTAGAACCAATCCCCTCTTGGATTGTTTTATATTAAATCTATTTAGTATTTGGTCAATATATGTACTTTGACTTAGTCCAAGAATCCTCTTGGATCTATCACGAATGATCTTTATCCCTAGATTATAGGATGTTTCACCTAAGTCCTTCATGGAGAAACAATTTTTTAACTAGTCCTTAACTAACGATAATACTTGTATGTAATTTCCAATAATTAATATGTATTCAACATATACTACTTGGATAATGAACGCATCCCCACTAAACCTCTTGTAAACACATGGCTTGCATTCATTCTTAATGAAACAAAATTCTTTTACGGTTTTATAAAATTGAATGTTCTATGACCTAGATTCTTTCTTCAATCCATAAATGGATATCTGAAACTTGAAAATTATTTTGGAATCACTTGGATTCACAAACCCTTCTAGTTGTGTCATATAGACATCTTCCTGAAGGTTCCCATTAAGTATGCAGTTTTGAAATCCATCTATCAAATCTCATAGTCATGGTAAGCTGCTATAGTAAGTATAATTCTGATGGATTTAAGCATGTCAAATGATGAAAAGTTTTCATCATAGTAAATTCCTTGATGATTTTTTAACCCTTGAGCCACTATCCTTGCTTTATAGGTATTTACTTTACATTCCATGTCTAGTTTTTTCTTGAATACCCATTTTCATTCAATAGGATTTACATCAATTGGCACATCGACCATAACCCAAACTTGGTTCTAATACATGGAATCCATTTTAGAATTCATGGATTCTTTCCCTATTGTAGCTTCTTATATCTCTACTACCACTTTTTAGGACATAGTTTCTTCATTATAAACTAATAATGAGCCACTATCCTCAGTGACTAGAAACCATATCTCTCTGGTTCTCTCACCTCTCTTACACTCCTAAACAATACTTATATTTCAAGAACTACTTCTTCTATAGTGACCTATGAAACCTATTCCTACTATAAATCTTGTGTATCTTGAGAATCAACTTCATTGAATTAAATAATTCTCCCACTATCCTTTTTTAGGATGTACTCCCTCTCAATAAAGACAACTTTCCTAGAAAAAGTCACTTTCTTGTTTGAGTGATTGTATAGGTAGTATCCCTTTGTTTCCTTGGGATACCCTATAAAGATACACTTTGTACCACAGGGTTCTATTTTTTTGGATAATAAGTCCTTAACAAATTCCTTGAAACCTCAAACATGTGTATGTGACAAAATGGGTTTCTTTCCACTCTATAACTCGAAGGGAATTCCATTTTCTATTTTAGTTGGAACTCAGTTCAATGTGTATGTTGTAGTTTGTAATGAATATCACCTAAAGGATAATGGATGATCTGTATGAATCATCATTGACCTTACCATGTCTAACAAGGTATGGTTCCTACTTTCACTAACATCATTCCACTATGGTGTGTAAGGTGGAGTGATTTGAGATAAAATCCCAAACTCCTGTAAAAAGCAGATGAACTCTTGGTTAAAATATTCACCACCATGACCCGATCAAACCTTTTTTATCTTCTTACCAAGTCGGTTCTCTACTTCATTCTTAAATTCCTTGAATTTCTTAAAGGACTCGAACTTATACCTCATCAAGTATACATATTTATATCTACTCAATTAATTAGTAAAAGTTATGAAGTAAGAGTATCCACCTCTAGCTTACATTGAAAATGGTCCACACACATCAGCATGTACTGATCCTATAATATTTGTGGCCTTTTCACCCAATCCACCAAATGGTTATTTGTTCATTTTTCCTTATAAACAAACATGAAATCTACCAAGTGGTTTTATATCATAAGAGTCTAAATAAACATCTTTATAGATCTTTGTCAAATGCTTCTCATTTACATGACTAAGACAGTGATGCCAAAGCTGGGTGTTATATAAGTCATGTGAACATGATTCGTTATCAATTTCCAAAACTTGTTTTTCATAATTTAATACATAAATTCCTTTATTTAAATGTTTCATACCATAACATATGTTTTCATTATAAAAGAAACAAATTTTATTTCAATAATCAAAAATAAACCCATTTTCATCTAGGAATGATATAGAAATTACATTCTTGGTAATCTTAGGTACATAATAACAATATTTTAAAACCAAAATCATTCATATAGAAAATGGGAGGTGGTAGCCAATAATGGATAAATAATTTAACCTTTCACTATTGGAAACTCTAAGATTCACCTCTCCTTTAGAAATCTTTTGAAATCTACTTGGTTTTTGTATTTGGATGCAGATTTGAGCACCACAAGCTATATATAATACCCAATGTGTATATATTGAAATATTACACCTGATAAAAATGCACCTTTAGATTACCATTTCTTTTGGGTGAATTTCTTATTTCATTAAGCTAACTTACCACATGAAAAACATACTACCTCCTTTCACCTACCCTACCTCTATATTTTTTTCTTTTTGGAAGGATGGTGCTCGGGAGATTTAGACTGTTTATAATTCTTGGGCCTCTTTTCCATGTACTTACTTATCTTATTCACCATAAAGATCATGGGTTTATCATGCCTCTTATCCTTATCCACTTGAAAAATCAAATTATAATTTCTGATAGAATATTCTCATCATTTCTCATATTATAATTGCCAATAAAACTGGAGAATGTCTTAGGCAGTGATGAAAGTATGAGATATATATGGAAATCATCTGGGAATTTAATATCTAAGATGTTCAGGTGTTTAATGTAGCCAATAAGATTGAATACATGAGGCCCAGCTGACATAGACTCTCCAATATTAGTTGTAAACAAAACATTACAAATCTCATACCTATCTTATCTCACCTTCTCTTAATAGAGACCCTGAAGGTGATACATCATGTTATAAGCATCTATATCATCATGTTACTTCAAAATATAATTGTACATTGATGGTATCATGAAGAACTAAACATATTTATCATCATTTAGATGTTTATCATATAGATAAAACTCTTCATCAGTTGCCTTATTTCCAAGCGCAACTGGTAAAGGTCCTTCAAACACATACAATTTCCTTTCATGGAAAAGGATGAAACATAAGTTCCTTTGCCACTCTTTTAAACTTGTTTTAGTGATAAGGTTTTCCTTCTCAAGTATGCATCAAAACAATGTGTTTGATTTCATTTTAATGTTGTTTCTACAAAATAACATAAGTATAATTTTATTACTTTATCCGTTAAATTTGGACAAATAAATAAATAATATATTTTTTAGTCTCTCACTATTTTATCAAAACCCAATATCCCTCACCATTGTATACAGAATATCCTATTTCTTGTATATTCTATTGGAAAGGATCCATATTCCCCTTCTCATTACCCAAACATTGGTTGGTTAAGAAACTTTAATGGTTTTAGTTATTCTTTCCAAATGACAACTACATTAACTCACTATTCCTTGATCTGTTGAGTGGAATATCCAATCCTAAAATACATAATTTGGATTTCCTCAACCTTTTCCTCTCAGTTACACCAAGTCTTACTTTGAAATTCAACCCTTTATGTGAACTAAGTTAAGTTATCCCAAAACTTCAAGTTATAATTCCATGCTAATTGAAAGCATCCCAATTATGGTTGGTCAAGCACTTTGAACTATGGTTCGATTTTAATTGAAGTAGTGGAAGGCTATATCAACTTATTATATATAATTGAGGGATTTTATCCTATTATTCATAAGTTTATAATTATTTTATTTATCATGTGATCGTTAATATTTAGTGGATTTACTTATGTGATTAACCATGTCTTAGATAATATTTATGCAAAAGAAAACTTATTTTAGTTCTATATTGCATGCTCATTAATTTCATTAATTTATGTGATCACAACAAAACATCCATAATGAAATAAACCTAAAAATAACAAAAAATAAATAAATAGGTATGATCATGATATTTTACTAATGGTTATTTTATCTAGTGGTTGATAAAATAATCATTGACCTAGGGGAAAAACACCTTGAACCATTTAAGGTTTGTGTTGAATCTTTCCACCTTTCCACCTATGTATCTCCTTGGATTGGTTTCACCATGGCTCTAAACTTGAACCAAATCCATTAGCTTGGGAGCTCCATCCATTATATATTTCTTTTACTCACAAACTGGTGAGGGTAAAAGGGGTTTGCATAAAAGAAACCATGGGCATGTAGACCCTACATAATAAGAGGAGAGAAGGCACGCATGCCAACAATTTAATTTAATAATAAATTAAATGGAACCAATCATATACAAAGTTTTGGTCTATCTCATGACCATCCACATTCATGCAACGAATTGTGTATTTAATAAAAGTATCATTCAATTATTAATTGTTCTTATTTAAGATAAATCACACTTTAATCAATTAATTATTATATTTAATTAATAAATGATTTTATCTTAATTATTATCCAAATTTCCTTGAGATTCCAATCCATTGTAATTTTAAAAAAAAATTATTTAAAATTAACTATATACATAAATGTGCATTGGAAGAAACATGGTGAATACTCGTCCAATTCTACCCAATATGTATTATAGTTGTACATTGTTTACTCCTGTGACATATGGAATACAAGACTTATCATGTACTTTCACAACATATAGTATCAACTTAATGATTACATGAATTATATGATTTTTTGATCATGTGTTATGCTTAAATTCACATAGAGTAAAAAAATTAATATGAATCATACATGATATGAAAATATGAACATTACACAAATATTAATTAAATATTATATATAAAAATATTAAAACTCCTCACATGGCGTGTCCTATAAATTTAATGACCAAACGTAAGAGCTTGGATTAAGGTTTATATAATATAATAAATAAATTTTAAATCTGTGTAATTTGGTAGAAGTACACGCCATGTACATATGAGAACACGGAGGGTACACCTCTCAACATCTATCCAAGGTACAAACCTAGGGACTCGGTGTATAGATCCTACCTTGGAAATTGGGGTACATATCATTTCCAATGGGATACACACTATGTGATCTCTGGATTACACAATCACTAGTCATGTAGGTCATTTATTGAAATACATAGCCCTTATTTGAATCAAAGGGACTACACGCCATGTACGTGGGCTACATGACATGTATTTTGGATAAATTTGAACCAGTTTTTCCTAGTCAACACACGATGTAATAATTAACTATGACACATGTCATCAATGCACGCAGATTGAGTAATTTCTGAATTAACTCTTGTTGCATTGAACATAACTACATAGTGTGTAACTCTGGTTACAAGGTGTGTACTTATGTGTTATCCTGGCAGAATCCTTGTCACCTCTAGATGAGTTACTCAATTTTATTTTCCTCATAAAATTAATCATTTTGGTTACTTCTACAAGAAATGAAGGAGGAAGAATCATATCTCGCAATTTGGATTAAAATAATGATTAAAATTGAATTGAAAAACTAAATTACAAATGCATAAATCACCAATGATCTTTAAAATAATTATAAATAATTATGTAACTGCTCTGATACCACTTTTAGGTTTCTGACGTAGAGGAAGCATGCGATGGGAGGTGCCCACCATTTCATTTTTTCCATAATCCATGATCAATCCAAGATCTATGCGATGATGAAAACCATGATCAATGGAATTGAATCAAAGAAATATAAAATGGATAATTACCCCAGAATATAGAGAGTTGATTATCACATATTACTTATAATCAATTTAATTAAATAATGAATTACCTTGATGGAATTTTTTTGTAGTTGATGAATCTGGTGACAGATCTATGGTGCACCATCACATCCTTGTAGAAACTAAGTGTAGATTTCCTCTAGTAGTGATCCACACATGTTCCATGAATATTTAGATGTCACTGAAGGAATCTTCGGGTGCTAGCATGGTAGATCCTTATGGTTGCATCATTTGCCTTTGATTGCTTTGAGAACTGCTTCCAAAGCATTCTCCTCGATCCAGTGGAGGATGATTGCTCTCTATTCTTGGGAGCGTTTTTGGATAAGGTAGATCTCTAGTCTTGAGAGGATTCTCTAAATTCATTGTGCACAACCAAGAAAAATGAATTGGATTAATGAGAAAATGATATAATTGGGTTTATATATTGTTATGATTAAAATAAAATAATTTCAAAAGTAACCTTAATTATTTATTTAATCCTAGAAAAAACAGCATGAAAAATAATAATAATAATATTATTATTATTTATTTACATACACTTAACTTGTGAATTAAACTAAATATTATTTAACTAAATAATATTCAATATTTATTATTTTTCACCAGACCTAAAAAATCGGTTCACCATTCCTTAATAATATTTATCAGCCCTTTAATAATGACTATTTATTTATTAAATAATTATCACTACATTATATATAAATAAATAAATAGATATTATATTCACTAAATATAAAATAAATATTTATTAAATATTCCACTCATATTATATTCTCTCAAATAACTCATGAAGGAACATATGTGATCAAGAATATATGAATAATTATTAAACCAAATCCTAGAATAATATTTATTCAACTTGTTAAATAATAAATAATAATATATTATTTAACTGAGATTCTGGATACACTTAGTGTGTGAGCTTCTAGGCCTCTTTCTCAGTGGAATTAGGTGAAACAACCTAAAGTCCAACGTTAGTGTCTAGAAAAAAATCAATGCACCCATAAATAAAGAACATAATGATGAAATGACATAATACCTCATATGAATGCTTATTGTGTAATATAATCCCTTTTTCACAATATCTCAAATCAAGCAGGTTTCATGTCGGTGCTGTCAACCTATGTGCTTGAGGTCTCATTCTTTGACTTTTCAGAAATAAAACTTATTTATAGAACACCATGTCCATGGATTTATTTAGCCTATATCATTTCCATAAAAGGACCTAAGATAATAACTTCTGTTAAAAAACTGAAGTTATAAATCCTTTCTCATGTTATTCATTAATGCAAAATTACTTGTGACGCAACCAACGTATCCTACCTCATCGCGAACATCTTTCATCACAGTTTTCATCAATATATCAAAGTATGTGACTCATAATACTCATCAATAATAATAATAAAGCCTAAGGACCAATACACATGTCCATAGATAGGAACATTCAATGAAACATATAAATGTGGATTTCCTACTAGCGGGTCTCGTTCTCATAATATCTTATTGGATATTACCAAGGAAATACACCATGAGAAGGTGCCTCAGATTCCTATGAGTCTCCACCCATGATAGCTTGTATCATTTGTGTACCTAAAATGATATCATCTGACTATAGAACACATATTCCAGAATAGTTTCGTAGCACTTTCTAATTCGCATCATAGTGAGGAACTGTTATGACCTTTTAGTGTGACAGTCACTCTTAGGACATTATCACATACTATGTAGAATAAAAATCATGATATGATAAGTAATTTATTTAATACTCAAAATCCATGAATACATGTTATCATAAAGTATATATAATTCGGTTCTAGGGCACCAACTTCAATATAATCAACCAAAACACATTAATAAATCCAAAACTAAGGAAATTACCATAAACCAAAGTAGTAAATATGTCATTCCATATATATGTCAAGTTTCAAATGAAAACCCAAAAATAATGACACGGTGACAACTCCAAAGTGGGTCCCGATATCATGCTTGATTCCCATGTCCATGATATATCTCGAATCCCAACTCATCCATCTAACATAGGGATCTTACTCTTATCATATCATGTAAACATGAAGTCTATTCAGGTACCACTCATGTAGCCCGGGTGTGAGTACAACTCAGTTGGCCACCACCAATGGTGTATAAAGCAATATATATATTCAATGAAAACATATGTAGTTTTATAGATAATAAATAACAATAGAAAAATGTAAATAGGTTTCACATTTATAATTCTTTAGTCAATCTATATTGCATTCGGGTTCACGGTGACACCCAAGCCAATCATACCTACTTCATCTCATGCCAGATTCTGAACTATACACCATAGGGATTTATAAAATTAATATTTAATGGGATTTAATTATTTAATTTAATTATAATTTCATTATAATTTAATTCGGTACCCTAGAGAATCAGTCTAGGTACCATTATCTTGGGAACTTGGAACATCGGTCCAACACCAATATCTCGGGGGCCTAGAGTATAAGTCAGGCACACCATGGGTACTTGGAGAATTAATCCCTCACCCACAAATCATTGTTCACATGAATGCATCAGGGGCCTAGAGAATTATTATGGCACCCCATGGGTATTTGGAGCATCAATCCCTCACCCACAACTCATTTTTCACATTTACATATACATGTATCATGGTTTCACATTCCTAACTCATTTATCAACCATTTTCAACATGGTTTACCATTTTATTTATCAATCATAACCATGGTTGACTAATTTTATCAGAAGTAACAACATGAATAATCCACCATTAATCCATTTATCTTCAATCATTAGAAAACTCATTAACTCATCAAATTTAAGCCAATAAACCCTTTAAATCCCATTATCAACCATAAAATAAGGATTTAGTTCAATTACATTAACCCATTATTCCCCTTTTTACAATTTATAACTCATAATTTCAAGTGTATTGGAACACCCCATGGGTTTCCATCAAGCCCAGTCTCAAATATATAATGGGTCTAATGTGATCCATGAAGGGTATCACAATCACATGGAAATAAATTCATTATTTCACATTTAAAATGAAATTTCCCAACATGGAAATGCAACGATAGAACTACCAGAATGAGATCATGATCAAGACTATGGGAATTATAAATTAGACCACCTAACTTAGGATATTTTATGAAAACTTTCCAAAACTTATCCATTAATCAATGTAGAATAATCAAATTCACAACGGTGAAGGAGATCTAGCATCGAAACATAAAATAAAGGTCCAACGAAATAAGATCCATTAAAATCTGGATGTAAACCATAAATAGCAGAAGGAATACATCCCTATCCAAAGGAGAAGAAATAATAGAGAGAGAGGAACCCAATCTAGGATGATATCACATACTAAATAGAAGTCGATTTCTTTCACTGTATCATCTATTCGTAAATAAAGGAGTTTAAGAAGCCTAGGAATCCTCTCAGAAGCCTTAAGAGAAAAGAAAACTGGTTTAGGTTGAGGGGTGATTAGGGATAAAAAATGGGGTTCAGGAATTTTTAATTAAATTTTTTGATCTTATAATAATCATGTTCATGGTTTCTTAGGCATGCCACATGGTTAGACAAACCTTACACCCCACCTGTGTGCCCCTACTATCTGGGTGCATGATTTCTCCTGGGTAGGCAAATGATTTGTGTTGTGTCCCACCTCAGATTTCACTAAGTGGTACCTTGAGAGGGTTTTCCACATTTGCAACACCCTAATATTTTTCATTATGTATCTTTTTTAAATAAATTTAATCTCTTCTATAGCTTACGTTTCTCAGAACACCGAGCTTAAATGAACTCCAAAATATTATAATTTTAACACGACCATTATAATCTAGATGTTAAATTGGAAAGTGTGAATGGTATTAACTATATTATGAAATATATATGAATTTAATATTCAATACAAATTTATTTATTCTTAGTAAATAAACACATAATTTTTAGTAAATCGATTTTTTTCTTCAAATATATATTTTCTTCAAAAATTGATTTTTATTTCTTTCTATGAGAAAATAAATAAAAAAAATTTTGAAATTTTTTTAAAATGAATTTTATAAAATTTAAATAATTTTTGGATTTATATTGTTAAAATTATTTTAGGATGAATTTTTTTGAATTTTCTGAAAATTTTAATTTTTAATGGAATAGTAAAAATATACTGATTTTTATAAAAATCCCATTTTCTTTATATTTAAAAGTTATTTTATGATTTTAAATTGATATAAAATTAAATTAAGTAATTTTTAGTTATATATAATCTAATTAATTACATTTAAACAATCTTTGTACCTTATTTTGGTATAAGTATATTTTTGGGCATAAAAACACATTTTTCAAAAAAAAAAGTTTTCTGTTGCCTTTTGATAGTTTAATTTTAAATGAAATATTGAAACTTATTTTTTCTGAATTTTTAAAAATGGATTCCGTTTTTTGAATTATGATATAAAAATTATTTTATAATGTCATTTTAATTTTTAGGCATAAAACATTTACCATGGTAAAATAATGCAGCGGGTTAAAGTTAAAAGGTAAAAGCTTAAAATACCTAAAAACTACATCATTAAATGGGTGTTTGATGTGTTTATAGTACTTAAACAAACTTTAAAACATTAATTATCATCAAAATTAGTTGGAATTAATTCCACCCAAATGTAGTTGGCTTTAAATATAAAATAATCATTATTTAACCACTTAAAACCACCCATCCTCAAGTATAAATACCAACCCTCACCACCCCCTTTCTCATTAAAAGCCTTTAATATATTCAAATATCTACCAAAAACTATACTCCCCAATATAACCACATGTAATTTCTATTTATATCACCCAAATACCAATTCCAAGTTCCTTAAGGGTTCCTTCAATGAGTTGATATTCAAGATGTAACTTTCTCAAACAACCTCTCTTAATTTATATTATTTTCATACCTTCTATTCACCCCATTAATCCATAAAATCATAATAAGTCCATTATAATTTATATAATATAATTTTATATTTATAATGGAATATATTCTATCCACCCCTTTTATCATCTCCTCTTATTCAAAGAAATGAAACCATTGTCCAAATTATTGCGATTAACCATCCCCATGGATAATGATTTTTCATTTTCCATTACCACCTTCAAATATGTTCATAAAAGTATTATTCTGGTTAAATATGATTTTTATAGGTATTTTATTACTTATTTAATGTTTTGAAACTAATATATATACATAATATTAAATAAAATAAAACTAGTTCGTGATGGTTGGAAAACTAACCAAAATAAACTTAACATTTATCATTAATGTTTTATCGAATGAATCATCTTCATACAAAAATTAAAAATGATATTTGAGACCATTTAAAATTATGGAAGTGAATGAATATAATATCATTTCAATTATATGGTTTTATTTCTATTTTACAATAAAATCCATAATTATACACAAATAAACCGACCATGAAAACCATGAAACAAACGCACCTGAAACAATGAAAATAATGAAATATTATTAATGAAAGGGTTGTAAGATGTTATAAAAGTAACATATAAGGTATTATAAATATTATTTTTGTTATATAATTAATTTATATCATTCTTTAATCCTTTATACATGATGTTAAAGTATGAAAAACTAAAGGGGGAGTGAGGTAGGAGTTTCTCATCTCACGTTTACTTTTGTGAGATCTATGCATTATTCACCACTTATTTATTTTTTGTGGTGTGTATACTTTCCTTCAATATATAGTATCATGGATCTAATTATATTCACATTATTCAATGTTTCATTTGATAATTATTAATTTTATAGGGCATACAATTTGACTGATTAAAAAGTGGTAAGGGATTTCTTAACGCAATTTCCATTCATTGGGTTAAACTTCTAATTCATTGATTATACCATGTTAAGATTATATGTGAGATTAATTTTGATTATATTATGTTGTATTTACACTTTTTTATGTGGATTTACATTTAATATACAAAATCAATTCATTTTATTAATACTCACCTCAATGATATAATATTTATAATGGGATTTATTTTGAAAATTATATTTTTTAAAATTTCCCTTAAAACTTTCTTTTTCTTCCATGTCCATGTTTTCTAAAAAAATAATTAAATTTTTTACTATTATCTTATATTTTTTAAAATTATTTTTTATTCATGTTTTATTTTTGACAAAATAGTTTTAAGGGGTATTTTTTTGTTTTCTAAATGAGGTTTTTATAAATTTTCTGACAAAAATACGGAAGGAATGTTTCTTTAAAATTATATGACATGAGTATATTTTCCCACCATCATGATTCCTTAATGCTTATATTTTTCCTTTAAAATATTACAAGGTTATTTTCAAATAAAAAAAATTCTGTATAATTGCATGTATCTTTAAAAAAACTATTTGAAAATATAAATATTATTTTTTTGAGAATTATTTCAAGTGATCACTCAAAATTATTTTCCATCTAAGATAATATTTATTTATGTTACATATGATTTTATGAGGATATTATTCAAGGGTATTTTACTTATTATTTTTATTTTTGGTTTATTTTTATAATAGAATAGTATTTATGAATCCCATTTCTTTTCCATGGGTTATGCTATGATGAAATGTTTATGAAATCTGTTTCTTTTCATGGGTTCTATATGAAGAATGATTTACGTTCTTGTGGAACACATATATATGGTTTTCATTATGTTAAGGGTGGGACCTATATATCCCTCAAATTAATTGGATAAAGATTTATATATTATGAGATAACAATTGGAAAAAGTTTATGATCATGATCCACTATGGGAAACAAGTGCGTCCTGATCCACTATAGGAAACAAGTGTGTCATGTTCCACTATGTTGAAGGTATTGGTAGTTGAACTTGAAATATGAAATGGTTTTGTATATTTATGATGGTTAAAAACATTTATGGCATAAGATTATAGATCATGATTGATTAATAATTATTTATCACTCTTTTGGTTCATGTTTTCTGAAATGATAATTTTTATGCCATGAATCGTGTTTATGATCTATGATAGATTGGGTATCAATTTTGTAATTTATGATCATGATCACATAACATTATTCTTATCTAATTATTTTATATGATTACGTATTAATATTTCCTATGTTTAACCTTACTGATCATCTAAGCTTTCCCTTTTCTTATGTTTCTTTTCCCTAGGATATGAAGAAAGGTATTAATTATGAGATTTCAAAAATGGTTCTAGTTATGAAGGATTAAGAAGGAGATAATGTGGATGTTTTATAAATTGGTTGTTTGTGTTTCTTAGTTTCCGAATATGATAAACCCATCTAGTTTTGGCATGGTTTTGGTATGTTATCTAATGAATTTTCATTTATTTATATGTAATATCTATGTATAAAAAGAGTGAGTTGTTATAGTTGCTATTAGAGTAAGGTTTAGTTAACATTTGGAAACTAGTATAATAAAACCATAGTAACAACACTAAGGTTAAGTCTAAGTTAGAATCCTATAGATTTGGTAATGATCATTAATAACCTAGGATTAAACCTAAGGTTTCATATATTGATATTTTATAAGAATTTTTTTTTGATCATATGGTTTCTCACACTATTCTTTTTGGGTTTTAGGAAATGGTTGGAACTAAGAGAATTCATGTTAATGTTGAATGTGATTGATAATGGAATAATATTCCTCATGAGAAAAAAAAATTAAATGGGAATTGAAATGTAAAACCATATTATTATTCCTAATTATCAATCTCATAATATGATCAGTAATCTTAACTTTGGTGACTTTTCAGACCCATCTGATAAAAGAAAGATGGAGTTTCCTGGTGACCACAGAGGAAACAAAGTTCAATTTTTCTCATATAAATCTTGTGGGAAGAGGCGTCGAGGATAATGTTTTGAAGGAACCAAGAGAGAATTTCGGTGTGGAAAAGAAGGACACAAATCAAGTAATTAAAAAAGAAATATAAAAGGTTTAGTTAATGAAATAGATGAGAATAATGGTATTTCTAAGGCATTACTGATAATTAGATGTTTTAAATATAGAATGTATAGGAATTATGAAAATATATTCCCTAGGGGAAAAGTTTGTGAAGAGAATCAGAAAGGTTGTATGAGTAATGTTTATATTGCAGATGATGAAGTACCTATGAATGATAGACGATATGGAATAAATGTTAAGTAATAAAATGATGAAGTCTGGTTAATGGTTTAATAAGGAAGTGGATTTATTAAGTGTTTATGTATTGGAATTCAATAATAATGGTGTGGAAGTACTTTTATAGTATTATGGAATAATGAAACATCTAAGGATTGTTCTACTGTAGTTTTTTTAATTATTTGAAAGTATATGTTGAATGGTTATATTAACCATGAAAAGTGATTGAGGTTGTAAGGTGATATTTTTTGAGAACAAATGATTAAGGGAAAGATAACCCTTAATATGTTCATGATATTGGGATAATAATGAGATAAATATATGTTTGATTGTGATAAATTAATTGGGATTTATTGATAAACTTAGAACCGATTAGTAATATGATTGTGGGTTGGTTTAGGTATTAAATTTATAGAATTTTTGGATTTATGGTATGAGGAAAGAGTTAATTTTTGAAAATATGCATGTTTTCACTATGGTTTTATGGTAATTCAGGTTATTATCATGTTTCAAGAGAATACATGTTAATGATTTTAACATGTTTGGTGTGTGATAGTTAAGAGAGACATTGTAACACCCCATGGTTTTGAAAATAAATATAGAATGCAATTTTATAATCTATCCATTAAACACAACTTTGCCTCTTCTATGTTTTGAATTTCGAAAAATGGTCATCTAGAGTTGTGTTCAGTAAGTCATTTGGAGTCTGATAAAACAAATTGGATTTTTAGTGAATAGTAACATACCCATATGAATAGTAATTTGAATAGTAATATGAATAGTAATATGACCCTTATTAATAGTAAATAATATTATTGTTTTATTTTCTTAAGACAATAAGATAATGAGATCTTAATTAGTTTTTCAATGAGAAATAAAACTAAATGCACTTTAAGATTGTTATTTTTCAAATTAAATATTTTATTTAAAAATTAAATTAATAATATTTAGAAAATTATTTTTGAAAAATGGATTTCACTCTTGAATTATACACATCGAAAAATGGTTAGGGTGAATTTTGGGAATTTTTCTGAAACAGTTGATTTTTCAGTGAATAGTAAAAAATACAATTTTTAGTTTTGTTGTGTTTATGACATCATTAATTATGTAATAATGATTTCATAAATCTGGTAGACTTGTGTATAGTTAAATAAGATGTGAGGTGTCCCAAGTGGCTTTAACCATGGGCAAATACCATGGTAAAACCCATGGTTTTGCAAATACCACCCATGAGTTGTCCCTTGGAAATTATTAAAATAATCTCTCACTTTTCCTATAAATAACAACTCTTCCCTTCATTGAATACATTACCAATTCTCCCTCAATGAAGCTCTGGACTCCTTACCTTCATATTAGTTCTCCCAAGTTTTCCTCAAGCCCCCAAGGTCCCATCCTTCATGTTCTAAGGGTTACTCTACAAGGTAATAAAATTCTCAATTTCTTTCTTTTTCCTTTCAAGTTCTCTTTTATGTGGTATATCTTTCAAGTTTCCATACCATGTTCTTATTATTATTCTCATTCTTGATCTACTATATATTTTTATTCATTTCTTGATAGGTAACCCTTGTCCCCTCTCTTTTTAATATTTTCTAATACCATGTTGCGTAGCCGTAAGGCTGCTGAATTTTTGTAAGCAATTTCAAAATTATTCTTTTATGTTGAGTTCTTTATTTATTATTTCTTCATATCTTCTTTCCCAAGAGTAATTAAATCTCCAGAATATTTTATATTCTTGATTTTCTCATGTTCATGAGAAATTCATCATCAATATTCTTCTTTTCCCCCACTTGTTCAAGGAATTAAAAACATTGTCCTTGATGTGTCGAATTACCGACATCATGGACGATGTTATTTCAATTTGCATTAATTCTTTCAAGTCTGGTCATGAAACCATCTATATGGTTTAAATAGGTTATAATATATGTTTTATGAATCACCCATGGTTCTGTAATTCTTTGTTACTCATGGTTCTAATTTATAAAACAAAATGAGGTTGTTATTATCAAAGAACCACTAAAACGATCTAAACGAACATCATCAATGTTTTAACTAATGAATCATCATGATGGTATATAACACAAAATCATTATAAGATCATTTATTTCTCCATAATTTATTTAATAATATGTATTAACAATTCTGGATGTTTAACCATGTTTTAAATGAACTTCCATTCATAGAAACAAGTAAACGAACCATGAAAACCAAGGGAGAAAATGCTTCCAAAATATGAAAATTGAACCAGTTGAACCCACAGAAAGGGACATTAATGAACCTAATAAGGTTATAATGAATTAATCACATGTATAGGAGGTTTTGGGAATATTAATTAGTGAATCTAAATTTGATAATTCAGGTCATTAAAACAAACGAAGAACACACTCGAGCATAAGGTAATGGGTTTCTCATCTCACTTTTATTTCTGTGAGATTTTCATTTTTCGCCACTTATTTCATATATGTGGTATAAGTGTACTTGTATTTGATATATAATAACATGATTATATATATATATATTAATGTTATTTAATTATTCACTTGATATTTATTAAGTTCTGTTCATATTATTCGACTGATCACATTGTTGTAAGGGACTTTGTCTCAACTACCTTTTTGTTGTGACTAACTTTATATTGTGCACCTAATAATCCTTATGTGTTGTACTTACTGCCCATTTGATATCACTTTTCATTTGATATTATATTTTTATTAAATATTCATAATTCTATATCATGGATATGTTTGTTGTCTAAGCCGTATACCATTTTACATACGGTGTTTATTTGGAAAGTTATTTTAATTATTATGGAAATATTGATGAATCTGTATACGCTACTCTATACGGATATTGAAGAGGCATATTTATCTTTTATTGAATCAATGTATAAAGAATGATTTGGACATGCAGTGGTGGGTGGGGCCCACTATATCCCCTCGATTCTTCGTTAGGTCTCATGAAACAAAACAGTTTGGCGACAAACCCTTCGAGTTTGTTTCAAAAAATCAGAAGGGCTTCTACCCATAGAACTAAACCATTTTTACGGTATTATGGTTTCATGAGCCAGATACATGACGTTCAATTAATAAGAATTATCTTTATTCATTATCAGTTATTATTATTATCCATGAGGTTTTCACTATGACAAAATCTATAGATGGAGTTTCATTCTCAGCTTATTAATAGAATTAGTTATTCATTTATTCCCTATGACGTATTGATTATGTCAGATTTATTGTGATTCACTAATTATTGTACTCATGATTTCTCTATTTTTAACCCTTACTGAGCATTTGAGCTCACCCCTTTCATTGTCTACCTTCAACTGGTGATGAAGAAAAGTTCTTTTATTGAGTTCCTGGGGATTCTGTTTTCAGTTTTTGTTATGAATTGTATTTTGTAAACTTTTCCAATGTAATTTGAGTAACATCTATGTATCTAGTTTCTTCAAGAATACTAAACTGATCATTTCTTTGGGATTTTCATTCCTTCTAACCATGAAAATATCATAAGTAATGCACCGGCTCCAGCCTAGAGGGGTCAGGGTGTTACAGTTGGTATCAAAGAAAGTTTATTAGAAAAATTGGAAACTAGAGTAGGAAATGTATAGTAGGGAACAAAGCCCTGAGGTAGTATCTGATGATTAACATACAAGAATTTCCTAGTATTTTGGTAAAGAATATATTATTTTGATGTTTTAAGAAATACGTCCCTGTCTGTATATGAGCAGGTAGAGGTGGCTCTAGCACAGGTGTATCTAGGGGTAAAACCCAAAAACACCGCTTTGAGCTAGACTCGAACGGGAACTGGGGCACGACAACGGGCCTTGCTGCACTCTTGGTTACGAAACTCCCGGGGGATATGCTTAGGATAATTCACATTTTATTTACAATCCATTATGAAGGAGTTTAATGTAAATTTTTCCTCATAGGAACCATGTTTATAAGATTATCTATGCATAGAATTTCAATCTATGTTGCGTGATTTTCTATTTGAGATTCATAAACTAATATAGTGTATCCCATTATTTAGAAATGGAGTCTAATGGAAGAAGGGGAATCAATACTCATGGTCAAGGTTGGGATCTCTTTACTGTGCAAGTCAACACAGTCAATGTTGGAGCAGATCAGATCATGAACATATTGGGACAACTTACTCAAGTTGTAACGAATAACCATTCAACACCTGTGTTGGATCATTTCATGTGGAAAAATCCCCCATATTTCAGTGGGACTACTAATCCAGTGGTTGCTGAGCAATGGATCAAGTCCCTTGAAAAAATATTCATGGCGTTAAGATGCAATGAAAATGAAAAGGTATTACTGGAAGTATATTGTCTCAAGGGAGACGCTGATCAATGGTGGTCCCTAATTCAAAATACCACAGAGGAAGAAGAGCTAGAGGATATGGAATGGAGGACTTTTAAGTAAATATTATTCGAAAAATATTTCCCTTGTGAGTAATGAACTGAAATGAAGAGGAAATACCTTGGCTTAAAACAATGGGAAAAAGACAATGTTGCAGAGTATGAGGCTACTTTCACAAGGCTGGCCAGGTATGTTGTGGATTACATACGTGACTCGACAGACAAGATTGTTCATTTTTTTGAAGGTCTTAAGCCAAGTCTTCTAAGGTCACTGGCTTCTCAATCATTTTCATCATATGATGAAATTGTATCAAGTGCCATCAAAACAGAAAGGAAATTTTCTAGATAAAATCTTTTCGAAGGAAACCAAGATAAGAAGCGGTACTCTAATAACAATGGAAAAGGAGAAGCGCCAAAGAAGAGAAAGGGAATAAAGCTATTCTTGTTATGTGAGAACTGTGTAAAGAATCATCTTGGTAAATGCTTGAAAGGCATGGGAGTATGCTATAATTGCAGAGAAAAGGGTCATAGATCTGATGAATATAAGGGGAAGAAACAATTCAATGATATTCAATGCTACAATTGCAGAGAGTTGGGACACTATGCAAATGAGTTTCCTAAGCGCCAAGGAAACATGCCTCAAAAAAATCCAAGAGGGTAAGGGAGAGCCTATGCGATTACAACCGCGGAGGTTGAAGTTCCGAGTGACGTGGTGGCAGGTAATTTAATTGTTTCCACAAACTTAGTCATCGCTTTATTTGATTCTGGATCATTGTATTCATTTATATCCTCTCAGTTTTCCAAGAAAATTAGATATGTCCAGTTTGATTTAAGAAAGGATTTTTCAGTCAAAACTCTCATGGGATGTATCATTGCAACAAAGCCATGTCGACTAGTCCCCCTCCAAACACCAAAACATGCTTTAGTTTCCAACCTTATCATCATACCCATGACTGAATTTGATATAATTATTGGTATGGATTGGCTATCAAATTAAGATGTGAGGATTTATTTCAAGAAAAAGGAAGTTACAATTTTTGAAAATGGTGTAGAATCCCTTATCTTTAGGTCAGAAACTTCACCACCTAATTCTTATCTAGAACCAACCCCGGTAGCTCTATTGAATTAAATACTTAGAGAGGAAGATAAACCAATATCTATGGGAGAGGAAAGAAATATTCAAATTGAAGACGTGAACATTTTGAAAGGGTACATTGATGTATTTCAAGAGGATTTACCTGGACATCCTCCAGAGTGGGAAGTTGAGTTCTGTATTGATTTAATTCCTGATGAAAACCTATATCAAAGACTCCTTATAAAATGGCCACTGTGGAATTAGTAGAGCTAAAGAAACAACTAGAAGATTTTAGTGAAAAAGGATTTATTCGACCAAGTGTTTATCCATGAGGATCCTCTGTCCTATTTGTCAATAAGAAAGATGGATCCATGAGTCTTTGCATTGATTATAGGGAAATCAATGCTATTACAATAAAGAATAAGTATCATTTTCCCGGGATTGATGATTTATTTGACCAACTTCATGGATCTCAATACTTTTTGAAGATTGAACTTCGATTTGGAAATCATTAACTACGTGTGAGGAAGGAATATATTCTGAAGACAGCATTTCGAACCAGGTATGGGCATTATGATTTTACAGTGATGCCTTTGGGACTGACAAATTCACCCTCTGTTTTCATGGATTTAATGAATAGAGTTTTCAAGGAATATCTTGATAACTTTTTTGTGGTATTCATCAATGATATCTTGGTATACTCAAAAATCTATGAAGACCATGAGGATCATTTGCAAAATATTTTGAAAACTCTTAGACGAAATCAATTATATGGGAAGTTTAGCAAGTGTGAATTCTTGCTTTAGTCAGTTTATTTTCTAGGCCATATTGTCTCTAAGGAGGGAATCCTAGTTGATCCTACAAAGACAAATTCAATACAAGAATGTCCCACACCAACAAACATAACTAAGGTACGCAGTTTTATTGGATTAGCAGGTTATTATCAGCGTTTCGTGCAGAATTTTGCCCGACTGGCTAACCTGCTAACAAAGCTCACATGTAAAGGGGTTAAATTTGTTTGGAAAAAAGATTTTGAAGAATGTTTCAAAGAACTGAAGAGAATATTAGTCAATGCTCCTATATTTAATCTACCATCAGGGAATGATGGGCTTGTTATTTATAGTGATGCTTCAAAGAAAGGACTTGGTTGTATCCTTATGAAAAATGATAAGGTTATTTCTTATGCATCACAACAGCTAAAAGTTCTTGAGAAAAACTATCCTACTCATGATCTTGAGTTATCTGTTGTAATCTTTGCTTTAAAGATATGGAGACATTATCTCTGTGGTGAAAAATGTGAGATTTATACTAATCACAAGAGTTTGAAGTATATTTTCTCATAGAAAGAACTCAACATGAGGCAAAGTAGATGGATTTAACTACTCAAGGATTATGATTCCATGATACACTACCACCCAAGGAAGGAAAATAAGGTGGTATATGCTTTGAGAAAAAAGTATCATGGAGTTTTGAACAAGATGAGAGTTGAAAGGGATCCTATTTTCATAGATCTAATAAAGATAGATATGGGAATAATCATGGAAGGTGAAACATCAATGCTTTTTCAAATGGTTGTCAAACCATCTTTACTAGAAATGATAAAAATTTCTCAAGATGATGATGATGAGTTTCAAAAGAAGATTAAAGATGTGGATGATGGGAGATTGATTGACTTTGTAAATGAAGATGTAATTTTGAAATTTGGGAAGAGAATTTGTGTTCCTGATATACCTAATCTAAAAAGGGAATTGTTGGATGATTCTCATAGTTCCAATTTCTCTATACACCCTGGTAGCACTAATATGTATAGTGATTTGAAGGAACATTTTTGGTGGGACAACATGAAGAGGGAGATTGCTGATTTTGTGTCAAGATGTATGGTTTTTCAACAAGTGAAAGCTGGAAGGCAACAGCCTGGAGGAGTATTGCAACCTCTTCCCATACCTAAGTGGAAATGGGATAATATCATGATGGAATTTGTCACGGGACTACCAAATACTCCTAGAAGGAATGATGCAATATGGGTCATTGTTGATCGTCTTACCAAGTCAGCACATTTTCTTACTATAAGAGAAGATCTACCACTTGAACGTCTAGCAAGACTATATATTAATGAATTTGTGAGACTTCATGGAGTACCCCTATCGATTATTTCTGATCGTGATCCATGTTTTACATCAAGATTCTGGAAAGGTCTTCAGAAGGCCCAAGATACTGATCTTCATTTGAGCACTGCCTACCACCAACAAACTGATGGACAATCAGAACAGACTATTCAAACATTGGAAGACATGTTGAGGTCTTGTTCACTTGATTTTCAAGGCATGTGGGATCATTATTAACCACTCATAGAATTTTCCTACAACAATAGCTTCCCTTCAAGTATTCAGATGGCACCCTATGAAGCACTGTATGGGAGGAGATGTCGTACACCAACTTGCTGGGATGATATTGGTGAAAGAAAGCTTGTGGGCTCAGCACTTTTTGAAGAAACAATGGATAAGGTGAAGATTATCCAAAACCATATCAAAATAGCTCAAAGTAGGCAAAAGAGCTATGCAGATAACCAAAGGAAGGATTTGGAGTATCAATAAGGATATCATGTTTTCTTAAAGGTATCTCCATGGAAAGGTATTATACGATTCGGTAAGAAGGGAAAGTTAAGTCCCAAGTACATCGGACCTTTTGAAATTCTGAACCAAATTGGAGCAGTATCTTACCGTTTAGCAATGTCGCCAAGTATCTCTAAGGTTCACAATGTGTTCCACGTGTCAATGTTAAGAAATTACATGCCAGACCAAACACATGTACTCACTTATGAAGAAGTAAAACATGAGCCAGATCTATCTTATTGTGAAAATCCTATCAAGATTCTTGATACTAGAGAACAAGTATTGATAAATCGGATGACTCATCTGGTAAAGGTCCTATGGAGGAACTATAAGATGGAGGAAGAAACATGGGAGCCTGAGGATCTTTTGTTAAAGACATACCCAAATCGTTTTAGGTAATATTTTGTGAATTTCGAGGATGAAATTTTTGTAAGTAGGGGAGAATGTAATACCCCAAGGTTTTGAAAATAAATATAGAATGCAATTTTATAATCTATCTATTAAATATAACTTTGCCCCTTCTATGTTTTGAATTTCAAAAAACGGTCATCTAGAGTTGTGTTCAGTAAGTCATTTGGAGTCTGATAGAACAAGCTAGATTTTTAGTGAATAGTAACATACCCATATGAATAGTAATATGAATAGTAATATGAAAATAAATATGACCATTATTAATAGTAAATAATATTATTATTTTATTTTCTTAAGACAATAAGATAATGAGATCTTAATTAGTTTTTCATTGAGAAATAAAACTAATTGCACTTTAAGATTGTTATTTTTCGAATTAACTATGACTTTATTTGAAAATTAAATTAATAATATTTATAAAATTATTTTTGAAAAATGGATTTCACTTTTGAATTCTACACGTTGAAAAATGGTTAGGGTGAATTTTGGGAATTTTTCTGAAACAGTTGATTTTTCAATGAATAGTAAAAAAACAATTTTTAGTTTCGGCGTGTTTATGTCATAATTAATGATGTCATAATGATGTCATAAATCTTATCGACTTGTATATAGTTAAATAAGATGTGAGGTGTCTCAAGTGGCTTTAACCATGGGCAAATACCATGGACAAGCCCATGGTTTTTCAAATACCACCCATGAGGTGTCCTTTGGAAATTATTAAAATAATGCCTCACTTTTCCTATAAATACAAACTCTTCCCTTCATTTAATTCATTAAAAATTCTCCCTCAATAAAGCTATGGCCTCCTTACCTTCATATTAGGTCTCCCAAGTTTTCCTCAAGCCCCCAAGGTCACAACCTTCAAGTTCTAAGTGTTACTCTACAAGGTAAGAAAAATATCAATTTCTTTTTTTTTCCTTTCAAGTTCTCTTTTATGTAGTATATCTTTCAAGTTTCCATAACATGTTATTATTTTTATTCTTATTATTGATATACTAATATATTATGATTCATTTCTGGATAGGTGACCCTTGTCCCCTCTCTTTTTAATATTTTCTAAAACCATGTTGCGTAGTCGTTAGGCTGCTGAATTTTTGTGAGCGATTTCAAAATTATTCTTTTATTTTGAGTACTTTATTTATTATTTCTTCATATCTTCTTACCCAAGAGGAATGAAATATCCAGAATCTTTTATATTATGTATTTTCTGATGTTCATGATAAACTCATCATCAATATTCTTCTTTTCCCCCGCTTGTTCAAGGAATTAAAAACATTGTCCGTGATGTGTCGAATTACCGACATCGTAGACGATGTGATTTCAATTTGCATTAATTCTTTCAAGTCTGGTCATGAAACCATTTATATGGTTGAACCAGGTTATAATATATGTTTTATGAATCACCCATGGTTCTGTAATTCTTTGTTACTCATGGTTCAAATTTATAAAACAAAATGAGGTTGTTATTATCAAAGAACCACTAAAACGATCTAAACGAACATCATTAATGTTTTAACTAATGAATCATCATGATGGTATATAACCCAAAATTATTATAATATCATTTATATCTCCATAATTTGATTAATAATATGTATTAACAATTCTGTATGTTTAACCATGTTTCAAATGTACTTCCATTCATAGAAACAAGTAAATGAACCATGAAAACAAAGGGAGAAAATGCTTCCAAAACATGAAAATTGAACCAATTGAACCCATATAAAGGGTCATTAATGAACCTAATAAGGTTATAATAAATCAATTAAATGTATAGGAGGTTTTGTAAATATTAATTAATGAAGCTCAATTTGATTATTCAGGTCATTAAAACAAACTAAGAACACACTCGAGCATAAGGTAAGGGGTTTCTCATCTCACTTTTATTTCTGTGAGATTTTCATTTTTCGCCACTTATTTCATATGTGGTATAAGTGTACTTAAATTTGATATATAATAACATGATTCTATATATATTAATGTTATTCAATGATTCACTTGATATTTATTAAGTTCTGGTCATATGATTTGACCGATCACATTATTGTAAGGGACTTTGTCTCAACTACCTTTTCGTTGTGACTAACTTTATATTGATCACCTAATAATCCTTATGTGGTGTACTTACTGCCCATTTGAGATCACTTTTCATTTGAAATTATATTTAAATTAAATATCCATAATCCCATATCATGGATATGTTTGTTGTTTAAGTCGTATACCATTTTACATACGGTGTTTATTTGGAAAGTTATTTTAATTATTATGGAAATATTGATGAATTTGTATACTCTAATATATAAAGATATTGAAGAGGCATATTTCTCTTGTATTGAATTAATGTACAAAGAATTATTTGGACATGCAGTGGTGTGTGGGGCCTGCTATATCCCCTTGATGCATCGGTAGGTCTCATGAGACAAAACAGTTTGGCGACAAACCCTTCGAGTTTGTTTCTAAAAATTAGAAGGGTTTCTACCCATAGAACTAAACCATTTTTATGGTATTATGGTTTGATGTGCCAGATAAATGACATCCAATTAATAATAATTCTCTTTATTCATTATCAATTATTATTATTATCTATGAGGTTTTCACTATGACAAAATCTATGGATGCAGTTTCATTCTCAGCTTATTAATGGCATTAGTTATTCATTTATTCACTATGCCATATTGATTATGTCAGATTGATTTTGATTCACTTATTATTGTACTCATGCTTCCGTTATTTGTAACCCTTATTGAGAATTTGAGCTCACCCCTTTCATTGTCTACCTTCAACAGGTGATGAAGAGAAGATCTTTTATTGAGTTCCTAGGGATCTCATTTTTAGTTTTTGTTATGTATTATATTTTGAAAAAATTTCTAATGTAATTTGAGTAACATCTATGTATCTAGTTTCTTCAAGACTACTAAACTGATCGTTCCTTCGGTATTTTCATTCCTTCTAACCAGGCTAATGTCACAAGTAATGCACCGGCTCCATCCTAGAGGGGTCAGGGTGTTACAGACATTAAGTTTTTTGGGGGATTAATGATAAGTTGATTTTGAAAATTTAGTGACCTTCATTTAAAAGTTTTGGATTTTAATATTTTGGAAGGTTCATAAGGGTAACATTTTATAAAATTATCTACATTAAAATTTGGATGAGGTTTTATAGATTAATGTGTTACTTAACTATATGAATATTTATACATATTGGATAAGTTGTGATAACTATTTTTTTATCATGATAACTAGATACCAAATGAATGAATTTTCATCCCATTTTGGATCTTATGACCCATTGGTTCTTTAGGCATTACAATTTCAACTTCATTTCTTGGAGTAAGAAATGAAGCGAAAATTGATCAAGTCACAACCAAAGAGTGAGATTGTACTTATGAGATGAAATCAAGTAAGTATATCTTCTGAAAATATTTTGAAATAAAATTTTATCCTATTATCATAATTTTTGATGATATCAATAACCTTTTTTAGACCTTTTTGGTCTATGGTTTTGTGTTCATTAACCTTATCTTGATCATTTTCTCTATCAATCTCCATCAGAACTTGATAGTTAGAATTCTCTTCTATATCCATATTTTCACTTTCCACTAATTTTTTCCTAATTGGAATCCTATTTTTATGGTGACCTTCTTTCTTATGGAAATGAGAATGACCTTGTTTGTTTAAGGTTCAAACTTTACAATCGATTTCTAATGGGTTTATTCATAGAACCGGAAACACCCAATGATTCTATATCCATTTGGACCTACTTTCCAAAGGTAGGTGCTCATTAGTTGTGGACCGATGAGGCTTAAGAATTTGAATTGGTCGAGAGGATGGGAGGTCAGGATCATCACACCTTTTTAGGGGGAATTATTGCCTACTCCGGGACTCTCTTATAGATTTAAGTTATGTTTATGAATCCTTATTAATTCACCAAGCATGAAAATGAGTTTTCCTTTAGATTTGGAAATTGATGATTGATATGTATGGGATTTATCGAATCTTTTATATGTATTTGAGGTTATTTATCAATGGATAATCATCCGTATGTATTAGAGATCCTTAGTAAATGGTATCCTTCCATACATTATATAGAAATATCTTGGTCATTATGATGACCATACTAGTTTTAAATCCACTCAGTGGGGCACTTGAAGTTTATTTTCATTCTGAAAGACAGGGATTATTTCAGAGTTGGGATCATACCCACAGATGGGCAACCTACATATCCTTGTTAAAAATGAATCAGAACCCATGTAGTTTGATAAGAAGGATATAGTTTAACATTCTATGGGATGGCAAAGAATTAATGAAATATGGGATTGAACCTTATAAAGGTTTCCTACATACTCTACTTTTAAGGTAGAGATCAAAGTCTACGTAGTTCGGGTAAAGAAATATGGGGTTTATGCATGGTTAATAGCCCAAAAAGAGATTTCATTTTTACTTTCACACTCTAAGATCATGTGATTCATGCTCGGTGTGAGAAACAAGAGTTATCAGTAAACTTGATGATGGTGCCATGAAAGATGCAGTCATGAGAAATGATGTGGGGCTTATGTATGTATGACTACCTAGGTAAATAAAGACCAGGACTTAGGAAAGAATCCCAAGAGTAGGGTCCATAAAAATATTTGTACTTTATGGAGATTTGGAATTTTAACCCGAGACTTACTACTAAAAAGGAACACCAAATTAAGAGGGACTTATTATTGGGTTTTATTCCTGATAAGGAAGCCCAAATCAAAATAAATTAAGATTGGGGCTTACTCCTGAGGAGGATGCCCAATGTCTAAGGAAATTATAACTGGGGATTACTCCTGAGAAGGAGGCCTAGGTCAAATGGACTTGTAACTTAGGGCTTACTCCTGAGAAGGAGGCCCAAATCAAAAGATCTTCTCATCTCAAAGGATGAGGTTATATAGGAAACCCCTAACTGTGGTGACATAAATCTTGTAAGTCACGAGGTTTTGGGAGAGGTTCTCACAAAATTCCTTTTAGATGAGGAAGCCAATAAAGGATCCATGCCATAAATGGCTTTGAAGAGGGTTTTTAAGGCTATGTCCTGAAGAGGAGAGGTGGATTTGAGGAAAGGAGGTGACTAGGAAGGAGGCGCACAAGTATTGTTCTGGTGCGCAATTCCTGGTCACGCAAGTAGACTTGCTCAACATGAGTCACCTTGGGCGATGAATAATCTATAGGGTAATACTTGGGTGACTTTGAAATCAAGCCCTTAGTATCATCCCTAGAGCCTTTCAGAAGGGTGGCGTGCAAGTTCCCTTGAGAGGGCAAGGCGGCGCGCAAGTGTCTTCATTTCCTTTAAGGGATGGACAATTAGGCGCACAAGTATTGATGAGTTCTAACACTTAGGCGTTATTCTTCCTCTTTAGAGCTTCCCTTCTAGGTAAATAATTACCTTATAAGTGTTATAAATACGGCAGACAAAGACTTGGGCGACCAGAACTTGAATCTGAGTTTTGAAAAAATTTCCTTGAAATGGGGGGCCCACATGGGCTATTTATAGGCCACTTGTGTAACACCCGAGACTTTTATAAGAAATATTTTGTTTTTATGTTATATACATCATCAAAGGAATCTTTCACTACACACAACACTAGCTTGGATTTCTTTACACGCAATCGCGGCCTTCCTCGATAGCTTGCGTTGTACGCAATACCGAGTTTCACTAAACAACGACATGCTATTAAAATATTATTAAAACTAGTCATTATGAATAGTAATAACCACTTTTTGAAATTTTGTAAATTTTATTTTTCAAAATGGACTTCATTTTTGGATTCAGAAAATCGAAATTATCCTAGGGTGAAATTTTGGTATTTTTCTAGAAACTTTCAATTTTTGATGAATAGTGAAAACACTGGGTTACTATTTAAAAACCGACTTTTTATTTAAATAATTATTTATTTTATTTAAATTTATTTTAGGTAAAAATTGATACAAAATACATATATAAGTTCAATGTAATTCATTGGAGTAATTTTATAATAATTTTAGATATATAAAAATTTTATTGAACTTTTCACCGTCTTTTACCCACCTCCTAGGAGAATTTGCAAATTTACATAAAACTTAATTTTACCGATTCTGTGAGTGGAATTTCAAAAATTTGAGAGGCACGGTTGATTTCAGTAAGTAAAACGTGGTTCAATGAGATGAAAATAATTTTTGGTGAATAGTAACTTTTTACTTCTATTTACCACGGTTAAAAGTAAATAGGGTAATTGAGAGTAAAAATGATATTATTATAACCCCAACACATGTCCTAATTCTATTGGATAAGTGTAATTCGACCAAAAACAACCTTAGGAATAAAATATGACCATTTAGGCCCACTTGGATTAGATTAGGACATTTATTATTAATTTATTTAAAGAAGGGTTAAAATAGTTAAAATCAAAGTTTAATAAGTAAATAATTTTTAATATAGGGTTATACATGAGATAAATTATACTATAAATATTTATTAGAAATATAAAAATATTTCCAACATAATGGTATTTTATTTGTAATTTTTAGACATTAAATATTCTAATTTATTTATGACACAAAGATGATGCAGTAATTATCTTATTAATGAAATATTGACATAATTGATGTTATAAATACCCAAATAAATGTAATTTGAGACTTTTTATGAATTCCACTAATTTTATAGGTTAATATAACATGTTAGAATTTATTTAATTAACTTTTCTAGAACTAATCATTCTATTATGATTTTCATAAAAATCAATTACTAAATAGTGTCAAAATTGACATAAAATAGTTTTTAAAACAAATATTATATTATTAATTGTTATTTTATTCTTAAAAATTTAAGGTTCGGAAAAATGACTTAGATAAGGTTATATATATTAATAATAAACAACTTGGGGTTTGTTTGGCTTGTTATAGTAAGTTTATTAACCTTATAGTGTAAGAACACAAAAAGACACGGTAAAAGTAAAATTATCTAACTTAAAGTTAAATCTAAATGATAAGGTTAAAATAGTAAACTAAACTTGTCCAAATTCTATTGGATGAGATTATTTCGACCCATCCCCACCTTATATTAGAAATAAATCAATTTGAAGATACTTAAAACCGAATATGGCTTTATAATAAAATAATATTTTTAGTTTTTCCAAAGGTGCCCCTCTCCTCCCTTATAAAAGGGAACCTCCTCCCTCTCTTCCTCACACCACTTTGAGCCTTCAAGCATGGAAAAACCCTGACAATTTCTCCTCTAAACTTCCCTAGAAACATCCTAGAGGTCCTGGTCTTTTTCAAAGACCAATTTTAGTACCCTAAAAGGAGGTCTCAGAGAGGCGCTTCAAAGAAGAGGTAATGTCTGTTACCGATTCTTTCAACTTTATTTCTTCTTACACTTCTTCTTATTTAGTTTTTTCATTATGAATTAATAAAATCAGTATCACTCATATACTGATATGTTATTATAAGTATGAAACAACCCTATTTCACCATCTATCCATCATACGGAAAATGAAATCACCGTGCGTGTGTACGTACGGAATACTGTCTCCATGCCGTGGTGTAATCTATTTTCCTTACTTAGATGGGTATAATGGTGTAAAGAATGAATATATATGATTATTGTAAAGTGATATTGATTCTGAAATAGTATACATACACTCCAATACAATTCCACGATCATGGGAACGGTATCATCACTCGTGCGTACGTACGGAATACCGTCTCCACGATGTGATGCGACTCATTCTACATGATCTTCATTGCATAATGATTATATAAATGAATTGAATGAATGAATATGATATATATTACACTAATAACATTCTGGAAATGAGTTATCTATAACCCAAAAAAGAAGAATAATAATTTATTTGACAAAACACGCATAAGAACAAAAAGTAATAAACACCCGAATAACAAGTAGTAATGAAATATTACTAATAAGAAGCTAAGAATATGACCATATATGATATCATAAAAATAAGTATGATTCTGGAATAAGTCAATAACATTATTTAAATCATTATACAGGAGGTTCGGACACTTATGAAGTAAATTGTACCTAAGGTAAGGGATAACTTTTCCAATCTCGTTCTTGTCTGAGATTGTTTATTCGTACGTATTTACTGGGGTTATTGTTCTCATCCATGTCCATGTTTCCTAAAAATGGTTTCATGTATGTTTAAAGTCCCTTTTACCCATTTTTTACTTTTAATACATGGTATGTATGGAATCTTTCTTTTACGAGGTACTTTTTGACTTTTCTGACAAAAGTACGAGGAGAATGTTATTTTTAACTTATACTGCGTGAACGGATTTTTATGGTTTTATAAAGCCTTATTTTCATGAAGCTTCCTCCAAAATATTTCATGACTATTTTTAACAAAATCCTTTTCTTTTAAAATTGCATGAAATTTTGTGAAAAGAAAATGATTTTGAAGATGAAAGGATATTTTCCTCAAGAATTCATTTCAAGTGTTTTATCAAAACCATTTTCCATCTAAGATGACATTATTTAATATGTGTATGTTTCAAGTTTAATGTCTCTATGATTTACATGGTTCACTTTTCTTATGATGAAATGTCCATTTTTTTATATGGATTATGAAATGATGGGATGATGTTTATGAAACCCATTTTATTCTTTGGGTTATGATGAATGTTTTAAGTTTATTTTGTGGCACAAGTAAGAATGATTTCATTATGATATGGGTGGGACCTATATCTACCTCCAATTCATTGGGTAAATATTTTATATCTCATAAGATAGACATGGCTGGAACGGCAAGTTAAAGCGGTTCAGTGAAATAGGACTGAAACGAGGAATGAACACGGTTCAGAAATGGACTTTGTCCACTAAGATAGTCTTGGCAATGAGTCTTGACTAATAAGAAATTATTCTCTATCATTATGTATGTATTCCGCAAAGCTTCATGTTTTAAGTTATGATTATTGTGATTACATTTCACTACCATGATTTTTCCCATGTTATGAAATTATGATCTCTTTTGCAAGGTAAGATTTCCAAAATGTTATGTTCTTATGAATATGATGTGATTGATATTTATTTTTTTTACCCTTACTAAGAATTTGAGCTCACCCTTTTGTATGTTTTCTTTCCCCAGGTCAGGAAGAGGTTATTAAGTAAGATATGCCAAAAGGGGCTATAGATATGATGAAATAAATGGGAGACAGTGTAGACGCTTTATGAACCAGTTGTTTATGTTTCCCAGTTTCTAAAGACACTATACCTATACGGTCCTTTCATGGTTTTTTTATATATTGTAATAAGTGTACTTCAATTTTGAAGTACTAACAATGTATGTAAAGTATGGGTCGTTATAGTTGGTATCAGAGGAAAGGTATAGTCAGCCTTTGGAAACTAGGATGTGAAAGCCTTAGTAAGAATCCTAAGGATAATTCTAAGCATAGAACACAATCTTAGTGTTTTAGAAATGGCCATGAATAACCTAGGATAAGACCTTAAGTGTGAAATTTTATTCTTGATTATGTGGTTTTCCTTTTATAATTAGTGTTGCTCACACTATTCTTCTTGGTTTTAGTTAATGGTTGGAACCCGAAGGAACCATGTTAATGCGGAATGCGACGGGCAATGCAATGATTGTCCCCCTGAGCAACCAAACGTTATGGGAGCTGGAATGAAAAATCTTGTAGCCATGCTCACACAACTTTCTCAAGCTATGAATCATGCATGACTTCCAAATGATCAAAGGAAGGAGAAACATTCTGTTGAATCCTTCATGAGGCAATGTCCACCCTCATTCAGCGGGTCTACTGATCCATTAGTTGCTGAACAATACATCAGTACTACTGAAAAGATATTTTCAGTTCTTCAATGTTCTAAACATGATAAATTCATCTTAGTAGTGTATCATTTGGAAGGTTATGTTGATCAATGGTGGAATCTTATCAAGAATACGAGTCCAAGAGATGAAATTGAGTCCATGGAATGGGACAAGTTCAAGAACTTATTTTTCAATAAGTACTTCCCTCGTATTCTCCGAACAAATATGGAGAAGGAGTTTCTTTAACTAAAGAAAAAGGATGATGAATCTGTTGGTACCAATGAATAAAATTTTACAAGACTTGCAAGGTACGCTTCTGGTATTATTATCCAACCTGAGAGTAAGATCGATCGATTATTTAGTGGCTTAAAACCAAGTCTTCGAAGGGCGTTACCCATAAGGGACTTCAATAGCTACAAGGAAATCGTTCGATGTGCTCTCAAAGTTGAGATGGAGATTGGAGTAACCCATCAGTCATATGGGTTTGATAAGAAGAGGAAAATTGAATTCATAGGAAAATCTAAAGAGCACACTGAAAAGAAGATGAGTTTTCCCTTATGCTCAAAGTGTGGAAAGAAACATGGAGGGAGTTGTCTTAAAGGGACAAGTAAATGTTTAAAATGTGGAAAGGAAGGTCATCGGGCATTTGAATGTCGCAATGATGGGAAGAAGATGTCTAGTGATGTGAACAATGAAAAGGCTACACAGAGTGCACCTCCTACACTTCAATTTTACAAGTGCAAGGAAATGGTGAATTATGCCAATCAATGCCCTAATCCAAGGGTTGATGATGATGGTTGACGTCAATAAAATCTTAAGGCTAAAGACAAAGGAAAGTCACATGCAATTTCTATCAGTGATATGGAGTACGATAACGAAGTGGTGAAAGGTACACTTACCATCCACTCTAAAGTAGAAAATGTTTTATTTGATTCTGGATCCACCCACTTCTTTATTTCTGAAGAATTTTCTAAGGGTATCACCATATTACCTCAACAATTAGATGTTGAGTTAGCTGTGACAACCCCTAATGGCACAACAGTCGCATCAAAAGTTTATAATTCTTCTCCGATTGAAGTTTGTGGGAAAGTGCTTCCTGAAAATCTTGTGATCCTTCCTATAGTGAAATTTGATGTGATTCTTGGCATGGATTGGCTTTCTCTATATGGAGCTCATATCAATTTCCAAAGAAGGGAAGTCACATTTCATATTCCGGATCAATCTTTGATCGTCTATCGATGCAAGGATGAACAAAACCTTCTTGTGGAAATTTCTTCCATCTTATGGGTCTTGATTCCACTAAATGAAGGTTATTTATCTCAAATGGTTGGTGAGAAACTCACGATTAAGAATATACCCATTGTACGGGAGTTTGATAATGTCTTTCAGGAGGAATTGCTGGGTCTTCCACCAAATCGTGAAGTTGAGTTTTCAATAGAACTCGTACTGCGTGCTTTACCTATTTCAAAGACACCTTATAGAATGGACCCAATTGAGTTGCAGGAATTGAAGAAGAAACTCCAAGAGAATCTTGATAAGGGGTTCATATGCCCTAGTGCGTCACCTTGGGGATCACCTGTTCTGTTTGTTAAGAAGAAAGATGGATCAATGAGACTCTGCATTGATTATCGAGAACTTAACAAGATCACTATCAAGAACAAATATCCTCTCCCGCGCATTGATGACTTATTTGACCAACTACGCGGAGCTCAATACTTTTCCAAGATTGATCTTTGTTTAGGGTATCATCAATTAAGGGTCAAAAGGGAGGATATTGTAAGAACCCTATTTTTTCTTCTAAAGACTTTGGAATATTCTTGATAATATTCCAGAGCAGTTCCTTCAGACGGCGTGTGATTCTGAGCCCCGGAGTGGCTGGAATTAAATTTTCAGTGCGTTCACACTGGAAATGCTAAATAAATGGGATAACTCCTAAACGGAGTTCCGGATCAGGGATCTGAGTGTAAGGATGGGTCCGGAATGGGGTGTTTACCCTATGAACGACATAAAACTTGTCGTCGCGGGACGTTTGAACCCCTCGCCCGCTTCTGGAACATTAAACGGATTAATTAATTAATTAATTAATTCGTTTAGTGTTGAAACTCCAGTATCTTTTAAACGGTGGCTCGGATTGGAGAACCGAGGGCCCCGTTGAGTTCGGAGCGTGCCGTTTACCCTAGGAGGGGTATAAGTTTCACGGGCGCGGGCCGTTTGTGAAAAATGGCTCTAGGGGCGTTTTCGTAATTTGGCGGCCTCGGGCGCTAAGTTTAATAACTTTTGAACGGGGCCTCGGATTAAAATTCTGAGATGTCCGTTGTGCTCGAGTGGTGGTTTTTACCATAGGGGAGGCTTAACCTCGACCCCGTCGGGAGTTTCGGATGCGGGTCTTTTCGGGGGTTTTAAATTAACTAAAATTGTTAATTAATTTTATTTAAACACCCCTCCCCTCCTCCCTTGAGCCCCCTGGCGGAACCCCTCCCCTCTCCTCCTTCATCTCCGGAAAGACGGTCCGGCGAGGCGACTCCGGCGAGGTGCGTTGATGTCGGTGGATCGTCGCGAAGCTTCGGGCGAATCCCCACGAGGTAGGATGTTGCGTTTTGCATTTTTCATTCTCGCACTTAACTTCCATCGCGATTTTGCACGGTTAATTGCTGCCCGACTTTCAAACTAAGCCCATGAACACGTAGTATACAGTTATCTCTTTCTGACGCTTGTTTCAGATTTGAAATCGGATTTCGGAGGCGTTCGCAATCGTTCGCCGAAGTTTGCCGGAATTTCGGGTTGTCCCGACGGTTTCCGGCCGGTTTGGGTGCTCCGACAGTCCAAGGCGTGGCGGCAGGAGCTTCGGCGGCTTCAGGCGGGGGCTCTGGTGGCGACGGCGTGTGGCAGCTGGCGGAAGCGCTCCTCGACGGCAGGCGGCGGTGGCCTCTGGCTCGGTGGTGGCAGGCAGAGGGCGCCGGCACGGGGCGGTGACCTAGGGTCGCGGCGCGGCGCGTCTTCAGTGGACAGAGACCCGCGAACCGCGGGTCTCCGTGGGGGTCCAGCGAGACCGTCCATTCGGGCCGGTCGGGTGTCGGTAGGCCACCGCCAGCTGGCCGCGGCGAGGTGAGCCGGGCCCGCGGCCGGGCCGCAGGCCGGCTGGGGGCGGACCGACCGGACCGGGCCGGTCCAGCCCAAGGGGTCCCCCCCCCTTCTAACTTCAGACGTTCGTAGCTTTCGCTACGGACGTTCGTTTTGCGCGCTGTCTGTGGCGGCGTGGGCCTAACGCAGAGGCGGAACTTTTGAAATTTGGGCAATCATCTGAGAGTCTCTATTATGTTGGGAGAATGTCTCCCTTGAAAAATAAAAATAAAAAAATATTCCATTTTAGATGAAGGTGAGTATAAGTGTTCTTTATTTCTATTGTTTCTCACCCGAACAAACAAGGTGTGATGTGTGTACATCTTCTAATCCCTTGTTTCAGTGAAATATCGAGTTAGGGTAAAGTGAGTTTGGAATTTGTTATGTCTTGGAAAAACTTATCGGGGATTACGGTGTAGTTGTTATTTGCAACGAAAGAAGAATTCTCATTCAGGTGGTTTCCAAAGCCTAACTGTGAGGCTGAAGATGCTTCAATATTTTGAGCTCTAGCCATAGGTCCCAGAGAGAAGCTGGCGCGTAGTCAAGGGAAACCCCAGTGTCATTTAAACCCTTGTGCAAAGTCTTATCCTCAATATGAAAGATAAGAAGAGTTTAAACCTATGGTGTCATCATATTTCTTCTACTTTTCATGTTCGGTGGAAATAGGTGGAGGGCCTTGTACCCATGTCATCGCCCAATGTTATTCCCTCCCCCTTTGGTTTCCATTGAGTCTTTAGAGAAAGGTATGAAGTTTGGCTAGACAGGTTGACCACACGATTTGCACTTGGTTAGTAGTGACCATGCCCCCAAAAAAACATGTAGATAGAAGAATCTCCACTATTAGTTCATGGTTTCCCAAACCGTGCAAACTAACCATGTGGTCGTCCCAACACTTTATATTTTGGGGTCTTTCTGTACCGGCCCATGCTGGTCGATTAAGATTGTTGGTTCTTATGGTGGGGAGCCTATTTTTTTCCCCGTACCAATAACTTAGACTTATCCATGGTCAAGGATTGGTGGTAGGTAGTCTCATTCGGATCTATCAAGCTACCTAAATCTTCCTTGGCTAACCATTGACATTGGAGAGTGCCCAATGGTTTAGTTATAGCAAGGTATGTGTAACATTGTTCGATGTTGTTGTTCGTTTGAGTGAATTGCTTGAGTCCTGTTCGGATAGTGTTTGAGGATTTTTCCTTTGGGATAAAGCTTGAATGTGATTGATTGTTTCAGGAAAGTGGTGTATGATTTTTTTGTGAATTATTCATTCCTAAATTGATCAATGGAGGCATTTTGGCCTTTGGGGGCGAAACCTGGAAAGGGAGTACATCTTGGTTTATCAGTCCGGTTTGGCTTTCGTATTTGGCCTTTCTGTAGCTTTCCGAGGATGGAAAGTTTTCATGGTGGGGAGACTTGTCACATACATGACTTATTTTGAAGTTAAATTTCATTTATTTTCCTTTCATTATTTGTTTTGGATGGTTTCCAAAGGTTTTATGGAGAAATAGATGAGTTTTAATGAATTGAGCCAAACCGGGAGCCCAATTCCAGATTTAAAAATAAATTTTGTTTACTTTATAACATTTTAATTTTTTAATATTTTTTCCTCATTCCAATTCCAAAATGGTCTCCTCTGACCTATTAACACCAAAATATAAATTTGGAGCCTTTATAAATCCATAATCATGGTGGATATGAGTTTTTATTTAAGATATTTGGCATGCCCGAAGGCTCATTTCCTGCATTAAAAACAATTTTTAATTTTTTTATATATCCTTCATTATTTGCGTTTTTTCAGTGATTCTACCACCCCCTCGACCTTAAGAAACCCAGGCGCGCTCTCATTGCCTTTACCCCCTCCTTGGAGCTCTCTGAAATCGCTAATTAGGCTGATCTTCATAGGGTGTCTCAAATCGTCCAGAATTGAAGAGGTAACTTCATCCCTTCTTAACTCTCTCAATTCTTACTCTTTTCCCTCCATTACAGTTCCTAAATTACCTCCTAAATCTTTTTCGAACAATAACTGAATTTTGGCTGTTTTCAATTTAGGAAACTAATGTTTTTGGAGTGACTAATTCAGGATACTTCAAGTAGGTGAGTCTATTTCTTTCCTCTTTCAAATTGCTTAGGGTTTCTTCCCTAATTCTTGAATTATAAAAATTCCAGAAGTTAGGGTTCGTTCCTAGGTTATAAATTACTTTATTTTTGGGTGAAATATTGTGGTTTTAGGTTTCTTTTAACTTCCTTGAGGTGCGGCGGTCGCGCGGTTGATGTTTCTCCCCAATATTTGAGGGTTTCGACACATTCGGTAGGTGATTCCGTGGATAACCATTTAATGATGAGTTAGTTTTCTTGATTAAAAAATTTTACAAGTTCCTTATGTGCTTTTCATTATGAGGAAACCATTTTTGGTAGCAATAGTAAAGCATTTGTTTTTAAAGTTACATTTTTTCTTGAAGTGTGTATTTTTCAAATGTATTTCATGTGTTATCTCTTGTGGTTGTTTTGTAAAATGTGGAAGTTATTTATTAGTTGTTGAAAGGGGCTGACAATTATGGTTGGGCAATGATATAGTTCCATGTGGTCCTAAAAAGGGGGTGTATTTGAATGGTTTTATTTGTATAAACTTGTTATACTCCTTGAAAGTGTTTTATGGATTTGTGTGTTCTCATTGGTATCTTTTGTGATATTATTCAAGGTGATTATATAACATTTGAAAGTGGATTGTTACATGTTTATTGGGATGCCAATTCTGTTTTGGTAGGGTCTTGGTGTGCTTTTGGCTTAAAAAGAGGTTTTTGAAATGGATTTTATGTGCAAAGTTTGGGTATACTCTTTATAATTTTTTTATGAAAGTTTTGAATGGTTTATTGGGTTGTCTAATAGGTGAAACTATATCAGCAAACTGTTTTGGTAGGAGTATATTTTTAAAAGGTCCATTTAATTTGTGAAAAGTCTGTTATGTGATATGTATCATCTTGGAAATATTTTATTAAATTGTTTGAAGGAGATATTGAGGAGTGAAAGTGATGTGAAAGTGATGTGGAGTGTTTTCTGTGAGTGTGATGTGAAAAAATTTAATTTTTGATTATGAAAGAAGTGTTATTTTCCATGTGTGTGGGATGTTATATGAGTTTAAATATCTTATAATTGTTTAATGGTTTTGTGGAAGTGTTGAAGAAATGTGAAATGTGTTGTGGGCTATTTTGGTGTGATTCGGATTTCAAAATCATTTTGAAGGAAAAATGGATTTTTGTCACTTGTGTGGTATACATATGGGCTGTTTGGTGAATTTTTGATGTGGAAATGATATTTTCATGTTCAATGTGTATTTCTTGACTTGTTGAACTTGTTTCAGCACAAGAGAAAAACCTGGGTTTCTAGGTGGGTGGACGTGTACTAGTATGCTAGTGAATCCGTGGGGTTTGGACTCAGCTTCACTTAGCAAGATTGACGCTTACAACTCTAACTAAACTATGATGATGATGATTGGGGACCACTAGGTTATGGGTATGTTCCCTACTAGTGGCTCATGCATGAGAATGGATATTTGTGATGGTTACTCTCACCGAGATACGAGGTACTTGGGACCCACAGCTAGCTAGTGCCTAGGGGTTATTTCCTATTTCTTGTGCTCATTATTTACTTTGTACTTACCGTCGGCATACGGTATAGTTGGCTTGAAAATTCACTAGGGTTGACATTATTTTTAAAAGTGTTTATTCTTAATGATATCCCACTTGAAAACTGTTTTTATTCAAAGTTGCATCTTTTAGAAATTGTAACTAGCTTTTCATGTTTTTGAAAACATGCATGCTTTTCATCTTTAAATGTTTATCACATGGAATCTCTTAGTGGTGGTATCCTACTGGTCATTGTCTCACACCCTACTTACACCCTTGGGTGTAAGTAGACTTGGTTATTTTTGTTGTCATAGGTTGGGTACAGTTTTTTTGTTCCAGTGGTTCGGGTTTCTAGCAGGTCCTTGGTGGTGAAGTCTTGTGGAGGTGGCTTGAGGGCGGTGCCCCTTGCCATGAGGGTTCTTGGGCTATCCTTATTTGGCTTTGTACCTTTGGTATAGACCTTTTTAGTTGTTTTAAGCTATGTAATTCAGTTCTGAATTTTTTTAAAAGATTGTTTGGTTTGAAAAATCCAGATTTGTTTCATTGGATTCTTTTGTTGTTTTATGTTTATAAACTCAGGTAAATCGTTCCCAATTTTCATTTTATGATACCCGGGTACTTGTTCCAGCCCGTGGGGATCGGGAACGCCCTTCGGGCCTTGTCACGGGCTGGGTTTGGTTCCATTTTGGTGGCGATCGATTCGGTTCGTGACAAGTGCCGCCCAAAGCGGATAGTGTCGAGGTGTGGTGATTGAGCCCTTGGCTTGTAGTTCGGGGCAGACGTGTGGGATGCTGGGCATTGGTGGTGTTTCTTATGGGACTGTAGGCGACTCATTTTCTTGGGCTGAGCTACGGGACGGAGATCCCCTTACGAGCTTGTTCGGGCTTCTTGTCGAGCATACATATATGTATATACCTTGTTCGAGTACCCACTCCTTGGGTTTTGGCTACTCTCCTTCCAGGAGAGGCGAAGACGCGCGGGGTATGCCACGTGCTTTCCATGTCTAGCTTCATGTGGTTGGATGAGTCTACTCTCCTGCTATAGGTGGCGAAGACTCGACGGGAAGTTTATCTTCTCACCATTTCTAGCTCCTTGTGCCTGGACGAGTCTACTTCCTTTCTCTTGTTGGGTTGAGCTGGACTCTCTGCTGTGTTGTTACTCTTTAATGCACCCTCAGTTGTACTCCTCTACTTTTATGTTCGCTCTACTGCTCACCCTTCGGTACCTCCTTTATTTCTCCCTCGAGCCTTCGGGGTATCCTACTGAGTTTTTTTTATACTGACACCTGCTTGGGCTTTGCCCGCACTTGGTGTGCCCTTGCAGACGACGGATAGGTTGGTCGTGACCTTAGTGGAGCGTAGGAGCTTGGGAGCTTGGACCGCGTGTGGTGGTCGTGGCTGGGATCCAGGTGGGAGACCCGTCAGCTATTCCTTTTTGTTTACCTGTTGCCGAGTTGTGGTACCTTTTCTGGTTGGGCACGTGTTTTGCCCCTTTTTCATTTTCAGCACGTTACTTGTATCTTGTAGAGGTCGATGCACTCTGTGGTTTATATATAGCAGTTGTTCTTTTTACTATGCTTGTATTTTATTTTACTCTGCAGATTGGCATTGAGTTTGCTGCGTGTGTGTGTACAGGTACTTAGGCAAAGGCCTCCCCGAGTTATTGTGCCTTCGGCGCTGGTCGCCAGTCCCTGGCCTATGGAGGCGGGGTTGGGGTAGTTGCGGCTCGAGCTCGGGTAGGGTCGGGTCGTGAAAAAGTGGTATCAAAGGTGGTTCATTCCTTGGGACGTTGTTCGGATGTTCCTAAAATAAAATGAATTGGTTGGGATTTAGGGCAACAGTGTTAATGTGTCTCGAGAGTGGCTCTCAGGCCAAGGAGTCCAGTGATGGTGCGGCGGCCGACGTATCCATTCACCAGGACCTTGATAACCCTCTTGTTGACTCGGTATGCTGAGACACTTGTTATAGGGAAAATTTTTGTGTGCATCACATAGGATTGATTCTTTAACTGTCCTTCTTGAGTCAGCTCCCCATCGTTGCTATTGGTATATACATATATGCTCATCTGACCGCGGCACTCCTTGATAATTTTCAGGATGTCCCCGCGAGGACAGCCAGCCAGGATACCAGCTTTGGTTCGTGACGGCGACCATGTGAGCTACGAGGCCACAGTCTAGGACCCATCATGTGAGACCCTTTCTCCGGGTGGTCCGATAGCAGCACCCCCACCTGTTGAGCAGTAGGCAGTTTCAGCAGAGCAGGCTGAGCTTGAGCGCAGGTTGAGCGCACTCCGTGAGTTCCAGCGGCAGAGACCGTTGAGGTTCAACGGTGAGCCAGACCCTCAGGCAGCAGAGGTTTGGCTCGAGGCAGTGGTTCACCTTTTCAGGCTTGTGCAGACGCCGACAGATCAGAGAGTGGCTTTGGCATCCACCCTTTTTCGTGGAATAGCTTGGCGTTGGTGGAGTCTGGTGACTCAGTTCTTGGCGAGTCATCGCTTTCGTGGGGCGACTTTCAGTTGCTGTTCTGTGAGGAGTTTTTCCCCTCCTGCTTGCGCTCCTTTCGGATTCAGGAGCTCCTGCAGTTTCAGCAGGGAGGGATGACGGTGGCCGAGTACGTGGCTAGTTTTGCAGACCGTGCACGCTTTTACCCGGACTTGGTCCATGACGACAACATCCGAGCGCGGAAGTTTGAGCAGGGTCTCCGCCGAGAGATTCGTGCTATCATAGTACCCTTGGTCATTTCCACCTATGTCGGGGTGCTAGAGCAGGCGCTGGTGACATAGGGATTCCTGCCACATTCTGTAGTTGGTAGTGGCAGCAGGCACGTTGGAGCTGAGACGTCTGTCGTGGCTAGTGGGTGTCGGCAAGCAGGACCTCAACGCAGGTGGCTTTCTGACAACCGGACTCAGGGGCATGGTCGTACACCACAGTAGCGCCAGAGGACACCAGGGCAGCCCAGAGAGTGCTGGTGCTATGCTTGTGACGGGTGAGGTCACTTGGCACGGGACTGCCCGACCCCAGTTATTGAGAGCTTCGGGCAGGCCGCAGGTGCACCACCACGGAAGAGGCAGCGCCGTGATCGGAGTAGTGGCCAGAGAGGTGGTGCTAGCAGAGGAGTGGGAGGATTTGGTAGTGTGGGACGGCGTTACGAGATCTCCCCATCACCACTAGGCGATCCACGTCAGGCTCCGGGAGCTGACAGTTGGGACTGCAGGTAGCCGCGAGATTTGGATGTCTACAATCATGAAGAGCACGGGATGGTGAGGGGTACCCCTTGTGACTCTTATACTTCTTGTAGTAGAATTTTTAGGCTCTACGTGTGAAATGATTTTCTCCCGACCCCTTGTTTGAGGTGTTACCAGGGTGACGCAGCGCGTCGGGTGTAACCCTGTGTTGGTAAGGAAAAAGGCGTGAGACCTTTTCCTTTAGTCGATGGTGTTGAATCCTTCGCCTTTTGAGCGTGTAAGAGAGCATCGACTGTGGAATCTTGCATGACCATATATCCTTGGGTGTTTCACCATATGGATATTCTGAAGGAGGGAATCACCAGGCCTTGTTTCAGGTGCGGGCAGTGATTCCAGTCGCGGCATGTGATGTAGAGGTTTGACCGGGGAGGTGAGCTACCCCCGAGGGCCTTCGGGCCATTTGAGACCGTGCAAAGGGATGGCGAGGTACCCTACCGCCTTGCCCTAGCCCCGAAGTCTGAAGTGGGTGCACGACATCGGCAATGGTCGACCTAGCGTGAACAGATCAATCCTTTGGTCTGTGTGCGGTGACGCAGAGCTGTGCGTGGGTTCTTCTGGGTATGGGAAAGCCAGGTGTGGGCTTAGTACCTTGTGTTGCTCCCTAGTTTTTCTTTTCGGGGACGAAAATCTTGAAGGAGGGAATGATGTAGGAACCCAGTTTTTTCTACGAAAGACTTTGGAATATTCTTGATAATATTCCAGAGCAATGCCTTCAGAAGGCATGCAATTCTGAGCCCCGGAGTGGCCGGAATTAAATTTTCAGTGCGTTCACACTGGAAATGCTAAATAAATGGGATAACTCCTAAACGGAGTTCTGAATTAGGGATCCGAGTGTACGGATAGGTCCTTAATGGGGTTTTTACCCTACGAACGACATAAAACTTGTCGGCGCGGGACGTTTGGACCCCTCGCCCACTTCTGGAACGTTAAATGGATTAATTAATTAATTAATTCATTCATTTAGTGTTGAAACTCCAGTATATTTTAAACGGTGGCTCGGATTGGAAAACCGAGGGCACCATTGAGTTTGAAGCGTGTCGTTTACCCTAGGAGGGGTATAAGTTTCGCGAGCGCGGGTCGTTTGTGAAAAATGGCTCTAGGGGCGTTTTCGTAATTTGGCGGCCTCGGGCGCTAAGTTTAATAACTTTTGAATGGGGCCTCGGATTAAAATTCTGAGACCATCGTTGTGCTCGGGTGGTGTTGTTTACCCTAGGGGAGGCTTAACCTCGACCCCGTCGGGAGTTTCGGATGCGGGTCTTTTCGGGGGTTTTAAATTAATTAAAATGTTAATTAATTTTATTTAAACACCCCTCCCCTCCTCCCTTGAACCCCCTGGCGGAACCCCTCCCCTCTCCTCCTTCATCTCCGGTGATACGGTCTGGTGAGGTGACTCCGGAGAGGTGCGTTGATGCTGGCGGATCGTCGCGAAGCTTCGGGCGAAGCCCCACGAGGCAGGATGTTGCGTTTTGCATTTTTCATTCCCGCACTTAACTTCCATCGCGATTTTGCACGTTGAATTGCTGCCCGACTTTCGAACGAAGCCCATGAACGTGTAGTATACAATTTTCTCTTTTCGATGCTTGTTTTGGATTTGAAATCGGAGTTCGTAGGCGTTCGCAATCGTTTGCCGAAGCTTGCGGGAATTTCGGGTTGTCCCGGCGGTTTCCGGCCGGTTTGGGTGCTCCGGCGGTCCGAGGCACGGCGGCAGGGGCTTAGGTGGCTTTAGGTGGTGGATCTGGAGGCGACGGCGTGCGACAGCTAGCGGCGGCGCTCTTCGACGGCAGGCGGCGGCGGCCTCTGGCTTGGCGGCAGCAGGCCGAGGGCGCCGGCACGGGGCGGCAACCCGGGGTCGCGGCGCGACGCCTCTTCGGTGGACAGAGACCCACGAACCGCGAGTCTCCACGGGGGTGCAACGAGACCGGCCGTCCGGGCCGGTCGAGTGTCGGCAGGCCGCGGCCAGCTGGCCGCGGCGAGGGGAGCCGGGCCCACGGCCAGGCCGCGGGCCGGCTGTGGGCGGACCGGGCCGGTCCAGCCCAAGGGGTCCCCCCCCTTCTAACTTCCGACGTCTGTAGCATTCGCTACGGACGTCCGTTTTGCGCGCCGTCTACGGCGGCGCGGGCCTGACGTAGAGGCAGAACTTTTGAGATGGTTGTGGGAATTTTCAATTCCCGAAACGAGGGACCGCGGAGGCGCGACGTGTCTTTAAGTAGACGAGTGTTTTTTTCGGGATTCTTATTTTGGACGGCGCGGACAGGTCCGACGTCCGTTTTGAGCGCTGTCAGTGGCGTTGGGACCCTGGCATCGAGGTGGAGCTTTCCATTGTGGTTTAAGGCATTGAGGCCGAAATTGAGGCATGGGCCCCATGGCCCGTGTTTTGAGCTGCGTGCAACTTTTAGCGACTTTTTCCTTGGACATCCGTTCGGGGCGTGCGAGCAGTCGATGTTGGGTGTTTTTTCTGAGGGGATTGCAATGGTACAATCCGCCCGCCCTAATTCGGCCCGATGGTGCGAGGCCCACGAGGGTCGTTTGGGCGTTGACGGTGATTTCCATCTTTATCACCAGACGACCATTTTGGACAAGTGAATAGTCCATTTCGTGTACTTTTTCGAGAGGATCACAACGGTGCGATCCGTTTGTTGAGTTTCGGGACCGGGATGCGGGTCCCACGTGGCACCGCTCGTGTGCGGTGCGCCGGGATGTATCTTTTTTTTTTCTGGATATTCGTTGCACTCAAGTGAGTAGTGCTTTAGAAGTGTTTTCCCGAGGGGTTCTCTATGGTGCGATGTGCTCGACTGTTTTCGGGGCTGAGGCTTGGGATCACGGGACGCCGTTCGGGCGTGAGGCGGTGTTGGTGAGCTTTTCCGTCAGATATCCATTTGAGGCGAGTAAGTAGTCGATCTCATGTGCTTTTCCACGAGGATTACAACGGTGCAATCCGTTTGGTTGTGCGTAGCCTCTTGCGCGATCTTATTGAATGTGGAGCATGAGAGGTGCTCCGGTGGCGGTTCGTCCTACCTTGTTTGTGGCGGACCCTTGGCGTGTGATCGCGCACTCTTGGGAGAGTGATACAAATGGTTCACAAGTTGTAGTTTCCCATACCTGGGCCTTGGAGGTGGGGTTGTTACGTCACGCCTTCGCGTTGACGCTGGGTCCCGTGTGCACGATAGCCTTTGGGCTGGAACGAGGTATACTCTTGGAGTATATGGGAGCGCTTGGAGGTACGTGTGGTTGTTTGTACCTGAGGATGTTTGTGCGCTCAGTTGGGGTTGACTTGGGGCCACACGTCGTGTGGGCCCCACGTGCGTGTCGTGATCTGCTTTGCGTACTTGACCTCTCGTGACGTAGAGGGTCCCGCTACGCTCGTTTGTTTGACCAGTAGGGTGGAGTTTTCCCCTGGCTTTGTGCTCGTTTGTTTGGCCAACAGGGTGGAGTTTTCCCCTGACTTTGTGCTCGTCTGTTTGACCAGCAGGGCGGAGTTTGCCCTGGCCTGGTGCTCTTTTGCCTGACCAGCAGGGTTGAGTGGTCTCCCCCTGGTCTTGTTCTCGATGGTTTGGCCGGAAGAGATGGTTTGGTTCCTCTGCTTCTTCAGCTGTGAGGGGTTTCAGTACTGTGCCCTTTCACCGGACTGCGACACCGTCTGCGATTACAGGTGTTCGTACAGCGTGGGTGTTTTCCCCACTTTCTGGGATGAGATGTCTCGGTCCGCTTCGACAGTGACTCAGCGGATTGGAGCGGGATCGCCTTGTGAGGCATGGGGAGTTTCTCCTATTGCTTCGTGTTCCCTGGTAGAGCTTGTGGTTTCGGTGTGACCAACACTTTACGCAGGCACCGATACTCTACCCAGGAGGTTGTTTCCAGTAGGGCTGAGGTTGTTTCCAGCAGGGCTGAGGTTGTTCCAGCAGGGCTGAGGTTGTTCCAGTAGGGCTGAGGCTGTTCCAGCAGGGCTGAGGTTGTTTCCAGCAGGGCTGAGGTTGTTCCAGCAGGGCTGATGTTGTTTCCAGCAGGGATGAGGTTGTTCCAGTAGGGCTGAGGTTGTTCCAGCAGAGCTGAGGTAGTTTCGAGCAGGGCTCGCCAGTGGGTTACCATCCAGTAGGGATGGCCAGTACAGCAGTGTTCACCGAGCAGTACCATCCAGCAGGGATGGCCAGAGCAGTTCCGGGCTTACCTCCAGCGGGGCTGGGCAGTGGTCCCCAAGGATGGGCTTACCACCAGCTAGGCTGGGCAGTGGCCCCCGATGTTGATCTTACCTCCAGCTGGGTTGGGAAGTGGTCCATGATGTCGGGTTACCTCCGGCTGAGCTGGGTAGTGGTCCCATCGCCAACTTTAGCAGGGTCACCCTCCAGTGGATTACCCTGTTACGGGACTGGGCAGTGTGGCACCCATCGACTTTCTGGGTCTCCCTGTAGTGGGAACCCGTTGACTTCCAGGGATCCTCCAGCGGGGCTGGGCAGGGGGTCGCCTGTCGACTTTGAGCAGACCTCTCGACTGCGGGGCAGTAACGAGTTGTGGTTGACGTTCCCCCAGAACTCTCAAGTACGAGGAGCATTTTTCCCCACCGAGACGCGTCCTTGTGATGCGAGTTAAAACCATGCAGGCGAGTTAGTGCCGCCCAAAGCGGATAGTGTCGAGGTGTGTTGATTGAGCCCTTGGCTTGTAGTTCGGGGCAGACGTGTGGGATGCTGGGCATCGGTGGTGTTTCTTCTAGGACTGTTGGCGACTCATTTTCTTGGGCTGAGCTATGGGATGGAGATCCCCTTACGAGCTTGTTCAGGCTTCTTGTCGAGCATACATATATGCATATACCTTGTTCGAGTACCCACTCCTTGGGTTTTGGCTACTCTCCTTCCAGGAGAGGCGAAGACGCGCGGGGTATGCCACGTGCTTTCCGTGTCTAGCTTCTCATGGTTGGATGAGTCTACTCTCCTACTATAGGTGGAGAAGACTCGACGGGAAGTTCATCTTCTCACCATTTCCAGCTCCTTATGCCTGGACGAGTCTACTTCCTTTCTCTTGTTGGGTTGAGATGGACTCTCTGATGTGCTATTACTCTTTACTTCACCCTCGATTCTACTCCTCTACTTTTCTGTTCGCTCTACTGTTCACCCTTCGGTATCTCCTTTGTTGATCCCTCGAGCCTTTGGGGTATCCTACTGAGTATTTTTTATACTCACCCCTGCTTGGGCTTTTCCCTCACTTGGTGTGCCCTTGTAGACGATGGACAGGTTGGTCGTGACCTCAGTGGAGCATAGGAGCTTGGGAGCTTGGACCGCGTGCGGTGGTCATGGCTGGGATCCAGGTGGGAGACCCGTCAGCTATTCCTTTTTGTTTACCTGTTTCCAGGTTGTGGCACCTTTTTTGGTTGGGCACGTGTTTTTTCCCTTTTTCCTTTTCAGCACTTTACTTGTATCTTGTAGAGGTCGATGCACTCTGTGGTTTATATATAGCAGTTGTTCTTTTTACTCTACTTGTCTTTTCTTTTACTCTACAGTTTGGTATTGAGTTTGCTGCATGTGTGTGTATAGGTACTTAGGCAAAGTCCTCCCCAAGTTATTGTGCCTTCGGCGCTGGTCGCCAGCCCCTGGCCTATGGAGGCTGGCTTGGGGTAGTTGCAGCTCGAGCCCGGGTAGGGTCGGGTCGTGACATATATACCAAAGACGGCTTTCCATAAAGGTATGGACACTATGAATTTATTGTGATGTCATTTGGTCTTACTAATGCCTCTGCTATCTTCATGTATCTGATGAATAGAGTCTTTAGAGACTATCTTGATCAGTTTGTGGTAGTCTTTATAGACGATATTATTGTATATTCAAAGAGCAAGGAAGAACATGAAGATCACTTGATAATTATATTGAAGACCCTGAGAAAGAAGAAGCTTTATGCCAAATTTACCAAGTGTGAATTTTGGCTTCAAAAAGTTTCATTTTTGGGTCACATAATCTCAAAAGAGGGGATATCTGTGGATCCTGCAAAAACAGAGGTTATCTAAAGATGGTCGAGACCAACAATAGTAACTGAGATCTGAAGTTCTCTTGGTTTGGCTGGATATTATCGACTATTTGTGAAAGATTTTTCATGATTATCTAATCCACTCACCAGGTTGACTCGGAAAGGAGTTAAGTTTGTTTGGACGGAGGAATGTGAAGAGAATTTCACGGAGTTGAAAAGAAGGTTATCCAGTGAACCTGTGCTCACACTGCCTTGTAGTGGAGAAAGGTTTGTGATATACAGTGATGCATCCAAGAAGGGATTGGGGTGTGTTCTTATGAAAAATGATATGGTGATAGCTTGTGCCTCACGACAGTTGAAAATCCATGAGCAAAATTACCCAACTCATGATTTGGAGTTAGCTGCGGTAATCTTTGCATTAAAGATTTCGAGGCATTATCTTTATGGAGAAAGGTGTGACATTTATACTAATCATTAAAGTTTAAAGTATATTTTCACACAAAAGGAGATGAATATGCGCCAAAGAAGATGGTTGGAGCTGATTAAGGATTACGACTGCTCAATTCATTACCACCCTGGGAAAGCAAACAAGGTGGCAGATGCATTAAGTCGACAAGACCATTCCAGTTTATCCATGATGAGGATCAAAAAAGATCCAATATTTATGGATTTACAAAGGATGGATCTTGGAATTATAATGAAAGGGGAAAAATCGTATCTTTCTCAAATGAATGTTCAACCATCTATATATGTTAAGATTAAAGAGGCATAGAAAGAAGATGTCGAGTTACAAAAGAAGGTTAGAAATGTTCCTGAATTCAACCTTGATTGTGATGGGATAATAAAGTTTAGGAATCGGGTTTGTGTTCCTCTCATCCCCGAATTAATGAAGGAGCTGCTGGATGAGGCTCATAGTTCTTCATTCTCTATTCATCCTGGAAGCACGAAGATTTATAGGGACCTGGAAGATTACTTCTGGTGGGATGGAATGAAAATAGATGTTGTTGAATATGTCTCTCGATGATTGATTTGTCAGCAAGTTAAAGCTGAGAGACATAAGTCTAAGGGGATGTTACAACCATTACCCATACCCGGATGAAAATGGGAAAACATCACTATGGACTTTGTCACAGGACTTCCTAAAACATCCAAAGTCAATAATTCTATCTGGGTCATAGTTGATCGTCTTACAAAGTTTGCACACTTCATTGATATTAGAGAGGATTTCTCTCTGGATCATCTTGCCAGGATATATGTAAAGGAAGTGGTAAGATTGCATGGAGTACCACTTTCTATTATCTCTGATCGGGATCCGAGGTTTACCTCAAAGTTCTGGTGAAGTCTTCACCATACTCTGGATACATAGTTGAGTTTCAGCACTGCTTATCATCCTTAGACAGACAGTCAGTCTGAGAGGACAATTCAAACTCTAGAAGATATGTTGAGATCTTTCTCTATGGATTTTAAAGGTGGTTGGGATCAACACCTACCTTTGATGGAATTTTCTTATAATAATATCTTTCACTCCAATATTCAGATGGCTCCTTATGAAGATCTCTATGGAAAGAAATGCAGGACTCCAACTTGTTGGGATGAAGTTGGGGAAAGAATGCTATTAGGACCTGGTCTTGTTGATGAGATGGCAGAAAAGGTCTGATCTATTCAACAGCACATAAGAGTAGCTCAGAGTCAACAAAAAAAATTATGCCGACAACCGAAGAAAATACTTAGAGTTTGAAGTGGGTGATAAATTGTTCTTACGAATATCTCCTTGGAAGAGAGTAATGAGATTTGGAAAGAAGGGAAAGTTGAGCCCTCGGTATATCGGTCCTTTTGAAATACTGGATCGTGTTGGGAAGGTAGCTTACCGATTGGTGCTTCCACCGAATATCTCTCAAGTTCACGATGTGTTCCATGTATCTCTCCTGAGAAAGTACATACCTGATCCTTCACATATACTCAGCTCAGAAGTTGTACCGCTGGAGCAAGATCTTTCTTATGAAGAACAACCGATAGAGATTCTGGATCATAGTGAAAAAGTCCTACGGAACAAGACCACTCGCTTGGTGAAAGTTTTATGGAGGAACCACCAATTAGAAGAAGCTACATGTGAGCTTGAGGATATGATGAGGGAGATGTATCCTCATCTGTTTGTTACAAGTGATGAATTTTGAGGGCAAAATTCATTTTAAGGGGGGTAGAATGTAACACCCGAGACTTTTATAAGAAATATTTTGTTTTTATGTTATATGCATCATCAAATGAATCTTTCACTACACACAACACTAGCTTGGCTTGCTTTACACGCAATCGCGGCCTTCCTCGATAGCTTGTGTTGTACACAATACCGAGTTTCACTAAACAACGACATGCTATTAAAATATTATTAAAACTAGCCGTTATGAATAGTAATAACCACTTTTTGAAATTTTGTAATTTTTATTTTTCAAAATGGACTTCATTTTTGGATTCAGATTATCGAAATTAGCCTAGGGTGAAATTTTGGTATTTTTCTGAAACATTCAATTTTTGATGATTAGTGAAAACACTGGGTTACTATTTAAAAACCAACTTTTTATTTAAATAATTATTTATTTTATTTAAATTTATTTTAGGTAAGAATTGATACATAATACCTATATAAGTTCAATGTAATTCATTGGAGTAATTTTATAATAATTTTATATATATATAAATTTTATTGAACTTTTCACCGTCTTTTACCCACCTCCTAGGAGAATTTGCAAATTTACATAAAACATAATTTTACCGCTTCTGTGAGTGGAATTTCAAAAATCCGAGAGACACATTTGATGTCAGTAAGTAAAATGTGGTTCAATGAGATGAAAATAATTTTTGATGAATAGTAACTTTTTACTTCCATTTACCATGGTTAAAAGTAAATAGGGTAATTAAGAGTAAAAATGATATTATTATTACCCTAACACATGTCCTAATTCTATTGGATAAGTGTAATTAGACCAAAAACAACCTTAGGAATAAAATATGACCATTTAGGCCCACTTGGATTAGATTAGGACATATATTATTAATTTATTTAAAGAAGGGTTAAAATAGTTAAAATCGAAGTTTAATAAGTAAATAATTTTTAATATAGGGTTATACATGAGATAAATTCGACTATAAATATTCATTAGAAAGATAAAAAGATTTCATGCATAATGGTATTTTATTTGTAATTTTTATACATTAAATATTTTAATTTATTTATGACACAAAGATGATGCAGTAATTATCTTATTAATGAAATATTGACATAATTGATGTTATAAATACCCAAATAAATGTAATTTGAGAATTTTTATGAATTACACTAATTTTATAGGTTAATATGACATGTTAGTATTGATTTAAGTAACTTTTTTCGAACTAATCATTCTTTTATGATTTTCAAAAAAATTAATTACTAAATAGTGTCAAAATTGACATAAAATAGTTTTTAAAACAAATATTATATTATTAATTGTTATTTTATTCATAAAAATCTAAGGTTCGGTCAAATGACTTAGATAAGGTTATATATATTAATAATAAACAACATGGGGTTCTTTTGGCTTTTTATAGTAAGTTTATTAACCTTATAGTGTAAGAACACAAAAAGACACGGTAAAAGTAAAATTATCTAACTTAAAGTTAAATCTAAATGATAAGGTTAAAATAGTAAACCAAACTTGTACAAATTATATTGTATGAGAGTATTTCGACCCATCCCCGCCTTATCTTTGAAATAAATCAATTTGGATCTATTTAAAACCGAATATGGCTTTATAATAAAATAATATTTTTAGTTTTTCCAAAGGTGCCCCTCTCCTCCCTTATAAAAGGGCACCTCCTCCCTCTCTTCCTCACACCACTTTGAGCCTTCAAGCTCGGCCAACCCCTGCCAATTTCTCCTATCCACTTCCCTAGAAACATCCTAGAGGTCCTGGTCTTTTTCAAAGACCAATTTTAGTACCCTAGAGGGAGGTCTCAAAGAGGCGCTTCAAAGAAGAGGTAATGTCTGTTACCGATTCTTTCAAATTTATTTCTTCTTCCACTTCTTCTTTAGTTATTTCATTATGAATTATTAACATCAGTATCACTCATATACTGATATGTTATTATAAGTATGAAACAACCCTATTTCACCATCTATCCATCCTACGGAAAACGAAATCACCGCACGTGTGTATGTACGGAATACCGTCTCCACGCCTTGGTGTAATCTATTTTCCTTACTTAGATGGGTATAATGGTGTAAAGAATGAATATATATGATTATTGAAAAGTGATATTGATTCTGAAATAGTATACATACACTCCAATACAATTCCACGATCATGGGAACGATATCATCGCTCGTGCGTACATACAGAATACCGTCTCCATGATGTGATGGGACTCGTTCTACATGATCTTCATTGCATAATGATTATATAAATGAATTGAATTAATTAATATGATATATATTACACTAATACTATTATGGAAATGAGGTATCTATAACCCAAAAAAGAATAATAAGAATTTATTCGACAAAACACGCATAAGAACAAAAAGTAATAAACACCCGAATAACAAGTAGTAATGAAATATTACTAATAAGAAGCTAAGAATATGACCATATATGATATCATAAAAATAAGTATGATTCTGGAATAAGTCAATAACATTATTTAAATCATTATACAGGAGGTTCGGACACTTACAAAGCAAATTGGACCTAAGGTAAGGGATAACATTTCCAATCTCGTTCTTATCCGAGATTGTTTATTCGTAAGTATTTACTGAGGTTATTGTTCTCATCCATGTCCATGTTTCCTAAAAATGGTTTCATGTATGTTTAAAGTCCCTATTATCCATTTCTGACTTTTAATACATGGTATGTATGGAATCTTTCCTTTACGAGGTACTTTTTGACTTTTCCGAAAAAAGTACGAGGAGAATGTTATTTTTAACTTATACGGCGTGAACGGATTTTTATGGTTTTATAAATCCTTATTTTCATGAAGCTTCCTCCAAAATATTTCATGAATATTTTCAAAAAAATCCTTTTCTTTTAAAATTGCATGACATTTTGTGAAAAGAAAATGATTTTGAAGATGAAAGGATATTTTCCTCAAGAATTCATTTCAAGTGTTTTATCAAAACCATTTTCCATCTAAGATGACATTATTTTATATCTGTATGTTTGAAGTTTAATGTCTCTATGATTTACATGGTTCACTTTTCTTATGATTAAATTTCCATTTGTTTTATATGGATTATGAAATGATGGGTTGATGTTTATGAAACCCATTTTATTCTTTGGGTTATGATGAATGTTTTAAGTTTATTTTGTGGCACAAGTAAGAATGATTTCATTATGAGATGGGTGGGACCTATATATCCCTCCAATGCATTGGGTAAAGATTTTATATCTCATGAGATAGACATGGCTGGAACGGAAGGTTAAACCGATTCAGTGAAACAGGACTAAAACGAGGAATGAACTCGGTTCAGAAATGGACTTTGTCCACTAAGATAGTCTTGGAAATGAGTCTTGACTAATAAGAAATGATTCTCTATGATTATGTGTGTATTCCACAAAGCTTCATGTTTTAAGTTATGATTATTGTGATTACATTTCACTGCCATGATTTATCCCATGTTATGAAATTATGATCTCTTTTTTGGGTAAGATTTCTAAAATGTTATGTTCTTATGAATATGATGTGATTGATATTTCTTTTGTTTACCCTTACTGAGCATTTGAGCTCACCCTTTTGTATGTTTTCATTCCCTAGGTCAGGAATAAGTTTATTAAGTAAGATATGCCAAAATGGACTATAGATATGATGAAATAAATGGGAGACAGTGTAGACGCTTTATGAACCAGTTGTTTATGCTTCCCAGTTTCTAAAGACACTATACCTATACGGTCCTTTCATGGTTTTTTTATATGTTGTAATAAGTGTACTTCAATTTTTATTTAATAACAATGTATGTAAAGTATGGTTTGTTATAACTTGGCACCTTGGGTGAAAAAAGAATAGGGCACGCAAGTGACTTGCGCAACCCATAGGTGGCGTGCAAGTGACTTGCGCGGTGCACGGGAAACTTGCGCAACTCCCTCCAAATGGGTTTTTTGTCCATGCCTTTGTCAATTTTTGATATTATTCAAAGGGTGACCCTCATTGTGCTTAAGCTATTCCCATTTTCCATTCATTGGACTCTGTGACAGAAAGGAGCGTCAACAAAAGTCCCCCCTTAGAGTTGGATCCAAAAAAGGAAAGAGGATTTGACTCTGAGGAAAAAGAGAAACCAGGGTTTAGCGGCGTGTGAGTTTCAGGCACACAGGGTTGTGGGATCACCTATATATATGGGAATCACTTCATGCAAACCATCCTGCCTCCAAATCTTTTGAGCTCTCGTCACACAAGTGTGTTGCTTTTCTCAGTCGATCACTCGTCTTTGTTTCGTGCTTCTCCAGTAAGGATTTTGACTTGTGCTCCATCATTAGCACAACAATACTTGCACGTCAATACTTGTGCAACAAAACTTGCACGACAAAACATGCACGCCTTAATGCCTTAGCCATATTTTTGTTTCCTTCACAAATATTTCATAAAAACAGACTTACTTAAAAGTTAACTGTTTTATCTTTGTGTAAATTCAATGGCTCTAAGGAAGATTGGATCAGCTGATGATCTGGCCAGCAAGAGAATAGATGACATGATGAATGTTTTCGGTCATGATTATTATGTTATCTATGACAGCACTCTTCCAGATTTGGCTAAGTACTTGAAGAAATATCATGCCAATTTCCCACAGATCATTTACTTGCCTTTATATGGCCATGGTCATCTGCAAGGAGTCAATGTTCTAGAGGAAAAGAATTATATTCCTCATTCCTGGTTTTAGACTTGCACCAATTTCTATTCAGTAAATGTCTCATTTGCAGGATCATTTTTCAATGTTGGAATAGTGGAGAATGCATTCATAATTCATTATAGCCCATGTTCTCCAGATCTGAAGCCTCACAAGCCTGAGCTGCAGCCGCATTCCTATCCCTCTATTTTCCAAAATTCTCAGATGGACCAATCCAAGGGATGTAAAAAGAGTTTGGATTTCCTTCCTGGAGGAGGTGTGAATCTGACTTGGATGTGGGCATATTGGGTGCGACAAAACTGTGAAGAGTTTGTCGATGATCTGAAAAGAGCTGCAATATATGAAGTTGTTTTCCATCTTACTCATGGAGAAGTAGGAATCAGTTTGTGGGATGTCTACAAGATTTCAGGGGCTCTAATTTTGGGAGATATTTATGATGAATTCATCCCCCCTAAGGTGACCTGGAATGATTTGAGAAGACTCCGGCTCTAGCTCAGAAGTTGATGAAGATCTTTTTCAAGAACAAGAATTCAAAGTCCACCAAAATTCATTCTAGAAAGGATATTCATCCAAAGGAGTGGATGGATATGTTTCTCATCAAGAAGAAGGAGAAGGGGACCATCTGTACTCATCCTACTAGCTGCCCCAGAGCAGAGAAGAGGGGTGCTATTGTCACATTCTAGCCAACTCTAGAAGCGGGAGACTTTGAAAAGTGGGGGTATGAAGTGGATCAAATAATCCTAGAGAAGAACCATATGGTGGGATTATTAGCCTTGGGGGTCAGCATTTATCTTCTTCTAGTTAGGCATTCAAAGGGAGGCGTCAGGCCAGGGACCTTTGTTGTTGCAACCAAGTTGGTTGAGAGAAAAATGGTTGGGTTGGCCACCCCGGTTTTAGTGAAGATTCACAGAAGCTTACTCCATGTCTATATGGGTAAGTCTCCTTTGAGAATAGTAGGACCATTCCAAGTTTTGTGGGGATAGATCACCACTCACTTTAGGAAATATGTTGTACAGAGTGGAGTATAGGTTCCTGGAAGTTCTTTTAGGCCATCGGTGCAGGAATTTTCTGTAATTTCTCCATTGTCCCTCAATTCCTATGATCTGAAGTTGAGGATGAGCTTGTTCAAGGAATTTCATTTCCTTCCATATAGAAACCTGCCAACCGGGTGATTTGTTGATGATGGAATAAATAGCCTGTAATTGAGGTCATATATGATAGCTTGTAGAGATGGTGTATTGACCACCAAAATTGACGAAGAGATTATATGTGAGGTCTATGCTCCATATAGATTTGCATGCCAATTCAAGTGTCTGTAACAGATTTTTGTATACCCTACCATGCATGTCAAGTCAGAGCAGCATCCAATGGTTTCCCGACAACTATGGTTTTTGACAGCTATGGAGAAGACCAGGGTAGTGTTTGATCTACCATTTACTGGAGCGGTGAGTCAATTGACTACATGGTATGCTGAGAATTGGGTAGCATCATACCCAGCAGGGGTATTGAATCTTCCTATCTCCTGGGTGGGGAGTAAAAAGAGACGTGTCAGGAAATAAACCTTTCATCTAAAAGTTGACTCTTCCTCACTCGGAGTTGATTCACTAGGTTATTCACCCAGGGCTGATTCACCAGATTCCCAAGATGGGGATGATGAGGCATGACATGCGTCAAAATGGCCTCATTCCAGATATAATACACCTGCCAGAGTCAAGATACCTACTCCATTGACTCATGGTGAGTTACATCATTGAGTAAATTTAGTCACCATTATTTTATAGAGCAACAAGTTTCATTTTATTATATTTTATCAGTGATTTCAGGATCTAGGAAGAAGTTGAAGTCCCAGATTATAGGACCCTCCTCGTAGCCTTCTGGTGCACATTCTGAATATTTACGACCAGAGGCTATCCAGACATGGTAGAGTTTATATTGTGATGCTGAAACTACCTGGATGGATTTATGAGAAGGGCTAAATATCCCAGGAGTGGGGGATCTTTGGGCTTGTGCTGATATCCGCTTCGAGGATAACCCTAATGAAGTGCGGGATTGCATCAGAGAGCTGTAAATGATCATATATTCCACTGATGATTCTATTCCTATCACCAAGCGGGTGAAGGAAATGATGGATCATGGCACCACTGAGGGGATTTTTGCTTCAGTAGATGAGGAGTGGCATGATTACGTGGCTCCTGAAGATGTAAATTTCTTTCCTTATTTGCTTTGCAACTTGATTTCAGTCAAATATTTTTCACTCAAGGAAATTACTTTCTTCATCATGTAGCTTGTTAAGGAAGGAACTACTGAGGTCCCTTCACCGCAGTATAGCCCTGGCGGCACTGCTCTTGGAGTCGCTAATTCTTCTTGTGAGCCAGGAAAAGTATCTCCAGGACAACAAGTCATGGATGAGGAGTTGGACAGGGATTTACACTCTCTGATACCTATATTTTGAGGTGACGGTGTAACACACCAAAAAATTCAAAGAAGAAAAGGCATCGAAGGAAGAATTACATAGCTAGATGCTTCATCAGTAGTGGTAAGTCCTTCAGATAGTCATGAATCCTAACTCATGAAAAGGTTGCTCATACTTCTTGGAATTGCAGAGGCTTCATCGATTTCCCCTTTGAGGGAGAGGATTGACCCTCCTCTGAGGATGACAAAGGGTGATAGTGAATAGTCACAAATTCATGCTGACCTGGCTTCTCCTGAAGAAATGATGAGAGAAGAAGAGCCAGAGTTTGTTCCCAGTACTGCTCCTGTTGTTGCTGCAAGGATAGAAGAGCCTGGTTCTAGTAAATTAACAATAATTCATATAACATTGAATAAAAACATCAACTGAATTCCATTTTGTGATGATTTAGGTTCAACACATACATGAGAACATTTGGCGACCACTACAACTGACTTCGCAATTTTCTCCGAGGCCGCTATCTGGGGTCAGAGGTCACAGGAGGAGGCTCACCAAGAAGACATGTCAAATGCTCCCACTGGCGAGACTAACCATGAATCTGGGATATCACTAGATGAAATGATGAAACTTGTCACATATTTTGAATATATTTTAGATCATGTTAAATTACCATGTGATTTAGAAAATTTTGCACATGAGTGTTATCCTTCATCCTGTAAAAAAATTATTATATCTCTGACCATGATTGGTTGAAATGTGCAGTTTCGTCTGAGAAAGTTGTTGATCTGCCGATGCCTGAAGGGGGTAGAGACAACTCTATCATTGTAGAGATGCTAGATCAAGTGGAGCTTAACCCAGAAGAGCTTCCTGAAACCCATCCTGAAAATCATGTTGAATCTAGGAAAGATGGGGAGGAGCCTTCTCATGTTGTTGATCTACCGTTGGGTAAAAGATGATAATATTTGTGGTTGTACTTAATTTGCAAGATAGTTAATAAACTTTTTTTATCCTTTTAAACTAACCAAAGCTTTTAATTGACTATGAACGGCTGTCAACTTCAGTGGCTAGATCCGGAGGTGAAGCCTCAGCCTTAGCCCTAATGGGAGTAGAAAGTGAAGTACCAAGGATCCGGGGGGGGATGGGTGGAACATAGCACTTCCTTAAGTGCATTAATCCTGAACTATATTCCCTCCTGTAATAGCGATGCTAAGTCATACCCAGAGGTGAAAAAGGCGCTCCAATTCTCACATCGCAAGGTATGGAAGAATATATGGAAGATCATATCTAAAGTGCCTCTTGAAGAGATGTCTTCGAAGATCATGTGACTATCATCCTTTTTCATCATGATGGGACTTGGCGGCTTTGGATGTCAAGAGATCCATACCACGGTGAAATAAGTCATCTTAAGGAGGGAGAAAGAGCAAAATTTTCATCAAGATCTAATCAGAGAGAGGCTACTGACCAATATCGGTGAATTTGAGGTTGCGGTGTCCTGAGCTGAGGTTGATCATGCTGAAAAGCTGAAGGAGCTGAAGCATAAGATCACAGAGAAAGTTGTCCAGTAGATGCACCTTCAGCAATAGCTAGATTCCATTACTGGGGAACTTGACCAGCTTAACAATTCATTTGAAGGAGTCCAAATGGATGGTATGAAAACCATCACAGATGCCAAGAAAGCACTTCATCAAGCTAAAAAGAGTGAAGCTAGTTGAGTGAATGAACTTCAAGTGGCTTCTGATGAAGCTCAGGATGCTGTAAATCAAATGAAAAGTTATGTTTAAAGCCTCTTGTAATTATTGAAAAATATAATATACTCTAATAGGTGGATATTTGTCTAATCTTGTTCATCAATGAAAAAGACATTTCATCTTCAATCATTTGTACCTAAATTCTCTTGCAAACTACTTAAAATATTTTTACCTAATCCAATGGTCCTAGTAAGCATAGTTTGATTTTTTCTAGGATTATACAAAGAACCCCACAAACTTTGCATATTTTTGTTGATCAATATTGCCTAAATCATACAAAATGTACGTTTAGCGAGCTGGGAATCGACTTTTGTTCAGAGTTTCTTTTACAGGTTCCCAATTTAATGAGTACCCTTTCTCTTGTTGGTAGTTTAAAGTCATGCATGTCCAACATAAAAAGGCTAATGTTTAAGGTCGAATAGCTTTGACTGAATGGATTAAAATTGACTCAATTCCATGATAATTTGTTTGAAAACATATTACCACATTCAGGTATGGGGGAAAACATGTAAACTATGAGTTAAGAAATTTTAAATCTAAGGGATGATATGAAAAAAGGGCTAAAAGTCATTAGAGGAAGTATTTCCTAAGAGTGAAGTTACCACTGTTTGACAAACCTGTTAGGGGGTTGAATTATGCAGGGCCACTTAAGGGAATTGGCTGCATAGTCAAATAATAGCATCTTTTGGATGACAGGTCCATTATGTAGACTATTTATGCAAGGCCACCTAAGGGCACGTGCTGCATAGTCAGGAAAAAGAACTCTCAGAAATTTTACTTTTCTATTGCTAAAAGCCAGTGAATGTTTATGGAGATTCAAATGTCCTAAATCTTAGAGTCTGCTGTATGGAGAGAGGTACTTGAATATGGAGAGGATATTCCCAATCAAGATTGTAAAATAATTGGATGAATGTCACTCTTATGAAGGTCTAACCTAAATGTAGGGAAGGGAAATATAAACCATAGACTTGAATACTTTCAAATAATGAAAAAGATTATGGGACAAATATGTTAAGGATGGCTGTTTTTGCGGATCCATACATATCATCGTTAAGATAAATAAGGAAAAAAGAGGTTTTCCCCCCAAGAATGAAGTTACAACTATTTCACAAACCTGTTAGGGGGGTTGAATTATGTAGGGCCACCTAAAGGAATTAGTTTCATAGTCAAATAATAGCATCTTTTGGCTGACAGGTCCGTTATGTAGACTATTTATGCAAGGCCTCCTAAGGGCACGTGTTGTATGGTTAGGAAAAATAATTCCCGAGTATCAGACATTTTGTGACCAGAAGTCAAGAAAAGGGTTATGGAGATCTGGAAGTATTTATGGTCAGGAGTATGACACATGAAAATGGGTACTGTCCAATGCATGAAGGAGATACATAGACCAATGCTGACCATAATCATGTTGTGGCTGGGTCCTGAATTGAGATGTTGCACTTCACTACATATCACATTAGGATGAGAATCAATCCATACGTGGTTATTGAAATACATTTTAACATCATGTGGAATGAGAGTGTAGGAGATATTATTTTAGGGTCATAGAGATCAGACCATAATGAATGAGTCATATTGTGTGTTTGTTATAAACGTGATGTGAATAAAGACCAGGGTTTTCATACCACATTCATGTGCTCGCAGGGGGACTTTTCATCCAAGGGACTGAAAGTGGAGTTTGGGTTTAGGCCCAAAGACTTGGGGCTGGATTCAAAGGATGCTCGAACATTCCTACGCATCCCATAGGGATGGGAATCAAGCCATACATAGTTCTTGAAATATCCTCTGTACAGATTTGGTTCATACATGTGAAGGGTGAAAGGGGACTTTAGTGCAATTATGGTTGGACCCAAGATTAAAGGTTTGGGCATTTCCATGTATGCATGTAGTCCTTAGAATATGACATGATTGGAGATCAATGTCAATAATGATTCCCTCTCAAATGAGGGTTTCAGAGACTGTAGTACTTTATTGTCATATATGACAAAAGTGCAAATAGTTTAAGGTCATATGCATGGACTAGTGCTGCACAGTTTAGCGTCATGTATCTAGGATGTATTGCTATGTAGTTTAATGTCTTGCTGTGAGGACAATGGGGGACTGTATAGTTTAACTTTGTATAGAAAGGATGATGGTTCTGCACAGTTTAGTGTCATGTAGAAGGGACAAAAGGGACGTACATATTTTAATGTCACATAGAATGATGGTGAACCAATGTGAAGATATTGGTTTTTTTTGGGGGGGGGGGGGGCTTCACGGATCAACATCGTATGAGATGGAGGTGAACTGACGTAAAGATATTGGTTTTGGGCTTGAACCTCGGGAGGTTTTCTATGTGCCCATCCTATAATTCAAGGATCAAAGTCCACATAGTTCGATTGAGAATGAATTGGTGATCGAGTTGTACTTGAGGACAATAACCTGAAGATGGTGTTGGGACTTATGTGTGGTTAGTAGCCCAGAGAGGGTGTTATGGTAGAAGCTTACTCTAAGATCATGTGAGTCATGCTTGGTGTGATAAACAAGAGGTAGCAACAACCCTAACAATGCATAGTTTAACGTCATGTAGGAAAAAGGGTTTTGTACAGTTTAGCATCATGTAGCTAGGATGTATTGTTGTGCAGTTTAACGTCTTGCAGGACATGTTCACAGTTTAACATCATGTAAAACGTATTAAGGGACTTTTTCACAGTTTAAATGTTATGTAGGATGAACATGTAAAGTTTAACTTCATGTAGGATGTATAAGGGATTGTTTATAGTTTAACGTAATGCAGGACGATATCATTTTTGTTACACAAAATACTTCTTCCGGAATCTGTCATTGGTTGGAGTCGTGATGAGTTCTCCATTCAATGAGATTAAAGAATAAGCTCCATTGGAGTACACCTTATGTATTTAATAAGGTCCTTCCCACTTTGGCTCAAGCTTTTTAGGTTTTTTTAATGGTATCATTAGAGTTCTGAGGACCAATACCAATTCTGCTTGAATGAATGAATGAAGATAAACTTTTTTATTGAAATCATGTGCTATTCGATTCTGATAGACTTCCAAGTGGTTCAGGGTGCACAATATTTTTTTCATCTAATCGTTCTAATTCATCAAATCGCTTCTAAGATTGTTCATCTATGGATGACTGATCAAAAATTTCTACTCTGAGCGAAGATAATTGAACCTCAATGGTCAAGACTGCTTCTGTTCCATATACCAATGAATATGGAGTTGACCGCGTAGCAGTGTGGGTGGTAGTCCGATAAGCCCATAAAGCATGAAAAAGTTTATCAGGCCATGATTTCTTATCTTTATCCACCATCTTTTATAGTATGTTTGAAAGAGTCTTATTGAAGGCCTCTATTTGGACATTGGCCGCTGCATGATACCGAGATGAATGGTTGAATTTGATGTTGTATTCTTGATACAACTTTCTCACCTCGGATGAGCAAAATTTGGTGCCATTGTTTGTCAATATGGTATAAGGGACACCAAATATGGTAATGATGTTAGACTTGACAAATCTAACAATAATTTTAGCACCGACTTCTTTGAGAGGTATTGCCTCTGCCCATTTGGAAAAGAAGTCAGTAGTAGTAAGAATATACTTAAACTGCTTAGCTGTAGTCGGAGGATAAGGTCATACTACATCCATTCCCCATGTAGCGAACAACCAGGATTATTTATCTGTATGAAGCAAATCGGGGGGTTGATGAATGAAGTTGGAACATACTTTTCAAGAATGACACTTCTTAGTGAAATCAACAAAATCTTGCATCATTGGAGGCCAGAAGTATCCAAGCCTTCAAATTTAACCAGAAAGTCTATGTCTAGAATAGTGGGAACCACAAAATCCTGCATGTACTTCATTAATGTAAGCCATTGTTTCTTCACCGTCAATACATATGAAGATAATTCCATCAAAACCTCACTTGTAGAGAATTTTTTGGTGATTTGGGCTATCATAAAGAGTAAAATTGACCACACGTCGCCGGACTTATTCTTTCCCGACTCTATCAGGTGTGAGTGTTCCATTTTAAAGGTATTCCCTAATAGGTGTCATTCATCCTATAGTATGACCATATGGTTTAGAAATGGGACTAATTTCATTGATTTTCTCTATTCTGATTTGAACATAAGGTGAAAATATATGACGGTGGGCAATACTGATGATTGTTTCGTCCCAATTTGGATCTTCCAGGGTTGTGGCTACATTAGCCAGTGCATCAGCTTGGGCATTTTGTGACCGCGGGACATAAGAAAATGTCATTTCTGAGTAAAATTCCACCAATAACTCTCTGACGTAATCACACAAATGGATTAATTCTTCTTTTCTGATGGCATAATCCTCATTGACTTGTTTGATTACCAGATCTGAATCACCTTTTACCTTCAAGTGATTCACCTGTGCCTGAAGCGCCAATTCCAAGCCTATGATGAGAGCTTGATATTCTACTTCATTGTTTGTACTGCCTTCCAAAAATAAGAAGGAATAGGGTATCACTGCCTTTTCTGGGGAAATAAGCACGATTCCTAACCCAACTTTGTTGAATTTAGGATCTTCTATTTTCTTCCCTGTTGGACTTCTGGTTACACCATCGAAGTACATTTCCCATTCCTAGGAATTATCTTGAATAGAGAATTATTCCTCATTAGGAAGTTCAATATTTAAAGATATATCTTCTATAGATGGGTGTTCAGTAAGGAAATTGGCCAGATCTTGGCCCTCTATTGCCTTTTGAGATACATACTGGATATAAAACTGCTGTAAAATAACTGCCCACCTTGCCAAACATCCTATAAGCATTGGACGACTAAGGATAAATTTGAGAAGGTTATTGTGAGATACCAATTGGACCTCATGATGTTGCAGGTAGTGTCTTAATTTCCAAACTGCAAAGATTAATGCTAGGCATCACTTTTCAATACTTGAATATTGAGTTTCTGCCTCAAGCATAGTCCAACAGAGATAGTAAAGGTTGTTTTCATTCCCAGTATCATTCTTTTGGGCAAGTAAGGCACCCAATGATCGCTCTAAAGTTGTCACATAGAGAGTAATAGGTCTTCCTTCAGCAGGTGTCATTAATACCGGTGGACTCAAGAGATATTTCTTGAGGATATCGAATGCTTCTTAATATTCTTCAGTCTACTGGTAGGTGACTCCCTTCTTCATTAATCTGGTGAATGCAAAAAACTTACCTGCCAAATTGGAAATGAAACTCCGAATATAGGCCAAGTTTCCTTGAATTCCTCTTATTTCCTTCATAATTCTAGGAGGTGACATGTCAAGGATTGATTTTGTCTTCTCAGGATCAACTTCGATACCACGATGGTGTACAACAAAGCCAAGAAATTTCCCTGAGGTTACCCCAAAATCACATTTCAAGGGGTTCATCTTCAAATTGTGTTTTCAAAGTTTTTTGAATATGATTTCCAGATTGTCCAAGTGATTAGAAAATTGTCTGGACTTAACCACCAAATCATCCACATAACATTCAACAAATTTCCCTAAAAAGGGTTTGAAGATATGGTGCATGGCACGTTGATACATTGCACCTGCATTCTTCAGGCCAAAGGGAATTACCTGATAGAAAACACACCTTGAGGAGCTCTGAATGATGAGGACTCTTCATCTTCTGGGGCCATTCGTATTTGATTGTACCCAAAATAACCATCCATGAAGGAAAGAGCTTCATAGCTAGATGTTTCATCAATTAAGAGTTCTGTGATCGGAACTGGAAAATTATCCTTGGGATAATGCCAATTAAGATCTCTGAAGTCAATGAAAACTATAATTTTTCCATTCTTCTTTTTCATAGGGACAATATTAGCCATCCATTTGGGATATTGAACTTCTCTGACGAAGTTATCCTTGATAAGATTATCAACTTTAGCTTTGATTTTGGAGGCATAAGTTGGGTGTGTTCTTCTTGCTGCTTGCTTGAATCCTCGATGTTCTTCTATAAAACCCAAATGATGAGTGGAAACATTGAGATCAAGACCTAGCATTTCTATATAATTCCATGAAAATACATCATGATTTTTCTTTAGAAATAAAGTATATATTTCTTTCTCTTCAAGACTCATGGCAGCACTAATTAAAGTGGGGTGTGGATCTTCTTTTGTACCCAGATTTATTTCTCTGAGTTCATCCATAGTGGTAGAGATACCCTCTTCAAATGATGAAGGATCATTCCTGAGATCTTCCTCTTCTTATTTAATATGTGCTACTTCTTCTATTTCTACTTGCATAGTATATGAAAAATCAGAATTTCCATAGTCAGGGGAGAAGTTAAAATTGGAACATCTTGGAGAAGAGGTTTCCATTCTTGACATTATTGATGATGAAGGGTCTTTCTGGGGTGATAGAGAGGAGATGATAGATTGAGAATTGACATCATTGTTTTCCTCTGGTATGGATATACCTTCTTATGTCCTGGTTGATGAAGTATATAATTTCTGGATTTTAGTGGATTAAATGAAGACATCTCCATTTAAGCTTTTATCACTGCTTGGCGAATCAAAAATTTCTCCCATGCTGTCTAGCTCGATTTCTATAACTGACATTATGGAAGTTTCCATAAGAGTGTTTGGATTTAGGTCTATCCTGTCAATTTTACTGATAGGAAACACATAATTTGTACTCACATGTATGAATGGTTTTACTGGAACCTTTTCTAAACCACTTGGAGCATTAATTTTGGTAACCTTCTTTGCTGTGGATTTTTCCTTTCCCTCCATGTGATAAAATTCTGCCTCAATGTATTGAGATTCACACATTTTGAATGGGGCTTTGTCACCATACAATGTCCCAATTTGACCATTGAAACAATATTTGATACATTGATGGTATGACAAAGGTACGACCACATGTTGATGTAGAAAAGGTCTTCTAAGAAAAATTTTGAAGGTTGTGTCCTGACAAACAACCATGAAATCTGAATTAAACATAAGGTCTCCAAACTGAATTATAAGTGTAATTTCACCCAGAGGTTCTTGTTCATTCTTATCATATCCTTGAAACATCAAAGTATAAGGAGATAAATCAGATTCGGTAAGGTCCAATTGACGAAGTGTACGAATAGGAATGAGATTGACTCCTAATCCATTATCAATGAAAGATCGTCAGATGTCTATGTCATTGACTTTTTCAGATAAATACAAAGGTATGATATGTCCATGTACAACATCATCTTCATCTTCATCTTCATCTGTAAAAGATATCACTTCATGATATTCTGTGGAATCATTCTCTATATGGTAGACCTCAGCCGTAGAAATTTCAGTTTTGAATTCTTGAGGACTTGACAAAGCCTCAATAAGCACCTCCCAAAGATCTTTTGATAGATTCAAGGCATCCAGAATTGATAACTTGGCCGGTACTTTGTCCAAATGTTTCAATACATCATACTTTTGGTATAAAGGTCTGTGTTTCCCATCATGAAAATGTGGGTTTTCAGGTGCCTTGGAAGTTGATGCTTTGGAATTAGATGCATCCCGTATCGGGGTAGGAGTTAGAAATACTCCTAGATTTGGTAGATTAGACCGAATAGATCTATCAATTTGCTGAGAGGAAGAAGGTGTGACCTCTAACTGGTCTTCCAAAATAACCACGTCAGGACCAAATCTTCCATGTGTGGAAGAACTTTATTGTTCCTGTTGAGCCTACTGAAGGGCTTTGCCATGAGTTTCTTCCACATATACAGTTCTATCAGGGGTAGGATTCAAATAGTGGCTTCTAGAAAATACACGTCTTCCCCTATATCCTAGACCTCTGGCACTTCCTCTAATTCCTCTGTTAGATACAGGGAACTTAGGCTCATCATAATTGAATCTATCTTTAGAATAAGGATCTGTTAAATGAATCATGTTAAAAGAACCAAAGATCAATTCTTCATCTGATGAATATTCTGCCTAATTAACCAGTTCAGGCTATGTCGTTTGGTGGGGCTGTGCCTGTGCTTTTGAAGAAAATGACATAAAATTTTCAAAATTCAAAGACAACTTAGGTTTTGACACAAGCTCGTCTTCTTCTGAATGCTCTTCTTTCTTCAAATTACACTGCTTCTTTGAGGATTTTCCATCTGATGAAGGGGGTTTTGTTGTGGAATTCAAAGCAGAAGACATAATTGGTTGATTCAATTGTGTTCATAAAATGGCATGAGTTCAGTTGATCATTTTCTTGACCATACAATCATCATATTTTTGTGAATTTTTACTCTTGACTTTGTTCCACTCACCTTCTTCCTCTGGATCAGTAGTAGTAACACATGCTACCTGGGATGAAGAACCTTTCAGTTTTACTTGTCCCGATTCCACCATTTTTGCAGGAGGTCTTTGAAGAAAAAACACTTCTGAATGGGATGCCCCAACATCTGATGAAATGGGAAATAGTTGGGGAGGTATTCATATCCTTCCTTGTTTGGAATTTTGGGCCTTGGAAACTGAACCAGATTGTTTTCCAGAGACGAGATGAATTAGCCAGGAACTTTTTCATTCTAGAAAGAATAAACTTTGTTATTCAAATCTTCAAGATATTTCTGTCTTTGATCTCATTGATCATCTTGACGAGGTGACCGTTGTTGTTGACGCTCAGGAGGTAGATCCCTTCGATATGATGAAGGTTTTGAAGTGGAAGTAGGTACAAGTGATTGTTTAAGTGTAACTGTAGCAGTATCTACTTTCCCTATTCTCCTTCCGGTAACTAATGGAATTACACTAGTTTTAGCCTTAGTCTCTATAAGAGAGTCTTATATCCGCTAAGAGATTAAATTAAGGTCTTGAAACCCTCCTGTGTATTTCACAGGGATCAATGGTGTGCGTAATTCATCATGCATATTTGCCACACAGATTGGCAGTAACTCTTCTTGAGGGAGTGCTAAACTTAAGTAATATGGTAATCCCTTCTAGTGAGCAATGAAATCCGAAACTATTTCATTTTCCCTTTTCTTATAATTGGTAAGATCAAAAACTATCGTCTTTGAAAATTTTGAGCTAAATTGAAGAAGAAATATTTGACGGAGATCTTCCCACCTAGTAATTGACCAAGATTGAAAACTTGTATACTAGACAAAAGCAGGTCCTTGTAATGACTGCACAAAACACCTGAGCTTAACTGCTTCTTATTGTTGAGGAGTTCCCATCATAGGATCATAATGAGAAACAAAATGTGTTAAGTTTTGTTATGGATCTCCCGAACCATTAAAAATTGGGAATGTGGTATTCACAAAATTTGATAGGGGAGGGATTGCATCCACCCATTCAAATTAACCTCTCTTTTATGGTTGAACTTGTGCATGATTTCCTTATATAGCTTCCAATTGAGCTGTTAATGACTCAATGGTAGTCATTAATTTTTGAGAAACATCTGTTTGAGCTTGGACCTGAGCAGGTGCAATAACTGGAGTTTGGATGGGTGTGGAGACCAGTACTACCACTGATGGTATTATTGCCAGTTGTTGTCGCACATAACCCATAGGATTGTACCTGTGAGGGTGTACTTGTAAAGGGGGATATTCTTGATCCATCCTAGTAGCTGCAAAAAATTCCCTTTATTGATTAACTCCATCATACTTAGGAGGAAGACTACTATGAAATACTTCTACATTTAACCTCCTTAATTCCTTCATTTCTTCTTCTTTTTGTGTGAACCATTCCTCTAATGGGAGTTATTGGACTTCTACATAGGTAGGGTGGAATGTAACCTGACTTTTACCCTTTTCCTTGGCATGTACCTTTCTAGAGTAAGGAAGTGCATTACCCAAAGGAATGTCTTGCCCCTGGGCAACCCTCTGGCTTCTGGTATGCACACCTCCTTCATTTTTTTCTGTGTGTACAGCCTCTTGAATATGAACTTCTTCATCTAATCCCTCTGAGTGAGCCTCATGTTATGGGGGATTAGTGAAAACGGCATTGATGACATTTATCAATGCATAACGCATTACATCCCTTCTTTCAGCGCTTCTGTGATACTGTCTTCTTCAATGTCCTTTATGAGACATTGAATTTTGTTTGGTTGATCCCTCATGAACTTCTTGATGAATCATAATTTGGAGGGAATCTCCTGATAATTCAGCTCTTCATTCCTCTTGTGGCTTCTTCCCTAATCGAGAGAAGACTGACTTTCGCTAAGGAAGAGATTGATAATTTGAAAAGGTCCCAAGTCGAGTGGATTGGGGTTGTTCCTGTTTTTCCTGCTCAACTCCTCAAATCCTATATGTTGATTCCAAGGGTGGGATTAAAATATTCCCTAGTATGGCAAGATGAGGTGGCTCTTGAGCTGCTATATCTGAAACTTTATTAAAATCTCTCCTTATTTTGCGGACTTTAGTCTGGAAATTGGCCGGATGCATCATCCTATATCCAATCAAATCACCTGGCTTAGATGACCATTGTATTATTTCTAACACCTCTATCATTTGATGATGCACATGCTCTAAATGAGAATCTTGTTCAATATTCTCATTTGCTTGATGAAAGAGTAATTCGAAAACTTGTTCTTTATATGACTGACTTTGGGAAGAACTAGTTGAGGCATGTTCTTGGGCAAGCCTTTGATTACACACAAAACTAGTTAAATGTGTCCAGTCATGGGCAATAACATTGCATGAGACCACTTTTGGTGAGATTTGTTGAATAGAGAGAACAGTGAAATGCAATGCTCCATGAACACCCCATCCCTTGATATGAATACCATATGGGGCATTGGTAATTAACTGGCACAACCTTTTCAATGCTCCAAGGCATGAATGCTGAAGGGATCTCTGCTACTTTTCAACCTTTGGATGTCGGGAAACTGAGAGAGATGCCCAGTCAATTTGGCGTTTCAACCCTTATATTATCTTTACATGATTTTGATATTCATCATAAGATAATATTTTCTCTTTTAAGTGACAAAGAGTTTTCCATATGTTGAGATGAATATCGTGAATAAAATCTTCTGTCAATGTTTCTGGAATATCATACTGAGAGTCATCCAAAGGCCAAAACATGACTAGTATTTCACATTTCTCTAGTTGTTTTCTCATATTCAGTACTTCTTCTTTGTCATTTGATGAAGATCCTTCTACCTGATTGGACCAAAGCTGGTGCTTCTTTGTTGCTTCATCAGATTCAACAAGATTGGTAGAGAATTCATATTTCAAATTAGAAAATGAATGATCTAGGGGTGGTTCATAGAATGGCCTACACCCTGGGATATCTTATGATTGAGAAAGTATTTCACCTGGTAGCGGTAAGGCATCATACATGACTGGCTTCGCATTTTCAAGTGCCTTAAGATAAGAGGGATTTCTCATTACTGCATTTTCCATTGAATAATTTTCCAAGAAATATGAATTACTATTGCGGAGAGGAATTTTGTTGCTAAATTTAGCATCATAGGGAGGACCACCATGGTGGGTTACAGCAAAAGATGAAACCACTTGATACTTGGTCTTCTGGCCACGTAGAGGGTTATTGTGGATCTTATCTAAAGATAATACTTCGAGATTGACCGAATTTCCATGAAGCAAGTCTTCATGATGAAGTGTCTGATGAAGACCTTCAGAATTATTGTTGTTACTTCTAGAATCTGGAAAAGAGAGAGTTGAATCTTGAGTTGCAACAGACAATTGTCTGAGGGCTTTAAGAACTCTAGCATTGAGCAAGGCCTTATTGCAAATTAGCTCTTGATTTTTCAACTATACTGGATGGGTTTTTTTATTGGATGCCTTCTTACTCACTTTGGAAACCACTTGTTGATGAAAGTGGTTATTATGGGTAGTTTTATGTGCCTGCTCAGGAGAAATGGTCAGGTTAGGCTGATTATCTCCATTTAAATCAGGTGTATGTGCCCGACTTGATTGTCTGTATGACATGGGGGAGTATGACCCACAACCCTCCTGGACTGGAACAGAGGTGTGTATCTACTCTGTATTGGCATGTTGATGAGTCAATCCACTGATATGGATAGATTTATGTTTCTTTCCTTGTGATGTCGCTGAAGTTTTTATAATATTCTGACAGGTATCCAGAATATGGGCAAAGATTTGCTTCTGCTCTTTCACCATTGTCAGAATGTGCTTGGTGACTTCTGCTACTAGAATGGGAATATATGTACATTCCATGTTTGGATTAGGTGTATGTTCCTGCTCCTATCTTCCTTTTCTTGTCAGTGAATTCTGACAGTACTCATGTGTGGGGGAAGAAAGTTGTGTCTGCCTTCTTTTTGTCATTGGAGCCTTCCAATTGACATCTCCGGGTGCTACCAAATGAGATTGTTGGTTAGCTTGATGAATCGCGGGTTTATGTGCATGCTGATTGTTCTCCACCAAATATGATTAATGAACTTCCTTCAATACTGGCAGACGAGACTGCTGACAGAATTGATGAGTGTAAGCAGGTGTATGTGCATGTTTACAGGTGGTCACCACATTTGATTGGAAAGATTCTTTGGTTTCAGTTAGACGATCCTACTGACTAGATGATGAATTATAAAAAGTTGTATGTGTCTGCCTATAGTACTCTATCGGAATTGCTTTGTGGGATTGGTGTGTTACTTCCAGATGAGTCTGCTGGGCAGTGAAATCAGGATGGATGGGTGTATATTCCCGCTCGTTGTTTGCCATCAAGTTAGATTGATGGACTTCTCTGGAGGGGGCAGACATAAGAACCTACTCCCTGTTGTCCTAATTTTGCCTCTGACGGTTTGTCTTGCATGCTTGGGTCTGAGGAACCTGAGCTGAACATCTTGAGGTGATACCCTCATCATGTTGAGGGTGCACTACTGCATGAGTATGGCCGAAATTTTTAGTGGGAGTCCTCAGGAAGGGCTCCTGTTTTCTTGAACTGAGGCCTTGAGTTACCTCTTCATTCACCTCCCTGTAATATGGGAGAGATTGGTTGTTGTGTTTTGAGTATAATGACCCGAAACGGTTGGAGATAGTGGTTGGAACCACCTGCTTCTTGACCATTGGTCATCGTTGTCCAGACAACCAGGGTGAGTTATTAACTTGCAAGGCTTATCGAGTGGCCTCCAGAGTCGGGAGGGTACCATGTTGATGGTATTCCCTCACCAATGCATTCAAGACCCAATGTTGAAGTTGCTGAGTAGGTGATATCATCCTTAGAGTGGACGAGGATCCATCAGGAGTAGAAGTCGAGGCATTCACAGGTGTGAACTTTAAGGAAGCCATTCTGTGTTACAGAGAGATCTTGGAAAAGTGTGCTAGTTTGATATAGCAGACATAATCAAGATAGATTTGGCCAGACTACATCTTTTGGATGAGCACATATGTCATTTATTGCTTTGTTGGCCCTCATATTGAGTTTAATATAGTCCTAACAAATAAGTAAAACATCATTTAACTTGGTTAAGGATTCACATCGGGTTCACCATTTTTTGTTTCTTCTAGAAATAAGAATGACCTCGTTTGTTTAACATTCAAACTTTCCAATCGATTTATAACGGGTTTATTCATAGAACCGGAAACACCCAATGATTCTCTATCCATTTGGACCTACTTTCCAAAGGTAGGTGCTCATTAGTTGTGGATAGATGAGGCTTAAGAATTTTCATTGGTCAAGAGGATGGGAGGTCAGGCTCATCACATCTTTTTGGGGGGAATTATTGCCTACTCCGGGACTCTCTTATAGATTTAAGTTATGTTCATGAATCCTTATTAATTCACCAAGAATGAAAATGAGTTTTCCTTTAGATTTGTAAATCGATGATTGATATGTATGGGATTTAGAGAATCTTTTATATGTATTTGAGGTTCTTCATAGATGGAGAATCATCCTTATGTATTAAAGATCCTTAGTCAATGGTATCCTTCCATAAATTATATAGAAATCTCTTGGTCATTATGGTGACCATACTAGTTTTAAAGCCACTCAGTGGGGAACTTGAAGTTTATTGTCATTCAAAAAGACATGGATTATTTTAGAGTTGGGATTGTACCTATAGATAGGCTACCTACGTATCCTTGTTAAAAAGGAATCAGAACCCACGTAGTTCGATAAGAAGGATATAGGTTAACGTCATATGGGATGGAAAATAATTAATGAAATATGGTCTTGAATCTTATAAAGGCTTCCTACGTACTCTACTTTTAAGGAAGAGATCAAAGTCCACGTAGTTCAGGCAAAGAAATATGGGTTTTATGCATGGTTAATGGCCCAAAAAGAGATGTCGTGATTAATTTCACACTCTAAACTCACGTGAGTCATGCTCGGTGTGAGAAACAAGAGGTATCAGTAAACTTAAAAATGGTGCCATGAAAGATTCAGTCATGAGAAATTATGTGGGGCTTACGTATATATGACTTCCCTGGTAAATGAAGACCATTACTTTGGAAAGAATCCCAAGAGAAGGGTCCATAAAGGTATTTTTACTTTATGAAGATTTGTAATTTTAACCCGGGACTTACTCCTGAAAAGGAAGCCCAAATTAAGAGGGGCTTATGATTGGGTTTTATGCCTAAGAAGGAAGCCCAAATCCAAAGAAATTAAAATTGGGGCTTACTCTTGAGGAGGATGCCCAATGTTTAAGGAAACTATGATTGGGGATTACTCCTGAGAAGGAGGCCCAGGTTAAGGGGACTTGTAACTTGGGGCTTACTCCTGAGAAGGAGGCCCAAATAAAAATATCTTCTCATCTCAAAGGATGAGGTTATATAGGAAACCCCTAAATGTGGTGCCATAAAGCTTGTAAGTCACGATGTTTTGGGAGAGGTTCTCACAGAATTCCTTTCAGATGAGGAATCCAACAAAGGAACCGTGCCATAAATGGCTTTGAAGAGGGTTTTGAAGGCTATGTATTAAATAGGAGAGGTGGATTTGAGGAAAGAAGGTGACTAGGAAGGAGGCATGCAAGTATCATTCTGGCACGCAAGTCCTGGTCATGCAAGTAGACTTACGTGACATGAGTCACCTTGGGCAATGAAGAATCTATAGGGTAATACTTGGACGATTTTGAAATCAAGCCCTTAGTATCATCCCTAGAGGCTTCCAGAAGGGTGGAACGCAAGTTCCCTTGAGAGGGCAAGGTAGCACGCAAGTGTCTATATTTCCCTTAAGGGATAGACACTTAGGCATGCAATTATTGATGAGTTCTAACACTTAGGCCTTATTTTTCCTCTTTAGAGCTTCCCTTCTAGGTAAAGAATTACCTTATAAGTGTTTGTAATACGTCAGACAAAGACTTGGGCGGCCATAGCTTGAATCTGAGTTTTTGAAAATTCTTCCTCAAAATAGGGGGCCCACAGGGGCTATTTATAGGCCACTAGGCACCTTGGATGAAAAAAAGAATAGGGCGCACAAGTGACTTGCGCGGCATGCAGGAAACTTGCGTGACTCCCTCCAAATGGGTTCTTGGTCCATGCCTTTTTCAATTTTTGATATTCTTCAAAGGGTGACCCTCATTGTGCTTAAGGTATTCTCCTCTTCCATTCGTTGGACTCTGTGACATAAAGGAGCATCAAAAGACCTTAACCTATTAATTTCTCTTTTTTAAGTGGAATTTTTATTGACACTTTTTATGATGTGGGTTTCCCACAAAGGAATTTTCAAATATACACCTTTGATTTTTGAAGTGCATTTTCAAATATTGTGGTCAAAATTTTTTGAAATTATTGATCATATTGGGATGGTATCTTATTGATTAGAACTTCCACCAAATCTCTCACAAGTTCATGATGTTTTCCATGTATCTCTCCTAAGGAAGTACTTACCTTGTCCTTCACATTTACTAAACTCATAATTTGTACCAATGGAGTAAGATCCTTCATATTAATAGAAACTGGTAGAGATTATATATCATGGAGATAAAGTTATACAAAATAAGACCACTCACCTGGTTAAAGTTTTAGTGCAAAACCAGCAATTTGAGGAAGTTATGTGGGAACCTGAGGATGTAATGAGGCAGAGGTATCCTCATATGTTTGTATATGAGTGACAAATTTCATGGGTGAAACTCATTTTAAGAGGAATATAATGTAACACCCCAATATATCATGGTATGTATCTTTTTTAAATAAATTTAATCTCTTATATGGCTTATGTTGAATGGAACATCGAGCTTAAATGAAATCTAAAATATTATTATTTTAACATAGTAATTAAAAAACAATGAGTAAATTTGCAGGTGTTGATGAGATTTAATATATTATGAAATATATATTAATTTCATGTTTAATAAAAATTTATTTATTCTTAGTAAATAAACACATAATTTTAAGTAAATTCATTTTTCTCTTCCAAATATAGGTTTTCTTCAAAAAGTGTTTTTTATTGCTTTCTATGAAAAAATACATATAAATAATTTTTAAAACTTTTTGATTTTTTTTTATAAAATGAAAATAATATTTGGATTCTTAATTTCAAAATTATCTTAGGATTAATTTTTTAGAATTTTCTGAAAAGTTTAATTTTTCAGTGAATAGTATGAAATACCGATTTTTATTAAACTCTCATTTTCTCTATATTTAAAAATAATTTTATGATTTCAAACTGATTTCAAATTAAGTTAAGTAATTTTCAGTTATATATAATATAATTAATTATATTTAAATAATATTTTTACCTTATTTTTATATAAGTACATTTTTTGGCTTAAAACACATTTTTCTAAAAAAAACTATTTTTGTTGTGTTTTGACAGTTTAATTTTACATGTAATTTTGAAAAATCTATGTTTTAATTTTTGAAAATGGATTACATATTTTTAATTATTATTTAAAAATTAGGTTATAATGTCATTTTAAATTTTATGAATAAAAAAGTTACCATGGAAAAAAAATATTTACTGTAATATAGGTAAAATAATATAGTGGGTTAAAATTAAAAGGTAAAAGCCTAAAATAAATAAAAACTAAAAAATTAAATGGTTGTTTGATTTATTTATAAACCTTAACCATCCTTTACAACATTAATTATAATCCAAATACTTTGTAATTAATTTCACCCAAATATGTTTGTCTTTAAATATAAAATAATCATTATGTTATCACTTAAAGCCACCCCTCCTCAAGTTTAAATACCACCCCTCACCACCCCATTTCTCGTCACAAGAATTGAAGATATTAAAATATATATAAAACCATATCTTATCAAATATCCCCATGTTCAAGTGTTTCTGGTATCACCCAAATACCAATTCCAAGTTCCTTAAGGGGTCCTTCAAGGAGGTGATATTCCAGAGGTAACTTTCTCATACAATCTCTCTTAATTTCTTTTATTTTTCTACCTTCTTTTCACATAATTAATCCATTAAATCATAATAAATATAGTATATTTTATATAATGGAATTTTATATTTCTAATTTAATATATTCTATCCACCCCTTTTCTCATTTCCTCTTATTTAATGAAATAAAACCATTGTCCAAATTATAATGGTTAACTGTCCCCGTGGATAATGATTTTTCGTTTTCTATTACCACCTTAAATAATGGTCATAAAAGTATTATCCTTGTTAAATAATATTTTTATAGGTATATTATAACTTATTTCATGTTATTTAACTAATATATATATATATATATACATAATATTAAATAAAACAAAACTAGTTCATGATGGTCGGGAAAACTGCCAAAATAAACTAAACATTTATCGTTAATGTTTTATCAAATGAATCATAATCATACTATAAAGAAACATGATATATGAGACCATTTAAACTTATTTAAGTTCAAAAATACCATTTAATTTCACTTCTGGAGTTTTATTTCCATTTAACAAGAAAATCAATAATTATACACAAATGAACCGATTATGAAAACCATGAAACAAATGCACCCAAAACAATGAAAATAATGAAATATTATTAATGAAAGGATGGTAATATGTTATAAAAGTATCATATAAGTTATTATAAATATTATTATATTTTTTTAATTAATTAATAACATTCTTTAAAACTTTATACAATAGGTTTAAGTATGAAAAACTAAAGAGAATCATGAGGTAAGGGTTTCCCGTCCCAATTTTACTTCTGTGAGGTATATACCTTATTCAACACTTATTTATTTTGTATGTTGTTTATACTAAACTTTTATATATCATATAATTAATATCATTATATTTATGGTATTAAATCTTTTTATTTTATAATTTTTACTTTTATGAGACATACGGTTCAACTGATTGTAAAGTGGTAAGGGATTTCATAACTTAATTTTCATTCATTGGGTTAAACTTATAATTAATTGATTTTGCCATGTTTAGATTATGTGTGAGATGATTTTTTATTATCTTATGTTTTATTTCTACTTTTATTTTGTGGATTTATATCTGATACACAAAATTGATTCATTTTATTAATTATCACTTAAATGATATAATATTTATAAGGGGGTTCATTTAAAAAATTATTTTCTAAAAATTTCCCTAAAAATTCTCTTTTTCTTCCATGTCCATATTTTCTATAATTGTTTCTAGAAAATTTTTTAATATTATATTATGATTGTTTAAATTTATTTTTAATCATTTTTTATTTTTTACAAAATGGTTTTAAAATATTCTTTTTGTTGTTTTCTAAATGAGGTTCTTTGTGAATTTTCTAACCAAAATATGAAAGGAATGTTTTTTTAAACTTATACAGCATGAGAATATTTTCCTTCCACTATAATGCATAAATGATTTGATGTTTCATTTACAATATTATATGGTTATTTTAAAATAAATTTTTTTCCTTTATAATTGTGCGACTCTTTAAAAATAAATGATTTGAAAATGGAAATGTTATTTTTTTTAAGAATTATTTCAAGTGATATCTAAAAATTATTTTACATATAATTTAAATTTTTTATGTTACTTATGATTTATTAGGGATATTATTAAATTATACTATCCATATTATTTTTAATGTTGGTTTATGTTTATAATGTCATGATATTTATGAAACCCATTTCTTTTCCATGGGTTATGCTATAATGAAATGTTTATGAAACCCATTTATTTTAATGGGTTTTGATATGATGAATGATTTATGTTCTTATGGCCCGCATATGTATGGTTTTCATTATTTTATGGGTGGTACCTATATCTACCTACAATTTTTTCATTAAATATTTATATCTCATGATATAATAATGGGAAAAAATTTGATGGACTTGATCCACTATGGGAAATAGGTACGTCCTGATCCACTATGGGAAACAGGTGTGTCTTGATCCACAATATTGATGGTCTTAGTAGTTAACCTTGACATGTGAAATGGTTTTCTATATTTATGATGGTGGTACACTTTTATGACATGATCTTATGGATCATGATATATTTATGATTATTTCTCACTCTTTTGATCCATATTTTCTAAAATGATAATGTTTATTCCATGAATCATGTTTATGATATATGATAGTTTAGGTATGAACTTCATAAGTTATGATCATGATCACATAACCTTATTCTTATCTTATGCTTTAATATGATCTTGGATTTATATTTCCTATGTTTATCCTTACTAAGAATCTGATCTCACCCTGTTCTTATGTTTCTTTTACCTAGGATATGAAGAAAGTTATTTAGTATGATATGTCAAAAAGGGTTCTAGTTATAAAGGAATAAGCAGGAAATAAAGTAGATATTTTATGAACTGGTTGTTTATGTTTTCAAGTTTTCAAATAAACTAAACCTATATAGTTATAGCATATTTTTTTATGTTATATAATGATTATTCATCTATTTAGATGTAATATCTATGTATGAAAAGAGTGGGTTATTATAACATGACTTCAAGTGAACCTCCCCATATTCCAGAGGCTACCGACTAATAGTGAGGGATTAGGGTGTGTCTATGGGGATATTATTACCTCATGAGTTAGAGTGTGTTAAAATGGTAAATAAACAATGTAAAATAGTGGAAGTAGTAATAAACAAGTATTAGTGGATAATAATAATAGATCAATCAATATATAAGTAAACAGGTAAAAGGTGAATCATAAATAGATACAAAAATGATGACGATGATCATATCATGTAGCTATAAAAAATGAGGTACACAGGATACAGGGGAAATGGGAATATAACACATACTATACAAAAATACAAAAATTCCAAAATCTTACACTACTAGCATCATGAGTATAGGCTCAGTACTCTTCCCCTGTACTCCATCCCAATACTCAGAATCAAACATCGGAAGCTAGATGCTTCCATTTTTCTACAACTGCAACCATGAAGTCAACTCGAGTACTGAGGGTGACCTGATAAGGGTGTGATATATACTTAATAGGCCACCACTAATGGTGTATAGAATAATCCAGATTGTGCATATAAAATAAGCAGTGTTCTAGTAATAATATAAGAGAATCATTAAATAAATAACACATATCGGTCCAGGTTACTCATGGATACCCGACCCACACTACCTTATTTAGCCTAAGTTGGATGTCTATGAACCAAGGTTAACCTATACAAGTATGATATAGTGTATGAATGGGTCATCGTTAATTAAGTATCAAGATTGGACAAAGCCCAAGATTATGATTTATCTTAGCGGATATGTCCTTTAATTTTAATAGGTTGGAATAACTAGAATTGTATATAAGTTATCACTAGAATTTAATAAAGTGGTATCTTGGGCCCATAAAAGGAAAAACATAAAAAGGAACCTGATTATTGCACCAAGAGCACTATAAATACCCAACATCGTAAGAGTCCGCCCAAGGAAATCCATAAATTCATCCTAAGTATCACTCTCAACATGGAGTAAAGCATGACCCTCTAAGCCTATCCTAGGTATATAACATATAGGACCAAGTATCCCTCATTGATGTTGTAACCATATCACCCAATGATCATATCCAAAGTATCTCCCCTAGGGAATTAATATCACCTATAGGTAATTAAGCAATCTTCCTAGTGATCCCATCCAAGGAAATCTGTCAAAAGGATCCAAGTATCACTCTTAGTGTAAAGGTAATAATTACCATTTCTAATTATGAATCACGATGATTCCATCTAAGGTGTCCTTAAGTTGGGACCCCTGTATCACTCTCTACTTAAGTGAATGGAAGGTTATGGTTAGCACTAACTCATACCATAACCCCCAAGAATTATTAATAAGTTATAAAATTCATTTAATTCAAATAATTCATACTATGGAATAATCATAGGGCCCTAACTCATGGTCAAACATATTTCATTAGATCACTTCACATCCCAATACATTTTCTACAAGGTAATTCATGCACCATAATTAGTATGTAATAATTCTCATTTCTAAGGCATAAGGATCATAAGCCTTCAAAATTGGAGAACAACTAAATGGGTGTCTCATATTGAGGTAAACTCCTCAGGAAATTGATTTACAGGTAGCTAGAGTCCCACTATATAAAAATAATAACATTTAATTTAATTAATTTAACAATATGGAGGTGTTGAAGGAAAGTATAGTTTGTATCACATGGTTCATGATAAAAATATAACTATATTTTTAGGTAAAGGAACTATACCACCTACCTTAGGCCCATATCACTCTCCTCATCCAGTTTCGACCCTTGAATTGAGCTAAAATGGGAGAAATCAGAAGAATGAATAAATTCCTTGAAAATAGGAAATATGAGCTCATGCCAAAATAGCACAAAATAAGAGAAGATAAAAAAATAATGGAAGCAAGAGTATTATAGTGCTTATCGTTGTGAATACAACACACCTAACTGTAAATAAAATGAAGATTGGACAGAGGAGATACCAAAAATCCAATCTTGGTTTGAAGAGGAGAGCTTATTGTGGAGAAAAGTTTTCCACTGGAGAATAAAAGGAGTTGAGGATCAAAAACATTTCAGGGGAAAAGGGTTAATTTTCCCCATCATTAATGAGTCACATGGTTTGGTCACATGGTTGGAAAAATTGTGTGTTAATCATGTACCTACCACTATCCAAGGAACCCACACACACAGTCTAGGTGCATGGTTTGACTAACCATGCACAGCCCATGTGAAATGGATCTGTCACATGTATGAGACAATTTGAATGACCATGTATCCTAGGACGCATAGTTCAATCAAACCATGTGGCCTCATTCTATGAACTAAGCACCCTACATGGTTGAGTCACACGTTTAACACTAACTATGTGCTAACCATGCTGCTCGATCTGTCTCTCCAATTTCTAGAGCTCTGGGCTCTGAAAGAGCCCCAGACTCTTCTAAACTATTCATTATCCTCATAATCACATTATTAACATAAAATGATTGGTTTTTAATAGTATAAAAAGTTTTCATTCCTCTCCCAAAATTTGGGATGTTACAAAATCCCCTCCTTAAAAAAACTCTACCACGAGTTTCCCTTATGAGGGTGTTAAATCTTATTCTGAGAAAAGTTATAATCACTGAGTATGTACGTCAGCCTCCCACTCCCATATCTCATCCTATACATGGTTGTGCTGACATAAAACCTATACCAGAGGAACTGACTAAACTCATAGATCCTTCATGATCTAATCAATGATATGTATTATATGCTTTTTAAAGGATGCACCTGCTCCAGCTCAATTTCCTTGGTATTAAATGAATGAGATGGGTCATAATGATAATTGTGGAGTTGTGATATGTGGAAACAATTGTGCATGGAACGGTACCTTTGAGTTAACTGCAAATGATAGGATATCAGCCTGAATCTCTCCATGATTTGAAAAGGCTCTATAAAATGAGGAAATAGATTTCCCTATCTCTGAATCCATCTATGTACAAATCTAGGTGAAACTCATAAAAATACCTTATATCCCACCTCGAACTCTAGATGTTGTTGATGATGATCGGTATATGACTTCTACCTAGACTGAGTTTTATCCATACATGTTTGAATCAGCTATACTTGCTCTAAATTCTACTGAATGAGACAAGGACCCAATAATTCTACCTCACATACCTCTAACCAGCATAGGGGTGAATGACATGGCCCACCTTAGTGGTCCTTATAAGGATCCATATAAATCATTTTCTAAAAGCTGTTATTATAGGAAAACTCCACTAAGGGTATGTTTTTTCCCCAAGAGACTCTAAAAACAAGAACGCATGTCTAGATCATGTCTTTGAACACCCATATCATCTGTTCAAATTACCCACTAGTATTAGGGTGATATGTTGTACTCATTAGCACCAGTGAATCTAGTGCTTTCTATAACCCCTCCCAGAATTGTGATGTAAACCAAGAATCGCAGTCCAATATAATAGAATGGGTAACACTGAAAAAGAAAATATTTTAAAATATTTTACTGTTTATTTCAATTTTTTAATCCCGCAAAAGTTTTATTTTAAGTTAAATTGTCACATTTTATGCTTTTAGTATCATTTTGAGCTTAATTGCTAAAATGGCCTAATTTTGGATTTTAACTATTTTAATTTATTTAGTATTTTGACCATAACTTTATCTAAACTGATTTAAATTTTTAAATTCCAATTTTTTAGGCTTAAATACATCTTGGGATTCATTTAATTATTCTGTAACCAAATCTCAATCCCTCATTTAAGGCCCAAAATTATCTCGAAATTCAGGCCTAAAATTTTGTACACGGATCTAGATAATTTTTAAGATGGGGACATATCTAATAAATGGACAATCCAAATAAGCTTAAATTCTACAAGGATATGTAGAATATATTTATAAATAATTCTCATAAAGTTTTACACACCTTATTATTCATATTTGAGGGATAAAAATGCTTTGAAAACTGAATTTCAAGAACACAAAGAGACTGTTTTGACATATTATTTTTTCATAATAAATCGTCTATAACTCCTTCATATAGTGGAAAATAAAGCTAAAATTTTGTGGGTAAAAAATTTAGATATATATGAATAACTTTAAAGATGAATAAACTTCCCGATTATTCCATTTAATAGTTATAACACGTGCAACCTTATAGAGTATCTTTTTTGATCAAATTTTTCACCCTCTCCCTATAAGAAAGTGGATCTTCTTCATTTCAAGGAGTTGAAAACTTGGGGGTAATATTTTTTATCCATTATCAGTAGTTTTTTAGTATTTTAATTACTGTAATATTATTTTTATTTTAATATATTATCTCTATTATTCATATCTTCATTCTTCCATTTTTACTTTTATGTGTTTCACCCAACGTGTTCTCATCTAACTCCATGAGAATAAGGAACTAACCTCGAAATTTGTTCAAGGGAGAGAATGGTGGTTGATTGAGTTTCATTGAAATTCAATTTAAAACTCTTTATTTAATTTTTAGAATTTATATGGCGGTTAAACTTATTATGGTTTTTTATTTCCCCATTTTCTCTTCCACCGAGTTCTTTTTCTCATTCATCATTCATCCTTCCCTTCACTATCTAAGTCATCCATACAATATAGTATAGCTTGGATAGCGATGTTTGAAAAAGAGATCTCCTATCTAGATTTAGTAATATTATTACCTTTTATGCATAGATATCATTTTTTGGTTAATAATAATTTTAATAAGAGGGATTAGTGTGATAGATCTTAATCATTACATTGAATTGATTATTGAGAATATTTTAACAAAAAATGATATCAATCATTATGATCTTCTAAGAAGTAGTTCTTTTATTATTTCTTTATAACATAATTTTTTTCAAATTTAATTTATATATATATATATATATTAATATTTTATGTATCTTTCAAACCCAAATTTTTATACTATTTAGTTTTATATTAGTTAGAATTTAAATAGTGACAGTAGAAATTTATTGTTTAGTAAGATTCTTCCTCAAGATCGAACCTGGGTGTGCACTATATTTCATGATTAGGTAAATAAACTATTTACTGAGGATCCACAAAAAAATACCCATGCATCAATTTGGAATTTTTTTAGGGAGTCACAATACTTTAACACTCCATTTTTCATAAAAAACACAAAAAAATCATAAATTTCAAAAACTAAAAAAATAATCTTTATTTATGATGTATTTATATTCAAATTATTTTGCATGGACTGACCAATATTAGGTGAAAGAAAATCTTAAAAGGGATCTTGAAGCCCGATTGGAAATGATTATTGATTCAATGCAAAACCTGGAGAGGAAAATAGAGTGGATAGCTGAATATGTAAGTGTATCCCAAGAGAAACAACCAGAACCAGAACCAGAATGAGTGGTGGAAGATATTTCACCAATAATTTATTATATTAAAGAACATAAGGTGGTTGAGAAGGAGATAATAAAGTAATTAATAAAATCATCCCACACTCAACCATTTCTCAACGAGGTCCTTGAAGAACACATGCAAGCTGATACACTTATGGGAGATCAATATTTTTTGGTACAATTTTGGAATCACTTTGTTGAAGATAACTTAAACCTCAATCTTCATATCCTTGATAATGAAAAATAAGCACCTATATACCTTTATAATACTTTAGAATATGATGATAAATATGAAACTATTGATATTGAGTTGACAGTGGTCCTACTATAAGAGATAAATTTCCAAGATGGCCTACTTGAAAAGGAAGATTTATTTTTTGATTCTTCATGTTTTAATCTTCTTCAAGATGAATTGTTTTATAACTTCTTCTTTTCTAAAATTTATAACAGAACACAAATAGAGTAGGATTTATATATTATGAAAGAATATATACAAGTAGTGAATGAAAGATAATATCTATAGAATCATGTGGTAATGTGACTTCCTCATCTATACAAACTTGTATACCATATAGAAGAGGAAACCACAAAAGTCAACAGGGATAACCCCTATTTTCTTTTCCCTCACACTACGGACTTCAAATTATATATTTATTATTTCTTGAGGGTTGGAAAATTTCGTATCTTATATGGTGTTCTCCATTCTCAGTGTCTACTAATGGAAATTTAGAAAAGTCACATATGGTGGTTCATCTCAAAGAAACCACACCCACCTTCTAATTGGGGACAAAATTATGTAATTGCATGACTAGGGGTAGTAAAAACTGTTGGGTGGAGAAAAGAAAGGAGTGATGGCAAGAGGGGGGTGAATTTCCTTTTAAAAAATAATTAACAATTTAAAATCAAAGTTGAAAGTGCAGCGGAAATAAAGTAGGCAAGACACAAAATTGATAACGGAGTTCGGCTTAAACCCAAGCCTACGTCTCCGCTCCCAACTCAACCGTTGAGAGATTTACTACCGCTTGCTTTTCAATGGTTTTAGCAAGAAACCCACTAGACTTTTTAGGTAGTCTAGAACCTATTACAGCTTGCTTTTATATGGTTATGCAAGAACCCACTTGCTTTCAATGGTTGAGCAAGAACCCACTAGCCTTCTTACAGGTGAAGGCTAGCTCACCTATGTCTCAAGCCTTTTAAAGGGAAGGCTTGACTAACCTCTTCACACCTTGAAGGTGGTGTGAGAACCCAAAGAAAGAGAGATAAAAGAAGTGGGGGGTTTGTAGGCACAAACCCAAATTAATGCTCAAAAAGATAAAGCAATGAAAAACCGTAATGGGAGAAGCCATGGGCGCCAAAGGATTGATGAAGTTGATGAAGTGCTCTCCCAAGCTTCTATGGTGGTGCTCCTTGGATGTGGAATTGAGTTGGATCAATTTGAGGTTCCTTGGAGGAATCCGCCGGGGGTTCGCCAAATGATCAAGAATGTGTCTGTGGGCTTCCTTTTTTTTCGCTTGTGTTCCGGGGCTTCCTAGTCCTTTATTTATAGAGGGGGAACCCTCAAATGGCCTTTGGGGGGCTTCGGAGCCGTTGGAGAGGCCTTCGGAGCCGTTGGGAGGCAAGTGGACAGGTCTGGTCAAAGGCCCAATGGCTAGTTTGACTGGCTCCACCGACTGACCGGTGCAGAGCCACCGGTTGGCCGGTGCTTTGAAAATGGGAGAGGTCTCGGGCTCAGGCACCACCGGCTGGCCGGTGTGGAGGCCACCGATTGGCCGGTGCTGAGGTAGTAGCTGACACTATTCTGTCTGGGTGCCACCGGCTGGCCGGTGCTTGGCCACCGGTTGGCCGGTGGTCTGGATAGAAGGATGCCTTCTGTCCAGGCTCCATCGGCTGGCCGGTGGTGAATCCACCGATTGGCCGGTGGACATTAAAACAGTCCACTTTTCTTCCTTTTCCACTTCTTGCTCCTGAAATCATGCCTATTAACAAAAACACTTGAAAACAAGATTAGTAAAATAAGAGAGTGATTGTGATCATGAAAATTAAACCACGAGGGGTTCGAGAGGTACAACAATCTCCCCCTATTTTGATGATCACAATCACCAAAACAAACAATGTAAAAATGAAATGAAAGGCATGATTTAAAAGATTTTTCCCCCAATCAACCAAGAATTTATCCCCCTTTGTGATTATCAAAATAGCACGGGGCATAAAACTTGATTGAGGGAAAGGGTGAAAAACAAGATAGATATTTTAAACCAATTGAAATTTTTGAATTTTGAATTGAAAGTTTTGAATTGAAGATTTTGAATCGAAATTTTGAAATTGAAAGTTTGAATTGAGAAAGTTTTGAGATTGAAAATTTTGAAAGAAAAATTGGAAAATAAAGTTCAAAGGCTTAAACGATCCTAACTCCCCCTAAATAAAAACAACAAATCACCGGGGAGAGGATTTTGAAACCGAGACAAATTTTGGTCCGGTAAGACTCACTAGAAGGGATTTTTCAATCCATACTTGTCTAGTGGCGGGTCTTCTCCTATAAAATTCATCATTAAGGAAAATAGTTTTAGGCCTTCCATACCGGGCATTTTTGCAATTGCACTCATAAATTAAGTGCCCGGGTTTTTTGAAATAGTTACAAAATTTAAATTGGGAGCTCCCCCTTACAAAAATAGTTGGAGCATGGGAGGAGGAAGCTTGCTTGGAATAGCCAAGCCCTTGGGTGGTCCTAGATACGCGTTGGGAACCTAGTAATTTGGTCAGATTTTGTTCCCCTTGGGTGAACTTAGCTAGGGATTCCCTTAAATCTTTGATTGTTGATTCCATATAATCAATATCGGGAAGGTTTTGGATTTTGAGGGTCAACTCTTCCTTCTCTTTGAGAAGTTGTTCTTTTTCGGAAGAGAGTTTTTTGAAATTCTTTTTTAAAGCAACAAATTTGGAATAAAGTTCGTGAAAACCTTCCTCCAATTGATCTCTTGCATGTTGGAGATCCTCATATGATAAATGATTAAAAGAATTTGAAGAACTAGAGGATGAGGAGTCGGAAGATGTTACCTCATGAAATTCCATTAGGCATTTGTTACCGTTGTCGCTTGAGGAGGTGGTGGAGGAGGATGTGGAGCTATCACTCCATGTGGCCTTGAATGCCTTCTTCTTTTGCTTGGCCTTTTTCTTGCGGGATGGGCAATCGGGCTTGTCATCGCCTTTATTACCTTCATGGGTTACTTCTAAAAGTTTCCAAATTTCATAAGAAGATGATCAAGTAGAAATACGATTAAATTCATTACGGTCTAACCCACAATGAAGAGCATTCATGGCTGTGCCATCAAGCTCAAAATTTGCAATGTCTTCGGGGGTCCATTTGGATTCATCGGGAGAAGAAAGTGAATAACCATGCATGACAATTTTAAAAATAGGATAACCAATGCTTTTAAGAAAAGTGGTCATGCGGGTTTTCCAATAAGTATAGTCGGTTCCATCAAAGAATGGAGCACGACCCAAAGAATAGCCTTCGGGGGCGAAAGAAGTTGAAGCCATCACAATGGATCTTGAATTTGAAACCGGTTAGGGTATTACTCAAATTTTGCCTTTGATACCACTTGTTGGGCGGAGAAAAGAAAGGAGTGATGGCAAGAGGGGGGGTGAATTGCCTTTTAAAAAATAATTAACAATTTAAAATCAAAGTTGAAAGTGCAGCAGAAATAAAGTAGGCAAGACACAAAATTGATAACGGAGTTCGGCTTAAACCCAAGCCTACGTCTCCGCTCCCAACTCAACCGTTGAGAGATTTACTACCGCTTGCTTTTCAATGGTTTTAGCAAGAAACCCACTAGACTTTTCAGGTAGTCTAGAACCTATTACAGCTTGCTTTTATATGGTTATGCAAGAACCCACTTGCTTTCAATGGTTGAGCAAGAACCCACTAGCCTTCTTACAGGTGAAGGCTAGCTCACCTATGTCTCAAGCCTTTTAAAGGGAAGGCTTGACTAACCTCTTCACACCTTGAAGGTGGTGTGAGAACCCAAAGAAAGAGAGATGAAAGAAGTGGGGGGTTTGTAGGCACAAACCCAAATTAATGCTCAAAAAGATAAAGCAATGAAAAACCGTAATGGGAGAAGCCTTGGGCGCCAAAGGATTGATGAAGTTGATGAAGTGCTCTCGCAAGCTTCTATGGTGGTGCTCCTTGGATGTGGAATTGAGTTGGAGCAATTTGAGGTTCCTTGGAGGAATCTGCCGCGGGTTCGCCAAATGATCAAGAATGTGTCCGTGGGCTTCCTTTTTTTTCGCTTGTGTTCCGGGGCTTCCTAGTCCTTTATTTATAGAGGGGGAACCCTCAAATGGCCTTTAGGGGGCTTCGGAGCCGTTGGAGAGGCCTTCGGAACCGTTGGGAGGCAAGTGGATAGGTCTGGTCAAAGGTCCAACGGCTAGTTTGACTGGCTCCACCGGCTGACCGGTGCAGAGCCACCGGTTGGCCGGTGCTTTGAAAATGGGAGAGGGCTCGGGCTCAGGCACCACCGGCTGGCCGGTGAGGAGGCCACCGGTTGGCCGGTGCTGAGGCAGTAGCTGACACTATTCTGTCTGGGTGCCACCGGCTGGCCGGTGCTTGGCCACCGGTTGGCCGGTGGTCTGGACAGAAGGATGCCTTCTGTCCAGGCTCCATCGGCTGGCCAGTGGTGAATCCACCGGTTGGCCGGTGGACATGAAAACAGTCCACTTTTCTTCCTTTGCCACTTCTTGCTCCTGAAATCATTCCTATTAACAAAAACACTTGAAAACAAGATTAGTAAAATAAGAGAGTGATTGTGATCATGAAAATTAAACCACGAGGGATTCGAGAGGTACAACAAAAACCTAGCACCTACTTTGGGGTCTAAACCAAGAATTATAACTTTTATTTCCCCTTTATCTTTATTTTTCTTTATTTTTATTATATTTTGTTTCTTTATTTATTATAGTTTTAAATTAGTAGCAGTTAGGAGCTTAACCCAAGGCTACCACCAAAAAATAAATAAGGTTGTTTCTTTCCTTTTCTTTATTTTTTCTTTATTTTATTTTCTACCTAATTAAAATTATGTATGAAAATAATTATTGATCTAATTTTAATTAAAAATAAGATAGTAAATTTAATAATTGTAGGGGAGGTATTATAAATTATTATTAGGATTTTTTTGTGTGTTTCCACTTTATTTTTCATGACTTTTTCTTAATTTTTAATGTTTTACTTTTTCATTTTTTATTGCGTTTTTAGGATTCTTGAGATGAATAAAATACATATTGGAAAATTAAAACCATATTTGTGTTTTTTACACATTGGTTTATTTGAATGTTTAAGGATTTAAATGATTTCAGAATGGATTTATTTTCTTGATTTTAGTTCTTCTCATTTGATGAAGTTTGATTGATTGTGATACTCATGTGCACAAGTACTTTCTGAATTGAAAATCATACCCAACCCAAGAGTATTATCAACCTTTTTGACTTATTCTTCACATTTATATTTTTCTTGGGAGTCTTGAGACATTTTTTTTATTTATGACTTGCTATTTTTCTCTTTTTTAAAGATCTTAGAGTTCACATAATGTGTCAAGTATGATTGAGTCGCCACTTTGAAAGCCCTTTTTACATTGAACTCTAATATTAGACGACGTTTTCATACTACCATTATTAATACCATAGTATACATGAAATACCTTATTAGGAAACCACATTATAATAAATTTATCCCTTTCTAAACTTCTATATAAGTTAAATTCAAGATTATTATTGAAATTGAGTATGGGGGAGGGATAATATGAGTTGTATTTTGCTTTCCTAAAGAATATTTTTTAGATGAAATGAAAAAAAATGTTGTCATTTTATTGATACTTTGGTCAAAGAAATTTTATAGTGGAAATATGGATGTGTTAAATAAAATATCATTACAAATATGGTCTGGTTGTTCTTTGATATTTTAAGATCAAGAGTTGTCTCTCTTTTCCTCAAAAACATGATTCTGAGGAGAAATCTAGATCTGAATTCAAGCTAAAACAATGCTAAAAATTGGGGAAAAATATAATACATTTATCATTTATTCTAAAATTAAAAGTATTAAATTCATATATAAATAAATAGGAGTTAGTAGTTTATTAAATTTTGAGCTAATTGAGGAGAACTCCATTATTGAGCAAAAAAATTCATGCATTCACTTCACATTAGATCTTAACTCTCCTCATTCTGCCTCAAATGTTTTTACATTTAAAATATGCTAACACTAAGCCTCATAATAACCCATTAAAAATACCTCAAGATTGAAACATTTTTGACTTTATGAATTAGATATACTAGGAGGATAGCAAGCCTATAGAGATCACACATGTTCTTAAGAATGAGAAAAGCTCCACAAAAAATCCTTGAGGGAAGAAAGAAATATTTTTCTTAAGAGGTAGTTATGATATGTACATGATTATTAACATGATATTGAATTAATTTTTATGATTTTTAAGTATTTAGGTAATTTTTAACCATGTGGTAGGCATTATATTTTCTTTTATGTAAAAATTGATTTGTGTTGTCATTTATGCTTTGGGAAGCTTGTTTTGACCTTGGTATTAGATGGTTTCCTAGGAGTGTAATGTTTAAGTGTGGGGGAGTTGAGAGAGAAAATATATTAAATTATTTTAATTTTAATTTCAATGTTTTAATCCCAAAAAAGTGTTATTTTAAGTTCAATTTTTACATTTTATTCTTTTAGTATCATTTTGAGATTAACTACTAAAATTGCATAATTTTGGATTTTAACGATTTTAATTTATTTCATTATTTTGACCACAACGTTTTCTAAACTAATTTAAAATTTTAAATTATTTTTTAGTATTACATACATATTGGGATTCATTTCATTCTTATAGAACCAAATATCAATCCCTCATTTGAAGTCCCAAAACTAACTCACAATTCAGGCCTCAAAAATTGTGCACATATGTAATATCCCAGATTTTTCCATGTATTATTTTTAATATTATATGGGAATTATTTCAAGACTAGACCTTGAGACGGTGCACAGTTTTGAGGCCCGGTGATCCTGGAACAAATGTTTGAATTTAATTAAATAATTAAATAACACACGTGTGTGGTTTTCCTGAAAACGTGTAATAACTCCTGAACAGGTGCTCAGATTAGAAATCTGATGGCACCAATGCGTCCAAAGAAGCGGGTTTACCCTAGGGGAGACCTAACATCGGTTGGCACAGGTCGGTGGTGAAATCCAGTTTTTGGATGCAACCGTAATAAAATATTTAATTAAAATATTTTTTTAAATTTTTTTGCAGTGAATATCTTTTATCCTTTGAAAATAAAGGCTTGATCAGGGGTCCAGGGTTACATACCTCATAAACCTGAAACCCCTAGAGGCTTTGGGAAAGCTCTGGAAGAAACTCCCAACGCGGCGATGACGTTATTGACGAATTTTGCCGGCGACGACGACGCGGTGACCGGATCTTCACCAACGAACGCCGCGGATCCAGGTAGGGCATTTGATCTCTTTGTTAATTATTTTCCGTTCTTGATTCCTACGACGAACACGGACTAATCCACAAACATATTAGCTTGCGGATCGAGCGTGTTTGCAGGATAGGTTTTTTGTGGGGATTTTGGGGATTTTGATTCTTGAGTTATCTTGGTTTTGTTCAACCTTCTAATGGTGACGAACCAAGATTAACACGAACATCGATTGAGGTTTGTACCTCTCGATTTGTTATGCCTTTCTTCCCTGATTTCTTGCGTTCTTCATGTGCGTTCTACGTGTTCTTCGCAGAGGTATGAACGACGGATCGTTGCACATTCGTTACACGACGCAACGATCCAAAAATGAAGATCTAGCATCAGGACAACCCCACAGAGGTGCGATGGTTGTGGCGACGGATGGATCGAAGCGAATCAAAAGATATCATTCTTTGAATGATTTCCGTATGGATGACCGGAATCGGATTTTGGAGCCAATCGATGGTCTGAAACCCACAGATTCGGCATCATGATGACAAGGCAACCCAACGTCTTGAGTTTCACGGCCAATGGATAGCAGAATCAGAAACCGGAAGATCAGACGAGGCGCAGAGGAAGAAGGCGATGTTCTGGAAAATTTCGACTACACAGCGTGTAGTATGGGCTACACTGCGTGTGTTCGTCGGCAGACCACTCGATGTGTACTCTGGGAGTACACGGACATGGGTTGGGTACACGGCCAAGGACACGGTGTGTACACCCCTCCCCAGCCAGACCGGGCCAGATACACGGGATACCCCATGTACTGGTACACAGGAAGTACCTGGAGTCAGGGAACACGGCGTGTGATCCTTCTACATGCCGTGTAGTTGAGTTTTACACAGATTGGATGGGTGACACGTGCCGTTTACACGGGCAGTACTCGGAGTCAAGGAACACGGCGTGTAACTATACTACACATTGTGTAACCTATTTTACATGGCTTGATCCAGTTACCTTATGGGACTTGGACTAGTTTCCTTAGGGTTCATCCCCTAGGCCTTTCTCCTGAAGGTTTCCAGTATCATTTCCTACGTACGGGAGTATGATCCCTTTGACAGGATTTCCTGAATAGAGTTGTTGGAATCCCCTCTGTGAGAGTTAGAGTCGGATCCTCTATTCATTCCTAGAACCCTAGGTAGATTTCTTGGTATCGACGTGACCAACTTTACCCGGGCGCCGATCCTCTGCCTAGAGGATTAGTTCAGACTGAGTTTTTGGAATCACCCCATAGCTATTGGTTGTGATCCTCATCTGAACATCGTATTCTCAAGTACTTGTGGAGTGTGTTCTCCCAGAATTAGTACTTCATATCTCTCCCTCTTCAGACTTAGGAGTGTGTTTCTCCTTGTTACATGCTTAGTGGAATCTTCGAGCTAGATCTTAGTGGTGGTTTCGTGATGGTCGAATGTGTATGAGTATATCTGGATATTCTTGTTATATGTTCTGTAGACATATACTGTGTAGATATAATTGTATCTTTCCTTTGTGTTATTTTCCCTTGTTATATTCCTTTGTGGTTTCAGGGCATCCTACTGGGTATTTTTATACTCACCCCTGCACGGGCTTTGCCCGCACGTGTCGTGTCTGGTGCAGACGAGTGAGCCTTAGACAGGATTCTAGGCGGACTAGGACCGGACGGTGCTCAGTGAGATCAGACAGGCTGAGGTCTATTCCTATATCTACGGATTGCAATCCCGGTACATTTCTTTATAGGTTGCACTTTGTTACAAACTCTCTCTTGGTGGGCTTGTACTTTTGGCCCAGGGTTTTACATTACTGTACTTTACTTTCCTGTCATACTCTATTGGTTGGGATTTTAGTATATGCATGCATTTCCATTTTTAGTAGTTCTTACTTTTCAGCTTTGTGGGATTGGATATGTGTGTGTGTGTGTACAGGTGTATAGGAAATGCCTCCCATGTTAGTGACAGGCCTACTCGGTGCTAGTCACCAGCCCCTGGCCTATTGGAGGTGGGCTTGGGCAGTTGCTGCACAGGCCCCACTGGGACGGGTCATGAAAGAGTGGTATCAAAGGTGGTCGGTTCTACGCTAGGACCGAGAGTTTGTGAGTTGGTTTGGGGCAACAGTGTTAAGTATTTCTAGTTCAGCTTTCAGGACAGGGACCCTAGTGTTGGTGTGGGCGGTCGACGTATCCATACACCAGGACTCTGATAACTTTCTTTTTGACTTGGTACATGAGAACACTAGTTGTAGGGGAAAGTAACGGTACATGCATCATATAGGAATGGGTTGTGGTTTTCATGTCCTTCTTGAGTCAGATCTCCAGATATACTCAATGACTGATATACATCTTGTTTCTTTACAGGATGCCTCCGCAACGCGCACCTACTAGGATCCAGTAGCTCGATCATGAGGATAACCCTCTCAGTGATGAAGCTTCGATGCAGGAACCAGATCCCCCAGTTTTACCATCAGGTGGTGTGCCAGTTATTCCACCACCTATGGAATAGTTTTTAGTACCTATTGTACCAGTGGAGGAGGATCACAGGCTGAGCGTACTCCACGAGTTTTAGAGACAGATACCTCTCAGGTTTTGAGTTGAACATGACCCTCAGGCATTACAGGGCTAGCTTAAGGTAGTGACCAGAGTCTTCTGTTTGGTCAGGACACCAGCAAACCAGATGGTGATCCTGGCAGCGAGCCTTCTACTGGGCTCGGCAGGATGATGGTGGAGTTTGGTTATCCAGACCCATGATAAGGCGACTCTTGTGTGGTCATAGTTTGAGCTTCACTTTAGAGAGGAGTTTTCACCGGTTACCCTAAGAGCGGTATGTATATAGGATCTTCTTTAGCTTCAGCAGGGAACCATGACAGTGGCTAACTATTCATCGAGGTTTACCGACCTCTCACAGTACTCGATGGATATGGTCAGGGATCAGTACTTCAGAGTTCGAACTTTTGAGTGGGGCTTGTGCAGAGATATCTGAGCTAGCATCATCCCTATGAGCATTCCTACTTATTCTAGGGTGCTCAAGCGGGATTTGGTGGTCGAGAGCTTCTTGGAAGAGAAGAGACAGCCAAAAATTGTCAGTGGCGAGCGAGCTAGAGAAGAGACCTCAGCAGTAGGGAGCTGAAATTAAGTACCCAGGCGTGGGAGACGTTTTCAGAGGAGATCCCAGGACAGAGTATTTTCCGTGAAGGGTTCGCAGGGCGCATCCATCCATCCTCGAGAGAGGCGATGCTACTCATGCGATGGCAGGGGACATCTCACCCAAGATTGTCCGACCCACCGTACTACTGACATGGGAGCAGTGGATGGACCACCGAGGCAGAGGAAACATGTGGAGCAGACAGATCTTCAGGGTAGCAGACATGGTAGAGGAGCTGGGAGAGCAGTTGAAGGTGGTCGGAATTTTGACCTTTTTCCACCACCACTCCTGGGAGGTCCATCCCAGGCTTAGGGAGCTGGTGGATAGAGGCAGGGACAGCTGCAGGTAGCAGAGGATTATGAACCAGGTACTCCTGGAATTATTAGAGGTACAATCTGTGTCTTTTCTACTTTGGATTTCATACTGATAGACACAGGTGCTAGTCATTCCTTTTTGTCTTCTTATCTTGTTCGAGACCTTGAGATTCCAGTAAAGTCGTTGACTCAACCCTTAAGCTTAGAAACACTGACTGGAGAAGATTCATAGATCACACACCTTTGCAGACAGTGTGACCTGACCCTTGGAGGCCAGAGTTTTGGTTGGAACCTCTTGGTGGTAGCATCGAGGCCTTACGATTTCATTCTTGGTATGGATTGGCTATCCATAGTTCATGCCCAGATTGATTGTTTTAGGCGAAGGGTGTGGTGTGTCCGCAGTAATGGAATGAGGTTCTCCTTCGTCAGTGAAAAGGAGACCCAGGTAGCACAGGATGCACTCGTGCATAGGAAGGATAGCCGATTTCACATCAGTTGGATAGCCTATCCCTTGGCACAGCAGATGTTACGAGTTTCCAGTTTCCAGCAGTAGTGGTTGAGTACGAGGGAATATTTCTGTAGGATGTCCCCAGACTACCTCCCTGTCGAGAGATAGATTTCTGCATTGAGTTGCAACCCAGGATGACACTAATATAATCATTAGCATATTGGATGGCTCCTGCAGAGCTTCACGAGCTAAGAGTGCAGTTGGAAGACTTACAGAGGAAGGGCTTCGTGAGACCCAGTGTTTCACCCTGGGCGGCCCCAGTTTTGTTTTCCAAGAAGGCAGATGGGATTTTGAGGCTATGTGTGGATTACCGGTGCTTGAATCAGGTGACCGTGAAGAACTGGTATCCACTACCGAGGATCGATGAACTCTTCAACCAGTTAAGAGGGGCACGACAGTTCTCGAAGGTTGATATACAATTAGGCTATCACCAGTTGCGAGTACGATATGAGGATATACCGAAGACGGCTTTCAGATGTCGCTACGGTCCCTATGAGTACTTGGTGATGCCCTTCAGCATGACGAACGCCCTGGCATTATTTATGGGAATCATGAACCAGATCTTTCATCCCTATCTAGAACAGTTCATATTGGTCCTCATTGATGATATCCTGGTGTACTCTGCATCCGAGGAGGAGCATGCGGAAAACTTGCGGATGGTTCTGGATACACTCCGAGAGCACCAGTTGTATGGGAAACTCTCGAAGTGTCAATTCTAGATATAGGAGATACACTTTATAGTACACGTTATCTCATCAGATGGTGTAGCAGTGGACCCATACAAGGTAGAGGCAGTGTTAGCATGGGAGCCACCCCAAAGCATGATAGAGGTGCGGAGTTTCCTTGGGTTGGCAGGCTACTATCATAGATTCATTCCTGATTTCTCCAAGATTTCATCACCCATGACAGCTTTGACTCGAAAGGGGAAACCTTTCGTGTGGACCGAGAGATGCCATAAAGCTTTTCCGAAGTTGAGATAGAGTCTGAAGAGCGCCCTAATCTTGAGATTATCAGAGGAGGGTGTCGAGTACGTAGTGTTCTGTGACGCATCAGGAACCAGGCTTGGTTGTGTCCTAATGCAGAGGCACGCGGTGATTGCCTATGTCTCGCATCAGTTGAGTCCACATGAGCAGAACTATGCGACCCATGATATTGAGTTGGCAGTGGTAGTCTTCGCATTGAAGATGTGGCAGCACTACCTGATGGGCGAGTGGTTTATCATCTACTATGATCACAAGAGTATCATATATATATTTTCTTAGAAAGATCTGAATTTTAGACAGAGACGATGGCTTGAGTTCCTCTAGGATTACAACTTTGAGATCGTTTATACTCCTGGGATGGGGAACGTTTTTCCATATGCTCTTATCAGGAGATCCAGTTCGTATTTGCTAGATGAGACGACGAGGAAGTTGGCCTCTTTACAGTTATCCTTCGTGGATAGAGATGAGGGAGCTTACCTTCAGTCGATGGTTGTTACCCCTACACTCTTATAGTGAGTCAGGGAAGCACAGCTCGAGGATGCTAGCTATGAGAGTTTATGTGCTCAGATATCCACAGGAGATGCTGCTGATGGATATTCAAAAGGTGGGGAGCACGTTGTTCTTTTCAGAGGGCGTACAGTAGTACCAGTGACGTTACGAGGGGAGGTTCTGAGGGAGTTCCATACATCTCATTTGGGGGTGCATCCAGGCATGGAAATGATGTACCAGGACCTCCGACGTCAGTTCTGGTGGCCAGGAATGAAGAAGAGTGTGGTCGAGTTTGTTCTCGGTGCCTTACTTGTCAGCAAGTAATGGCTGAGCACCAGGTTCCAGCAGTTTTGACTCAGCCCCTTGAGGTTCCAAAGTGGAAGTGGGATGGGATATACATGGACTTCGTGATGGGTTTACCACATATGTCCAGGGTACAAGATGCCATCTAGGTGATCTTTGACCGACTCACCAAGTCGGCCCACTTCCTGGCCATACGGGAGCAGAGTTCGGCAGAGAGCTTGGGACGCCTCTATGGGCAGGAGATAGTTCGGCTTCATGGAGTTCCATCCACGATCATCTTAGATCGTGATTCTCGTTTCACATCCCGGTTGTGGAAGGTATTGCAGGAAGCTTTTGGGAGTCAGTTACGCTTGAGCACAACATTTCATCCTCAGACTAATGGTCAGACAGAGAGGACCATCCAGGTTCTGGAGGATATGCTACGAGCTTGCATACTTGACTTCGGTCATAGCTGGGAGGATCACCTACCACTGGTGAAATTTTCTTATAAAAACAGTTATCATTCCACTATTAGCATGGCACCATTCGAGGCTTTGTACGGATGGCCTTGCAGGTCACCACTTTGCTGGACTAACCCAGGAGAGTTAGCACTCATGGGCCCAGAGATTGTGCGAGTTAATACAGAGAAAGTGCAGGTCATCCAGAAGCAGATGAAGACTGCACAGAGTCGGAAGAAGTCTTATGTAGACCGGAGATGGATTCCCTTGGATTTCGAGGAGGGCGACCATGTGTTCCTTTGGGTCTCACCTCGAAGGGGGTTGTGGAGATTTGGACGAGGTGGCAAGCTATCTCCGAGGTTCATCGGCCCTTTTCAGATTCTGAGTAGAGTTGGCGAGATGGCATACCACTTGTCTCTACCTCCTCATATGGACCGGGTACACAACGTCTTCCATGTGTCGCAGCTGCGGAGGTACGTGCATGATCCATCGCACGTTATCTACTCGGGCGAGCTGGACATTGATGACGGAGCGACCTTTGCTGAGTACCCAGTGTAGATCGAGGATTGGTAGGAGAATATCCTTCATGGGTGAGCTATTCCCTTGGTGTGTGTCTAGTGGTATCACGAGAATATCCATGAGAGCATGTGGGAGCGGGAGGCTCATATTCATGTGCAGTACCCACATCTTTTTGAGTATCCCCTGTTTTGTCTTTTCGGGGACATAAAAGCCCTAAGGTGGGTGTGATGTAATGTCCCGTATTTTTTCATGTATTATTTTTAATATTATATGGGAATTATTTTGAGACTAGGCCTTAATATGGAGCACAGTTCCGAGTCCCGGTGAGCCCGGAACAAATGTTTGAATTTAATTAAATAATTAAATAACACGCGCATGTGGTTTTCCTGAAAAAGTGGAATAACTCCTGAACGGGTGCTCAGATCGGAAATCTGAGGGCACCATTGCGTCCAGAGCAGCAGGTTTTCCCTAGGGGAGACCTAACATCAGCTAGCATAGGTCGGTGGTGAAATCCAATTTTTGGATGCAACCGTAATAGAATATTTTATTAAAATATTTTATTAAATTTTGTAGCAGTGAATATCTATTATCCTTTTTAAATAAAGTCTTGTGTAGGGGTCCAGGGTTATAGACCTCATAACCCTAAAACCCCTGGAGGCTCTGGGAAAGTTCTGGAGGAAACCCCCAACGCGGTGACGACGTTCTTGATGAATTTCGCCAGCGACAACGACGCGGCGACCTGATCTTTGCCAACGAACACCACAGATCTAGGTAGGGAATTTGATCTCTTTGTGAATTCTTTCCCATTCTTGATTCCTATGACGAACGCTGACTAATCCACGAACAGATTATCCCACGAATCGATCGTGTTTGCGGGGTGGGTTTTTGCAGGGATTTTGGGGATTTTGATTCTTGAGTTATTTTTGTTTCGTCCAACATTCTAACGGTGACGAACCAAGATCAACATGAACATCGATCGAGGTTCGTCCCTCTCGATTTTTTGTGCCTTTCTTCCCCGATTTCTTGCGTTCTTCGTGTGCGTTCTACACGTTCTTCGCAGAGGTATGAACGACGGATCGTTGTGCATTCCTTGTGGAATGCAATGATCCCAAAATGAAGATCTAGCATCGGGACAACCCCATGGAGGTGCGATGGTGGTGGAGATGGACAGATCGACGTGGATTGAAAGATATCATTCTTCGAATGATTTCCACACAGATGACCGAAATTGGATTTTGGAGCCGATTGAAGGTCTAAAACCCACGGATTCGGTATCACGATGATGAGGTGACCCAGCATCTTGAGTTTCATGGAAAACGGACAGCAGAATCGGAAACTGGAATATCAGTCGAGGCACGGAGGAAGAAGACAAGGTTCTAGAAAATCCCGACTACACGGCGTGTAGTATGGGCTACACGGCGTGTGTTCGCCGCCGGACCACCCGACGTGTACTCTGTGAGTACACAGACACGGGTTGGGTACATTGCCAAGGACACGGCGTGTACACCCCACCCCGGCCAGACCTGTCCAGATACATGGGATACCCCACGTACTGGTACACGGGCAGTACCTGGAGTCAGGGAACACAGCGTGTGATCCTTCTACATGTCGTGTAGTTGAGTTTTACATAGCTTGGACGGGTGACATGGGTCATTTACATGGGTAGTACCCAGAGTCAAGGAACATAGCATGTAACTATACTACATGCCGTGTAACCTATTTTACATGTCTTAATCCAGTTACCTTCTGTGACTTGGTCTAGTTTCATTAGGGTTCGTCCCATAGGTCTTTCTTCTGAATGTTTCCGGTATCATTTCCTACATATAGGAGTATGATCCCTTCAGCAAGACTTCTTTAATAGATTTGTTGGAATCCCCTCTGTGATACTTAGATCTGGATCCTCTATTCATTCCTAGAACCCTAGGTAGAGTTATTGGTATCGACGTGACCAACTTTACCCAGGCACCGATCCTCTACCTAGCGGATTAGTTCAGACTGAGTTGTTGGAATCACCCCATAGCTATTGGTTTTGATCCTCATCTGAACATTGTATTATCAAGTACTTGTGGAGTGTGTTCTCCCAGAATGAGTACTTTGTATCTCTCCCTCTTCAGACTTAGGAGTGTGTTTATCCTTATTACGTGCTTAGTGGAATCTTTGAGCTGGATCTTAGTGGTGGTTTCGCGATGGTCGAACGTGTATGAGTATATCTGGATATTCTTGTTATATGTTCTATAGACATATACTATGTAGAGCTGACTGTATCTTTCCTTTGTGGTATTTTCCCTTGTTATATTTCTTTTTCGTTTTGGGGTGTCCTACTAGGTATTGTTATACTCACCCCTACACGGGTTTTGCCCGCACGTGTCGTGTCTGGTGCAGACGAGCGAGCCTTTGACAGGATTTTAGGTGAACCAGGACCGGACGGTGCTCAGTGAGATCAGACAAGCCGAGGTGTGTTCCTACAGCTATCGATTGCAGTCCCAGTACCTTTCTTTATAGTTTTTACTTTGTTACTGACTCTCTTTTGGTGGGATTATACTTTTCGCCGAGGTTTTTACATTACTATACTTTACTTTCCTGTCGTACTCTGTTGGTTGGGATTTTAGTGTATGCATGCATTTCCATTTTTAGTAGTTCTTACTTTTCAGCTTTGTGGGCTTGGAGATGTGTGTGTGTGTACAGTTTTATAGCCAATTCCTCCCATGTTAGTGATAGTCCTACTCGGTGCTATTCACCAGCCCCTGGCCTATTGGAGGCGGGCTTGGGAAGTTGCGGCATGGGCCCCACTAGGACGGGTCATGACAACATATCTGGATAATTTTGAAGGTGAGACCATATCTCATAAATGGACAATCAAAATGATCTTAAATTATACAAGGATATAGAGAAGGTATTTATGAATAAATTTTATAAAGGTTTAAATGCCTAATTATGCATATTTCAAGGCCGTAAATTATTGGGAAACCAAATTTGGGTAATACGAAGAGTCTACCTGGACATATTATTTTTATGGATTAAATTGGCCATAACTCCTTAATCTGGTGGCCAATAAAGCTATTAGTTTTTTGGTGCACATAGGAGAAATAAATGAACAAATTTAAATAAAAAACTCTTCCCAATTTTTCCATTTAATTGGGATAACATGTGTAAACATTAGTATGGTATTTTTAGAGTGAATTTTTCACCCCCTCTCCCTATAAAAAGTTTTTCTTGTTCACTTAAAGGGGTTAGAAACTGTTGGGATTTAGAATATTTATTAAGGAGAGAGAGATTAATTAATGGAGAGGTTTTTTATCAACATTAATAGGTAAGTTTCTATCAATATTAAATGAGATTTAATTCTCAATATTCATGGGTGGAAAAGGTACATTGAATTCATTAATTGTAGATATGGACTTGGTGTCTATATAAGAGGATGTAGTGGCATATTTTTTTAGAGACAAAGACAATGAAATTAACTTGTACTCATGGAGAGGTTCTTGGAAAGAGGTTCAAAATTTCATCAACCGATATTATGGAGGGGGATACCAAGTCATCAGTAGCATGTGCAGTGCATCATTATTTAATACATGAAAAGTAGAAATGACATGATCAATGATTAGGTTCATGTATTGAATGTCATCCTAATAGTATTGATTTGGTGGCATTTATAGGTTGATGATCGGTGGTACATTATGATGGTGAGATCATGATAGTAAAAATCATATGGGTGTCGCAATATAGTGTGAGCATAACGCATGTTTGGATAAAGATCTCTGAGGTTGTGATATTTTTTCGACAGAAGGGTGACATTTTTTCAGAGATGTATCTTTCAAGTATGGTGTTGGCGAGATGGTTTTTAGAGATAATATGGAGGCGTATTGGGGTGTGGTTTTTACATAGGTTTTTTCTACATCATCATTGAAATTCAAGTTCAGTAATTACTTGGATTTTGTACTTTCTAATTCATAGTGGATATTTCAGAATTGCCTCATGGTTTTTTAATCCTCCGCATTAGAGGGTTTTTATAAATTAAAAATCTTACATGATAGCTTATTTATTCAACTTTATATCACTTTCATGTTTCATCGTATTTCTTAAAAATATTTTTTCAATCAATTTTCTTCTTGGAATTAGGATTCTCACCAAAATTAGTATCATAGGGAAATTTTTTTCTTGAAATTTAATGTAAGAATTATGTAATTTTCTGAGAGAATTGATGATTAGTTCATGAAGCAGAATAAGTTTTGGAAATTAAATTAGATTGAGATAGGGGATACACATGTCCACTTAGGGATGTTGAGTAGGGGGAGTTAATCTTTGAAGGTGGTCTAGATTATTTGATAATCACTATTATGGGGAGCCATATGTTTCTGATTCTAGTCATGTTCCGCCGGATGGTGCAAACATGGGTGTGATGAAGACTTATATGTTTGGATTTATTTTATAGGGGGAGCTATCAGTTTTTTGTCATAATTGCAAAGTGGTATCATCATATTTTATATAGAGGATGATGGTTGGTGTGATACCAACCTGTTTTTTTCAGCTGATTATTTTGGATGTTTTCATTCTTTGATATGCTGAAGGGGGAGATTTTTTGGGATTTAGTACATTTACTAAGGAGAGATAGATTAATTAATGGAGATATTTTTTCTTAACAATAATAGGGGATTTTCTCTCAACATCAAAGGAGAGTTAATTCTCAATATTAATGGATGTAAAAGGGATAATGAATTCATTAATTGGAGATATGGAATTTGGGTATATATAAGAGGATGTGGTAGAATTTTTTTCAGAGATGACAGCAATGTAATTAACTTGTACTTGTGGAGAGGTTCTTAGAAATCAGTTCAAGATGTATTCCACCGAGAGCAGTAAGGGAGCTACCGCGTTGGTGGTAGCATGTGTGGTGGGTCTCTGAAAACCTATTATAAATTCTATAGTGATGTCATCCCATTTACACTTAGTAATGGATAGTGGTTGTAAAAGTTATGTAGGTCGTTGGTGCTCAGTCTTCACCTACTAACAAGTGGAGTATCGAGTGATAAAACCTACAATATGTCTCTTCATACTTGGCCACCAATACTGATGACGTATGTCTTGGAACATCTTGGTAAGATTAGGGTAAACTCCCCAAATAGAATCATGATATTTTCACATCATCTCTTCTTGTATATATAAAGGGACCCAAATACATTCATAGAAATGCCGAATCTCATCCCCATCGATAACCCAACCATGAGGTCGGTCCTCACCTAAGACACTCTCCCTCAAGACTAGTCCCTCGGGATCTCAAAGTCATCTCATCCTTACTCATTCTAGAAGAGAGTATGCAACTGCCAAAGCTACTAGAATAGGATTCTCATGATATTCTTGAACATCAAGGTGTGTCTCAGAAAACATATCCATCAACTTCTACTCACCACTGGCCTCTCAGATGGCTTGTGTCTAAGTCTTCCAACTTTGGGCATCATCCATAGTATTTCCCTTTTTGGGTGTTTAATAGATCTCAAAGTTGAATGAATGTAGGTATTCTACCCACCAGCGCTACCTAAGATTCATGTCAGGATGTGTAGAAATGTATTTGACACTTTTATGGTCTTTGTAAATGATGAATTATTCCCCTGATAGATAATGTCTCTAATAACATAAAGTATGAACCATGAATACTAGCTCAAGGTTGTGTGTGGGTTAATTCCAATCATAAGGCCTCAGCTAGCGAGACTCATATGCTAAAACCCAATCACCATGCATCAAAACTGCTCCAAGGCCAATTCCTAAAGCATCACAATAAACTATATAGATTATACCCAATTGTAGTAGAATCAATATTGAAATTGAAGTCAACCTCCCTTTCAAATCCTAAAAGGTTGTCTCACAAGATTCGTACCATACAAACTTCACACCCTTCTTAGTCAAGTCTTTAAGTGGTTCTACTAGGCATGAGAAGTCCTAAATAAAATGCATGTAGTAGCCATTCATCCCTAAGAAACCATGTATGTCAAATACATTCTTGGGCTAATTCTTAGAAACTGCGGTGCTTTCCTTCTATGGTTCAATAGATACTCTAGCCTCTAAGATAATATGACCAAAGAAGTGTGATTTATTGATCCAAAAGTTTCATTTGGTGAGATTTGTGTAAATATTGTGCTCTCTCAATGTATTCAACATGATATCAAGATATTTGGCATGGTCGTATCAAGTGTGAGAACGCACCAATATGTCATCTATAAATACTACTAAAAATGAATCTATATATGGGTATAAAACTCGATTCATCATATCCATTAAAATAGTTAGTGTGTTTGTGAGACTGAACGACATAACCAGATACTCATACAATACATATATACTTCAGAACACTGTATGTGGTATGTCTGATGGTCTCACATGAACCTAATGGTATCCCGACCTCAAATTGATCTTAGATAAAACTTTTTATCCTTAGATATGGTCTAATAGGTTGTATATATGAAGTAGTGGATATCAATTATTCACTATAAGTTGGTTTAACTGATGATAATCCACACAAAACCTAAGGGTAATATCCGACTTATTGGTGAAAGGGATGGGTGAACCCCACAGTGAAGTACTGGGTCATATAAGACCATTTTCTTCTAAATCATCTAACAACTACTTGATTTCATCGAGCTCTGTAGGTGTTATACTATAAGGAGGAATGGAAACTAGTGCCTCTCCTAGAACAAACTTAATGGTGAACTCTACCTCTCTCATGAGAGTTAATCTAGAAAATTCATCAGGGACTACATCCCAGATGTGATCCACCACAGGAGGGAATTCCATAACCTGCAATCCCTAATCACTCATAATGAGACTATCCATTTGGTTTGTCACTCCACCCAACCCACGATGCTCTAGTCCAACTCAACATTCCTAGACATCTCATTCTACCTTATAAATGTAAGCACTTCCCTCAGGTGATGTAAAAGACACCCTCTGGTGATATTAATCAAAATAGGCATGGTATAGAACCAACCATTCTATCCCAAGAATGATGTCAAATCCATTCATCTTGAGGAATAATAAATTCTATAGGAATAGGTTCCCACCTATCTCAAGGGTTCACTCCTTACATTGGTTCACACTCTCTGATCAAACCCTAACAGTGTGTCAAGAGTCATGATTCCACGTAAGTAATTTATATCTAGGCCCAAACTTTCCATAGTTTTTGCATATAAAAAAGAGTGTGATTCACCTGTATAAAATAAGGAAGAAACTAAAGTAGATGATACTAGAATAGTACCTCATATTGTAGAAGGATCTAGACTCTGCTTCTCAAGTATAGGCTGAACTGCATAAACATGGCTAGATTTTATACCATAAGATGAAACATGAATAACCTAGGAAGGTATACTCTGCTAGCGTTGTACCTTTAAAGTCTGACCACCTCAGCCAAAACTACCTCCTCATCCTAATAATTCAATAGTAAACTAGCTCACAGTTTGATGTGGAGATACTGATCCTATACCCAAATGTGGTGTTAGTACAGATCCCTTATCACTAGGTACTGGAGGAATCATTTTTTAAAAACATTATAGGTGACTCGTCCTACTACAATCTCAACACTCAATAGAGTTCCTCATGCATTGGGGATTCTTATAGCATGTCCAACCACACTAGTGAAACACCACATAGCTATCATTCTTATGGCATGTCCCGCCACACTAGTGAAACACCACATAGCTGTCAATACATGTCATCTGGATGGTTCTACCCATGAAAGTAACCTCAAAATGATGTTTCCTACTATTAGAAGAACTGTCTCCCTACCTCGAAGCTGAACCACCCTAGATCAAATTTCCAGCTTCCCTCGATTTTTTCTCATTGATGAAGGCCTAGTTCACTTTCTATGAAATTCTAGTCAACTAGAAAACATTCACCTGTGGTTGTATAGAATACACAAGCTCATCTTCAAACCATTTTACAGTCATTAGATCATCACTAGTTGGAGTCTATGAAAAATTATAAGGCATGGTGAAGCAATATAAATACTCCATTACCGACATAACACCCTACTGCAGATGCATAAACTCTCTGGCATGGTCCGTTATTAAAGCCTGTAGAAATAATCAGTCATATAAAGGTTTCTGGAAGTCCACCCAGACCATACATCGATGATTATCATCCTAATAGATGACATCCCACCAATTCTTGGTAGATTCACGGTGCATATATGTGGAGATATTGACCCTACACTCTGGAAGCATCTTCATATTCTCGAAGATCAATAACATGGCCTCTAGACAAGATTCATCAACCTGAGGACCACTATCCCCTTAAAATTTGGGAGGATTATTCTACTAGAATTCCTACATCAATTCTTCCATAGTATAGGCAGTTCACATATTTTCCTTTACAGACTACATGAATAAAAAGAAGATATCTCAAAACTAATCATCATTGCCCAATGAACGATCAATAGGAGGTGCCTCAGGTGGCACTATAGGAGGCAATACTGATGGATCAAGGCCTACCACATCTGAAGAATGGTTATCACCACCCTCCAAGTATATGACTCGAGGACATCATGGAAACATAGCTCTAAAATTTAAAAACACATGCCTTATATAATATTTAATAGAAGATAATAAATAATATAACTGGAAAGTAAAAATAAAAATACTTCCTATAAATGAGTTACACCCCTATGTCTACTGCTAAAGTTAGGTCTAGGTGATAGGAAATGGTCACAATGGACCATAGGTTACACTACATACTTTCCACTACTAAGGTTGGGTCAAGTTCAAGGTCTCACATCAAGCAACAAAGGTTCAGGTATATGGAGTGTCAATTACAAGGTATAGAGGAAAACACCCTTTACTTTACAATTGAAATCCCCATTTATAGATAACCATTTCATTTAAAAAAAATAAATTATTTAGATTTATACTTGTTTGTATGTATAAAGTTATCACATCCTAGTTAGATATGTCACCATTCCCAATTTATAAATTCTCATTCTCTTTATAAATTACAATTGGTATGTCAAGTAATTATGGCCTAACCTTTACATCTAGTGTCATGATGTAATAGGTCGTGTATAATGATTGGATTGAATGAACTGCCATTCCCAATTTATAGAAGTGCATGCTTCATAAATTAAAATTTTTATTCAATAATCGAATCATCTAATGTTTCAGTTCATAGAACCAGTGGTTCAAGGCTCAAACATGGAATAATTGGTTAATTAAGGTTTCATCATTAATTTGTAAGGTAAAAAAGTATTTATATTGATATAGGAACTTTAATTAATCCAATTATTTTATCCCTATAAGAAATGTTAGCACATTTCTATATATAAAAATCAAGGTACTAATAATAATCATAGGTAATACTGGTAATGCACGCAGTAATATAAACATGGCATGGAATAATGCATGACATGTGAGTCCTTAAGAACCTAATATGATGCATGAGATGAAACCTCCTTGTCATACTAGGCCAATAAAAAAGGAAATACATAATAATATTATTAGAAATAATAACATCACAAAACATGTGTGTCACCCAATGGTGAAATCAATTCTACTTTAACAGGAACAACCACTAACAACAATAACCCATCCTAGGTAATTTGGGATTCCCTTGTATATGGGTTAGCTACTTCCAGGAATATGATCATTACCAAATTCAAATACATCCTAGTCTCTTTTCTAATACACAAATAGTAATACAAAATGAAAAAAGAAGCTCTGATACCACTTTGTAGCATCCCGTCCTAGAATCCACTAAGTGATTCCCCAAGACGATTTCCCATAGGACCTCAAAAGTGCCTCCTCGTACACTATAAGCTTCTGACTAGCAATAAGGGCCTAGGGTGTGTCTTTAGGCAGACTATTCCCTTATGAGTCAGAGTGTAGTATAGCGGTAAATAATAAATATAAAATAGTAAAATAAGTAATAAACAAATTGTAGAAAATAAGAATAATAGATCATCCAATAGAATTTGTAACATCCCAACCTGGGTGCCACACACCGGTGCCCCTATTTGGTCAGTTACATGACCTCAAATGTATCTCCCCGTATACCAAAGGTTTCCAAAAAGTATCAAGGATATAATTTTGATCATGAGGATACTATACCCTATTTTTCAAAGTAGCACAACAATATAAATAAATAATAATAACCAAATGATATAACCAATAATCAAACCAAACCAGCATCACATGATGACCAAAATGGGAAATACAATATCCAAAAATAAACAGTAGATATGTCATTCCAAATACATGTCAAGTTTCAATATGAAAAAACCCAAAATAAATAGACACTGACAACTCTCAAGAGGGTATCGAATCATGTATGGTTCCCTTATCCATGCTCCATCTCAACTCAACCATATAACATAGGACTCTTTCCCTTATCATGTATTGAAAACATAAAGTTTATTCGGGTACCAATCAGGAATCCTGAGTAGGGTGTGAGTACACCTTAGTAGGACACTACCAACAGTGTCTAAAACAATATCCAGTTAATAACTGTGTATGCAGTTATATAAATAATAATGTACAATTCATAAGTAAAAAGTTATCATATTTCATTATTCTTTAATTAACCACATAAACCTCTAGGTTCCAGAGGACACCCAAACTCTCAATACCTACTTTAGACCATGTTGGAGTCTGAAATGTAACACATATTCAATTCAAAATTCATTATAACATATGGGATTTTATTATTTATTTCATTCCAATTCATAGAATGACCACTTGGAACCATAGTCCAATGCAAATCACATGGATGTAGAACATTGTGTCTAACACCCCATGGATATTTTGATCTTTTGTCTCTATCACAAACCTCAATGTCACATGGTTATTTGGATCCTTAGTCCCTAACCCACACTCGATATCTCATATGAGTATTTGGAGCCTCGGTCCCTGTCCCACACTTATTAACACTTATGGGTATTTGAAGCCTCAGTCTCTATCCCATAAATTAATAATCACATATGGGTATTTGGATCCTCGGTTCCTATCCCACACTCAGATATCAATCAATCACACATTTATCACATATATCACATCATTAAAGGATAATAAACATTAACCCTTTAATAAAAATTTCACATCATGGTATACCATTACAATTTATCAAAAAAAAACATGGTTCTCTAATTTAATCACATGGAATAATATGAATAATTCACCATTAAACCATTTATCAATATTTAAATAATATAACCCTTTAACCCATTAAGGTCAAGTCAACCATCACATAATACCCATTGTCAATTAATTCATAATCACATTAATTGACCAATTGCAGAAATTCAATTTCCCATCAATTCCAAAATCAAAAAATTCCATTAATTAATTGACCAATTAATTAATCCAAATTCCATCAATTTCATAATCAAAATTACCAAAGATCAATTTTCCTATATTCAACTCATTTCATAATCCCTTGTAAAATCAATTAATCAATTCCATGATTCCATAAATTAATTAATTGATTAATTTATTCAATTCAAGATTCAATTAGAAAATGTGTCAATTGAAATTTCACAACCCTTAAACGCAATTGGAATTAAATACTATGGTAATTGAATTTAGACCACCTACCTCAAAATTGATGATGAACACTCACTAATGGAAATCCCCAATTGAAGTGGAATGATCAAGAACCCAATGATGAACAAGAACTAGATCTAAAACCTAGGTCCAAGATAAAATAGAACAAAAATCATCAAAACCTAGATACAAACCCTTTTAAATGATAAATAAAACATTCCTATTTATCTCGAAGGAGGTCCAGGAGACAAAGAAACCTAATCAGGAATAAACCACATACCCAAAGAGGTTCAAATCCATCAACGGATCTTCTGTTTGATAAGAACAGAGGTTAGAGAGCCTTGGAATCTATCTAGAAGCCTCCAAAAATTAGATAATTCAATTTAGGGTTGATCTAGGATTTTTATGGATATAACACTAGGGTTTGGTAAATTTTAAATGAATTTTTAGAATAATTAGACCTGTGTACACAATTTCCTAAGTAGGGGTGCACAGTTTTCCAAATTGTGTGCCTAAATCATGTGCCTCTTCTAGGGAAGGTGCGTGGTTACTACTAAAAGGGATCATAGTTTGACAAACCATCCACTAGCCATGAAATAACTCTCTATCTAGGGTTTTATGGTATGCTGGTATAGGGCACATAGTTTGGGAAAAGTATGCGGTAATTGTGCATTACCCAAAACCCCTACAAAAACTTCCAAATTTCACCCAAATTAACCCAAGATGAAACCCAAAAAAGATTTAATCAAAAAAAGGAAAAATAATACCTATAAACAAGCTCGAGTCATATCTAGAAAAAATTTGGGATCTTACAATCTTCCCGCCTTATAAAAGATCATCCTTGAGCTATACTCCAAAGCATCTCTAAGATTACAAATCAAAAAAGATCGATCCACTGAGCCCAAATATCTAATTCTCTCTCCCATGTTTCATCCTGAACATTGACATGTTTCCACAATACATGAACTATTAGCATGGCCTTTCCCCATAACACTTTTTCACTTTGATCCAACATACATATTGGATTCTCCTCAAAGGAAACATCGATCTCAAGATCAACATTATCCACATTGATCACATGATAAGGTTATGGGTGATACCACTAAAGATGTGACATATGAAAAACATCATGAATATCACTATACCTCTATGGAAGATCCAATAAATATGCCACCAACCCAATTCTTTCCACAACCTCAAATGGTCCAACAAATCTGGGTTCAAACTTTACCTATCGCCAAATCCTATTGTGACCCAACCTAGGTGACACCCTAAGAACACATGATCACCCACTGTAAACTCTAGGGGTCGTCGGCGTCTATCAGTATACGACTTCTTCCTGCTCTGATCCATAACCATATGTTTCTGAATCAACTAAACCTTCTATGAAATTTTTTTCATGACACTCAATCCCAACAGCTCTAACTCACATGTCTCTATCCAACATAGAGGTGATCTGCATATCCAATCATAAATATCCTCATATGGTTCCATATAAATAGTTTCCCAATAACTGTTATTATAGGAGAACTCCACCAAATCCAGGAACTTATCCCAAGATCCTCCAAAGTCTAAGAAACATGCTCGAAGCATATCCTTAATCAAATATATAGTATGTTCTGATTTCCCATCTATCTGTGGGTGTAATTTCATACTCAGTAAAACATATGTACCAAGAACCTTCTATAATACCCACTAGAAGTGAAAAGTAAAGTGTGATTCATGGTCTGAAATAATACTCTGTGGCACCCTGTGCAGATGGACTATCTCCCAAATGTATAAATATCCCAACTGTTCCATTGATAAAGTCTAGTGTATAGGAAAGAAATGTTCTACTTTCATCAATCGGTCCACAACCACCCAAATAGTGTCATTATTTTGATGCATCATTAAGAGACCCACCAAAAAATCCATAATAACATCATCCCATTTACATTATAGAATGGGAAATGGTTGTAGTAAACCACCAGGCCATTGATGCTCATCTTTCACCTATTGACAGGTGTAGCATCGTGTCACATACCCTATTATCTCCCTTTTCATGCTCAGCCACCAATACTACCATCGTAGGTCATGGTAAATTTTGGTCAAACCCAAATGCACCATAAACTTCAAGGTATAAAATTCACACATCATCCCCTCTTACATGCTCGTTGTCACGACAACCTGATCCCTGACATAGATGATCTCATCCTCATATGTGGTCCAATCGAAAGGTGACTCCCCACCTTCAAGGATTTCTTCAAGAAAAAACATTCTGGGCACTCATATTTTTTATCTCTAATCTAGCTCAAAAGTGTAGAATCTATTGAAACTAATATGAGAGTCATCTATTCCTAGATCTCCTGAAACGCAACATACATCTCAACCAGTAAAGTCATCATCTTACACTAAGAACTAGACTCCTAAACTGCATGAGTCTGATTTTTTCTACTTAAAGCATCAGCAACATTGTTTCCCTTATCAGGCATATATGCTAGCTCAAATCAAATGACTGGATATTCTAAACCCATATTTGCTACCAGATATTCAAATATATTTGGGAAAAGATATACTTTAATCTCTTATTATTGGTATACATAGTGAACTTTTCACCCAAAAGATAATACTACCAAAACTTCAAAGCATAAACCACTACACCTAATTCGAGGTCATGCATAGAGTAGTTCCATTCATGTGACCTCAACTTCCATGACCCATATGCCATAACTCAATCTCCTTGCATCGATATTGCTTCAAGCCCTATCCTAGAAGCATAAAAAATGGTATATTTTTCACTTGGCTCAGGTAGGATCAATATTGGTCTTGTATTCAAATAATTATTCAACTCCTAGAAGGCATTCTCACATGCTTCAAACCATTCAAACTTCATTCCCTTTTTGTTAAATCCTAAAAGAGGTGATACCAAGCAATAAAAGTCCTTAATGAACCTCTAATAATAAGTCGTAAACCCCTTAAAGATATGAATATCGAAAATATTCTTAGTCTGCTCCTAAGAAACCATTGTCTGAACTTTCTCTAGGTCCACTGACACACCTTCCTCTGAGATGATGTGACCTAATAAGTATACCTGATCAATCCAAAATTGAAACTTAGATAGATTGTAATATATTTGATGATATCTTAGTATACTCAAGATGATTTCAAGATGTTGGTCATGATCATCATGAGTCTTAGAGTACACCAATATTTCATCCACAAACACAACCACAAACTGATCCAAGTACTGATGGAATATTATATTCATCAAGGCCATAAACATTTCTGGTGCATTCATTATCCCTAATGACATAATGAAAAACTCATATAGGCCATACCTACTTCTGAAAGAAGTGATTGGTATATCAAAAGGTCATACTCTCAAGTGATGATACCCTGATCTCAGGTAGATCTTGGAGAAAACACAAGCTCTTATCAACTAGTCAAAAATATCATCGATACATATAAGAGGTTACTGGTTCTTCACATTCTTCTAATTAAACTTCTAGTAATCAACACATAAGCGTAGAGTCCCATAATATTTCTTAGAAAACAAGAATTGAGAACCCCAAGATGACATACTCAGATAGATAAACCCATTATCCATCAACTCTTCCAGTTTAGTCTTGAGTACTTGAAGCTCTGTTAGTGACATTATGTGTGGTGGAATCAAAACTGGCCCAGCCCCTAGTACGAGCACAATTTTAATTTCACATATCTCTCAAGTGGAATATATGATAAGTCTTCAGGAAAAACATCCTGAAACTGATTCACTATAGGTGGAAATAAATCCTAACTTACACCCCCATCATCTAGAAATAGACTAGAAACCTAGGTGGTGAGCTCCCCTGGTTGTTGGTGAGCATGCCCCGCATGGCCTACCTAGATATCCTATTCTCCATAGTGAATAAATTTGTCACCCTCGAGAGATGTAAAATTCACTCTCATGTAGTAAATATCAATTTGGGATTAGTATGCTACTAACCAGTCTATACCCATAATTAGGTCGAACCCTGACATATCCAAAATGTAAAGATCCCAAGGAAATCGATACTCCTCAACCTTGAGAGAACACCCCTTGCACAGGCAGATGTCTCTTGACTGTAATCCCAAAGGTGTATTTATCATTATCATCCCGATAAAAAGCTATACTGTTAGAATTAACCCATTTACAAGTTGTGAAGATATAAAATAATGAGATACAGCAGTATCAAATAAGGTACAATCTAGTATAGAAGATACAAGAATAGTACCGCTAATTGTCGATGTTATAGCCTCACTATCCATTAGTGTTGACTGAACTGCATGCAATTGTTATGCCCCTCTTCCCTATGATTTAGTTTGAGTCCCCTGAGCTATACCACTCAGATGATATGAGTTCTCTTTCCCAGAAACACCATATCCATTGCCTCTACTACCACAACTAGTAGAACTCCAACTACCAGACTGATACGGTGTATAAGATCCCCTTACCATACTCTGGTTCTATCTATCCACCCCATCATTACTCATCTTTCATGGGTTAATACAAAACCTCTATAGATATCCCATCCTTAAACAATCATGGCACTCTACTGGTAGTTGAGAACAATGTCTACAAAAGTGGACCATCCTACTACACTGGTGGAAAAGCACTCAGGTGATATCCTGAGTAACTAACCCTTCCCTCTAGCCACTCTTCTTTCCAAAGCTCTGGTCAACATTCTCATAGTGATGCATCCTACCCTTGGAATATGTACCTCTTGATCATCTATAAGAAACCACTTATCCACCACTAGAATCCTCCCTCAGTTTCCCCTTAGTTATGAGAGCCTGATCCACTATGTTGAAAAACTATTTTAGCCAAAAGATATTAACTTGGGACTTAATCTCACATTTAATCTCATCTTAGAAATGCCTTTTCATAGTTGTATCATATCTTACCAATGTTGGAGTGAAGTGCTTCAAGTCAATAAAGAGACCAGCATAGTCCATCACAGACATACTCCCCTAATTCAATCCCATGAACACAACTACCCTCTCTTGTCTCAGTGTCTCTTCATAAAATTTCTCCAAGAACTTCTCCAAAAGACCTTCCATACCATACCCTTTTCCTGCCCAGTCCAAGCTTGAACATCCCACCAGTACTTCATTGATCCTCATAACATATGAGTATCCAACTTGACCCTCTTCTCAATAGGAGTCTCTAAATGGTCAAGTATTTTCTGGAAGGACTAAATCTAGAATTGTGCTGCCTTAGGACCACCCTATCTGGTAAATGTCAAAGGGTGCTGCAACTAGAATCTGAGTCAAGTCAGACATACTCTTCATGAACCGGTCTAGGTATCTCTCTATAAACTTCATAAAGCAAGTAAAGTTCTCACAGAACATCTCTATGGCTCCTTCACCCAACACTATCGATGCCTTAGGTTCCACTACTAGAGGATCATTTCTAGCCATTTCTTCATATCATCCTATAAACAAGAGTCATCATGGAGGAATATCTATACAAGTACAAACACCTGTATTTGGAAACATAATGCAAAATTAACACATTTAACAAGATGGATTTACATAAATCCATAACAAGTCATATTCTTCCTCTGCCACATAGCCAAAACTGAGGTACTACCACTACCCTTAACCATCCTACATCTTGGTCATGGTTAACAAGGGTAAACTCATTATAATTATTCAATTTTCTCATTACACCCTAATTTATTCACATCTTGCATCATTTTAGAAATTTCAATTCCATATTAGGCACAATTTTCAGTTCAATTACATAAGCGAGGAAAAAAATTTCAATTTCAACAACTTACCCAAAAACCTATTTTCCCCATGTGTGCTTAAAATGATGCATATCACAATAGATCTTGAGTACCTAGAATGATGCATGTATACTCAGATATCATTCCATACTATTCCATGAGTAAAATCTTATAAAATCTCAGAAATAATAATCACATCACACAATAAGTGCATCACCAAAGGTGAAATAACATCCAACTATAATAGAAAATACCAATAACAACAATCCCACCCTAGGTACTTAGGTTTTTTCCCATAAATGGGTAAGCTACTCCCATGAACGAGATCATGTACAAGGCCTGACTCTTCCTAGTCTCATGTCTAACTTTAACAAATAGTAAGATGAAATAAAAGTAGATAAAACTCCTTTGATACCACTTTGAAACATCTCGACCTGGGTGCCACATATCGGTGCCACGAGGAGATCAGTTACATGACCTCAGGAATGCCTCCCCATATGCCAAAGGTTGAAAACTATCAACGAGGGTCTAATATCGATCATGGTAAGACTATAACCTCTTTATCAAAGTTTTGAAATAGCATAAATAAATAATAATAACCAAATGATATAACAAATAACCAAACCAAAACAATATCATATTATAAACAAAATGGGAAATACAATATCCAAACCTAAGAAGTAGATATTTCATTCTAAATACACGTCAAGTGTCAATATACAAAATCCAAAACAAATAGACACTGAAAACTTCCAAATGGGCCTTGAATCACATCTAGTTACCTCATCCATTCTCCATCCCAACTCAGTCATCTAACATAGGAATATTTCCCTTGTCCTATCTTGTAAACATGAAGTTTATCTAGGTATTGGTCAGGAATCTTAAGTAAGGTGTGAGTACAACTCAATAGGTCACCACCAACAGCATCTAAAACAATATCCAGTCAATAAAAATGTATGCAGTTGTATAGAGAATAAATTACAATGCATAAGTAAATAGCAATCAATTTCATCATTCTTTAATTAACCACATAAACTCTCGGGTTCCATAGGACACCTAAACTCTCAATAAACACTTCGGCTCATGATGAATTCTAAATCATAACATATATTCAATTCATAATTCATTATAACACATGGGATTTCATTAACCATTTCATTCCAATTCATAGTGTGACCACTTGGAACCATATTCCAATGCCAATCTCATGGGCATAGAACATTGTGTCTAACACACTGTGGGTATTTGGAGCTTATGTCCCCATCCCATGCCTCAATTTCACATGGGTATTTGGATCCTTAGTCCATGTCCTACACTCTCTATCTCATATGGGTATTTAGAGCCTCAATACTTGTCCCATGCATATTAACACCTATGGGTTTTTGGAGCCTCAGTCCCTATACCATACATTAATAATCACATATAGGTATTGAGAGCCTCAGTCCCTATCCCACACTCATATATCAATCAATCACATGTTTATCACATATATCACATCATTAAAGGCTAGTCAACATTAACCCTTTTATCAACATTTCACATCATGGTATACCATTACAATTTATCACAACAAACAAGGTTCTCCTATTTAATCACATGTAATAATATGAACAATTCACCATTAAACCATTTAGTAATATTTAAATCATATGACCCCTTAACCCATTAAGGTCAAGTCAACCATAACATAATTCCTATTCTCAATTAATTCATAATCACAATAATTGACTAATTAAATGAACTCAATTTCCCATAAATTCCATAATCACAACATTACATTAATTAATTAACTAATTAATTAATACAAATTCCACCAATTTCATAATCTCAATTACCAAATCTCAATTTTCCCATATTCAACTCATTTCATAATCCCATGGAAAATTAATTAATCAATTTCATGATTCCATAAATTAATTAATCAATTTATTTATTCAATTCAAGATTCAATTTTCAAACATGCTAATTGAAATTTAATAACCCATACATAAAAATGGAATTCAAGACTTTGGGAATTGAATTTAGATCACCTACCTCAAAATTGATAATGAAATCCTACCAATGAAAATCCTCAATTATAGCGGAACGATAAAGAACACAATGATGAACAAGATCTAGATCTGAAACCTAGGTCCAAGATCAAATGAAAAAATAATCATCAAAACCTAGATCCAAACCCTTTAAAATGGTAGATAAAACATTTCTCTTTATCCAAAAAGAGGAGTGAGAGAGAGAGAAAACTAATTTGGAAGAAACCGCATACCTGAAGAGGTGCATATCCATCAAAAGAACTTTGATTTGTCTAGAACGGAGGTTAGAGGGCATTGGAATCCATCTGGGATCCTCTGAAATTCGGAGAAATTGATTTAGGGTTGATCTAGGGTGTTTAGGGATATAATACATGGTTTGTGAAATTTTAAATGAATTTTTGGAATAATGAAACCTGCACGCATAGTTTCCTGGGTAGGGGTGCACAATTTTCTAAATTGTGTTCATGAACTATGTGACTCTTTTATGGGGGTGCGCGGTTACTACTAAAAGGGCACACATTTGACAAACCATGTGCTTGTCATGAAATCCCTCTCTGTCTGGGGTTGCATGGTTTTTTGGGGTAGGGTGCATGTTTTGATAAAATCGTGCACCAAACTTGCACTAACCAAAACCCTCCAAAAACTTACAAATTTCACCCAAATTCTCCGAAGATAAAACACAGATGAGATATAATCAAAACAAGGCAAAATAGTGCTTATAAATGAGCTCATTATATCTCTAAAATATGTCAGGATATTATATAAGTAAACAGGTGGAATCTAAATCATAAATAGATTGAAAAATGATGATGATGATGATCATTTCATGTAGCTATACAAAAATTTGGTACATGGGATATAGGGTAAATAGACATATAATAAATGCTATGGAAAAATACAAAAAGGCCAAAAGATGCAACTACTAGCATCACAACCATAGGCTCAGTCATAATCCCCTGAAATCCATCCTAATACTCAGAATCAAACATTATAAGTGAGAAGTTTCCCTTTGTCTACACCTACAATCATGAAGTCTACTTGGGTACCAAGGGTAGCCCGAGAAGTGTGTGAGATATACTCAATAGGCCACCACCAACTGTGTCTATAACAATCCATTCTATGTATATAAAATGAGCAGTGTGTTATTAAGAATATAAGTGATGCAATAAATAAATAATACATATCTGTATAGGTTTCTCATAGATACCTGGCCTACACTACCAGCTTCGTCTTAAGTCATATGTATCTGAACTAAGGTGAACCTATACAAGTATGATATGGTGTATAAATGGGTCATCATAAATTAATTATTAATATTGGACCGATCAAAATCTTGAGATTTGTCTTGGTGGATGTGTCCTTTAATTTAATAGGTTGTCATAACTAGAATTTTATATAAGGCATCTCTAGAATTTAATAAAGTGACATCCTAGACCCGTCCAAGAAGAACCATACAAAAGAAACCAAGTATCGCACCAGGATCACTACAAATACCCAACACCATAAGAGTTCGTACAAGTTTTTCTATAAAGGTATCCAAATTATCACTCTCAATGTGGTGTAAAGCATGACCCTTTAAGACCATCCAAGGTATCTAACATAGGAGACCAAGTATCACTCATGGATGTAATAACCATATCTCCCACTGGGCCCATCCAAGGTATCTCTCCTAGGGAACCAATATCGCTCATGGGTAGGTAAGAAATATGCCCAACGAGACCATTCAAGGAAATATAAGGATCTAATTATCACTCTCAGTGTAAATGTAATCATTCCCATTTCTAATTATGAAGCATGATGAGCTCATTCAAGGCGTCCATAAGTTAGGACCCTTGTATCGCTCTCAGCTTAAGTGAAGGGAAGGTTATGGTAAAAAATAACTCAAACCATAACCCCTAGGAGATATTAATAAGTAGGGAAATTCATTTAATTCAAACAATTAAAACTATGGCATAAGCATAGGGGCTTAACTCATGGTCAAACATCTTTCATTAGATCGCTTCAAATTCCTATACATTTGTTACAAGGAAGTTCATTCACCTTAAGTAATATATAATAATTCTCATTTCCAAAAAAATAAGGTTATTAGTCATTAAAAAAGAGGTACACACCCAAAGGGGTGTCTCGGGTCTAGGTAAACACCTCACAGTGTTGATTCATGGGTAGCTAGAGTGCCATTAACAAAATAATAACCTTTAATTTATTTAATTTAACAATATGGAGGTGTCTCTATAAATTCTGACATGTGGAACATGAAACATGATAAAAATATAACTATAATTTGAGGTAAAATAACTAGAACACCTAACTTAGACTCGTAGAACTCTCATAATCCAGTTTCATCCCTTGAATTGAGCTAGAATGGGAAAAATCTGAAGAACAGATAAATGACCTGAAAATATGGCATATGATCTCACACCAAAATAGAATAGGATAAGGTAAGATAAATGAAAAACAAAAGCAATATAATTAGAGAGATTATTGTTGTAGATCCAATGCACATGATGGTGATGAAAATGGAGATCGGATGGAGGAGACACCAAAAAGCCTTGCTTGGCTTGAAGAGGAGAGCTCATGTGGGAGAGGAGTTATCTACCGGAGAAGAAAATAAGGAGTTGAGGGTTAAAAACATTTCATGGGAAAAAGGGTGTTTTACCTCTTCATTAAGCGGTTTCACATTTTGTCTAAAAAGTTGGCCAAACTGTGCGTCAATCGTACGCCCAACACTATCCAAGGAACCCTCTCGCATGGGCTAGGTGAAAAGTTTGACTAGTCATGCAAAAACCTTATTAAATAGATCATCACATGTCTGAGAAAAATTGCATTTCCATGTATCCTAGGTCACATTCTTTAATAAAATTGTGTGGCCTAATGTTGTGCACTGAGCACCCTACATGGTTGAGTCACACGATTTCCACTAATCGTGCACTAACTGTATGGCTCAATCTATCTCTCCAATTTCTAGATCTTCGGGCTCCGAATGATCCCCAAACTCTCCTGAACCACTCCTTAGACTCTTAATCACATTACGAACATAAAAAATGACGTTTTTAATAGAATAAAAATTGATTATACCTCTCCAAAAATTTGGGACACTGTAGTTTTTTAAATTGTGTGCCAACCGTGCAATCCCCCTATGTCCCATAATGCATAGTTTCTGGGGGTGGGCACGTGGTTTGGAAAAACTGTACACCAACTGTGTACTACCAAGAAACACTCAAAAATATTCCAAAACTCACTATAACACACCCAAGACAAACCTCAACCAAAAGAAGATAAAATCAAGTGTAAAAGGTACCTAAAACAAGTACAATACATATCCAAAAAGGTTGGGATCTTACACTTACTCGCACTAAGCCCTTGGGAAAACCCCATAAAAACATTATTTAGAAAACTCCATTTCTATTTTGAAATTCTATTTCAAAACCCTTTCTTAAATCCAAACTTTCCCTTTTTAATTCCCATTTAAATCCATCCTATTTAAAATATCATTTTAAAATAAAACCTTATTTATCTTTAAAATTAAATTTACATCACCAAGAAAACCGTAAAGAGGTTCAGCAGCAGTTGTTTTACCAAAGAATTACCATTGAACCATTTATAAATCTATATGATCCATTAACAAGTAGAAAAAATATTTATAACGTCAATGTTTTAATTTTGGTTATTTAATAACTGACATTAGAAATGTTTTTTATGTTGATTATTTAATAACCAATATAAAATTTATTACATGGTTAATTTTAATGTCGGTTATTTTAACAACATATATTAAAAATATTCTAGAATATTCTTAACATTGGTAATTTAAATAAATGGTGTTAAAAAGGGTATTTTTAATGTTTTTTATTTTAATAACATACATTAAAAATATTTTTGAAAATATTTTTACATAATTTATTAAAATAACTCTCCAACTTTTGATAATCTCGAAAGATAGATAAATGGGTTTTCAATTCATTTCATATACTCTGTCATGATTTGTGATCATCAAAAATGAGATGTTTGTTGTCTTAATCAACCAAATCCTTATCTCAATACTGAAAAATAATGTTTCTTAGTTATTAATATGTTTTATGTTTTATGACAGTAAAAAAATATTTTACTATCATAAAATATAAAACATATTAATAACTAATAAATGTGATTTTTGAGTATTCGAATAAGGAGTTATTGGATTAAGTCAATAATCTCCCCATTTTTTGTGATAAAATATCATGACAGGTTATATGAAATGAATTGAAACAGTATTTCTCTCCTTTTTCTGTTATCAAAAATTATGCTAGAGGTATGTGGAGATGGAAAAAGAAATATTAAAAATACATTAAACAAAGTAATGAATAGATATGAAGAATATATTTAGAAAGGGAAACACATTAAGGAAATAAAGTATTTCATTGATAACTTTAAAATGATTACAAAAAAGAGGCCATATCAGATACTCCAATCATAATCAAAATCTAACATAGCATCTTTGATGTCAAAAGGGATAATATGATCTTTTCCTTAGGATGTGGTGGTTGAGGTAGGAGGTGTATGTTGTGGTGAAGAGACGGGATAGGGTTCTTGAATAACCACAAATATAGAAACATATTGAAGATGTTGAAAAACTTGTATATGAGACAATCCAAAAGGGTTGGTAGTGGAAGTGGTACAAGTAGTGACTAAAGAAATAGGTAAGGTAGGAGATAGAAAAATGGAAGTATTGGTATTATAAAGGTATGACTTGAGTAGTCTAGTTAATTCCTTCACAGCTCAAGAACCATTATCCATGGCATGAAAATAGTTCTCATTCTCCAAAAAGGATTCTAGAGTTTTGAGTAATAACTTTTAGATTCTCCACATGAGTTTTGAAGGCTTGAGTTAGAGGGGGGATCCTAAGATCACTAGCTAAGGATCTAAACATGGAATTCATATTAGACTTATTAAATATCTTATTAAGATAAAAATCAATATCCCTTCAAATTGTTTCTATGTCTCAATCATATTTCTTTACATCCCTTCCAACTTGTTCTAAAGTCTTTGTAGCATGTGTTTTAAATCCTTAAAACATTATTTACTTAGTCTTTTGAAACTAATCCAAGATCTCTTTAAACTTATCTCTCATATTTTTTTTGATTTGATCTTCATTAATATCACCTTGAATTGGATCAGGAGGTGAAACAGAGGAATATGCAGGAGGAACAGTTGTTATAGAAGACTAAAAACTATATTAAAAAATGTATGGTCTAAATTCAGCATTATGTCTTGAAGATCTATTTTCAAGTCTCCGAATTGAGCTCTAAGGTCAGAAATCTTATTTTTCATAAGATACATCTTGATATTAATCTTTGGTTAAAAATCAGAGATAATAAGAGTGACCATCCTTGTGATGGCCTCTTCTCTAATGGGTTCCATTGTATTCCAAAATCCAATAAAAAAATCTTTCAAAACACCCATCAAATCATATTTTAAGACATTAAAATCTTCCTTAGTCATAAATGATATATAAGGAACATAAGAAATTACAGGTGTAGATGGGTTAGAATCAAACTGTCTTCCATCCATTTCAACTTCAATCACCACGTTCTCTGGTCTCAAAGATTGAAATTTTAGTCCAGCATCGGCATATTCCTTATCAACGTCAAAAAATTTCTATATAGGTATATCCAATAGGAGCTATCATATTAGTGTCAAATGGTTTCTCAACATCTTTAGTAGGATTTTTTCCATACATTTATCCAAGCACTTAGTCAATTGGTGTCCTGGGAGTATATACTTAAACTATTTATTCAAAATCAATATCAGTTATTAAAGACCCTTAATGTAATATCTAATTAGATTAGAGATCAGGTCCACTATGCTTATATAGACTACCCCCATGATCATCATCATCATTAGATTAATCCCCCTAAGGAGTTGATTCTTCTTTACTTGGTCTAGGATTATTTCCAATGATAGGGCTCAAAGTAAATGATTTTCTAGAACTTTCCTCACTTATTTCAGTTTCACTATATTCAATTTCCTCCCATTCTATTTCTTCAACATAATTACTCACAGATACCTCAGTATCATCAAGGTATTAATCTTTTAATTCTTCTTATTGATAGATTAGAGGCATGGGATAATTATGATATCTAAAAGATACAATAGTATATAGATCCTCGACATCCTCAAGTGATGCCCCAGTTTCAACACCAAAATCATCCACTTCTGTTTCTTCTTCTTTAATCTCTAAGGAAAATTCATTTTCATCAGATGAATTATCAATTATATCATCAAGTTTATACTTGGATACAATTTTTCTCTTAATCTAATATAATCCTTAATGGGATTGAACTTATCGTAAATCTTCTCATTATTGTCAACCTACTTATTTTTCTATGGGTTCTAATTAATCTTCATATGATTACACATTTTCTAATTCAGGAAAAATATAATACAGGAAATAAATTTTTCTCCCCCTTAGAAACTAATCCTTTGAAATCCAATAGGGCTAAGTTATATTTTGGGTAAGGCAAAGAATTACAGCTATAGGAGGGAATGAAGATTTCAGTCATATGTCTCATGATATATCTTGATAAACATATTTGAAATTCATTCTTCATAAAATACATAAAAAAATCATGATGCCTCAAAATGATAAAGTCCCCTTTCTGTAAACTAATCAGATATTGGATAAAATTCACCAACAATATGTACTCCTAATTAAATTCAATAGAAATTGGCCTTCTGAAAGACTTTTTCCCAATTAATTTCTCAAGGGAATTCAAAAACTCAAAATGAGAATGATTAACAAGATATTAATTTTTATAATCCTCATATTCTTCTATATAAGGAACATTCAAAATTTTCCCAAAGCTTCGAATGTAATAATATATTTTCTCAATTTAAAATCATTTGAATTAAATCCCTTGAATCACTAGAAATAAAATCCATATTCGTATAAGAATATTTTACCAAATGAGGATTGAATGGCTTACCATTATCCTTAAACCAATCACTCTACATTTTCTTTTTAATTGACTTCCAAACCAAGAAATTACTTGATTGTAGCCATTCTGCATCCAATTCTTTTTTCTGCAAAAATAGGCTAGTCTGACAGATGGGGGTTGCGTGGCTTGACTGTAGTACTCAAGATAGCTTGATCATTTTTAGTTATCTTTGAAGGTGGTAAACCAACAGGAGATGTTACCTTGTGAGATATTTTCATTCTAACCATCCTTATATAGAAATTAAAAACTCTGGAGGTTTGGGTTCTATTTTGAGAGAGAAAGGGTCTTATAAAAGATATATTCAAGAAATAAAATGTCTATGGTTTTGTAAAAGAGAAAGGGTTAAGATATTTGTGATGATTCATATTATGATTTGAAATTTATTCAATCATTTAGGGCATGAAATAATAATAAATTGAAAATAAATACTACCAAAATATTTAATTAAAATTTCAAACTTAGATGGTCACGTTAGGTTAACTGATCATAAAAACATACTTGCAGTAACTTAAATAAGTTATGGTTAGTATACTTGTTGTATGAAATTACTTACAGTAACTTAGAGGGATCACAGTAGTTTACTGTCTATATGACATATTTTCATTGATACTTGTTATCAGAGTAAATAAAACATCAAATAAAACTTAAATTAAGAGAAGGCTTAATAAATGCAATTGTTAAGCACTATAATATAATTGGTAAATAATTAATTTTTAGGAACAAGAATCAAATAAATTCAAGAGTTGTAAATTGAAATAAAGGATTTAGGAATAATTAATCATTCCTAACTCATGTTTGATATAATTTAATCTCTCTATATTTAGAGGCTATGTAAAAATATCAACAAGTTGTTATTCTCTTCCAATGAACTCAAGAGTAATATCTCATTTTTGGAAATTTTATCTTAAAAAGTGATGTATTATATCAATATGTTTTTTCTAGGAATGATACATAAAGTTTTTATAAATATTAATATCACTTGTATTGTCAAGATTTATAGGGACATGTTTAAATTGATAACCATAGTCTAGTAAAGTGTGTTTTATCCATGGAATTTGTGTACAACAATTATTTGCAGCTATGTACTCAACTTTAGAAGAAGATAATGAAACAAAATTATTCTTCTTAATGCACTGTGAAACAAAAGACTTTTCCAAAAGATGATAAGTTCTAGAGATTCTTTTTATATCTAACTTTTGACCACCAAAATTGGTATTAGAATAACTAACTAATTTAAATTTATTTATTTTAGAGTATAACTATACAAAATTATTTTTATTTTTGAGGTATTTGAAAATTATTTTGATAGAATTGAAATGAGATTATTTAGGGTTTTATTGAAAATGGGAATGTATACATAAACTAAACATAATATTGGGTTGAATAGTAGTTAAGAATAGTAAACTTATAATCATAATTCTATAAGTACATTGGTCAAATAACTTTCCAATCTCATCCAGATCTAACTTACATTTTGTACTCATAAGATTATCACTACCTTTGGTGTTATCCAAACCAAAATGTTTACTTTTATTTAAAACAATTCCATACTAGGAATGAATTTTAACTCACCCGCTAAACTCATTTAAAATTCATTGTTCTTTGTTTTATAAAATTCAATACACAAGGAGTGTTTGTATGATCTGAGAATAATATCATCAACATATATTTGAACTACAAAAACATCCTTTAAAAATTTTTATAAATAGAGTAGGTTTGGAAACACATTTTTTAAAATCATTTTAAATAAGAAAACTATTGATCCTATCATACCAATCTCTAGGAAACTATTTTAAACCATAAAAAATATTTAGAAATATTAAAAATGTGATTTGGAAAATAAGTTTTTTGAAATCCATGAGGTTTATCAACAAAAACATCCTAAATAATATAACCATTTAGAAATTAACTCTTGACATCCATTTGAAATAGTTTGAAATTAAGTTGGGTTTCATATGAAAGTGGTATTCTAATGGATTAAAGTATAGTTACTAGTACAAAGGTTTATTCACATTCAATACCTTCTTCTTGACAATATCCATGTGTAACCAATCTAGCTTTGTTTCTAATAGTTGTTTCAGATTCATCAACCTTTTTTCTATATACCCACTTGCTTCCAATGGTAAGGTAGTCTTTAGGCATTTATATTAATTTCCATACTTTATTTCATTCAAATTAATTCAATTATTCTTACATATATATTACTCAATGCTCATCATTAATTGCTTCATTAATATTCTTAGGTTCATGTTGTGACAAAAAAGATTGATGTTCAATCTAGTTTCTAAGTGAGGCTCAGGTTTGAGTATCTTTATCCATGTCTCCTACACCAACATCTAGGGGATGGTGTTTGAGGGTTATAATGGTTTGAGGGACTAAAGTACTTAGTTCTTCCAACTATTCTTCTAGGAAAGGGAGGACTTGATAGAATATTATAATAAATTTATTAGGTAAATTTTCAAATAGATCATAATATTTAGAGGAATTATTAATATTAAAATTTGATATATCATCTTCAATATTTTCTATAGTGGGTTAGAATTCATGTGGATCTATATCATCAAAATTGACATGAACAGTTTCTTCTATAACTTTATATTTCTTATTAATGACTCTGTAAGCTTTACTAGTGGTTGAATAATAAATAAAAAATCCTCCGTGGATTTTTTGTGCAAATTTTTTCAAATTCACTTTTTTATTTAGAATGTAGAATTTGCATCCAAAAACTCTAAAGTAATTTACTTTTGGTTTTATACCATTCCATAATTCATATGGAGTATTTTTCAAGATAGCTTTAATAAGAACTTTATTAATTATATAACTATCTGTAATAATAGATTCATCCAAAAAATATATAGGTAAGTTATATTCACTGAGCATAGTTTGGGTAATTTATTGAAGATTATTATTTCTCCTTTCAACAACCCCATTTTGTTCAGTTGTTCGATGTGTAGATAAATTGTGAGTATAACCATGTTGTGATCAAAGAGATTCAAAATCTTGATTCTCAAACTCTTACTCATGATCACTTCTCAAGGTTTTGATGGTGAGTCCACTAAGGTTCTCTACTGATTTTATATATTTTGGAAAATAAGAAGGATCTTCACTCTCCTAAACAATAAAAATATTCCATGTATATCCTGAATAATCGTTAATAATAACATAGACATAATGTTTTCTTATTAGACTAGAAATTATAAATGGTCCAAATAAATTCTTATCAACTAATTCTAATGGTTGAGAGGTAGATACCTCTTTCTTTGGTTTGAAATATATTTTTTGTTACTTTCCCTTTTGACAAGGATTACACACATTGTCTTTAGGAAATTCTTTCTTGGGTATATCCTTAACTAAACCATTATTATTTATCTTTTTAAGTGAGTATATATTGTATTATCATGGTATCATATTTCATAGCCACTATTATCAATGAAAATCACTTAAACAAGAAACATTTTAAGAAAATAATGAATCTAAATTAATAACATAAACATTATCATTTATTAAATAAATAAATACTAAATCATTCTTGGAATCATAAATCTCACAAGCATTGTTTTCAAATTTAACATTAAAACCATCATCACAAAACTAAGAAATAGTAAGTAGTTTATATTTTAAAAAATCAATAAATAATACTTTATAAATATAGATCGATTTATAGTTACCAATTTATCCAAGTCTAATAATATTTCCTTATGCATTTTTACCAAAAGTGATATATCCACTATCCAATTTTACAAGATTCTTGAAGACTGAATAGTCTTTATACATATTTCTAGAACATCCATTGTCTAGATACCATGGATTTTTGCTAAATATTTTCAAATATTTTTCCTAAGAACAATAAAACAAGAAATGACTTTGTTACCAAGATTTTCTTGGGTCCAAAGAAGTTAGAAAATAAAGCCTTTAGAATCCACATTTTGTTTCACTGGATTTATTTCACTAGAAATAATAGATTTAGACAAAAAATCCTTTTTTGGCCCAAAATTTTTATAATTATTTCCAAAACTATTTTTTACCTATAAATTAAGTCTTTTTTTTAACTAGGAATAAAATAATTTTTACACGGATTTTCTTATTGTTTAGATCCATACCCCGATCTAGATTTATATTTTGGATTTTTTTGTTTACCCAGTACAATATTCAAGGCTTTTATATTATCAACAAATTATTCCAAATCATTTTTAGTGTGTTCATTTACAAGTTGTATATTAGTATTTTCCTTTAAAAAAAATTCACTCTCTTCCTTTTCTATACTAAGATCAAATTTATCTACATCATATTAAACATGGACCTTTTAAAAAAATTATATTTATATTTTAACTCATTTATGGTATCTTCCAGCATAGCATGATATTCTTCTAATTATTTATTTTCAATTTTAGAGTCATCTGATATATGAGAAAAAGAAATAAATAGTACCTCTTAAGCAGTAGCCATAAATCATAAATTTTATTTTTCACTTGCATCTTCTCAGCTAAAATCTAAGTCACTAGAGCTATCTTTAGATGCACCCCAAGTGGCCTTTATTGAATTATTTGGTCCTTTATATTTGTCTTCATACTTTTTATTGTAGGTTCTGGGCACATCAGAAGTGTGCAATGGGTTGTGCCCAATTTTTCTTTTTGTCATGATCGATGATAAATCTGAGATTTACACAATGATAAATGTGGTGATATACAAAATTAAATCAAAGAAAATAGAAAATTGATAGAATTTTGGAACCAGATAGAGGATCATCACATATTATTTATAATTAATTTAATTAATTAAATAATTACTGTGTTGGAATTATTTCTTCACTGATGGATCAAAAAATAGATCTATATTGTTATGTTGTTGTATTTTAGGAATCGATATTAGATTCCCTCTATCAATGATCTACACGAGTTCCAAAAATCTTCAAACATCATAAGAATTTTCAGTTGCTATCATGGTAGATCTTATCACTTGTGTGGTCCACCTTTGATATCCTAGAGAACCACTTTTGAAGCATTCTCATTGATCTCTCTTGACTTGAGAGTGGGAGGTGGGAGGAAGATCACTTTTCGTTCTTGGGAGAATTCTTGGAGAATGGAGCTCTCTAGGTCTTGAGATGATTATCCAAATCTGTTTTTCACAACCAAATAAATGAATTGTCTCTCTTATAAAATAATACAATTGGGTTTCTATACCACTAAGGTTAAAATAAAATAATTACACAAGTGCGCTTTATTATTTATTTAATCCCTATGGAACCCCATGTCAAATAATAATAATATTATTATTATTTCTAGACATGTTCTTAACTTGAAAATTAAATTAAATATTATTTAATAAAATAATATTCAATATTTATTATTCCTCACCAAACCATTAAAATCGGTCCACAATTCTTCCACAATACTTATCGAGCCTTGAATAATGACTATTTATTTGTTAAATAAATATCACTGCATTATTCTCTAATAAATAAATAAATTTTATATTCACTAAATGGAAAATAAATATTTATTAAATATTATTCTTATATTATATTCTCTTGAATAACTGGTGATAGGATATATATGATTAATAAAACACAAATAATTATTAAATTATGTGTGGTAATAATATTTATTCAAATTGTTAAATAATAAATATTATTATTATTATTTAACTAATATTTTAGATACACTTAGTGTGTGACCCTCTAGGTTTCTCAGTGGAATTAGGTGAAGCAACCTAAAGTCCAAGGTTAACATCTAGAAACACTCCAAGGCACCCATAAAGAAAGAAGTTAATGTTGTAATGACATAATACCTCATAAGGATTCTTACTATGTAATATAATATATTTATTATGATATTGCTAACCAAATAGGTTGCATGCTGGTGCTATTAACCTATGTGCTCAACATCTCTTTCTTTGAATTCTCAAAAATTTAAATTTCCTATAGAACACCATTGAAATGGATTTATTTAGGCTATATCATTTTCATCAAAGGGTCTGAGATATAAACTTTCATTAAATAACAGAAGGGGAAAATCCTTTCTCATGTTATTCATTAATGCAATATTACTCATGATGCACCCAACATATCCTACCTCACCACAAACATCTATCATCATGGTTTTAATCAATACATAAAAGTATACAATTCATAATACTCATTAATAATAATATTAAAGTCTAAGGATCAATACACACATCCACATATAGTAATATACAATGACACATATAAATATGGATTTTCTACTGGCAGGTCTCATTATCATAATATCCTACACTAGATATTACCAAGGGAGTACACTATGAGAAGGTTCCTCAAAGTCCTATGAGTCTCCACCCATGATAGCCTGTATCATTTGTTTCCCACAAATGATATCATATGACTAGAACATGTATTTAAGAATAGTGTCATAGCACTTTTGGGTTCTCATCATAGTGAGGAACTACTATGACCTTTTAGTGCAACAAATACTCTTAAGACATTATCACATACTGTGTTATGTATAAGAACATCATGATGCGATAAGAAGTTTGTTAAAATTCAAAACTATGAATACATGTTATCATAAAGTACACTGAAGTTGGTTCTAGGGAACCAAATCCAACAAACTCCCACTTTCACTAGAGTCAACTGCTAAAAACATTCAGTCTGATATCTCTCATGCCATACTCATGATTCTACTAAGATAGGCCTTTAGTCAAGGTTCCCACCATGTTCTCTTCCATGGGTACTCTTCTTACTGCAACTTCACCCCTCTGATAAAAAACCCTCAAGAGGTGATACTTTTGAAGTATATGATTTTTATTTTGGTGTGACCTTGTCTATTTTTCAAGAGCTACTGTTGTAGTATTATCATAATACAATGTGATGGGGTCTTTACTACTAGGTACCAAATCAATATCTAGGAAAAAGTTTCATATCCAAACGGATTCCTTGGCTGTATAAGAATATGCTATATACTCAGACTCCACTATAGAATCAATGACAACTTGCTACTTTAAACTCTTCCAGCTCATAGATCCTCCGTTGAGATAGAAAACATATCCTGACTATAACTTCAGATCATTCTGATTTGTCTGAAAACTATAATCATTACAACCCTTGATGACCATATCTTCATCTCCTCCATACATCAGGAACATATCCTTAGTTCTTCTTAGATACTTAAGGATATCCCTAATAGAAAACCAATTTTGTTCTCTTGGATCTTCTTTATATCTTCCTACCATTCTCAACGAATAGAAAACATAAATTCTACTTCATAACATGGAAAACATTATTGATCCTATAATATAATCATATGGGATCTTACTCATTCTCTCTTTCTCTTATTGTATCTAAGGACATATTTTCTTAGAAAGATGCAAACCATGTGACACTGGAACCAATCCCATATTGGATTATTTCATACTAAACCTCTTTAGTATCTGTTCAATTTATATACTTTTATATAGTCCAATAAGCCTCTTTGGTATGTCAAGAATGATCTTGATCCCTAAAATATAAGCTTCTTCACCTAAGTCCTTCATGGAGAAACATTTGTTTAACTGTCCTTAACTGACTGTAAGACTGGTATGTCATTTCCAATACGTAATATGTCATCAACATATACTACCAGGATAATGATCTCATTACCACTAAACCCCTTGTAAACACATGACTCGCATTCATTCTGAATGAAACTAAATTCTTTTAAGGATTCATCAAATCAAATTTTCCCTGGCCTGGATACTTTATTCAATCCATAAAGTTATCTTTGTAACTTGCAAATATTTTTGGCATCACTTGGAGTCACAAACCCTTCTATTTGTGTCATATAGACATCTTCTTTAAAGTTCCTATTAAGGAATGTAGTTTTTACATCCATCTTCTAAATCTCATAGTTATGGTCATCTGTTATAACAAGTATAATTCTGATGGATTTAAACATGGAAACTGGTGACAAGGTTTCATCCTAGTCAATTCCATGACATTTTTTAAACCCTTTAGCCACTAGCCTTTCTTTATAGGTATTTACTTTACCTTCCATATATAGTTTTCTCTTGAATACCCATTTTCACCCAAAAGGATTTACATCAATTGGCTCATTGACCAGAACCTAAACTTGGTTCTGATACATGGAATCCATTTCAAAATTCATGGATTATTTCCATATTTCAGATTATGAGCTATCTACTACCTCTTTATAGGTGATAGGTTCATCATTGTCAACCAATAATGAGTCACTATCTTTGGTGACTAGAAAACCATATCTCACTAGTTCTCTTACCTCTCTTGCACTCTTATGCAATAATTATGTTTCACAAACTACTTATTACATGGGGACTTAGAGAATTTCTTCCTATACCAACTCTTATTTATCTTGAGAATCAACTTCATCGAAGTCAATCTTTCTCCCACTATACTTTTTGAGGATGTTATCTCTCTCAAGAAACATAAATTTTCTGGAAACAATCACTTTCTTTTCTAAGGGTTTTTATAGGATACCTTATAAAGATTCACTTTATGCCCTGGGGTGCTAGTTTGTTTCCTGAAAATATCTTAACAAACACCTCACAACCTCATACATAGGTATGAAAAAAATTGGTTTCTTTCCACACCATAACTCAAAGGGAATTCAATTTTTCACTTTATTTGGTACTCGGTTTAATGTGTGTCACATTTTTTAATGTATATCCCCAAAAGGATAATGGAAGATCTGAATGACTCATCGTCGACCTTACCATATCTAACAAGGTATGGATCTTTCACTAACATCATTTCACTGTGGTGTGTTAGGTGGAGTGAGTTGATATGGAATCACAAACTCCCATAGAAATTTAATAAACTCTTGGTTAAGATATTCACCACACAGATCTGATCGAAGTTTCTTTAACTTATTTCCAAGCTAGTTCTCTACTTCATTCTTGAATTCTTTTAATTTCTCAAAGGACACAAACTTATACCTTATCAAGTAGATATGGACATATCTACTCAAGTCATCAGCAAAATTTATTAAGTAATAATATTGATGTTATTAATATTTTCATAACTTTTAATATACTCCCTTTACTGATTTTATATGAAATGTGCATAATTTGTGTGAAATATTAATGTTTGAATATTAAATGTAATTTTTTAGCATTATTTGAATTAATCCAATCAATGTTAGTATATTGTTTTAAATATACCTATCACCCAACTTATACAAATTATATGATTCTTATTTTTAAGGGTTACTAAAATAAAACATTTAATTAGAAGGAACCTTTGGCCAAATCATCCATTTGGACGGTCATATGGTCCACACAAGAAGACCCAAAGAAACTATGAAGAAATTGGACCATCCATGATGATTGGCTTAATGGTCTAAATCCCAAAGCCCAAATTTTATGAAACTCCACCATAGGTTCTTTATTATCCAATATAATCATTTATAAAAAATTTAGGGTCCAAATACATGAATAAGGGGCCCAACTTATGCTTTAAAATCTAGACCACCATTCTGGCGAGAAATTAAAATCTGGACACTATTCATGACATATATCATGATCTAGTCATTGAATCAAGCTAATATTTTTCATTGTGAAATAGGATATATATTATTACTAATTTTTTGAATAAATAATTCAGATTTTAAGGAATATTTATATTCAAAAATTCATTCATATTTCTGTCATCAAAAAGGTATGGATAGAAATGGACAGTTTAACATTGTTTATAAAAACCAATATAAATTTGGATCCATAAGTCCAGATGACTCCAAATTTTGAGAGTAGTCGGAAAATATTAATATATACAACTTTTAAGAAGAGGATATCTCGAGATTCAGCTGTCTGGAAGTCCAAATCTTTGATCTCGGTGGAGGGGTAATTTTGGAATGCAAACAGTCCACCACCTTGGGCTATAAATACATCCCCTCCTCTCCTTTCAAAAGGGTTGGAAATTAAGAATAGAGGAGTATCAATTGTCACGACCAAGGATCTGAAAAAGGACTATGAGTACATTACTAACTCATTTTTTCACTTCATAGACCCTTCCTTCTCTCTTTGATTTCATGTTATTTCCATTCATTTTCAATTATAATTTCTTAAGTGTTTGTATTTGTAATTCTGTTTTAATGCATATTTATTTCTTCATAATATCTTATTATAATCTAACTTATGTAGTTTTATATTAATTTTATTTAAATATCCTAAATCAATTTGAAAATCATTCTCTTCATTCGCTTTCTCATTCAAGAAAAGGTGTGTTTTTGTTATTTCTCTTTGTTGCTCGTTTGTGTGTTCGATGCACCACTCTTTTCTTATCCCTTTGTTTTTATTATCTTCTTAATTTATCATCATAATAATTATAACCAGATTACTAATCATTTCAATGGATGAGTAAATATCTCATTGGGGTTAGTTATAATTTAGGTATTTTAATTGATTGAGAGCTTTGGCTCGATGAATATTCTTCAAATTAGTATTGTGTATGTTAGACTTAACATGTCATGGATTAATGAATTGTTTTGTTTAATGTATGGATTCCATGGATTATTCGAACCATAAATACACTATCATAATCAAGTACTGAAACCCATTATTCTGACTAATGCCCCCAATTGAGAGAAATTTCTGAGAGTTGTGAGGCAATCTTTCCAGGCCGCCCCTATAACAAACCCTTTAGGCAAGAGCCATACTATCCATCTAACTTTGGGTGGAAAGAAAACCAAGATTATAGGAAAGGGGGTATTCAAACTAGCCTCATAAACCATGGAACAAACAAGATCATAGTATTCATCCACCACCACCACCCCAAAATCCTCAACCTCCCCAAAGGCATTTCCAATAGCCCCTCCAAAAACCAAGACTAAACTAGAAGATAGGATGAAACAAATAGCTACCAAAAATATCTAATTCCAAAAAACCACCCAAGATTCCATAAAAGACCTCAAAACCCAATTAGGCCAACTAGCTAACTCAGTGGGGGAAATTCAAAGTCATGGGTTGGGTAAACTACCCTCTTAACTAGTAGTTAACCCTAGGGATAAAGGAAATGTTAGTGCCATCACCCTTAGGATTGGAACTCATACTAAAATCCAAATGAACCCTCCAATAGATTCATTTCCTCCTGAAAAAACCACCATCCCAACCACTGCTAAAAATGGTCCAAGAGAATAAAATCCTTGTCTTGAGAGAAGTCCTTCCAAAAGAAAGAGTGTGTATGTCGATGAGTCTCTTATCCCAACTATTCATCTTCCATTTCCCAAAAGGGCCACCCAACCAAGAAAAAAAAAGGAAACTAAAATTGATAAGTAAATATTGGAAACTTTCAAAAAAAGTGCAGGTTAGCATTCCTTTGATTGATGTCGTGAAGAAAATTCCAAGATATGAAAAGTTTTTAAAGGAGATGTGTACACATAGAAGGAGACTCCATGGTGATGAAAAGGTAAGATTGGGGAGGAATGTATCAGTATTGATAGAACCATCACTGCCTACCAAATGCAATGATCCCAGAACTTTCTCAATTCCATGCACCATAAGGGAGTATTCATTTTCCAATGTTATTCATGATTTAGGGGATTCTATAAATGTGATTCCACACTCCATTTACTCTAAATTGTAGGTCAGGTAATTGAATCCAACTGGGATAGTAATTTAGCTAGAAAATTGGAGTACAACACACTCTTTGGGTGTTCTAGAGGATGTTCTTCTGAGGGTTCAAAATTTAATTTTTTCTACTGATTTTTCTGCGCTTAAAATAGAAGATGATAGGATTAATGGAAATGCCCCAATTATATTGGGGAGACATTTCTTGAAAACTGCCAAAGCCATAATTAATGTCCATAATGGTACATTATCTATGGAATTTGGTGGTGACATAGTCCATTTCAATATCCTTGATGCCATGAAGCACCCCTAAGAAGAACATTCCTCTCTCTCTGTTAATTTTATAGATGTACTCCCTTCCCTTGAAAAAACTTCATTTCATTCCCCTGATCCCCTTTCTGAGTTTTCTTCATTAATATAAATTCTAATAAGTGACTCATGCATTGATTGTTTTAGTGGTCTAGGGAAATTTAATGCATGTTTTTTGATTGATGATTTCTTGAACACTAAGGATCACTTGACCATCAATGATACTAATAAGCTTGTAAAAGATCATTCCCCATATGAGGATGATACCATTGAGCAGTTAGATGAGATCAGTGACCTATCGATTGTACACACACTCCCATTAATCCAAAATCCACCTAAATTGGAACTGCAACAAATGCCTCAAGATTTAAAATATTCATATCTTGAGAATGGAAACAAGTTACCGGTCACCATTGCTATTTCACTCCCCCTTGAGCATAAATTGTGACTACTTTAACTTTTGAGGGAGTATAAATGATCTTTAGGATGGAAACTTTCTGAAATTCCTAGTATTATCACATCAATTTGTACATATCATATATTGTAAAATGATAAGGCTAAAATAGTGAGGTAGGCACGACGTCAACTGAACCCAAACCTCCTAGAAGTTATGAAAAATGAGGTAACAAAATTATTGGCTACTGGAATCATTTACCCCATCTTTGACAGCCAATGGGTTAGTCCCATTCAAGTAGTTCCTAAAAATATTGGCCTTACAATAATCAAAAATGAAAACAATGAATTGGTTCCAACTCTTGTGAAGAATAGTTGGCGTATCTGTATAGACTATCGCCGACTAAACAAACACACTAGGAAGGACCATTTCCCTTTGCCATTCATTGACCAAATTATATAGAGGCTAGCAGGTAAGTCCCATTACAGTTTTCTTGATGGGTATTCTGGATATTTTCAAATCCATATTGCCCCCAAGGATCAGGAAAAGACAACCTTCACTTGCCCCTTTGGCACATTTTCATACAGAAGGATTCCATTTGGTCTATGCAATGCTCCGGGTACTTTCCAACGATGCATGATTAGTATTTTTTGGATTATCTGGAGAATTGCATGGAAGTATTCATGGATGATTTCACTATTTATGGATCTTATTTTGATGAATTTTTGAGTAGTCTTGCTTCAATCCTAAGTCATCTTATTGAAAAGAATCTCATATTAAATTATGAGAAATTCCATTTCATGGTGCAACAAGGTATATTTTTGGGACATTTTGTTTCTGGGGATGGAATCCAAGTAGATAAATCAAAATTGTATGTCATTTCTTCCCTAACATTCCCAAAAAATGTATGGGATGTACGGTATTTCCTAGGTCATGCAGGATTTTATCGTCGTTTCATTCGTGAATTCAGTAAAATTGCACTCCCCCTCTCTCGATTACTCCAAAAAGAAAAAAAAATTGTTTTTGATAAAGAATGTGAGAAAGGTTTTAATAAGTTAAAATGTAGTCTCACGTCACCCCTGGTAATCCAACCACCTCAGTGGGATTTTCCATTTGACCTCATGTGTGACACCTCTAACTATGCAGTTGGGGCAGTCTTGTCATAAAGGGTCAATAGAGCTCCACATGTCATTGTCTATGCCTCACATACTTTGAACCATGCCCAGAAAAACTATGCCACAAATGAAAAATAATTCCTTACCATTGAATTTTCCTTGGATAAATTTAGGTCGTATCTTTTAGGGTCTAAAGTCATTGTGTTCTCAGACCATGAAGCCCTTCGGTATCTCCTTAAGAAACCGGAATCCAAACCACATCTCATTCACTGGATGCTCCTACTTCAAGAATTAAATCTAGAAATTAGAGATAAAACGGAGCAGAGAATGTGGTGGCTAACTATATCAGTAGGATTCCCCCATCCTTAGACATTGATGCATCCCCCTGTATTCCTTTACATGACATGTTTCCCGATGAGAAATTGTACTGAGTGAAAGATGTTATTCCTTAGTATGTTGAAGTTGTAAATTATTTGGTAGTATCTTGAATTCCTACTTATTTCAATAAAACCCAATCCAGTCATCTAAATCATGAGTCTCATTAGTACATTTGGTATGACCCCTACCTCTGGCGCACATGTACTGATCAAGTCCTTAGGTGTTGTGTCCTCGATAGTGAGTTTCATTCTATTCTTAGATTTTTCCACACTCTTGCTTGTGGGGGCCACTTTGGTCCCCAATGGACTACTCACAAAATCCTTAATTCTGGTCTCTTTTGGCCAACACTTTTTCGGGATTCCCATGATTTTTGTAAATTTTTTCCTTGTTGTCAAATAATGGGTAATGTCTCTAAAAGAAATGAAATTCCACAATAACCATTTCGCTTTCATGACATTTTTGATTTTTGGGGTATTGACTTTATGGGGCCATTTCCCAAATACTTTGAAAACTTGTACATTCTTCTGGAATTTGATTATGTGTCAAAATGTGTAGAGGCATGAGCTACAAGGACTAATGATTCTAAGGTAGTTGTTGAATTTTTGAGAACCCAAATCTTCTGTAGATTTGGCTTACCTAGGTTCAACATTAGTGACCAGGGTTCTCATTTCTGCAATCGAACAATGAAATCACTTTTACATCGGTATGGGGTCGGTCATCGAGTGTCTAATACTTATCTCCCATAGACCAATGGTCAAGCTGAGGTGTTAAATAGAGAGGTAAAATAGATTCTTGAAAAAATGGTTCAACCCAATAGAAAATATTGGAGTCTTTGACTTGATGATTCATTATGGGCATACCGTACTTCTTTCAAAACTCCCATTGGCATGTCACTGTATCAGTTAGTGTTTGGAAAGAGTTGTCACCAGCCTGTTGAGATTGAGCATTGGGCCTACTAGGACATCAAACAATGCAATTATAATCTTTCTGGTGTAGGTTCTCAAAGGAAGTTGCATATTCAAGAGTTGGAAGAAATGAGAAGAGATGTATATGAGAACTCTAGGATTTATAAGAAGAGAACCAAGTATTTCCATGACTGTCTTATCCTTCATCGCTAGTTCCACATTGGGCATAAGGTCCTCCTCTACAATGCAAGGCTGAAGTTGCATCCGGGTAAGCTTCGTTCCCATTGGTTTGGACCATACACTATTACTAACATCTCTTCATTCGGTGTTGTCCAGGTTCAAAATGAAGAAACCAAGAAAACCTTCACTATCAATGGGCATTGGCTAAAGAAATTACATAAATCCATTTCAAATTCCCCGATGGAGGAACTCCATGTTCAATAAGCAATATATGAATGACACTCACTAGGTTTTATCATTCCTTCCCACATTCTCTTCTATTACAGTGAGGAAACTACACACTTTAGGTGTGGTGGGTGGATACATTACTGGGCTAGTTAGTATTTTTCACTGTCTTTCTTCTTTCTTCTATTTTTCACCTTATTTATGGTATTTTCACTTTTCCCCATCTTGTTTAGTTTATTAGGATTTTCATCATATTTTTTTCTTCTCTATTTCACCTTCTTTATGGTATTTTCACTTTTCCCAGTCTTGTTTAGTTTATTAGGATTTTCATTGTCTTTTTTTCTCTTTTTTCCTTATTTATGGTATTTTTACTTCCTCCCCCCCTTCTGGTCACAAAATCATGAAACTTACTGAAAATTCATGTTGAACTTTTTTTATTCCATGTTGATTTAAAATTTGATGAAAACCTGACACTGTTATGGAATGAATGTTTGTATGAATTTAACATCAGGAAGTGATTTTTTGTGAATTAGTTTTTCTTCATTGATATAAATAGTTGTATCTCTATGAAACCTCTGAGATGATTGATTCCCCTTGTGTGATTAGTTTTTGGGAAAACTGTGTCACTAGTATCTCCACACATTTTCTCACCAAACCACAATGTGTGAGTATTTCTTACTTAATTGAAGGTAAATATATTTTAGGTTAATATTTTTCATCTTAAAGTGATATTTCTATACATCCGTTCCTTATCCGATCTGTTTCATTACTGTACCATATTGGCTTATGCGTGTGTACCAGATATCCGACTGTTGTACGCCCTCAAAAAAATAAAAAAAATAAAAAAAAAGATCAAAATCAAAAAAAAATATTGGGTTGTATCTAGGGAAGGTAAAAAACCACTTCTCCTCAACCTTTGATCTTATTATAACTATTACAATTAGTGTCGTGAGGAGATCAAACAAGGGTTGAGAGATGAGTGTGAGATTTATTCCAAATGTAACTTTTGAAAAAAATAAAAATAATAAATGAGGGGAGTGATGAAATGTGAAACATATGGGTATATCTAGGTCAGGAGCTTATGGTTTGACTTTTGGTAATTATTAAGTGAGTGGGTCTTGAAATATGATTTCAAAGGATGTAGGGCAGGTTCAGTGGACAAAATCTTTTAAGCTGAAAAATGTTAAAATAACCTATATTTATTGGATAAAACTGGAAAGAATGGCATGGAATGGTTTTCAAACACACACATGGAGAGTTAGTGGCATGTTTGACTTCTGAATTCCTTTTCTCAATTTTTTATCATGGATCTCTTTGAATTTCACTATGATATGATTTATGAGACATCTTTTTCCATTTTCAATAAAAATAACTCATTGGTGTGGTTTGTGCATTGATCACATTACTTTAATGAATTAAAATTTCCTCAGATGTTAAATCTTCATGATGTTGGTAATATCTACATGCCTAATTTCTGAAAATGTAACTTTTCCCAGGAGTGTAAATATTTAGGTGTGGGGGTGTGATCGTACCACGATTCACTGTGTCATTTTTACCCTTACACCATTGTATTAAACTGAATTTTTATTGTAAATTCCAAATATAATAACAAAATTAAATTAATGTTTGATTCAATTATTTTATTTTTATCACTGTTAAAAAAGGAAATATTACTTGTTTTGATAATATCATCGAAGGTGGAGGTGATTTAGAGGACCCATGATGAAGTCCAAGAAATATGGACCAAACTGTGTAGGATCCAAGCACACTAGTGGATTAATCCGCACACTTATATTATATCATACATCCACATGGTCTGAAATTTTGTGGGATGGTCCCAAATTTAATAGTCTACATTTCATCTCAAGGAACACAATCCCAATTAGGCTTCCATGGGGCCAATATGGACTGATCTATCTAAGCCACTGAATATGAACAAAGTCAAAAGTGGAATTCTGGAATATGTCAATATCTTGAGCTGTGATTGTCCAAATGATGCCACAATTTTGATGGTGATATTCAAGACGTTGGGAAACAATTTTTCAATTTTTTAAAAAGGTAGATTCTACTTTATAGTATCCTAAAACCGTCCTTCAACTGGTTTATCAAAATCTGGGTTCCCAAAACCACTTCCCATTTTGGCTATAAAAAGGCACCTTGGGCACCCCATTTGGAAGTTCAAACCAGAAGTGAAGCTTTTCCATTTTGGAGTCTTGGAGGATTATCCCCCTCATCCTTGAAGTTCTGGAGGTCCCTATCCTCATATGGGGATCAATAATTAAGAAGGAGTTCCACCCAAGCTTCCTCCCCCTCCCGATGTTGAGTTAAACGGTGGGTGATCATTGCGAGGGAGATACACACTTGAAGAGGGAGTTTCAGCACATTATATTCTACTAGTTTTGTGTAATTTGTGTTTCAATTATTTCACTTATGTTTAATCTTTATATTATTCTTCTCTGAATGCATTTATTTTGTTTAATTAAGTGAAACATTTCTCATTTCAATATCGATTGGGTTGAGATTCAAGTGGGAATCTTGATTTGTTTTGATTGGGCAACACAAGCATCCTCTTTCTCTCACACATACATGGGATTTCAATATGATTTGGTATACCTCACTCTATTTTTGAGGTCCAAACCTTGACAATATGATTTTTGTGTCAAGGATTGATTATTTGTGCATTATTTTAAGAGGAAATAGGGGAACCAAGATCTTGTTCATCCCTCAAACAAAGGATTACAAAAAAAAACTAATAACCAATTGAGAACAAGGAACTCTTAAAGTGATGTAGTAACTTAGAAATGATCAATTATTTATCATATATTTTTCAAAATCCACTTTGTTTTCAAATTTACAACTCATTACGATAAGTTACTTTCTTAAAATTGTTTACAAAATCACCCCCCCCCCCATTTCGTTCTTCTTATTAAAAATAAACACTCAAAACCTATCAACACTCCTTTATAGATGACCTATGGTCTTCCCTAGACTATAAATCAACATTAAAACATAATAAATTTGACGTTTCATGACAGCGCGGTCAAATATCCTCCTCTATCTTCTACTGTAAATGATCCACATATATCAATGTGAATCAATCCTAGAAGCTCTGTGACCCTTTCACCCTATCCACCAAATGGTGGTTTGGTAATTTTTTCAGGTAAAAAATCATGACATCTTTCAAGTGGTTTTATCTTAGACAAGTCTAAATAGCCATCTTGACAGATCTTTGTCAAACACACTCATTTACATGACCAAGATGGTGATACCATAGTTTGGTGTTATATGAGTTATGTGAACATGATTCATTGTCAATTTAGAATACTTGGGTTTTATAATTTAATACATAAATACCATTATTTAAATGTTTCATACCATAAAAAATGTTGTCCTTATAAAATAAACAACTTTTATTTCCAAACTTGAAAATAAACCCATCTGTATCTAGGCATGATATAGAAATTATGTCCTTGGTAACAATCAATACATAATAAAAATATTTTAAAAAAAAATCATTCTCATGGGAAATTTAATGTGGTAGTCACCAATGGCTAGGGCATCCAACCTCGCACCATTAGCATCTCTAAAATCCTCCTATCCTCTTGCAATCTTTTGAAATATACTTGGTTCCTATATTTGGATATAGATGTGAGCACCAAAAGCTGTGTTTAATACCCAATGTATAGATATTGAAAGATTACACTTTATAATAGACACACATTTAGCTTCCCCTTAGTTATGGGTGTAGTTCCTCTTCTAGTGGTATGGCTTAACACATGAAAAACATACTACCTCCTTTTCATTATCCTGCCTCTAGATCTTTCTCTTCTTGAAAGGATGATGCTCAGGATCTTTAGACTTGTTATGAGTCTTGGGACCCTTTTCCTTGTTCTTCCTTTTTCTTTTTCACCATAGGGAATGTGGGTTTATCACACCCCATGTCCTTACCCACTTGGTGAATCAAAGTAATTAGTTTCGAAAGACTCTTCTCATTATTTCTCATATTATAATTAATAATAAAACTAGAGAAGGTATTGGGTAGTGATAAAATAATGAGATTTATATAAAACTCGTCTAGTAATTTAATCCTTAATATGTATAAGCATTAAATGTATCTAATAATCTTGAATGTATGAGTCCCATCTGGCATAGACTCTCCAAGATTAGTTGTAAAAAAATCATTGGAGATCTCGTACCTCTCTTGTCTCGCCTTCTCTTGATAGAGATCCTAAAGGTGAGACATCATGTCATATGCATCTATGTCCTCATGATGCTTTAAAATCTCATTGGTCATGGATGATGGCATGAAACACTAAACATCTATAGCATCACCTAGATTTTTCTCATAGAGATATAATTCTTCATCACTAGCCTCTTTACTAGGTGCTTTAGGAATAGGTTCTTCTAGAACATATAATTTCCTTTCATGATGAAGGATAACATGTCGGCACCTTTTCCATTCTTGGAAATTTTTTTCTGATAATAAGGTTATCCTTCTCAGGTATAGATCATAGTGATCTGTTTAAAGTCATTTTAATGTTGTTTCTACAAATAAGATAAGCAAAATTTTAGTATTTTGATAAAATTTAGACAAATAAATATTATATTTATTAGTCTCCTACTATTTTATCAAAACCCAATAGCCCTCACCATTGGCTTCAGAATATCCTATTTCTTGGACATTCTAGTGGCAAGGATCCATATTCCCCTTCTCATTACCCCAAATTTGGTTGTTCAAGAAATTGAATGGTTTTAGGTAGGCATTCCAAATGCCAACTATATTAACTCATGGTTTCTTGATCTATTGAGTGGACTCCCCAATCCTAAAATCCTTAAATTAAATTTTCTGAACCTTTCCCTCTCAGTTACACTAAGTCCTTCTTTGGCAGTCAACTCTTGATGTGAACTAAGTAAATTCAACCCAATAATTCAAGTTATAATTTCTTGATAATTGAAAGAATCGCAACTTTGGTTGTTCAAGAACTTTGAACTATGGTTTGATTTTTAACTAAAGTAGTAGAATTCTATACTGACTTAATATATATTATTTAGGGATTTTATCCTTTTATGCATAAATTTCCAATTATTGTCAGCATCACATGCATGTTAATATTAAGTGGATTTTCTTGAGTGATTAACCATGACTTAGATAATATTTACACATAATCCAATTTATTTTAGTTCTATCTTGCATACTCATTAATTTCATTAATTCATGTTATTATGACAAAACATCTATAATAAAATAACCATGAAACCTGACATAAATAAAATAATAAAGTTGTATAATCATGAGCTTTTACTAATGGTTAGTTTATTTAGCAGTTAATAAAATAATTGATGACCTAGTAGAAAAACACCTTGAACCAATTAAGGTTCAAGTTAAAGCTTTCCACCTATCCACCTATGTACCTATCATGGATTGGTTTTTCCTCGACTCCAAACTAAAACCACCCCAACTATCTTGGGAGCTCTATCCATTACATATGTTTTTACTCACACAGGGGTGAGTGGAAAAGGGTTTACATAAAAGAAAGTGTGGGCATGCAGGCCCTTACATAATAAGAGGAGAGAAGTCCCGCATTCCAATAATTTAATTTAATAATAAATTAAAATAAACCAATCGACTTAATGATTACATGAATTACATGATTGTTTGGACACGTGTTATGCTTCAATACACATAGAGTAACAACTATAATACAACTCATACATGATATGCAAATCTGAACATTACACAGATGTTGATTAAAAATTTATATATAAATATTAAAACCCAACACATGGTGTGTCCTATAAACTTAACGACCACATGAAATCACATGTCTATAAGGTTTACACAGTATAATAAATAAATTTTAAATCTGCATAATTTGGTATAAGTACACGACGTATACAGGAAACCTACACGGCGTGTACATCTCTCACCATCTATCTGAGGCACATCCCGAGGGACTCAACATGCAAATCGTGCCTTGAAAAAAATTGAGTACACGGTGTGTACAATGGGATACATAGAGTGTGGTCTCCGAATTACATGGTCACCAGTCAGGTAGGTCATGTATAGAAATAAATGGCTCATCTGTGACTTAAAAAACTACGCATCATGTATGTGGGCTACATGGCATGTAATCCAGCTAACTGTGCACCAGGCTAACTCAGTCAACACGTATTGTAAGAAATAAATACATTGTGTGTAATCAATATAAATGGTTTGATTAATTTATAAATTAATTCCCAATCCATTGAACACAAGTACATGGAATGTAACTATGGTTACATGGTGTGAACTTTTGTGTTATCTGGACAGTATCCTGAACACCTCTGGATGAGTTCCTTGATTTTATTTCATTCATAAAATTAATCATTTTTATTATATCTATGATAAATGAAGAAGTAATAAGCATATTTCACGATTCAAATTAAAATAAGGATTAAACATGAATTGAAAACTAAATGAAAAATGAATAAATCAATCAATGATCTTTAAATAATTATAAATAATTATGTGACCTCTATGATACCACTTATAGGTTCTTGGATTAGTGGAAGTGTGTGATGGGTTGTTCCAAAATTTTCTTTTTCCCATGATCGATGATCAATCCAAGATTTACACAATTATAAACAATGTGATCTACATAATTGAATCAAAGAAAACAGATAAGGTGAAGAACTCTAGAATCATAGATAGGATCATCACATATTATTTATAATTAATTTAATTAATTAATGAATTTCCATGTTGGAATTATTTCTTCATTGATGGATCTGATAGCATAATTGTGTTGTTCTTTCATTTCATTGTAGGAATCAAGGGTCTATTTCCTCTATTAGTGATCAACACATGTTCAAAAAATCTCTAAACATCATCATAGGAATCTATGGGTTCTATAATGGTAGATCCTATTGATTGAGTCATCTACCATTGATCGCTTCGAGAACCATTTCTAAAGTGTTATTATTGATCTCTTTTGACTTGAGAGTGGGGGTGGAGGAAGATAACACTATGTTCTTGGGAGTGTTATTGGATAAGGGAGCTCTATAGGGATTGAGAGGATTCTCCAACTCCATTGTGCACAACCAAACAAATGAATTGGATCCCTTAGAGAATAATATAATTGAGTTTATATACCACTATGGTTATAATAAAATAACCGATAAAGTGCCCTTTATTATTTATTTAATCCCTGTGGAACCCCATGTCAAATAATAATATTATTATTATTATTATTTCTCAACATGTGTTTAACTTGAAAATTAAATTAAATATTATTTAATCAAATAATATTCAATATTTACTATTTCTCACTAGACCATTAAACTTGGTCTCTAATTACTCCCCAATACTTATTGGGCCTTGAATAATGACTATTTATTTATTAAATAAATATCACTCTATTATTTTCCGATAAATAAATAAATATTATATTCACTAAATAGTAAATAAATATTTATTAAATATTTTTCTCATATTATATTATCTTGAATAACTAGTGACAGAATATATATGATCAAGTAAACATGAATAATTATTAAACTGTGTGCAGGAATAATATTTACTCAACTTGTTAAATAATAATAATTATTATTATTATTATTCAACTGAGATTTTGGATACACATAGTGTGTGACACTTTAGGCCTCTTTCTCAGTGGCATTAGGTGAAGCAACCTAAAGTACCAACATGACAAGGAACCCATAAAGAAAGAAGTTAATGCCACAATGACATAATACCTCATAGGGATGCTTATAGTGTAATATAATCCTTTTATCACAATATCTCTAACCAATTAGGTTACATGTCGGTGTCATCAACTAATGTGCTTGATGTCTCTTTCTTTGACTTCCTGGAAATTAAACTTGCCTATATAACACCATGTCCATTGATTTATTTAGGCTATATCATTTCCATAAAAGGTCATGAGATATCAAATTCCATTAAATAAAGGAAGGGAAAAATAATTTCTCACATTAGTCATTAATGCAATATTACTCATGACACACCCAACGTATCCTACCTCACCGCGAACATTTTTCATCATGGTTTTTGTCAATACATCAAAATACGTGACTCATAATACTCATTTATAATAATCTTAAATTCTAAGGATCAATACACACATCCCCATATAGGAACAATCAATGGAACATATAAATGTGGATTTTTTACTAGTGAATCTTGTTCTCATAATATCCTACACCAGATATTACCAAGGGTGTACACCATGATAAGGTGCCTCAAATTCCTATGAGTATCCACCCATGATAGCCTATATCATTTGTGTCCCTCAAATGATATCATATGAATATAGAACATATATTTAAAAATTGTGTTATAGCACTTTAGTGTTCTCATCATAGTGTAGAACTATTATGACCTTTTATGCGACAACTACTCTTAGGACATTATCATATACTATGTCAGTAGAAGAAAAATCATGATATGATAAGAAGTATATTAATATTCAAAACTATGAATACGTGTTATCATAAATTACACAGAAGATGGTTCTAGGGAACCAACTCCAACATTTATTTTACTTATGCTTAATATAGTCATATTTTATATGTCCTTTACTCTTACATTCATAATAGGTAATCTCATAGTGGAGTCATATTTTTTCTAATCTTTCCTCTAATTTCTTATTTTATCATACTTTCTTTTATAATTTGACTTATGGAAAAAAATATTATTTTTATAGAACTTATTAAATATTTTATCTAATTGATTTATTTATCCATCACTATCTTTATCAGCTTCACTTCCACTTGTACTATTAGGTTTGAAAACTTTCTTGAATTTTGACTATAATGATTTAAAGGAAAAATATTTTCTTTTAGGTTTATAATCTTCATTGTTTAATTTTATCTCTTATTCATACATTATCATCTTTCAAATTAGCTCTTTGAATAGTAGTTTATTGATGTCATGTGACTCTTGAATAAAGATAGCGGTACCTCTCTAATGATCTGGTAGACATCTTAAGATCCTTAGCACTTGATCTTTTTCATCCATCTTTTGTCTAAGTGTAATCATAATTTTTATGATCTAATTTAACCTAAGATACATATCAAAGATAGATTCATTTTGAAATTATCATACTTAATAGTATATGTATTTAATCTCATTTTGTTAACATTATATGTAGCTTCATGAGACATAGAAAGGGTATCACAAATTTGATTAGAAATATCACAAGAAGGTGGACTATTAAATTCATCCTCCTATAAAGCAAAAATTAAAGCATTTATTTATTTAAATTTTTAATCTCAAGCATATTTATTTAGAAAATCCCATTCTTTTCTAGAAGTTTTAGGTTTTTCATATTATCTTCAATAGATCCCTGAATGTTAAAACTCATTCTCTCAAGATTAATTTTCATTTTTATTTTCTATATATCATAGTTTTGACCATTAAAATAAGGAGTTCTATTGGTATCATAACCTTAAAACTTAGTATCCATACTAAAAAATTAGAGAACAAACAAAAAATTAAAATATATTGAAAATTTGATTAAGTTCAAACATAAAAAAAATAGAAAGAAAAAAATTCCTCTAATATCAAATGTTGTTCAGAGTGGACAACTTAAGAAGGGGTGAATTAAGTTTCCAATAAAAAAAATATGTTTAAAAACAATTTAAAACTAAATCCCCCAGTTTATAAAAATTTTTCAATTAACTAAAATAGTAGAAATATAAAATTTTATGTTTTTAAAATATTTATCAAAGGCTCAATTACAACCCAGCTAAAATAATTTTAAAACCAATTTCTCTTTAAAAAAATCTAATTGAATCAAAAATAGTATATAAATCACTGATTGAACCTACCTATCAAAGTATTGATTTGTAAAAAGAGTTTTTAAAGGAATGAACTTGTTTTCAAAAAAAAGTAAGGAAAAACAAATTAACATGCACTGGAAATAAATACAAGAGGTTCAGTCTCAAGTTGGGACCTACTCCTCTCTACTTAATAGTCACTTAATGCCTAGAGTTTTTATTAAATAACAAATAGATCCACATCTTGGATCGGGTTTTATAGTTAAAACTTCACACAAAGGAGTCTAGAATACACACATCCTATTCTACAGTTATTCATGGGATAACAAGTGTAAAAAGAATCATATAGAGTATCTATTACTCTCTAATACAATGCAAAAACATGTGCTAATAAATATAAAAAGTAATGTAAACACAACTCAAAGGTAAGATAAAAATAGAGAGAAAATATAGGAAGGAATGGAGTTTAAAAATATCAATATAATCATCTTCGATTGATTTTTTTTTTAATTTTTCCTTTAAAAATCTTCAACCGGATATTGCACTAAGAGATCAGAACAGATTATTGTGGAAGTGCATGGTGAAATAATAAGTCTGATTAGTATTTCAATGCTATTCCTCAATCTTTGTCCATGATTGGATATACTTCTTAAAGATATCACCTACTCTAATTATTCATTAGAGAATATTCATAAATTAATCCTCATACTCATTAGTCTAATATGACATCCTTAAATTCTCTAACTCTTCAGTAAATTCTTTAAAATATAGTATTTGGAGTTTTAAATTTTCTTGGTTTCTTAAGTTAGACATAGGAACTTAGACTTTACTTAATCATGATCACTCTAGCTTACAGTTAAATACTTTCGGTCACTTGATCTTGTGGTCACTTGATCTTGGGGTCACTTGATCTTGCGGTCACTTGATCTTACAGTCACTTGATATTACGATCACTTGATCATGTGGTCACTTTATATTGTGGTCACTTTATCTTGAAATCAATTGATCTTGTCATCTCTTGATCTTTTGGTCACTTGACATGGTCACTTTATGTCATCATGTGATAGGTTGAATCCTCCATGCAATCATGTGAACACTCCATGTAGTCGGTTCAAGACATGGAGAAAATTAGCTCATCTGACACATGATTACCTGTTTATTCATCTAGTCACTTATATATAGACATGTGACCTTTAAGGTTAGTTGAATGTCTTCATACAGTTGGTTGATGTGGTAACTTCATGACTTATCCATTTTTAATAATTTTTCTAAAAAACTTTTTACTATCATAAAACATAAAATGTATTAATAACTAAGAAATATTATTTGCGAGCATTAAAATAAGAAGTTTCTAGATTAAGGGAAAAATAACTATTGTTAGAAATAAAATTGTAACATAGAAATTCTTTTTTTCACTTCACGCCCATGAATTTTAACTTTCCTGCTTATAAATTCATCCGGTCAAACATGTAAAATTCATTTTTTCACATTGTACTCACATGATATTCATACATGCCTATAGATATATCACATCATACAATCTTTCTTTTATTTCCATCCCATAATTTCATTTCTCTCTCCATATTTAAATATATATCACCCACATGATTTTACCAAAAAAAATCTTCCTCCATTGATCATTCATAGATTCCAAATCATGATTAGAAATCCATTTAGAAGATAAAGTGGATAGCAATGTTGAGAGAAATAGTGGAAAATTTTCTAGAATGATAAAGACAGTTATTTGAACCTTATGATTTATCAAAGATCCTTGTATATATTTAAAAAATTTAGATTTATTTATTTTATTCTCCTCTAATTTTTTAAAAAAAATTGTTAATATTTGTTGATTATTATCCCTATATATTGGAGCTATCATTAAAATTTTCATCTATATAATTGTAAAATAATTATTTTATCATATGAAATATTGATTGTTCTTGTTGATTCTCAAAAAAACATGTAAGGTACTATGTTCTTACATAATTTTTTTTTAAAATTTTATAATTTTTTATATGAATTATTATAAAATTTATGTGAAAAATTATCTTTCACATCAATTATTTAAAAATAGATGTGGAGATTGATATATCATTCTAGTAATTTAAATAACTGGAATGATAGATCAATTTTCACATAATTTTTTAATTTTTGATGTAAAAACCATAAAGAGATTTAAATTTAATAATAATTTCCATTTTAAATATTTTTAAAGACACTTTTAATAACTGATGTTAAATATATATTAACTACATTTCTTAGAATGACGTCTCCCCAAAATCCAACATTAATAACATAAAAAACGATGTAAAAAACTATTTTTATACTAGTGATGTTGACTATTAGGTCGATGCGAGCTTGTAACAATTTTTGGATGAGATCACTCAGATCATGCAACATGCTGATAGATATAATAATGATAACACGCAAACATAAAATCACCAATCAAAAAATAGTCTCAAATAAATTCAAAGCCACATTCCTCAAACAATGATCCATAAATTAGTCTCACAAGGAAATATACCTTAAGGTAAGAAATGAACGACTACTTGAATACCACTTTCTGGGACCTCCTCTACAAGAAACACATGAAATATCCTTGAATCAAGACGATTTCACCATGTTGTGGTGAAATAGTCTTCCCAAATCGTTAGCCTAACGAACCAAAATCAGTGAAGAAAAAAAGAGGAAGAATGGGAGGGAATGAGGAGAGATCCTACCAAGAATAGGTGCAATGAATCACTCTCAACCCACCCGGATCAAATGGGTATAAAAGGGGATAAGGGGAAATCCAAAGAGTAATTATACCCTCTCCTAACATAAAAAGAGATAAAATGAATATGAGGCATTCCTAAAAATAGACCCCTGAAGAAATTATAAGAAAGACCCTAAAAAATAGGGGTCTCACACTGGTACACGATGTGACCATAAGTGTCATGCCATAACCCCCCTAGACAGAGGGACCATCCCTATTCCTCGACACTTTCATAGCGTGATCCCTATGGTCATGTCATGAATACTCTTGGATATAAATCCCCTCTCTCAGGCAACCCCAATCACAGTGTGAATATCCCCCTTTCACTCGACTCAGCCTCCTTCATGGTGTGGGATCCTACTTCATGGTGAAAAGGACCTTCATAAGGGTCATTCAATACATGACTCTCAGTCGTCATGGCATGAATTTCCTATAGCTACAAAATTCTAGCAGCCTTACCACCTGACCACCACTCCAAAATCCACCCCAACTCTCGAGGCATCCACTAATCCTTAAACCATGCCCAAAAACATGTTTTTTATAAATGATCATATTCTTGATCCAAATACTAATTCATGAAACATCCCCTAATCCAGATCAAAAATGCCAACTTCCCTCAATTTTCACCAACCCATAATGATGTGGGGCATTACATACAAGCTTCATTATTTTTCACAGGAAAATTTATTCACTAAAACATAATCCACCACAACATGGACGACAAGACCATTTCTAATCGAAGTGATTCCAATTGAAATGGAATATAAAACACCCATAGACCCTTCACTATAGTTATTTCTAGAATCGCTGTAGCAAATCCAAACTCATCACGATGACATACCATGGCGTGGTGATTAGTATGGTGAATATTTCCTACATTATATGTCCATAGATTCAAAATTCTCCCTATGATTATCAACAAAATTATAATTGATGACAAATCCAATATTTTAAATTCTCTGGTTACAAAACAAACCCTTCCCAATTAATAGTTAGGTTGTCTATATTAAATCTAAACCCTACCTAAAATCATTTAGGTGATACCCAAACCCAATTTTATAGGGTTGGGTATCCAAAAATTGAGTACACATTTACCTACATTGAATGGTTTCACATATAAAAATTTAAATAAAATAATAAAAAATCATCGATATTAATAAAATAAAGTTATCATTTTTCAGGTTCATGTGAGTGGTAAAGAATTTTACTTCTTAACCAAATTTTGTGAGGTTCAAAACTCTAATGTGGTGTATAAAGATATGAGTTTAGAAGAGTCTATCCATATTTTTTTCTTTGATATACAGAACGAAACCAATATAAAATCAAAATAATATCAGTGAGGGATGGACACATCCCAACAAGCCCAATCAGCTTCCAACACCATTGAGGTAATGCCATTGAGTATATAATAGAAATATTGGGTCTCCACCTTATACTACTATTATATTGGTGTAGTATTTTGACACTAATGAGTCGGTAGGCCTACGTGGCTGGTGCTAACTTTCGAGGTAGACTGGATGGAAGTAATGTGTTGTATGGTCACATGTCTACTTGCTTGTCCTACTCAATCCTATGCTCATGGGGGCTCAAGAGGTTATATCAGTGGTTGATCCAAGTTTAATGAGAGAGTTATAATGGTTGATATGGAGGCCATCCAATCGAAAACAACCAACCCTTAAATTCAACCTGTTAACTTTTCACCTTTCATTTTTCCTTTGGTAATAGAGAAGTTTTCAAAAATTTCGTTTTAAGGCCAATAAGAAGACTAGTCTTGAATGTTGTGTCTCCCAACCTCCAAACAAGCAATTTTTTAATTAAAGTAGAAAAATATTCATATATTATATCAAATTCACCCTTATCTTGAGGGAAAAATCTGAGCTTCGATCAAAACAACTAACTCTTAGGAAATCACAATAGGAACTGAACTAAAAAAGCACACAAAACTAGCGTGAATACCTCCAACATAGAAATTATACATAATAAATCACCTCTAGAAAATTATATTAGAATAAACTTCATCATCAAGAAACATTGTACCCATCATGGGTAAGAATATGAAACAACTGAGAGTGGGTTAAAACTGCAATTGAAATATCTCTGGTGGCATGGTCCCTAAAGCGCGAAACCCCCCCACTGAAGCATCAAACAAATTAACCTTCTAAGAATAAATAAAACCCATACAATCTAATAAAAATCTCCCCTAAAGTAATATACACAATGAATTAAATATTCCTTGAAACTATAACTAGTGGAAAAGTTTTTCACCAAATCTATTTAAAAAGCACACAAAATCCTAAAAAACAAAATAGGAAAACTATCCCATTAGAAAAATCAAACACATAAAACCTCAAAAAATACCAAACAAAATATATAAACCTCCAAACACCATGAAGAACATAAAAAGAGTAGCAACAAAAATGGAAGCATCCCTTGAAAATCAAACCCCATCCAATCTTATAAATTCATCACCCATATTTATTTTCACTTGGTTATCATGTATTATAATTCTATGAACAATACTATAAAATACCACACTTTAATCCCATCAATGACCAAAAATAGTCACAAACCCTTAAAACACCATGAAAAAAGACACATGAGAAAGCAACCTTGGAATAGAGAATAAAGAAACACAAAATGAAATCAAATACCAAGAAATTAAGAGGAATAATAAATCATTAAAAAATTATATGGAAAATCTCTATATAACCAAGAGTGGAATAAGAACAAAATCCCATAAATCATCCTCATCTTTGATATATCTTATTAAATTCATCCACAAAAAAGAAAAGATAAGATAAGATAAATGTAATTTTAAAATGGGAACCATTGGTAGAAATCTTGATTAACAAGTAAGTCCAACATGCCAAGGGCTCAAGCAACCAATGGACATGGGACAACCAGCGATGCCCCACACACCCCTATCAAGAAACCAATGGGTAAGTGACATCCCGTGATGGCCCTAACACCCCCCTCCTTCCACGATAGCAAATCTTCTCTAGAACCACTCCTGATTGGAATCCCTAGAAATCAAGCACTGGTAGCGCTTTTTATCGTCTTTGGTTCTTGAAAGAAAGATCATCCTTTAACAGACTGGGATAGTGACACATGGTTTTTATTTTCATGTGTCTAAGGGAATGGAGTACAGGGTATATTGGTCTTATAGTAAAAAAGAAACACTACAAAAAATGATCTTCCTCTATCCAATCAACAAAATCTCTTCTCTCTAATTTATAATATTATATTATATACTCAACAAATAATAAGAATTTTCATATATTTTAAAATAGAATATATTTTTAAATGAAATTATATTTTTATTCTATAAAAAAATTATTACGCATTTCTAAAAAAAGACCAAATAATATGTGTTTTAAATTTTTTGATTATTGGAATAAAATAAACAAATTTTAGTTAATATTTTTAATTTCATAAATTTTTTAAAATTTGTTAAATATTAATAAGTAAATTTTATTTTAAAACCAATTGAATTTGTAATTGAATGAATTTTTATTTTTTTAAAAAAAATTGTGTTGTGTATTTTTAAAATAATGAAAAATAATTATGTTGTAAAAATAGATTTATTAATCATTTAAGGGAAAATTAATTGATTTTATTTGATATCTTTAAATTCATACAGTTTTTTTAAATGAATAAAATAATATAGAGTTTATTTTTTTCTAAATACAATTATTTTTGTACATGAAATGAATTTTTTTTCTGAAATGGTGTTATGCCATTTTAAAAAGAAAAAATAATTTATCTTTAAAAAATAGATTTTTTAATTATTTGAATAAAATAAATAAATATTCTTCAATATTTTTAAAGGCATGAAATTTTTTAAAATGTATAAGAAATATTTTTTGATACAAATTAAATTATTACAATTTTACTAATCATCTTAAAAATACTATTTAATTGGAAATGTAAGAAATAATTTTTATATTTTTGTAAACATAAAATATTAGTATTTATTTAAAAATTATTTTTTTTAATTTTATAATTCTATTATTCAATATAATAAATACCATTTGTATAAATTTATTAAAATAAATGTGTTTTTCTAAAAGGTTAAAAACCCACTTTTTAAGTAATAAAAATCCAAATAAAACTTTAACTAAAAATGTTCGGGAAAAAAATTTAAAAGAACATTTATGCGAAATTAATCTTAAAATTTTCAATGAATAACTTCAATAAAAACTATACTAAAAATTTCTAATGATAAATTTTATTACAAAACTTCACTATAAAGTTTCTAGTTGGATCATCAAAAAAAATTGGAAATTTTTTTTTGAGTAATCTACATGATTTTTTAGTGAAATTTTTCATTGAAGATCGATGCAAAATTTTAGTTTACATTGGAATGTTTCAAAGGAAGTTTCACTAGATTTTTTTATCGAAGTTTCACTAGAATTTCTAATGGAAGTTGCATTGAAATCTCTCATGGAAGTTTCATTGTAATTTCTAGTGGCACTATCTCTACTATACTGGATATTCCAATAAAAATATACTTTTTTTATATTGTGAAACTTTTATTGGAACTTCCACTGAAACATCCATTGGAACTCCCACTTAATGGATTTATAATTCTTATTAACATAGATTTTTTAAAAAATATTACATATATATTAAAAGTAAATTTATTGTAAATTTGGTTTCAGGTATAATTTCATATTTTATTTATATTTTTATTCATATAAATTATACATTTTTAAATGGTACATTATATTTTATTTATAAAAATTATGTAACAAATATAATTCATATTTTATATCATTGAATTTAATATAAATATATTATTTAACATTTAATTTTTATTAATATATTCTTTAGTTTTATAAATATATACTTTTATTCAATTATGAAACTTACACTGGAAATTCCACTTAATGAATTTATAATTATTATTAATACAAATTTTGTAAAAAATATAAATATTAAATATATCTTATAAGAACATTTATTATGAATTTAGTTTTAATTATAATTTCATATTTTATTTACATTTTTATTTTTATATAATATAAATTTTAAAATGGTAAATTATATTATATTTATAAAAATTATGTAAAAAATATAATACATATTTTATATCATTGAATTCATTATAAATATATTTAATAAAATTTAATTTTTATTAATACATTCTTTAGTTTTATAAATATATACTTTTTTTGTATAGTAAAACTTCTATTAGAACTTCCATTGGAACTTCCACTGAGATATTCACAGGAAATTCCACTTAATGGATTTGTAATTATTATTAATACAGATTTTATAAAAAAATATTTTAAATATGTATTATAATTTCATTAATTATAAATTCATTTTTAGTTATAATTTCATATTTTATTTACATTATTATTCATATAGAATATACATTCTTAAATAGTAAATTATATTATATTTATAAAAATTATGCAAAAAATATAATATATATTTTATATAATTGAATTTATTATATATATATATATATTAAGATTTAATTTCTATTAAAATATTCATTATTTTTATAACTATATTCTTTTATTTTATTAGGAAACTTGCACTGAAACTTCCACTAAAACTTCCACTCGAACATTCACTAGAACTTCCACTGTAACTTTCACTGGAACTTCCACTTAATAGATTTATAATCATTATTAATACAGTTTTTTTTAATATATTAAATTTATCTTATAAGTTCATTTATTATAAAATTAGTTTTAGTTATAATTTCATATTTTATTTACATTTTTATTTATATAGAATATACATTCTTAAATGGTAAATTATATTTTATTTATAAAAATTATGTAACAAATATAATACCTATGTTATATCATTGAATTTATTATAAATATATTTATTAAAATTTAATTTCTATAAATATATTTTTTGTTTTTATAAATATATACTTTTATTGTATTGTGAAACATCCACTAGAACTTCTACTGAAACTTCTACCAGAACTTCCACTTAATGAATTTATAATTCTTATTAATATAGATTTTGTAAAAAAAATATTACATATATCTTCTAAATGAATTTATTATAAATTTAGTTTTAGTTATAATTTTAGGTTTCATTTGATTTTTTATCACTACTACAAAACAAATATTTAATAGTACTAGAATTGGCCTTCATCTGCACTAAAAAAGCACTGACTACTGAAGAATGATTAAAATCCCTAGAATTTTATCAGTGTTATAAAAGCGATGATAAAGGGGTCCTTTATCAGTGCTAAAAAACATTGACAAAATCCCCATTTATGAATACTTTTATTTAGCACTGATAAAGGATTTCTTTATCACTGCTTCTAGAAGCACTGATAAGGGAGGCCTTTATTTTCTTTATCAGCGCTTTTAGAAGTGCTGATAAAGGGGCATACTACAGTGTGATCTAACAGCACACTACTACACCAAAAATAGGGTAGTGTGTTGTAACAACACACTACAACACCATAAATTAGCAACATCATGTACAAATACAAAATTTAAATGAAATAAAATTTACAATACAAATACAAGAAAAAAACACAATATTATATATTAAAAGAACACACCTATATAAGAAAAAAAATTATTATGTTAGTAATAATATAAATAAATAAATTAAATGGAAAGTATTAATTTTAAACTAAAATTTGATTCATACCAAGAAAACTGTATATCAGATTGAGTTGTGGTTGATTCTTGCACGTTACACCATTTCTTGTATGTCTTTGAGCATTATCACTGTGAAAATTAACTAAATAAGTATAAGATAAAAATGATAAGGAAATTAATTAAGTAATAGTAGATATAATGATGAAAAAAATATAGGCTCATTTTCTTGGTTTTGGCAATGTCATGCGTGTTTAAAACTAAAATGACACTTATATATTGAAAAGACGCACTTAGAGTCATACCAGTCACACCATGAGTAATATTGAGGTGAGGCTAATTCCTAAGAATCCCAAATGACTTATGGATCATTTTCCTAAAGTATCAAAACAACCTGAATATGTTTTCTCATTTTTGAGTATGTCACTTATGTTTTTTACTAAAATGTCATTTTAAACTGGAAACACGCACTTTGAGTCATACCGGTCACATCGTGTGTCAGATTGATGCGAGACTAATTCCTACACATCAAAAATGACTTATGAATCATTGTAAAAAATTACGAATACAATCATAGTGTGTTTTTTCAGTTTTCAATGGGTGGAACTTTTTTAACTAAAATGTCAATTTTAAACTGATAACGGAGACTTTGAGTCATATTGGGCACATCATGTATCAGATTGAGGTTTGGATGAATCCTAAACATCAAAAATGAATTATAGATCATTTTACTAAAGTATCAAAACAATCCAAATGTGTTTTAATGATTTTGAGTATGTTAGTTGTTTTTTTTACTAAAATTAATGTTAATTTTAAATAAAAAGACACACTTAGAGCCATATCGGTCACACCATGTGTTAGATCAACGTGAGGATGATTTTTAAACATCTAAAATGACTTATAGATTGTTTTTATAAAGTATAAAAATAATATTAATGTGTTTTATCAATTTTGAGAATGTCACTTGTGCTTTTTACTAAAATGCCATTTTAAACTAGAAACATGCACTTTGAGTCATATTGGTCACATCATGTGTCAGTTTGATATCTGACTGATTCCTACACATCAAAAATGAATTATTAATAATTTTTCTAAATTATAATTATAGTCAGAGAATGTTTTCGTAGTTTTTATTGAGTAACACTTTTTAAACTAAAATGTCAATTTTAAACTGATAAAGGGAACTTTGAGTCATGTCGAGAACATCATGTATCAAATTGATGTGTGTATGATTCCTACATGTCAAAAATGACTTATGGATCATTTTCCTAAATTATAAAAACAATATGAATGTGTTTTCTCATTTTGGAGTATCTTAGTTGTATTTTTTACTAAAATTAATGTCAATTTTAAATAAAAAGACACACTTGGAGTCATATCGGTCACACTGTGCATCGGATTGAGGTGAAACTAATTCCTACACATCCCAAATGACTTATGGATCATTTTCATAAAGTAACAAAATAATATGAATATTTTTTCTCAATTTTGAGTACATAAATATCATTTTAAACTCGAAATGTGCACTTTGAGTTATACAGGTCACATTATAAGGACCCAGCCTTAAAACATTACATAATCTTGAATTAAGTTAATAATTAAAATTGAGGATCTTTTTTAGGTTTAGAGTTTTAGAGAATTAGGCCATAACTTTTACATTACATCCCAAATATTAAAAGTATACACTTCTACTCACTATCTATTTTTTCATAAAATAAAAACTCTTAAAAGAAAATAAGAATTATTTTCTTGATATAAATATTCTTGAATTATTCTTTTCTCTTACCCTGCCTTATATCTTGTGAATAACATTTCAAAAACTTAGGGTGAGTATAAAAAACTTAGTAAGTGTTATAAAATAAAGAAAAAAAACATTAGTATATCATTACATACAAAACATAAGCTCTTTAGAATACCTCATGAAATCATAAGATTTGTGAATAACACATAGTAATCACAAATCATAAAGGTAACTTGTGCCATCCATAACATACTTATGTTTTAGCTTTCATAGCTATGTAGGGAGTTACGTTTGGAATACCCATCACAATATATTCCCTAAATATCTAAGGAGAAACATTAATTTTTACCTCTATCATGTTACCCAATGCATTGGAGATCTATCTCGGGCTCACTAGACCTAGGTTTATCACAAAACCACCTGTATACATAAACAATGCCCAAGAACCATAACATAATCATAACACATAACATAAGCATAAAGGAAAGAAAACATTTCCACATTGTAATCACTGACATAATAAATCCAATATCAAAACCATTTTCAATACCAAAATACATAAAAAGAGTATATGGTATTTATTTTTCTTTTAAAAACATTACATCTTGTTAAGGAATCCAAATATAAAATAATGTGTGTAGCGGCGGAAAAGTCATTGTCACCACATATGTTAAAAATAAACATTCTTTTTTCGTTTAGTAAAATAGTTGGTAGAGAAAATATTATCTTTGAATGAAATTAAAAGTAAAATGGGTTTATACACTATATAAAATAAATTTGTGTATAAATAAAAGGATTCCTCGATGAAAGGAGATTGAGACGAAGTCCCTTACGAAAATTCGGCAACCTAACAGCGGCACTTTAAAATTCAGAAAATGAGTTGATGAGTGCGAAAAGGGATCTCATCACTTGGATATAAAATGTAAAAAAATAAGGATGTAAAAAAACATATCCCAACATAATATAATGGAAATTAAAATACATAACATAAAAGAAGTCTTTGACTAAAAGAGGAGGGTGAAAGCTTCCCATAAAAAGAAGATAAGGTACATATAAGTCGAAATAAAATCATCCAAAACGAATTGGACAGGTTTTGGATATTTTTTTAATCTTTATATTTTTTATTTAACCCTTTGTTAACTTATTTAACTTTTACCAGGTCCTCTTATATATTCGTACTATTTGGTTAATATATTTACTACAAAATTCTAAAAGACCCAAAATGGATCATTTATGACATTTATAACATTATTTATGTCATTTGGCCGAATATTAGATTTTTAGGATTATTTTATCATTTAATAAAATATTAATTTTTTTAAAAACTCATTTATGTAAATTTATATATTATTCATATCAAGACTTTTAAAAAATCTATAAAACTGTATTATTTCGAAAAAACTTTATTAATTCAAAGATAAAAATTCATTATTACCCCTAAAATTCTTTGATGGAATAAAAAGTTTCAAAATAAATTTATTTTAATATTTATAATATAATTTATTTGAATCCTTTATTAATGAAGAAATTACTTCATCACTATTGTGTCATAATTAAATTTATTTATATAATGTCTAAAAAATATAAATAAAATACCATGATGTATGATATATTTTTAACTTTTAAAATAATATTTATAGTCAAAGATATCACTTATATAACCCCATAAACAATTGTTTTAATAAAAGATATATGTTTATGTTATTTTTGTCCTTACTTTAAATTAATTAATACAAAATGTCATTATCACTCCCAAGTGTCTCGATGGGGTCCCAAAATCGACCCAATCATACCCATGGTCAGACATGTATCATAAAATAGGGTTAGGAAAAGTGTAAGGGAAATTTAATATTATTATAATATTATATTTCACCCTTATTTACCAGATTTACTCTTTAACCATGGTAAATAAAATATTTACTGAAGTAAATATTCATAATGTCTAAAAAAAAAGTTACCTATTTAAATAATTTTGACCTCCTGATTCCAAATATAGAATCCATTTTTCTAAATTCAAAACACATAATTGGAATAAATTAATTTAAAATTAATTCTCATTGTCAAAACAAAAAAACGTGTTTTTAAGAAATAATAACTATCAAAATATTGATACTTGTTTATGTTCAATTTCAAAGTGAAATAACTTCCAATGACCAACATTAGATTAAATGATAAAAATATAATCTAATTAAACTTTAAAATCCATTAAAAAGATAATATAACCATATAAATAAATTAGATTAAAAGGCATTTTTGAATTAAAATGCAGTGTTTTGCAATATTCATTAAAAAATGGACTTTATCAGAAAAATACCAAAATTTCATCCAAAGTAAATTTTGACGTCCCTATTCTAAAGAATAATTTTATTTTATCAAATATAACATATAAAAGTGACAAAAACTGTATTTAAAAATGGTTCACCATCAAAAGGCGGTAAATCAACCTTTTAAATAATATTAGAGTGTTTATGCTTAAAATTGGATTCATTCACATTTTAAGCTTCTAAATTTTATTGGATAAATGTAAAAAAAATTAACAAATATTTATAATAATATTTTTGTTAGTTCTATTCATTCCCACTAATACAACATCTAGGTGTTAACTACCATTTAAAATAATATTATATTATTATATTTTTTTTCTATATGACTCAGCATTGTGTGTAACATGAGATTTAAGAGAAACTCATTGTTGCATGTTGAGTATGCCATCGAACATAGCATCCCCTTTAAAGTAAAAATAATATTTAATTCACAAATATTAATAAGTATGAAAATTTCATATTCCTTATTTACCTAGGATGTTACATCCTTCCCCCCTTTTGGAAATTACGTCCTCGCAATTTTATTCACTTATCAAATAAATGGGGGTATTTATACCTCATAGCATTCTCAGATTCCCATGTTTCCTCTTCAACCATATGGTTCTTCCACAAAACCTTTACCTAATGAATTATCTTATTCTACAACACTTTCTCTCCATGGTCAAGAATCTGGACCGGTTGTTCCTCATAAGAAAGGTTCTCTTCCAATTGAACTACCTCTGGACTCAAAACATGAGATTGATCTGGAATATACTTTATCAACATTGAAACATGAAAAACATTGTTTACTTGGGATAAAATTGGAGGTAAAGCAACTATGTACGCAAATGATCCAACTTTCTCCAGGATTTCATAGGGTTCAATGATCCTCAGACTCAACTTTCCCTTCTTGCGAAAACGTATCACACTTTTCCATAGAAAAACTTTGAGAAATACATGATCACCTACCTCAAAAGAAAGATCCTTCCTTCGGTTATCTGTATAACTTTTCTAACTGCTTTGAGCTATTCTCACATGCTTCTAAATCAATTAAACTTTTTCTAACATCACTTATACCAATTTTGGTCCCATCAACTTCCTTTCACCTACTTCATCCCAAAAAACTGGATTTTAACACCACTTTCCATATAATGCCTCAAATGGTTCCATCTGTATACTAGAATGATAACTGTTATTATAAGAAAATTTAACCAAAAAATATGTTGGCCCCAAATTCCCTGGTAATCCATTGAGCAAGCACGTAACATATCTTCCAATGTTTGAATTATTCATTCTGACTACATATCTAATTACAGATGAAAAGTTGAACTAAAATTTAATTCAGTACCCAAAAACTTATGAAGGCCTTTCCAAAAGTTATAAGTAAACTTGGGATCATGATCAGATACAATAGAGAGGGTAACTTCATGCAACCTGACTATCTATTTAACATACAACTGAGAAATTTGATCTAGAGATAAAGTATCTCGAATAGGAAGGAAATGGGTAGATTTATTCAATTGATCAACAATAACCCAAATTTCATTATTAATTTGAGAAGTATTTGGTAATACCACAATGAAATCCATGGACACATTTTCTCATTTCCACTCTGGCACTGGTAAAGGCTGAACTATCCCTTTCGGTAACTATCGCTCTACTTTAACCTATTGAAAAGTCAAACACTTCATAGTAAAGTCAGAAATATATCTTTTCATTCCATCCCACCAGTAATACTCCTAAAGATCTCTATACATCTTAGTACTATCAAGATGAACTGAAAATGGAGAACTATGAGCTTCACATGACAACTCATTCTTCAACTGTGAAACACAGGGCACACATAATATCTTCCTAAATATTAAAATTCAATCATTATCAATGTTAAAATCATGAAACTTACCCTTCTGAACCAACTCTACCTTTTTCTGCAACTCACTATCTTCCTTTTGTTCTTGCTTAATTCTATCTAATAGAGATGATTTCACTGACACCTGAAACAAAACAGTGTAATTTCTTACACCAACAACTTCTATGCCAAATTTCAACAAATATTTAATCAAAGTATCTTATTCCAAACATAACATGGTTAATGTAGCATTAATTTTTTGACTCAAAGCATCAGTCGGTTTATTTACCTTTTCTAGATGGTAATGAATCATGAAATCATAATCCTTGATTAATTCTATCCATCTCATCTGCCTCATGTTAAATTCTGTCTGAGTAAATATATACTTAAAACTTTTGTGGTCAATATATATTTCACATTTTACTCCATACATATGATGCCTCTAAATTTTTAAAGAAAAAATAATAGAAGCTAATTCCAAATCATGTGTAGGGTAATTTAACTCATGAGGTTTCAGCTGATGTAAAGCATAAGTAATTACCTGTTCATTCTTCATAAGGACACAACCAAGTCCTTTCAACGAATCATCGATGTAGATAACAAACTCACCATTTCTAGAAGGTAGTGCCAAAACTGGATCATTCACCAATATTATTTTCAATTCCTCTCAATAATCATCACATTATTTTTTCCAAGTGAACTTAACACCTTTTTGAGTTAACTTAGTCATTGGACTAGATAACTGTAAAAAAATTCAAAAAACCTCCTGTAATAAGCTACTAAACTAAAAAAACTATGGATATCGATTATATTTGTGGGTCTTGGACATTACAACTTTTGTTTTAGCAGAATCAATAGTTATGCCATTTTTTGAAACAATGTGACCAAGGAATGAAATTTTTTGTAACCAAAACTTACACATGGTGAATTTCCCATACAGTTTCTTTTCTTTTAAGGTTTGCAAGACAAAACTTAAATGACTTCCATGTTTCTCTTTAATTTTGGAATAAACCAAAATATCATCAATAAACAAAACCACAAACTTATCCAAGAACTCACAGAAAATTTTATATAAGATCCATGAATACAGCAGGTGCAGTGGTTAACCCAAATGGAATAACTACAAATTCATAATTTCCATATCTAGTATGAAATATAGTCTTCAAAATGTATTATTTTTTTACTTTCAACTAATGTTACTCTGACCTCAAGTCAATCTTCAAAAAATACTGAGCTCCTTGGAGCTGATCAAATAAATCATCGATATGAGGCAAAGGATAATTGTTCTTAATAATGATGTTATTCAATGCTCTATAATCAATGAAAAGTCTCATTGAACCATATCTCTTTTTAACAAAAAAGACATGAGCACCCCATGGTGATGTTCTAGGTCGAATGAAACCTTTATCTTATAACTCCTGCAATTGCTTCTTTAACTCTAAAAGTTCAATTTGAGCCATTCGATAAGGGGGTTTTGAAATTGGATTAGCATCAGGAACTAAGTCAACAGTAAATTCAACTTACTGATCATGTATTATACTAGGAAACTCATTAGGAAAAACATCAAGATACTCATTTACCACTGACACATCATTATCTGAACAGTTCCTTTTTTTCAATAATATGTGCAAGGTAACATTCATTTCCATATTTTACAAGTTTATCAGCTTCCTAATATGTTATCAAAATTAAGGGTTCATTATTGTACATAAACTAAAATTATTTCTGAAAAGAAACCTCTTTAGATATTCAATCAAACTTAGCATGATAAACGGAAAGCCAATACTTACCCAAAATAACATCAAACTCTACTAAAGGAAAAAAAATAAGGTTTGTAGGTAAATTCTTTCTGCACAAAATGACAAAAAGGTTCTTATAATTTCTTTTTGTCTTGACATTTCATCCTAGTTTTTTTCCATAGGTTTAGGATCCATATCTTGAGATGGAATTCCCAATTTACTAGAAAACTTCTCAGAAATGAAAGAATGTGTAGACCCTGAATCAAACAACACCTTGGCATAATATGAAAAAACAAATAGTGTACCTGATACTACTTCATTCGATGACCCAACATATACTGAAGTGGTTGTAAAGTATTTCACCACCCCTTTATACTTTTAGTCTGACTGCTTTCCTTCAGTTGAGTTCTTTGTTGGACAATCATTTGCATAATGAACCATTTCATTTCACTTAAAACATTTTACTGACTGTAAATCTGATTTTGTCTTACCATTACCCTGATCTTTTTCAGTGAAATTACGAGCCTTATACCCCATTTTACCACATTAGTAGCACTTACCAAAATTCAAAAGACATTCCCCATCGTGATTTTTACCACAATTTTCACAAACTATAAACTTAAGTTTCTTACCATCATACTTTTTTGAAGAGTTCTTCCCTTTCATCTGCTACCTCGACCTCTTATTTTATTGTTTGTCAAAGAACACATGATCATCAGAAAACTCCATTTCCACCTTCTCCACACATCGAACAAGTTTTTCATAAATTTTGAACTCATGAGAAGCTAAATCCTTTTGATACTTTAGCTTTAATCCTGAGTAAAAATGATTGATTTTACTATCAATATCTCGTATGAAATTTGGAGCATACCTTGCCAGTCGAGTGAATTTTGCTTCATAAGCAGCCACTGAGTCATCATCCTACCTCAATTCTAGGAATTGCTTTTCCATACTAAGATGAACCACCTTAGGAAAATATTTCTCAAGAAACATGCCTTTTAATTCATCCCAATCAAGAGCATTAATATCCTCACTATCCCTGATATTTTAAACCATCGACCACCACTGATCGACTTCACCTTCAAAAGACTAAACAGCAAGACTAACCTTTTGATGTTCTGAACACCCCATGACATCGAAAATCTTTTCCAGTGCTTTAATCCATCCTTTAACTAGCACAGGGTCAGATGATCCTCTGATTGATGGGGGATGTCACCTCTTGAAATACTCTAATACTGACATGTTCTTTTGTGGGTGATCTGGATGATATTGTGCATGGATACCATCACCATTTATAGCTTGAGTCAACTATGACATCACTGCAACAAACTGTTCAGTTCCAATTCTAAACATCTCAGGTTTCTAATTTGGAAGGTTGTCTTCCTCTTGATGTCTTCCCATCATAGCAACTATGTTTCCTCTATGAAAACCCCATTTTGAACACAGAAATATCTTAGGTGAAGCAACATGGTAATCTGTAAATGCTATATCATTTCAATATTAACATAAATTAAATTATGAATATTAATTTAACAATATACTAACTTCTAAAGTTGCATAAACCAACCTATAATACCAACTATAAGGACCCAACCTTAAAACATTAATTAATCTTGAATTAAGTTAATAATTCACATTGAGGATATTTTTTTGTTTTAGAGTTTTAGAGAATTAGGCCATAACTATTACATTACATCTCAAATATTACAAAGTATACACTTCTACTCAGTATCCATTTTTTCATAAAATAAAAAATATTAAAAGAAAATAATAATTCTTTTCTTGATAGAAATCTTCTTGAATTCTTCCTTTCTCTTACCTTGCCTTATATCCTATGAAAAAAACATTTCAAAAACTTGGGGTGAGCATAAAAAACTTAGTAAGGGTTATAAAATAAATAAAGAAAATATCAGTATATCATTACATACAAAACATAATATCTTTAACATGCCTCATGAAATCATAATATTTATGAATAACACATAGTAATCACAAATCATAAATGTAACTTGTGGCATCCATAACATACTTACATTGTAGCTTTCACAGCTACGTAGGGAGTTACGTTTAGAATACCCATCACAGTATATTCCCTAAATCTCTTAGGAGAAACATTAATGTTTACCTCTGTCACGTTACCAAATGCATTGGAGAGATATATTGGGCTAACCTACACAAGTTTTATCATGGAACCACCCATATACGTAAACAATTCCCAAGAACCATAACATAATCATAACACATAACATAATCATAAAAGAAAGACAACATTTCGGCATTGAAATCATTGACATAATAAATCCATTATAAAAAACATTTTCAATACCAAAATACGTAAAAAGGGTATATGGTATTTAATTTTCTTTTAAAAACACTATGTCTTGTTAAGGAAGCCAAATATCAAATAATGCTTACAGCGGTAGAAAGGTCATTGTCACTGCGTGCGTTAAAAAGAAACATTCCTTTTGTCATTTAGTAAAATTCTTGGTAGAGAAAAGATTCCCTCTGAATGAAATTAAAATTCAAATGGTTTTATACACTGTATAAAATAAATTCATGTTAAATCAAAGGATGCCTCAATGAAAATAGATCGAGATTAAGTCCATTACGAAAATTCAGCAGCCTACGGCGTCGCTTTAAAATTCAAAAAATGAGTTGATGAGAGCAAAAAGGGTATCTCATCACTTAGACATAAAATGAACAAAAATAAGGATATATAAGAACATATCCTAATATAATATAATGGAAATTAAAAGACATAACATAAAATAAGTCTTTGACTAAAAGAGGAGGGTGAAAGGTTCCCATACAAAGAACATATAATTACATTAAGGATAAATAAATGACATAAATATGTGTGACAAACAAAAATACACCCAATATAAGTGGATATTAAGTGTAAAACAATCGTAGATCATTCACACATATTCATAAAAAGACATAATTAATAAGTAGAAGTTTAACCCAAAGAATGGAAATTGGGTTAAGAAGTCTCCTTATCTCGTGTCCAACTTGACTCATTTGTTCCTTATTCATCCTTTAAATCGGGTAACTCTCTTTGGTTTGAACCAAAAGGCTTTTTTGAATTGCCTTATTCCTAGGGGAAGGATACTAGGAGTAAGAGATGGATGTTGGGATATTCTTGGAGTAGAGTTTGGAAGATCCAAGGGGTTTGAGAGGTGTGAATAAGGGTTAGAGGTGGTGGCCTTTTATAAGAGGGAGAAGGGGCTCTTTAGGAAAGTTTGAAAGTATTATTTTATTATAAAATGATTTTCGGTTTAAAAAGGTCTAAAACTTATTTAATTATAATATAAGGTACATATAAGTCGAAATAAAATCATCCAAAAAAATTGGATAGGTTTTGGATATTTTTTTAATCCTTATCTTTTTTATTTAACCCTTTGTTAACTTATTTAACTTTTACCATGTACTCTTATATATTCATACTATATAGTTAATGTATTTACTATAAAATTCCAAGTGACCCAAAATGGATCATTTATGACATTTGTAACATTTTTTAAGTCATTTGGCTGAATCTTATACTTTTAGGATTATTTTATCATTTAATAAAATATTAATTATTTTAAAAACTCATTTATGTCAATTTATACATTATTCATATCAAGACTTTTAAAAAATCTATAACAACTTTATTATTTCAAACAACCTTCATTAATTCAAATATAACAAGTCATTATTACCCCTAAAAAATTTTTATGGCATAAAAAGTTTCAAAATAAATTTATTTTAATATTTATAATATAATTTACTTGAATCCTTTATTAATGAAGCAATTACTTCATCACCATTTTTTCATAATTAAATTTATTTATATAATGTCTAAAAATTATAAATAAAATACCATGATGTAGGAAATATTTTTATATTTAAAAAGAATATTTACAGTCAAAGAAATCACTTATATAACCCCATATACAATTTTTTTACTAAAAGATACATGTTTATGTTATTTTTGTCCTTACTATAAATTAATTAATATAAAATGTCATTATCACTCCCAAGTGCCTCCATGGGGTCCCAAAATTGACCCAAGGATTTACATGGTTGGACATGTATCATTCAATAGGGTTAGGACAAGTTTAAGGGTAATTTAATATTATTATAATATTATATTTCACCCTTATTTACCAGACTTACCCTATAACCATGCTAAATAAAATATTTACTGAAATAAATATTCATAATGTCTAAAAATAAAAGTTAACTATTTAAAAAATTTGTACCTCCTAGATCCAAATATGGAATCCATTTTTCCAAATTCAAAACACAGAAGTGGAAGACATTAATTTAAAATTAATTCTTGTTGTCAAAACAAAAAAAACATGTTTTTAAGAAATAATAACTATCAAAATATTGACACTTTTTTATGTTCAATTTCAAAAGTGAAATTAATTCCAATGACCAAAATTGTATTAAATGATAAAAATATAATCCAATTAAACTTTAAAACCAATTAAAAATATAATCTAACCATACAAATAAATTATATTAAAAGGTAGTTTTGTAACGCCCCGACCCCAGTTACCCAGAGTCGGTGTATTATTTTAATACATTGGCATGATTACAAGGAATCAAGTCCCGAAGGACCGATCAGTTTAGCAGTCTTGGAAAATAGATTACATACATGAATGTTACATTACACTTTATAACATACAACTCAACATAAATAATCCTTTATGAACTCCATTATTCCCTTAGCTTAACCCTATATATCAAACACAATACACTTCTTGGAATCCTAGAAAAAATAAAACATAGAAATGGGTGAGCTCAAACACTCAGTAAGGGTAAGTAATACAGTGGAAAATAACATAAATATTAAGCATGATTAATAATTGAAACTACATGCCTTCACCAAAAATAAACATGAATACTTTTATAGAAAGAATATGAGCTGAGTAAATAATTCCATAATAAAACATAATCATGGGCATTCTACTAGTCGAATGACCATATGAACCATCAATATTATTTCCATAATGAGGGAATGTATAATGCCAGACATTCTAAAACATTTTGTCAATTCCTCGGCCAAGACGTCTAAAAATTATTAAGGTCTCGGCCAAAACCATAAATCAAATTGGGAAAAGGTCTCAGTCAATTCCACATCTAGTTGTCTCATGAGACCTACCGATGCATCGAGGAGCTATAGTGGGCTTCACCCGTCACTTACTATGTCCAATACATTTCTCATATTAAAAGTTTGAAACATAACATAAACATTCCTATAAGAACTAGGATACAAAATTTCAATACTTAAACCATAAACCATGAATGGTATAAAAATAACACATCCACAATCAAACATATCACAAAACCTTCAATACAATATGAAAGTTTTGTATCATAATAAATCAACTTCAAAAAAAGTTTAAAATCCATTAAAGGATTTGATATAGATGGAATTGATTTGTGAGACTCTTTGATTGAAATATCCCTTTTCATGAAAACAGTTCAAAGTCACACAATTTAGAAAGGAAAACATTTAAAGACATTTTTGAATCAAAGTGTCCAATAACACTTTGAATCTTTTTAAAGTGATTAACATTTTAAAACATTCATGTCCATTTAAATAAATCCTTAAAACCATTTTGAAAACATGGATATTAATGATAATGGTTTAAGAGAATAAATCTTTAAAACATCTAAAATGATGCTGACATAGATGAAATTAAAACTATTTGAGAGAAATATATCTATTTTTTAAATCATTTAAAAGTCACATAATTATAAAAGAAAAAATTTACTTTCAAAATATTCTTATAAGATTGTAAGGGAAGCTTAGACAATTTTATAACGGTGGAAAATAGCAGCACCCGCCGTATAGGTTAAAAAAATACATTCTTACCTTAATTTTGTCGAAAAGGTTAAAAATGACCTTGTTTGGAAAATGATGGAAATATTCCTTTCAAACCATTTTATAAAAATTCATAAAAGGGTATAAATGACCTTAACCCATAGTCTATAAAATATTAAGAATGATTTTAAATTCATTTTTAAGAATCATGGATGTGGATGATAAAGAGGTCCTAGTAGATAATTACGTATAAACAACCTCGGATAATGAAGAGATTGTGAAATAAACCCTTACCTTGTACTTTTACTTAGTCGATGGTAGGTTAACCTCCTGTATAATAGTTAAATTATTATTATTAAATTATACAAGAATCATATACATTAATATGATATCATATATGATCTTTTAACATTGATTTGTTAATAATATCTTAGTATTATTGTCGTTTCGAGTGTTAACGGATTCGTTTTTCTTTGTATTATTTGTTATGTGAGTCATAATCATTATGGATGGGATTTATATTATTCATATACAGAATGATATCGAGTCTTTAAACATTATTTTTAATCATCAAATGAAAATTAGTCTTGAATGGATACGATGGGGAATGATTCTCATCGCGTTCGTGGAGACGGTAGTCTGTACGTATGCACGAGCGACAATATCATTCTTTTGAGGGTATGAATTTGAGAGAAGGGGGAGTGACCTTTTATAAGAGGGGTGAGGGGCACCTTAGGAAAAGCTAGAAATATTATTTTATAATAAATTCATATTCGGTTTATAATGGCTCCAAAGTGTATTATTCAAAGTATAAGGTGGGTATAGGTCTAAAAATACTCAACCAATAGGTTTTTGACAGGTTTGGGTCACTTTATTAACCTTATATTTTAGTTTTAACTCTTAGTTAATTAGTTTGACATTTACCATGTCACTTTGTATTTTTATATTATATGGTTAATAAACTTACTATATACTTCCAAGAGACCTCAAAGTGGTCCATTAATGATACAAATATCATTATATAAGTCCTTTGGCTGAACATTATATTTTTAGTAATAGAATATCAATTAATAATATAATATTTGTTTTAAAAACTCATATATGTCAATTTTGACACTATTCTCTAATTGATTTTTGTTAAAGTCATAAAAAATTATTAATTCGAACCAAATTCATTTAATAAATCCTAAAATGTCATACTAAGAAATAAAATTATTTTATGTCATCAAAACTTTCAAATTATATTTATTTTAACATTTATATTACCAATTATTTGATTATTTCATTAATAAGGAAAATACTACATCACTATTGTGTCATAAATAAATTTAATTATTAAAAGTATAAAAATTATAAATAAAATACCATTATGTAGGAAATCTTTTTATATTGATAATTAATATTTATAGTCTAAAATATAACATATATAACCCTATGTAAAAAATGTTTTTCTAAAAGATATATGCTTATGTCATTTTTGTATTTACTTTAACTTAATTAATATAAAGTGTCATTATCACTTAAAAGTGGCTACATGGGGTCCCAAAATTGACCCAAATATGGACATGGTCGGACATGTATCAACCAATAGGGTTAGGACACGTTTTATGGTAATTTAATATTATTATAATATTATTTTTTTATCCTTATTTACTGGATTTACCCTTTAACCATGGTAAATAAAATATTTACCGAATTATTCAAAATGTCTAAAAATAAGAATTACCTATTTACACAATTTGGGAATCCTAATTCCAAATATGGAATCCATTTTTCAAAATTCAAAACACAGAAGTGGTAGAAATTAATTTAAAATTAATTCCCGCTGTCAAAACAAAAAGCGTGTTTTTAAGAAACAGTAACTATCAAAAGATTGACACTTGTTTATGTCCGGTTTAAATGTGAAATTATGTCCAATGACCAAAATTTGATTAAATGGTAAAAATATATTCTAAATATACTTTAAAACCACTCAAATTTATAATTTATCACTATTAATTATTTCGATTAAAAAGTTGTTTTTAATTAAAATTTAGTAATTTTCACTATTCATCAAAATATAAAAGTTATCAGAAAAGTACCAAAAATTCACCCTAAGATAATTTCAATATTATGAATCCAAAAATGAAGTCCATTTTGAAATATAAAATGTATAAAATTTCAAAAGGTGGGTATTACTATTCAGAACAGCTAGTTTGATTGGTTGTGGTGTGTGTTAGAACTCGAAGTTGTGTACAACACACGCTACTGTATTATTCAAAAAGAAGCGTACCGTAGAATCTTGGGGTGTTAAATTCTCCCATCCTTCAATAAATTACTTCCTCACAATTTATGCTCAGTATTGGAAACTTCGGGTTGACATTTCAAAATATCTTAGTTGAAATCCCACATCGAAAATTGGATTAATGAGGCCTCTATTTAAAATAAAGAGTGGTAAGTATGAAGGTTACCGAAAATAACACATACTAGGGTTCAATGTAGGAAAACATGGATATGTAAGATAAATCTAACCATCAATATCTAATGGAGAGTGGTAGAGAACATGTCTATGAAAAGGCCAACAATCGCGAAGCCATAAATTTGTGATGATCTAAGGTACCATCTAGGACAACGTTTTTGTTCTAAGTTATTTTTCTTAATGTTGAGGAATTTATTTCTGAGATTAGTTAAGATCATAAGGAGATATACTTAATTTATAATTAGAGTTTTATCCATTAATAAATTTCTACCACAAACTCATCTTTCACCCCAAAACATAATACAACTCAAAAATACTCTATTTATCCTTATCGTATAGGGTTCTAAATATAATGAATTTATAATTCACATATTAGACCCTTTAAAAAAAGAAACTACATTATACCATCCAGGAACTTCACATAGTTCAGTGGTGGGAGATAAATCCCAATCGCACTATGGTTGTGGGTTCTATTCCTACAGTTTTGTCCAATGCGACGGGTTGTCACACAGTCTGTGTGTTGTCCTTTTATAAAAATAAAAAAATAACCTTTCAAACTTAATCCATTCCAACCTTTAGACTTATCCAAAATACTTCTATCCAAACTCACGGTCCAAAATTTATAATGAAGTTAAACACAATGAAGATCATTTTTTCCATGTAATAACATGTGAAGACCTTCATCATGTATTATTTTAAAACATTGTAACATCCTGAATTACCATAAAACCTTATTGATTACATTCATGCTCCCTTATTCTTTATAGAATTCTGGATATACTCCTTCTATACAAAAATTTTGTAAACTCCAACAATGAAAAATCATTAATCAGTTTCATGGTAGTCAAGGATATCAAATATAATTTATTCAAATCAACCATCTCTTATTCCAAAATCACTACCACATTATCGGGACCATATTAAGGATTACCTTTACTTCAACCATGTATTTTACCAAAATTGTAGCTCATATTAAGTCACTTTTCTTAGAACCATATAATCTCAAATCCTCAATAAAATAGTACTGCAGTATAATCCTTATTTATATCCATAATTCATATAACCAATATATTGTTGATACAACACTCAAATGAAATAATAATATAATAACAACATAAGAATACTAGTCATTCTTCTTCATCTGAGGTAGTATCATAACTTGATTATTATTCAATAGCATCATTTGGGGAATACTCTGATGATTTGGAAATTGGTTCGCGTAGTGTCCCAACTCTTTACAGACGAAGCATTTTACATTTGAAACATTTTTCTGGCCCCTGTAGTCACGTACTTGGTGTCCTTTTTCTCCAAACTTATAACAAAATCACATTCCCTTCAAGAAAGTTCTAGGGTATTTCTTCCCACATTTATCACATATGGGAAAATTATTCTTTTCCCTCTTCCCTTTATCCATCTTTCTCTCTTTCATCCTTTTCTTCTCTTGCTTCCCTTCAGAGCCATAGGACTCAGAGAATTATTTACTTATCTTATTAACACATGATATTATTTCTTCATATGTTGAGAAAACATGAGAGACTATTTCCCTTCTAAATGTTGGATTAATACCGTTGAAGATATGATCCTTCTTACTCTTTGGATCATATGTATTGTTGGAGTTCACATTCCTTCTACTGGGTGCCATTTCTATACAATGGCATACACTAGGTCAGTTTATGAATTGCAATGAATAATTCCAAACTTGTAAAATACCTAACGTAAATTGAACAATTTATGGATATAATCCATAATCATAAAAATGTTTTCTTTGAGTAAGTATATAATCATAATCCCTTCATAAGTTTTTGTAAAGAAAATGAGAATTATCCTAAGAATATCCCCCGGGAGTGTCGTAACCAAGAGTGCAACAAGGCCCGTTGTCATGCACCAGTTCCCATTCAAGTCTAGCTCAAAGCAGTGTTTTCGGGTTTTACCCCTAGGTACATATGTACCAGAGCCACCTCTACCTGCTCGTATCCAGACAGGGATGTATTGCTTGGAAAACACACAAAATCTCTACAATACCAAAATTATAGGAAGTTCTTATATACTAATCCTCAAAGTATATCTTAGGGTTATGTGCTCTAATCAGATTTTATCTAAATCTAGTTTCAAAGTTTATTTCTAAACTTCCTCTCATACCAACTGTAACGCCCCGACCCCAGTAACCTAGAGTCGGTGCATTATTTTAATACATTTTCATGATTACAAGGAATCAAGACCTGAAGGACTGATCGTTTTAGCAGTCTTGGAAAATATATTACATACATGAATGTTACATTACACTTTATAACATACAAAAAAACATAAATAATACTTTATGAACGCCATTATTCCCTTATCTTAACCTTGTATATCAAACACAATACACTTCTTGGAATCCTGGAAAAAATAAAGCATAGAAAGGGGTGAGCTCAAACACTCAGTAAGGGTAAGAAATACAGCAGAAAATAACATAAATATTAAGTATGTTGAATAATTTAAACCGCATGCCTTTACCAATAATAAACATGAATACTTTTATGGAAAGAATATGAGCTGTGTAAATAATTCCATAATAACACATAATCATGGGTATTCTACTAGTCAAATGACCACATGAACCATCAATATTATTTCCATAAGGAGGGAATTTATAATGCCAGAAATTCTAAAACATTTTTTCAGGGCCTCAGCCAAGACATCTAAAAATGATTAAGGCCTCAGCCAAAACCATAAATCAAATTGGGAACAGGCCTCGGCCAATTCCACATCTAGTTGTCTCATGAGACCTACCGATGCATCGAGGAGCTATAGCGGGCTCCACCCATCACTTACTATGTCCAATACATTCCACATATTAAAATATTGAAACATAACATAAACATTTATATAAGAAATATGATATGAAATGTCAATACTTTAACCATAAACCATGAATGGTATAAAAATAACACATCCACAGTCAAACATATCACAAAACCTTTAATACAATATGAAAGTTTTGTATCATAATAAATAAACTTCAAAAAAAGTTTAAAATCCATTAAAGTATTTGAAATAGATGGATATTATTTGTAAAACTATTTGATTTAAATGTACCTTTTCATGAAAACATTTAAAAGTTACACAATTTAGAAAGGAATACATTTAAAGACATTTTTGAATCAAAGTGTCCCATACCAATTTGAATCCTTTTAAAGTAATTAACATTTTAAAACATTCATGTCCCTTTAAATAAATCCTTAAAACCATTTTTCAAACATGGACATTAATGAGAATGGTTTAGAAGAATAAATCTTTAAAACATTTAAAATGATGTTGACATAGATGAAATCAAAACTATTTGAGAGAAATATCACTTTTTTTGAAATCATTTAAGAGTCACATAATTATAAAATAAAACATTTACTTTGAAAATATTCTGATAATCTTGTAAGGGAAGCTTCGACGATTTTATAATAGGGTAAAATAGCCGCACCCACCGTATAAGTTAAAAAAAGACATTCTTACCTTAATTTTGTCGAAAAGGTTAAAAAGGACCTTGTTCAGAAAACGACGGAAAGATTCCTTTCAAACCATTTTATAAAAATTCAAACAAGGGTATAAATGACTTCAACTCATAGTCTGTAAAATAGTAAGAATTATTTGAAATACATTTTTAAGAATCATGGATGTGGATGATAAAGAGGTCCCAGTAGATAATTACGTATAAACAACCTCAGATAATGAAGAGATTGTAAAATAAACCCTTATCTTGTAATTTTCCTTTGTCGAGGGTAGGTTAACCTCCTATATAATGTTGAAATTATTGTTATTAAATTATACAAGAATCATATACATTAATATGATATCATATATGATCTTTTAACATTGCTTTGTTAATAATATCTTAGTATTATCACCGTTTTGGGTGTTAACGGATTCATTTTTCTTTGTATTATTTGTTATGTGAGTCATAATAATTATGGATGGGATGTATCTTATTCATATCTATAATGATATCAAGTCTTTAAACATTATTTTTAATCATCAAATGAAAATTAGTCTTGAATGGATACGATGGGGAATGATTCTCATCGCCTTCGTGGAGACGGTAGTCCGTACGTACGCACGAGCGACAATATCATTCTTTTGATATTAAAATAATATATAATCGGATGTTATATCATCTATACAGAATCATTATCATGTTATATTTTTTATTTACATAAATTACACATCATTATCATACCCATCCAAATAATAATGTATTGAATAACAATTACACCACGACATAGAGATGGTAGGTCATACGTACGCACCTATGGTGACATGTCATTCAAAGGATGGATAGAATACTGAATATGGTTGTACCATATTTTTAATAACATCACAGTATATAGAAGATACTAGAGCTATTATTTTAGAATGGAAATAACAAAGAAATAAAAAGTGTAAGAATAAAGGAACTTGAAAGAGGGTGGTGAAATCATTACCTCTTCTTCGGGTTCTTCCTTTTGATTTGATCAAAATGGCTCCTTAAGTTGGATTTATGACTAAAGTAAGGAATCTAGGATGAATTGAGGGAATTTGAGAGAATATTTGGTCAGGTGTTTGCTGAGCCAAAAGTCTTTGAGGGTATGAACTTGAGAGAAGGGGAAGTGCCCTTTTATAAGAGGGGTGAGGGGCACCTTTGGAAAAGCTCAAAATATTATTTTATAATAAATTAATATTTGGTTTATAATGCCTCCAAAGTAGATTATTCAAAGTATAAGTTGGGGATAGTCGGAACACTACTCAAAAAATAGGTTTAAGACAGGTTTGGGTCACTTTATTAACCTTATCTTTTAGTTTTAACTCTTAGTTAATTAGTTTGACATTTACCATGTCACTTTGTACTTTTATATTATATGGTTAATAAACTTACTATATACTTCCAAGAGACCCCCAAGTGGTCCATTAATGATACACCTATCATTATATAAGTCCTTTGGCCGAACCTTAGATTTTTAGGAATACAATATCAATTAATAATAAAATATTTGTTTTAAAAACTCATTTATGTCAATTTTGACATTATTCACTAATTGATTTTTGTTAAAGTCATAAAAACTTTATTAATTCAAAAAAAATCCATTTAAGAAATCCTAACATGTCATATTAAGCAATAAAATTCGTTTATGTCATCAAAACTTTCAAATTATATTTATTTTAACATTTATAATACCAATTATTTGATTATTTCATTAATAAGGAAAATACTGCATCACTATTGTGTCATAAATAAATTTAATTATTCAAAGTCTAGAAATTATAAATAAAATACCATTATGTAGGAAATAGTTTCATGTTTCTAATGAATATTTATAGTCGAAAATATAACATATATAACCCTATGTAAAAAATGTTTTTCTAAAAGATATATGCTTATGTCATTTTTGTATTTACTTTAACTTAATTAATATAAAGTGTCATTATCACTTACAAGTGGCTCCATGGGGTCCCAAAATCTACCCAATGATTCCCATGGTCGGACATTTATCAACCAATTGGGTTAGGACACATTTTAGGGTAATTTAATATTATTATAATATTATTGTTTTACCCTTATTTACCGAATTTACCCTTTAACCATGGTAAATAAAATATTTACCGAAGTAATTATTTAAAATGTCTAAAAATAAGAATTGCCTATTTACACAATTTGGTTATCCTGATTCCAAATATGGAATCCATTTTTCCAAATTCAAAACACATAAATGGCAGAAATTAATTTAAAATTAATTCCCGCTGTCAAAACAAAAAGCGTGTTTTTAAGAAACAATAACTATCAAAATATTGACACTTGTTTATGTCCAGTTTAAATGTGAAATTATGTCCAATGACCAAAATTTGATTAAATGGTAAAAATATATTCTAAATATACTTTAAAACCACTCAAATTCATAATTTATCACTATTAATTATTTCGATTAAAAAAGTTGTTTTTAATTAAAATTTAGTAATTTTCACTATTCATCAAAATATGAAAGTTATCAGAAAAGTACCAAAAATTCACCCTAAGATAATTTCAATATTCTGAATCCAAAAATGAAGTCCATTTTGAAAGATAAAGTGTATAAAATTTCAAAAAGTGGGTATTACTATTCATAACGGCTAGTTTGATTGGTTGTGGTGTGTGTTAGAACTCAAAGTTGCGTACAACACACGCTACTATATTATTCAAAGAGAAGCGTACCATGGAAGCTTGGGGTGTTACAAGTTTGGAATTAAAATGCATTATTTTTCACTATTAATTAAAAAATGAACTTTATCAGAAAAATACCAAAATTTCATAAAAAGTAAATTTTGATGTCCCGATTCTAAAGAAGAATTTTATTTTGTCAAATAGAATACATAAAAGTGACAAAAACTAGATTTAGAAAGGGCTCACCATCAAAATGTGGCAAATCGACCTTTTAAAGAATATTAGATTTTTTATGCTTAAAATTGGATTCATTCATATTTTAAGCTTCTAACTATTATTGGATAAATGTAAAAACATTTGACAAACATGTATAATCATATTGTATTTAGTTTTGTTCATTTTTTCCAATATAATGGCTAGGAATTAACTATCATTTAAAATAATATTATATTATTATATATATTTTTTAGTATGACTCAACATTGTGTGAAACCTGATATTTTGGAGAAACTCATTGTTGCGTGTCAGGTACGTCATCGAACATAGCATCTCCTTTAAAGTAAAAATAATATTTAATTCACAAATATTAATAAATATGAAAATGTAATATTCTTTATTTACCTAGGATGTTACACACATCATGTATCGGTATGATGTGAGAATAATTCCTACACATCACAAATGACTTATGAATCATTTTCCTAAATTATCATGATAATTTGAGCATGTTTTCTCTGTTTTTATTGAGTGACACTTTTTGAACTAAAATTTCAATTTTAAATTGATAATGGACACTTTGAGTCATGTCGGGCACATCATGTATCATATTGAGGTGTGGTTGAGTCCTACATGTCAAAAATTACTTATAGATAATTTTCCTAAAGTGTAAAAATGATATGAATGTGTTTTCTTCATTTTAATTATTTCAGTTTTCCTTTTTACTAAAATTAATGTCAATTTTAAATAAAAGATACACTTAGAGTCATATCAATCACACCATGTGTCGGATTGAGGTTTGAATGATTCCTATATGTCCCAAATGACTTATCAATAATTTTCCTAAAATATATAAAAAAAATCATTTTCTCAGTTTTGAGTATGTTGCATGTTGTTTTTACTAAAATTTCATTTTAAACTGGAAACATGCACTTTGAGTCATACAAGTCACATCGTGTGTCAATTTGACATGATACTAACTCATACACATTAAAAATAACTTATAAATCATTTTTCTAAGTTACCAAGACAATCTGAGTGTGTTTTATTGGTTTTTATTTGGTGATATTGTTTGAACTAAAATGTCAATTTTGAACTGATAATTGAAACTTTGAGTCATACATGGCACATAATGTATGAGATTAAGGTGTGGGTTATTCTTATATATCCAAAATTACTTATGAATCATTTTCCTAAAGTATAAAAAAACAATTTTAATGGGTTTTCTTTTTTTTTAGTATATCATTTGTTTTTTATTAAAATTAATGTCAATTTTAAATAAAAAGATGCATTTAGAGTCATATTGGTTACATCATGCATCAGATTGAGGTTTGGTTGATTCCTACACATCCCAAATGACTTATGGATCATTTTCCTAAAGTATCAAAATAATATTAATATGTTTTTTTGGTTTTGAGTATGTCACTTTTGGTTTTTACTAAAATGTCATTTTGAACTGAAAATGTGCACTTTGAGATACCAGTCACATCATGTGTTGGTTTGATGTGAAACTGATTCTTGCACATCACAAATAAATTATGAATCATTTTCCTAAATTATCAAGACAATTTTAAAGTTTTTTCTTGGTTTTCAGTTAGTGACACTTCTTGAACTAAAATTTCAATTTTAAACTGATAACAGACACTTTGAGTCTTGTTGGGCACATCGTGTATTGGTTTGAGGTATAGATGATTCATAAATGTCACAATTGAATTATGGATCATTTTCCTAAAGTATCAAAACAATATGAATTATTTTTCTCAATTTTAAGTATGTTATGTGTGTTTTGAACTAAATTGTAAATCATAATCTAAAAACATACAGTTCGAGTCATATTGTCACATCATGCATCAAATTGTGGTGTGTCCGATTGAGTATGTGATGTGTGTTTTTATTTTAACCATATTTACTAAGACAAAAAAAATAATGAAGTCTTTCATTTGTATGGAATAAGAAACACCGTGCTACCTGAAATGCCTCATCCAAAAGCAATATGTTCTCTCTTTTCTGGCTTATTACAGACAATTGAAGGAAAAATATGACTTCCCAAAATATCTATAAAAATAATTATTAGATAAAAATGATAAGGAAATTAAACTTAAAATATTAGATAAAATGGTGAGAAAATTTACTAAATAAGTAGTAGGAATTCACCTTTTCATGATGGTTGTATACATTTTTAACCCAGTTCCTTATTGTTGTTATCTCAGTTATAGCCTCAAAGTCCAATATCTCAAGAGCATGAAAAGCTTTGAACAAACCACCCCAACTTGGTTCAAATAATCCACCTGTATAAGAAAAAAATTATTATGTTAGTAATACTATAAAGAAATAAATTAAACATAAATATGAAACAATACATTAATAAAATGTCAATTTTAAACCAAAACCACACAATTTGAGTCATACTAGGTACACCATGTATTGATTTGAGATATGGTTGATTCCACTATGTATTTTTATCATAAAATTAATTTAACACTCTGGGTCATCTAATAATATTGCAGTTTGATAACCCATAATTTTGAATGCATTGGATATTAAAAAGAAAATTGCATCATCATGAGTGAATCATCCTTGTTTAGTGCATGATCATAGTAAAGGAGTGAATAATTATTGTTGATGAAGTCATTTATTCTTATAAAAAAATTATCCATTAGTGAAAACCTATTATAATTAATTGATTGAACTAAAATAAATATTTACATATGAGTTTTATGGAACATAATAAAATCTATCTTTCCCTTTCATCGTCATAGAGAGTACAAACTTCATGATAAACCATTTACCTTATTTGATGGTAAAAAATTCAGTGTGACCCATTATGTATTTTTAGAAGACACTAAACTCCATTATAAATTGTTTACCCCTTTTTGATAGTATTAAACATCAGTACAACCCTTTATAACATCCAAATGACACTAAAATCAAGCGCATCTATTAAATATTCCTGGATTTTTCTATAGATTAGTATATTCTTTTCAATATTTTGGGTGATGATAAACTCTAACATTACATCATCATTATTTTTTCATCAAAATGGTAATATCCCTATTATCATGTATTTTTTATTGAGAATGATGATGAGTTTTTTATTAATGAGATTGTGAACATGGATCATTTTACATAATGAATGTTCACATGAATAATGAATGTTACTTGAATGGATTTCACAAGAATTTTTTATTTTATATCATGAATCTAATTGATGATCAAATAGACAAAATAATTCTACCACCCACCAAAGTGAAATCACTATATTGTTCTTTTCTGAAAATTCATGCTCCAGTCGATGAAATTTTTTATTTTTTTATTTTTTTGAGGTTTTAGATCAAGCTACTAGCTTCTTTTTCAAAGGGTTATTCATTTTTATTTTTTATGCTTCATGATTTCATTTGAAGCGAGTTTTTTATTTTGGGGATTTCTTTATAAAGAAGATTCTTTTCATTTGATGTCATGTTTCCTTTGACATCATCCCTCCTCAATGACCATGATCTCTCAATGTTGGTTTTCCTCCAAAAGTTATCTCATACACCTACTAGATTATGTGTTTGATTACACACATATTTATTCGAACATTTGAGTTTGATTATATACCTAATTGATGATTGGATTTGTGTTGTATGACTCTTAAGTGATTATTGGCTCTACTACTAAGACCCTTTATTTTGTAGAGAATACATGGGCAAGAAACTGCATCTATTTTTTGTTGTTTTTTAATTTTTTATTAGTGAGGGGACCTTTTCACACTTTAGTAATATTTTATGGTACTTGGAATTTTCTAATAGAAATTTTTGCCTATGATAATTAGTTTGAAAAAATAAGTGGTGTTTTTTTTTGTTTCTGAAAAAAATTACCCCACTTCAATTCTTGAACAAAATCACTGAAATAAGTGGTGAAAAACATTTTTTTCAATAAGAAACCTGAAACACTTGTACAGTGGATCTTATCTTCAGTGACAAGTGTTGTGCACACTTTTCAACATTTTTTCTCAAACACAACCTTAGTATGATCCCCATTCTACTCCATTGCCTAAAAATTTTATTGTTTATAGGCCAATGCTTCATCTCATTCTCTCCCTCTACCTCCTCCTTCACCACAGTCTCAAAATTCAACTCTGTCACCACTTATGCCTCCACCTCTTCCTCCATCTCTGCCTGCACCTCCTCTATTTTCTAGAAATTTTATTATTTGTAGGATAACACTTCTAAACAAATTTATTTCCTCTATTATAATTCTCCTTTATAAACAGATAAAAAATAATATATAAGCATTATAACAATAATTCTTCACATCCCAAGTATATTTCTAAGGTTTAATAGACTATACTAGATCACAAACATAATATTTAATAACCTAAATTTGTTTTCGACAAACATTCTGACAGCATGTACGCCGCCCACTCATCTATAAACAAATTTACTTCTTCTTTTGTGTATGAAGGTTGTTGAAAATCTTGGTAGTGCTGAGAAACTATAGACAAACAAATGATTAAGAATTTTTTTAATGAAATTGTAATTAACTTCAGAAATTACATGTTCAGGTATGTTATTCTTTTGATGGTTTATGATCTCTCTTATACATTTTCAAACATAATATCCACAATCGATGTCATTATCTTACTTCAGACACTATAGAAACATTGACCAAAATATGTAAATTGTTTTGAAATATGTTTTGATAGTTAAATCTTCCTAAATATACCTTAATATGTTTCTATTTATATAAATTCATAGACTTTATTTGTTCAGACACCGACTTCATGGCATGATTTAGCCTATATTTAGCAATCACCCTATAATAACAAATTTCTTATTAAAAAACAAACTAAAACATATAATTTGAAGTTTATTTATAAAATGTTGATGGTAGTGTATTACAAATTCACAATACACATCATGTGTGGTCGGTTTGTTAGATATCCATGCATTGGATCCAAAAAATAAATCATTGGGCTATCCAGATTGACTGTGATCGATATCCAGTACTACCTAAAAAAACAAAAACAAATAATTAATGCAATAATAACAATAATATATTTTATATGATTAGATTTTAGAGTTTTAATTATACATTTTAGGAATCAAAAAGAGTATGTCTTCTGTTATTTTTTTTTCTCAAATGCATCACATAGCTCATCTTTTTTCTTCTCAATTTCTTCATTTAGCAAGGTAAATTTTTTCATAGAAATGATACAGGGATTAATGAATCCAGATCGTTCTTCCCATGGTTTTCCCATTATATAGTAGTATTATAAACGTATATAGAAAATATAAATAGTTATTAACTTTAATGAACATATTAGCTCACTATTTGGATAGATGTATTATGAAAATGTACCTTATGTATGTATTCAAAACTAAGACTCTCATCCAATCATGCTTGAGAATCTCATTTATACTCTCAAGACCAACTACTTATGTCATCAAAGTTCTATATATTTATTCTTCATATGGAATGTAACACATATTTTCATCTTTAAATGTGGTCTCTAGATGAATTTTTAATGATGATAAATGTTTCTCTGGAACTGGCGGGGAGAAGGCACTCTCAGAAGGTCCTTTTGATTTCTTGGTTGATCCACTAGATTGTCTTGATCCAACCTTTTGTTTCCCCATTGTTTTATCCATCTATAATATCATACCTCAATTCAGACCTTTTTTCATCAAATGTTACTGGTTTTTTATATAAAAAAATATTAAATACATACCTCATATATCTTTATAAGATTAGACATTCATGCTATGAAAGTTCCAATACCATCATTGATCATTATAATATCTAGATCATCAAGTGGAACAGGCAACTCAATAGTCAGCTCATGAGCTACCCCAATCCCTAATCTTATGTAATTTTTGGGAGTTCTTTCAGGTTTATCTTGTATCATATGATATTATACATTGTACCCCTCACAACAAGGTGGTGCATGGGTGTTGATAGATAAAAATCACATACAACTGTACCCGGTATAATTTTAGTAATATAAATTTATCAGAAGTTTTTTTATTCACATTTAGGAGAAATAGTAATGAAAAAATGGATTATCTTGGGTAAGGTATGTGGTTGATGGGAATGACTAGCCTCAAATCTAGTGGGGTCATTTAGTTTATTTACGAATCTTTGTTCCACCACCGGTTCGCTTTGATTCTTTCTCATACATTGGTATTCCAAAATAGATCAGAAAATAATATCTTGCAAAGAATCTATTTTTTTCTGAAATCCTTTCATCATATTATATGTATCTTCATGTGGTTTTATCTTCTTGAAATATTTTTGAGGAGGCACTCAAAAACCTAATCCTCTAACGTGGCCATTTTGTTATGACCGCTTCAAAGCTACTAAAAGTAGTTTTTCTTCTGGTATGGTCACTATTTATTCTTGTGTCTAAGCCAAGTAAAAAAATATGAACATAAATATATATTTTTATGTAATATTGTTATAAAGTGTAATGAATTACTATTATGTCATACTTACATATGTTTCTCATACTGCTTTTGTGTTTTCATCAGCTAGTTTACCCTCCTTATTTACGCGAGCCTCCTTCTATAGCACATGATGTGGGATGGAAGTGGATTCAAATTTTGATTCATTAATATGCATATAAAAAAAGAAAAATATATTTTTTAATACCACATAAAAATTTTATTGTTGATTTAAAATACATACCAACTTCTTCTTTAGTGAAACGTACCCCATCTTTACTTTGTGATAGAGGTACATTGGTTTCAATGCACGTTCTTTATTTTCATCATTCTTTTGTGGTTTCATAAATTAACAATTTCAAATCAAATTGGGTAAAATAAATAGTTTTAAATAATATATTATCAGCTACAATTCACCTGAAATGATTTCTCATTATGATGACTGATGAAATCATTCCATATTTTTTTCTTTATAATGTGTGCATAACTAATCGGTGGGTGGTGCTTTACTTTCCCCTCAACATCCCTAAGATGTAAATTGGTAAGAAGAGTCTAAAAGCCTATATGTGATTTTATAGTGTCTATTAAGAAAAATTTATTATGAAAATCATCTAAAATAAATGAACTCTGTAAAGAATAATGAAAATTGAATCAATGTTTCATAATATAATTTTTAGGTAAAATAGAGAAAGTATATTGTAACATTACCTTTACATATTCCCAAATGTTATCCTTAATTATAGGTTTCAAGTGACACCATTAATCAATATCAATTGGCATATTCATCCTCATTGTGCCCTTAACATAACTAATGAACATTGAATTGTTGGGTTCAATAGGTTGGTCGCGTTGATTCCAACCAACCTCAAATTTTATAACCTTACTTCTTGACTTAATAGTTTTATTCAACACTGTGATATGGCATCGTTCTTATTTTTTTCATCAACATGTTGTTGATCCCCTAATAATTCTGTAGTTTCATCATTAACAGTTAGTTCTTCCTTAGGATTGGTAACATTATCATGTGCATAAGGAATTGTTTATATGAGTAGTCAAATATTTAATTTTTCTTGAATAACAACAATGTAAACATGAAAAAAGGATTTGAGAAGGGTCATATGCATTCTCTATTGAAAACTTGATGAACTCTTTAACTTCATCTTCATAATATTTTTTTAAATGATTAACATTCATCCATTTTAAAAGAAGTGGGTAGTTTAATTTAAGAAAATAACAACTCCTCTATGATAGGTGTTATACTCAAAGATCAGTTATCTTATATATTTATGCTTGGTTTATTGTGTAGAGTTTGTTAAACATTTTTAATTATTTTAAAATTATTTATTATATGAAATTAAAGTTTGGACTTTTGTTATTTAATTATTTACATTCTTTCATTTATATAAGTCCATGCTTAGAAATTATATAAGCTCAAAATCATTTTAAGATCCATAAATAAATGTAGTTTTTGTGTGTTTGGTCTAGAAAATTGGATCTACCAAGATTGGCAACCACTTATTGGTCCATATATGGTTTTCAGTCCAGATACATTAGGTACAACTATAAAATTGGGAACCTAATCAAACTATAAGTCCTAGTTTTCTATATTCCAATTAGATCAGGATCCTTCCATTGAAATCTCATAGCCTAACTCATGCAAAGGAATGGGATATGATTTAAAAAATAACCTAATAACTTAGCCAATAAATTACCTAGGTTTTGATTTAGAAATTCATTAATGAAACCATAAATTTTTTACAACCTAGATACAATGGTTTTTCAATATCACTATATAAGTATGTGATCATTGGTGTCTTCTCTATTTCCACTACTTTAATATAAAAAAATCTCCAATTTGATCAAACTTATCAACCTGATAATCTTTACCATTAATAGATCTTGAATTCTATCCAATTTCACCATGCCAAATCCAAGGACTGTGACATGTATTAAAACCATAAAAAATTAAATGATCTTTAATTTCTCTACTTTTAAAATTTTTTGTATGTAAAAAATTTTAACCAAATATATATAAACATGTCATTTTTTGAACATTTTGTTTTGAAAATTCTAAAAAATCATCAACCATTTCCTCATATTCATAACTTATTCATAGTGTTGTAATCTAACTATGATTCATTATCACCTATAATAAATTTCAAGTAATAGATATTTTTTTGAAAAATTAAATTCTAATTTACCTTTATAAATAAAAATACAATCAAAGAAATGAAAAACATTTCACAAATAAAATAAAGGAAACAGATTTCAAAAAAATGTTTCACCTTAGACTTTTTCAATTACAATCCACTCAGAAAAAATTCCAAAAAAAAAATATTAACATTGATTTTAAAAGGTTGACAACAAATAAAACTCAAATTTTCTTTCTTTTCATTATATAATTTGGTAATTATTATTTTCAAAATATATAAATAAATATAAATTATAAAATAAAAATAGGAATAATATATTTGTGATGAAAATAATATCGATAGTGATAAGGATCCAAAAGGAGGAATGTGATTTCATACATCATATTGAAAATGAAAATTGCACTTCATATAGTAAATATGAAGTGATATATAATATGAAAATGATTAAATAGGGAGATGATTTGATTATTTTTTTCTAATTATATTCAAAATAAATTTCAATCGTCTTCTCCTTATCATATCATTTTAGAATGATCAATATTATTATACTCTATGAATAGAGATGATGTAGAAAGTAAAATTAGGGAAGTGATGATGTTTTTTAATAAAATAGTTATAATACCTGATGAGGGTTAAGTTGAAAAATTCCCATAGGAATTGTATATAAATATTAAACTATAGAATGGAAAATAAATAGGGGAAACAATAAAAAAAACTCTTATATTATTCTTTTGTTATTCAAATGTAATCATAAATAAACTTCCCTTGTACAGAAATTACACAATCAACACAATCAAAACTTTCCCAGGATGATCATTTAAATATATATTATCAATACTCTAAATCCAAACTCCATGATCCATTATACCTTCAAAACACTCATTCAAAATGCAATAAAAAAATATTCATTAATCATCCAAACACTCATTTGGTAAATTAAACATACCTTACATGTTGTATAAAGATTAATAAGTAAATTAAAAATAATTTAAATATTGTAAAAAAAACATTAGAAGATTTACAAGACACTTATTCATCAAAAAATCATTCCTAAAATATGACACTAGTTGCATAATAATTAAATAAAATTAAACATACCTTTGTTTTCCTCACAATCATTAAATAATCATCTAGTCAAAGATAACACATACTAAACATACCTTATACACCCATTTATAAGCAAATCAACATCATTTATAATACCCATTCATCAAATAATCATACAAGAAAACCACAAGCCCAAAACAAAAATTTATCAAATAAAATAGACCTTAGATGTGTGAAAAAATCATAACTATGATTAAAAAGCATGGAAAACTATCAAAGAGAAGCAGTGGTAGTGGACAAAGAAAAATGGGGAGTTGATGATGACAGTGGTGATGGTTACAGCGATAACGCTAATAATGGAAAGAGCCATGAGTGAAAGTGGCAATAAGAATGACAACAATGAGGAAGAATGAGAGAGGTCAATCATGATTATAGTTATGGGAGAAGATAACTAAGGTTAGTCATGGTTGAGAACACTGTAATAACACAAACCACAGAACCCAAATAAGTAATCAACGAGAGATGAGAAGAAGAAAATAACATGCCTTGGATTCTAGTCTTGATTTATCTGAGAAAACGTAGAGGATGAGTACCGGCAGTAGGAGAGTTCCATGAGAGCTTGAGAATCATGACTAAATTAGTTGTGGTTAGGGTTCTTTTAAATAGATTAGGAGGCCTTTATTAGTGCTTTTTTAGCGCTAATAAAGCTTCATATTTGTAAATATATTTATAATTATTTATTTATAATTATAAGTATATTTATATCATTATATATTTTTATATCATTAGCAATAGGGGGCTTGGATGAGTGGTAAAGTCTCCCCATAATCCCACATTAGACTCGAGTTCAAATCCAAGTGGGAGTGAATTTTTGCTGGCAGATGGTGATGCAGGTATGCGGTGACGCAGACATGATGCAGGAAAAAGGTGATACAGACATGATGGATACATGATGCTACATTTGGCCTTCAGACCAATTTGTGGGCCTTTGGTCCATGTAATGGGTTTCATACTCATTAGGCATTTGGTCTATGTACTAAATAAAATAAGGCTTGATGGGTGGATTATCCCTTGGGGGGCTATGGCATGCCTTTCCAACCTGTGTGTGTGGTGTGTGTGTGTTTAATTTAATTGTACCGCCAAGCACCTAATATATATATTTATATAATTATATATATATATATAATAAATATATATAAATATAAATATAGTAAATATATTCATTATTTAAATATATTTATTATAATTTTATAATTATTTAAATATATAATTTTATATTTATAATTATAAATTTATAAATTTATAAATATAATAAATATAAATTTATAAATATAATTATTTATTAATATTTATTTACATATATATTTTTAACATTATTAATGAATATAAAATCTTAAATGCGTGCATCTTAAAAATAAGTGAAATTGAATAATTAAAAATGAGTTCACATTAAAAATATTGAGAAAATGGATAAGTTTTATTAAGTAAATACAAATTATTAAAAAATATGGATATATATTGAATTAATGATGAATACATATTGAAAATACTAAAACATAGTAAATAAATATATAAAAATAAATAATAGAAAATGATTAAATTCAAAAAAATGAATAAATAATACCTAATTGTAATAATATTAAAAATAAATAAATAAAATGTACCAATTAAAAACATAATATATTAAATGTATCATGTTATATTGAAATTCTAAAATGAATACTAAAATTTGAATGAATTACATAAATATTGGGTGTATGTGTTTCTATATAAGATTTCATTGCATAAATATTTATATATGTGTATTGTGTATAAAAATGCATTAATTATGTATTTGTATGTGAAATCAATGTAACACACGTTTGATATATGTTATATTGAAAAATAAAACATTTAATTATGTCTATTACTCGATACAATGATAGTCAGTATTTTAAATTAATATCAATTTTTTATTATAAACCATTTTTCACTCAATATATTATTTAATGTAAGCATTAATATTTTGTATTATATAAATCATATTTTAGGAAATAATATATACATTGATATATATATATATAGAAATATATATGAATATATTTCTATATTAAATTTATCAATAAATAGATTTGTATAAAAAACATTAAAAATGAATAAGACATTAATATGCATGTTTTTAATTATTACATTATATTCATTTTCTATATTTATATTTAATATATATTATTTATTACTATTTATAATTAATATATATATATACACATATTAAAATTATTCCACTACCATAAAAACGAGTTTTTATAGCGCCACCTTTTAACAGTGCTAAAAAACCGCTGATAAAGGTCCCCCTTTATCAGCGCTTTTTTTAGCGGTGTTAAAGGGGCTCCTTTATCAGTGTTTTCTTAGTAGCACTGATAAAAAGTGGCCTTTATCAGAGATTTTTTTACGAGCGCTGATAAATGATGTATTTCAAAAAAATTAAAAATAATATATAAATATATTTATATTGATATAAATATAATATATATTTTTTAAATATGTTTTAGATAAGTATGAATATACATTTACACTTAATATATAATATATTTAGTGAAAATAATTTATAAAATATTTAAAAATATATTATAAATTAACATTTTTCTAATTATCATCGAGTAATAATCATTTAATAACAATTTAAAGACACAAAAAAATCAAAAAATTAATAAAAGATCTAAAATAAGTTGAAAACGTAACTCAAACTTCAAATGACCATAAATTTTGATCTGGGCGTCCATTTGAGCTCTACCAGATATCAAATTGAATCCTACAACAATCTCTACATGTTAATTGGAAAAGGAAACCTTTTATTATTTTTTGAGGCCAAAAAAGGCCCAAAAGGCCTCCAAAATTAAGTTTTTAGTCGGGATACCCAAATTTTTTAACATTCGATGTAATTTCAGTCTTGTTTATGGGGGTCTTTTTTTCCTTTTTCAGTGGGGACTAAATTTATTCCCAGGGATTACATTCATATTGAAATTATGACTTTGAAATTTTATCATTTTTTCACGATGTAATGTTATTTATAATCAAATATATAACAATATATACATATTTTTTATATATTTACACATAAAATTTTAATTTTATAAATAAATAATTAAACATATTTACATATAAAATATATTTCTCAATATATAAGCTTTATCTAAATAAAATATAATATCTATTTTATTTAAAATAGAAATATATGAATATTTATATACCTATATATTGTGTGTGTGTGTGTTTATTAGTGTGTGTATGTATTAACAAACTGATATATATTATCTATATATTTTAACATATTAATATAAATATTAATATATAATATATGTAAATATATATAAATATATATATGTATAATTATACTTATAGATACACATATATATAATATATATATGGGTGTATGTATATTGTATATATATATTTATTTATTTATTTATGAACACATACAAAAAACATATTTTATAAATGTATTTAAAACTAATATTATAAATATATATTAATATATGAATAAAAATACAGATAAAAATACAACTAAATATATATATAAATATATATATATATATATATATTAATATACGAATAAATATATATATATATATATTAATATAACTAAATATTTATTTATTAATATAAATATATATTAATATAAATATATATTAATATACGAATAAATATAACTAAATATATATAAAAAATAAATACATATATCATTAAATGGAGAACAAAATAAGATGAATGAGTGGTAAAGGTGCAGACACGCAAAGGAGAGGTCTCAAGCTCAAATCCCAGCGAAGGTAGGGGTGCACAGGCGAGTGCAGGGGGGCTAGCGTTGTTAAAGGGTGAGGGGTTGTGTGCCTAATGTTGTTAAAGGGGTGTCGGGGGCACGCATGGGTGAGATTCACAGCGTTGTTGAAAGGGGTCAAGTGCTATTAAAAGGGGGCAAGTCTACCCTCCTATTTACATTTTTTTTTTAAAAATTGACTTTTATCATCACTTTTTTTGGCGGTTATAAAAGGGGCATTTATCAACATTTTTTTAGCACTGATAAAAGAAACCCACTTTTAATAGTGCCTCGATTATCAGCACTTTTTTAGCACTGATAAAACCTTGTTTTGTAGTAATGTTCATTTTTATTAATAATTTTTTCATTAATAATTTTTTTAATAGTTTTTTAATTTATTCATTTTTAATTTTTTTGGTTAATTATTACAATTTATTCATTTTATATATCTATATTTAATATAAATTATTTATTAATATTTATAATATATATATTTATTTTAAATTTATTCATTTTTATCAATAATTTTTTAATTAATAAAATGTTTAATATTTTTCTTGATTTACTCATTTTTAATTTTTATTTATTTAATTATTTCATTTTATTCATTTTATATATCTATATATTTAATATTTACTATTTATTAATATTAACTATTTATTAATATTTAAAATTTATCTATATGTATATTAAATTTATTCATTTTTATCAATAATTATTTAATTAATAAAATTTTTAATTATTTGGGACCTTTATCAATGCTAAAAATAAAGCGCTCATAAAGGGTACCATTTATCATCACTATAGAAAAATGCTGATAAAATTTACCTTTTATCAATGCTGATAAAGACACATTTTATCAACATTTTTTTAGCACTCGTAAAGTATACTCTTTATCAGCACTTTTTTAGCGTTGATAAAGGTCAACGCTGTTAAATGTGTGTTTTGTAGTAGCGTATTCATATAGAATATATATTCCTAAATGGTAAATTATATTATATTTATAAAAATTATGTAACAAATATAATTCATATTTTATATCATTGGATTCAATATAAATTTATTTATTAAAATTTATTTTTTATTAATATATTTTTTTAGTTTAATAAATATATACTTTTATTGTATTTTGAAACTTCCATTGGAACTTCCACTTAATAGATTTATAATTACTTTTAATATAGATTTTGTAAGAATATATTAATTATAATTTCTAAGTGCATTTATTATAAATTTAGTTTTAGTTATAATTTCATATTTTATTTACATTTTTATTCATATAGAATACACATTTTTAAATGGTAAATTATACTATTTTTCTAAAAAATTTGTATCAAATATAATACATTTTATATCATTGCATTTATTATAAATTTATTTATTAAAATTTATTTTTTAGCAATACATTATTTAGTTTTATAAATATATACTTTTATTGTAATGTGAAACTTTTGAAACTTCCGCTATCTATAATTGCTATTAATATAGATTTTGTAAAAAATACATTAAATATATCTTCTAAGTGCATTTATTATAAATTTTGTTTTATTTATAATTTCATATTTTATTTGCATTTTTATTTATGTAGAATATACATTTTTAAATGGTAAATTATATTATATTTACAAAAATTACGTATAAAATATAATAAATATTTTGTATTATTTCATTTATTATAAATATATTTATTAAAATTTAATTTTTATTAATATATACTTTAGTTTTATAAATATATGTTTTTGTTGTATTGTTAAACTTTTACTGGAACTTCCATTAGAACTTTAATCAGAACATTCACTAAATAGATATATAATTTTTATTAATAAATATTTTATAAAAAAAATATATTAAACATATCTTATAAGTGCATTTATTATAATTTTAGTTTTATTTATAATTTCATATTCTTTTTAATAATAAATTTTATGAGACCGTGAATTTTAATCAATGGTTCGCGCCATTTCATATACGTAACAAATATAATACATATTTTATATCATTACATTTATTATAAATCCATTTGTTAAAATTTAATTCTTATTAATATTTTTTTTAGTTTTGTATTTTTTTTTTGGTATTCTGAAAGTTTTAGTGGATATTTGAGTTGAATTTTCATTAGAACTGTCATTGGAACTTCCGGTGGAACTTTCACTGAAACTTCTAGTAGACTTTTTACCAAAACTTCCATTAGAATAAAGTTGAACTTTTCACTGAAAATTTCCATTTAAAATATTATGTCTTTTGTTATAATATTCCTTTAAAAATTTTCATATGTAGTGCATTTTTTAGTATGATTTTTTAGTTAAAAAATCTAGTAGAATTATTTAATATGAATTTCAAATGATTTTTTCAACCATAATTTTGTAGTGAAATTTTATAGTGTAATTTTTTAGATGTTTTTTATAGTGGAATTCTATAATATAAAACTAGATTTAAACTTTATCATATATATTTTTTAAAATTTATTTCTTGTAATTTTTATATAAACCTTTTGGTTGTAATTTTCTAGTATAAATTTTTAATAGAAATCTTCCTTATATTTTTTTATGTTGATGTTTATATTTTAAATTATTTTTATGAATTGAATTTGATTTTTAAAATATACATATAATATTTTCTTAATAATTATAGGAAATTATTAATTATTTTTAAATATCCAAAAAATATTTTTCAAATGGATAATTTTTTATATTCTAAATTTTTATAACAATTTGAGAATATTTATTTTTACGAATAAATTTTTCCATCTTTTTTAACCACATTTCAAATTATTATTTTCAGTATACAAATACAAATTATTATTTTTATATGTTTTTAAAAAAATCATTATGCAATTCTATCCGGTAAAAATATTTTTCCATGGTAATTAAAAAATAATCAGTTTCTTAAACTACTTATAGTTTTTTAATTAGTTGAAAAATAATTTTCCCCATTTTTATTAATTCAATTATAAAATATTTTTTAAAATTACAATTAAAAGTTATTTAATGACTAATTTTTTCAATTATAAATGTATAAATATAGATAAATAATTTATTATTTTTTCTATTTTTTTTAATTTTTTTAAATCTTTTAATTTTTTTTATTATTTCTTATACACCTCTAGTCTGCTAATGGTATAACCCGGTTTTTTGATGGTGCACCGATATCTCCCTACCCACCCTTCCCTACCTTTCCCCCTCACTATGTTGACGCTGTAACCCAAACCACCCCCCCCCCCCCCCCCCGACGCCGCCTCTTTAGTGGGTGTTGCCGTTTATTCCCTACCGGTACCTCCCTACCACCACCCTGCAACGCGCGGTCACCGACACTCCTCATCCTCCCGCCCAATTCCCACAGTGAGCTAAAGGTGAGTGGGGAGGTTTGATTGAAAGTATTTTTTTCATATAATCAAGCTTATTGTTGTTCTATAGTCTAAAAACATATGATTGAGATCTAGAATTATCTATTTTTGTTTAGTTTGTCAGAAATTATTTGCTTTGTGAACTACTACATTCTCCCTTCCCTTTGTGCTTAATGATTTGTCTGTACGCACTCATTCTCACATGCCCATTTCATTTTATCATATAATTATTTTCTATATTGATTATTTGACTGCATGGTCGATTAATCAATTTTTCATAATTTTTTTATTTACATGCTCTATTTTATCTTGCATTTCAACCATATGATTTTTAATTTTTGTCGCTTTTTAGTTTTTATTTTTTATAAGAAAATGCATTCATCAACACTGAAATTATTTCTACATAAAATCTTATTTTTTTAATAGATAGAAAATTAGTTAATTTTTAATACTATAATAATGCATATTTTTTTAAAAAAATGCTAGGTTTCAGTTAGTTTTTGAATATATTTATTGTTATAATTTTGTAAAAAGCATTAGAAAATGTATTAAATTATAGTAAAAATATAGTTTTTTGGAAATGAAAATATGAATGATACACTCGAGAAAAAGTTATAATGTCTTTTTTTTTGGAAAATATTTTGTTCTTTCATCTTATAAAAACATGTTAGAAAGTATTTTTGCAATCAATAAAATAATAACAAATCAAATTAGTTACCTATACAATCGTTTACATTTCCATCAAATTTTAAAAATAATTTTCCTCTAAAAAATTTCTAATTTTCATTTCTATTTTCTAAAAAAACTATCGATTTACATAATTCACTATATTTTCACATTTAAAATAATTAAAAACAAGGTTATTTTTCAAAAATCAAACCCTAACTTATGATTGGATTTTTTACTGTTAAATTTTATGATTTTAGGTAATTGGGTTTAAAATTTTGGATTTAGTTGATAAACTTTTCTTTTCAGTTTTTTTCTAATTTTTAGTTCAATATTTTTTTTTTGAATCAGGTTGTACTAATTATAAAGTTCTATAACCGGATTAGTATTTTATGTAAAAAATATATAAAAACGTTTACTATTATTTTAGTTCTATTTTTTGTTTTAATATGTATTTTATTATTTGAGAAGTCCACATTTTCAAGACTAGTCTTGAGCAATAATATTGCCGGGGCTGGTCATGATCATAAGGAAGATGTAATATAAAATTGTAAAAAATTAGAGGAAGAGGGAAAAGAAGAAGAAACATGCATTGAGGGCCCTCTCACCTGAACCCTTTCCTCTGTTGGTTCAAAGGGGGGGTAAATTTCCCTCATTCCGTCTCCTCTCTAATTCTACATGTGATTATTCTTCTTGTCTCTTATTCTCTATTTCTTCTGGGATTCTCAGTGAATTTGGGATTAGATTTATAGGTTTTAGGATTTGTGAACATGCATTTTGGGGTTTCACTTTGGGTTACCAATTCGATTGCTTCTCCTTTAAATTTTTTATCCCCTTTTGCTTGAAATGAAATCCCAATGGGTAGGTATACCTATACCCTAAACCCTGATGGTGTTAAATCCCATTTTCCATGAATTTTTGTGAGATTTTTGAGTGGTTTATGGTTCAGTACAAAGTTTCTTTTTTTCCCTGGGATTTTTCTTGTGGTTTGTATCATCGTGTTAGTAATCTAATTAGTATTAACTATGTTAGTACTTGGTTTATAATTTTTTTCTTTATTTTCTTGTGTAAAGTGCATTTGAGATTGGTTTTTTGTGATTTTGATGTGTCTTGGGTTAATTTGGTTTATGTGGGTCTCATATTAGGATTTCATGAATTTTTAGTAGAAGAAACTTGATTTACACATTGTAAGCAGTGTTGTAGTTTTATATTATGTTTTGGTTGATATGCATCGAGTGAAGTTTATGGTTGTTTGATTGTTTAATTTTTGATTGTTTGACTAGGACCATAGTAGAGTGCTTTAATTTCGTTTTATAATTAGTGGATAAAATGGACATGACTAGTGCAGTTTGCTCTTATTGTTTTATATTGCCTGATTGTATTTTAGATTATAGATGAAATCTTGAATTTTGTAAATTAATGTAATGAATTATTTAATTATATGATTGTGGTTAATTTTAAATCATTTGTGATCTTTGTTTAAAAGAAAAGGTATTTTCTCATAATTCACTCCCAACTATTGGAAAAGGTTTTCACCAAATCCAAGAAACAAAACACCCAAAATCCTAAAAAACAAACTATCACAAAAGAAAAATAGTACACATAAAACCACAAAAAACACCAAATAGAGGAGATAAACCTTTAAACACTATGAAGAACATGATAAGAGTAACAACAAAAATGGAATCATCCATTAAAAATAAAACCCCACCCAATCTTGTAAATTTATCACGAACATTTGTTTTCACCCAGTTTTCATGTATTAGAACGCCATTAACAATACTCAACAAATAATATTGTAATGTCCTAGACCCTTCTGACCCGTTAATTTTTGAGTTTTGGGTGTTGAAATCCTTAGTGAGTTTGAGGAAGGGAAGAGGAGGTTGAGTTGAATCTCCAATTGTAGGTGGTGATTTACATTGTGAATCATTGATTCATGGTGTGAATGATGTTTCGCAGGGTGACTTCACGACTTTGGAGACCTGGTTTTTGGAATTTCTTTCCAGGAGTAGTTCATGACTTGAATTGTTGTTCTCCATGTGAATGTTCATGATAGATTTTTTTGGTGGTTCTATCTTCAAAGGTTTCACATAGAAAAATACTATTTTCATGACGTGAAATCACTCCTAGGTTTTTTGGATTAAGTGCCTTGTTTTTTTAGAAAATGTGAACCATGTAAGGTTCACGACATGAACTAGCCATTCACGTCGTGAATGCGACGATTTCCAAGTTGTCTATATATTCCAGCTTCCCACTTATTTCCCCCATTCTCCCCTTGTTTCTATAAGGGTTGGTATCCTCAGAACCAACTATTTTGTACTTTGATTATATAAATGTTCACTTATTATATATTGTTCATTGTTCTGCATGACTATAATATAATAATGTCCTGGAATATTTGTTGCATTAATAAGGTCATAGCAGATCCCCGCTATGATGAGAACCTTGAAATGATATAACAATATTCTTAAATAAAGTTCTGCAGTTGGATGACATACTATGATATGACACATAGTATACAGACCATCATGTGTAAGTACTCGTAAGAAGACGAGACTCTCTCTCATGGAGTTCGCACTTCGTAATCTCCAAGATGGGAGATTATGAGAACAGACCCGCCAGTAGTAATTCCGCATGTCTTGGTGTCATCGGATATTGCTATCTGCGAGCGTGTGTAATGGTCCTTAGACTGAAAGATTATCATTAACTCATGTCATGACTCGCGCACTTAGATTTACTGACGAAAACCGTCATGCAGACAGTTGGCGGGAAGTATGGTATGTTGGGTGCGTCACAAGTGGCATGTTGTTAATGGATAAGTCGAGGAAGGATTTGTCCCTTCCATTTATGGAAGTTGATATCTCGGCCCTTTGATTGAAATAGAACCGTCGCATTAAATTCCATGGCCATGGTGTAAACGACGAGTTTATTTTAGGTAGTCAAAGAATGACATATCAAGCATATAGGTTTATTACACTGCCATGAAACCTGCTTGATGAGATATCGAGACAAAGGGATTAAATTACACAGTAAGCATTCGTATGAGGTGATACATCAATTCGGCGTCAACTTCTTTCTCTTGGGTGCCTTGACCCGTTACTAGACAGTAATCTTGGACTTTAGGCAAGCCTGCCTAATGCCAATGAGAAAGAGGCCTAGAGGGTCACACACTAAGTGTTTCCAAGTATCTCAAGTTGAATAAAGATTATTCCCGTACGTGGTTTAATAATTATTCAAGGAAGCCTAAGTTGTTTTAAATGATGGAGGAAAAATAAAATAAAACAAGTACACGCCGTGTATTATTAAATGTACACGCCATGTAGTTTTATTTTGGAAAGGAAATGAATAAATGAAAACAATATATACACGCCGTGTACATTTAATGTACATGCCGTGTAGTTTTCAATGAAAAACAAGTACACGCTGTGTATTTATTATTACACGCCGTGTAGTTTTTTCAGTCGGGATTTTGAGGATATAATATCGTTTTATTAAATGATATTTATTATAATCAGCGTGAGCACATGTCAAGGAATTAATTATTCGACATGGGGGTTTTCAATAAGAGTTAATTAAATAAATGAAATGCGTAATGCGTTTATTTATTGTCATAACTCTACAACCTCAAACTCGATTATAAATATCCTCACAACCCCAACTCTTTTCCTACATAAGAGAATCATTGTGCACAACATCTCTGGAGAATTCTTTCAAGACCGAAATAACCTCTTCCTCCAAGAACGCTCTCAAGACCTAGAGAGATCCTCTTCCATCGGATCAAGACGATCTAAGGCGGACAATGAAAGCAAAGGCTTCTCCATGCTAGCACCCCGAGAATCCTTTGGCGACGTCTAGAGATACGAAGTACACGTGTGGATCACCGCTAGAGGGAGTCTACACTTGGATTCTACGACGCAACGACCGATCATATCGACAATGTGATTGAGAACATCAATGAATAAAGAACATCCAAAAGGTATTTCTTTATAATTAATTAAATTAATTATAATCAACCTGTAATGATCCTTGTTTGTGGTTCTGGGACAAACCATCTTCTTTGTATTTTTCTGTAATTTGATCCATGGAGACTGGCGTTTATCGTCGTATTGATCCTGGATTGATCATTGCTAATGACAAAAAGCCAAGTGGGTACATCCACCCACGCGCTTCCGCTGTGCCCGGAACCTTCAAATGGTATCAGAGGGAGGTTAAAACGTTGATTATAGTTATTTAATTTTCGTTGATAATTTACGCTTTCATATTTGATTCAATTCGAAATAAATCATTCTATAAATCTGAATTAATGAGATCTATTCTTCCTCCTTCATTTCTCGATTCATATCACAGAAACGACCTTTTAATTTTAATTTTTGATTAAAATAAAAACAAGGAACTCATCCGGAGGAGCCACTCTTTCTATCTGTACAACACGGGATTACACGGCGTGTAACTAAAACTACACGCCATGTACTTAGGTTCAACGAACCGGCACTGGTCCGCCAAACCACGCCATGTGAATTGATTATGCCTAAGTTTTAATCACGCCGTGTTGACCAGAATTGAACGGCGCGTGGAAACCGAAATACATGGCATATATGTTGGAGCAACACACCGTGTAGTCCGTTCTGACCCAGGTGAAACCGTGTACAAAGATAAGTTGCGTACCGCGTACATGGGATCGCCAGGCTGGTTACCGCATAACAAGGAAGTACACACCGTGTATGATTCATCTACACGCCGTGTACTCTAAAATTTCCAAAGTACAGAAAACATGCCAAAGCCCCGGTGTGTACTTTGGATAAAGGGTGAAAAGAAAAATACACGTCGTGTAATTATAAACTACACGCCGTGTACTTTATAGAAATGGAATTTCACTAGGTTTCCTCCAATGTAAAAAGACTCGTACATGGAATATGGATGAGAAGAATCTCAAGGAAATTCAGAAAGGAATTTAAGATAAAGAATTGATTAATTATAAGATCATAATTAATTGAATTCAAGTGCGTCTTATCTTAAATAAAAGAACGATTAAAAGAATTTGAATTATAAATATGCGTAAATGTCATTGCATACTATGGATGATCATGATCTAGACCAAAGACCCTTTTTATGTGTATGGTTTCATTTAAATTTATTTAATTTAAATTTTTTGGCCTACGAGCCTTCTTCCAATAAAATGTAGGGTCTGCGTGCCCATGGTGTCTTTAATGTAAACCCATGTAATGGAGGATCTCCCAAGCCAGAGGAGATGGTTCAAATCCCGAAGCCGAGGTGAAACCGATGCAAGAAGATACAAAGGTGGACAGGTGGGAGCTGCAAAACACGAACCAACAGGTTCAAGGTGTTTTCCCTAGGTCAGGGTTAGCTTATCAAAACCGCTAGATAAGCTAACCAATAGAAGCTCATGATCATGCCATCTTATTTTATTTCTGTCTGATTGCATGGTTTATTTATTATGTATGTGTTGTCGCGATCACATAATTAATAAAATGAACAAGCATGCAAAGATGGAATAAAATAAAAACCGGACTATGCGTAAAAATTATCGGAACATGGTTAATCACTTAAGAAAGCATCACTTAATATTAACAAGCATGTGATAATGCAAAAATATGCATAAAGAATGAAATCCTTCAAATACCATATTAAGTCAAACCAATCCTTCTGTTACTTGATTAAGGGAAAGACTCAATAAAACTATGTGTTTGACCAACCCTTGTTGGGACACTTACTTTTATAAAGGAATCCCTTATGAAAGGTTTCGGGTTGACTTAACCATATTACATCGAGAGAAGTAGTCCTTGCTAGACTTGATGTAATATTGGAGGCAAGAGTTGAGGAAATCCAAGTCAGGATTTCAGGATTGGGGAGTCCAATCAACAGATCAAGGAACTATAAGCTCACATTTGGCAAAGACCTGCCTACCTAAATACCTTCAAATAGCTTGACCAACCCTTGTTGGGGTTATGCGAGGGGGAATATGGATCCTTGCCACTAGAATGTCAAAGCAACTGGACATTCCGAGTTCAATGTTGAGGGCCATTGGGACTTGATAAAATAGTGGGAGACTTAATTAATAAAATTTATTATTTCTCATAAAAATGTAATCAAGAAAGTACTAATAAATCTGCTCTTTTAAATTTTAGAATCAAGATGAAAAACTCGTCAACCACATTTTCTCTGCGATCAATACTGGATAAAGACAATATCCTCACCGGCAGTAACTTTCAGGAATGGTTTAGGCACCTTCGGGTTATCCTACGCCATGAACGGAAGTTTTACATACTGGAGTCCTCACTTCCTGATTCTCCTGCCCCAGGGGCGAGTGATGAAGATTTACTGGTCTATGATCAACATTTGAACGACGCTCTCGACGTTCAATGTTTGATGTTGTCATCTATGTCTAGTGAGCTCATGAAGTCTCATGAAGACATGGATGCCTACAGCATGCTCGAGCACCTCCATGGTCTATACTAGGAGAGAGAAATACGGGAGAGGTTTGAGATCTCCAAGTCTCTATTTCAGAGCAAGCTTGGAGAGGGTGCCCCAGCTGGGCCTCATGTAGTCAAGCTCATTGGCTACATTGAGCACTTGGAGGTTCTAGGGTTTAAACTCCCCGAATAACTGGGCACCGATCTCATTCTTGCATCACTCCCCCAGAGCTTCTCGAACTTTGTTGTGAACTTCAACATGAACAACATTTAGAAGTCTCTATCTGATCTTCTTATCCTTATTCGCCAAGTGGACAATGACATGAAGCATGAAAATCCTTCTGTCCTTATGGTGAATAAAAGGAAAGGGAAGGCGAAGAGATTTGAGCCCAAAGCTTCTTCAAGGCCTTCCAAGAAAAAGAAGATCAAAGGGGAGGCAAAGGAACAGGATGTTGTTTGTTTCGCATGTGGCAAGAAGGGCCACTGGAAGAAAAACTACACCCAGCCAAGGAAACAAGGGGAAGCTTCAGGTGCGTTTGTTATCGAATGCAATCTATCTGTTTCTAATAATTGGGTATTAGATACTGCTTGTGGTTCTCACATCTGTATCCAAATACAGAAACCAAGTAGATTCAGGAAGATTGATCGAGGGGAGGTAGATCTACGAGCATCCAATGGATCCAGACTTGATGTTTTTGTTGTCGGGGACTACCACCTCACATTGCCAACTGGAATGATCTTGGTGTTAAAGGGTTGTTTTATGTGCCTTCTGTTACTAAAAACATTATTTCAGTATCCAGATTAGATACTGATGGATTCATCTTCAAGTTTGGAATTGTATGTTGCTATTTTTATAAAGATAGCATTTGTTTTGGTAGGGCACATTTATATAACAGACTTTATGTGTTAGACTACACAAACCAAGTAATGGCAGTCGATAACAAAGTTAATTCACATGACTCATACCACACCCAACTTTGGAATCTCCAGCTAGGTCATGTCAATGAGAAACGTTTGACAAAATTACATCAAGATGGGTATTTAGATTCTTTCGAACTAAAACCACTTGGTGTATGTCATGCATGTCTACAAGGCAAAATGACCAAATCCCCATTTAGTGGGAAAGGTGAAAGATCTAAATAGCTTCTAGAATTAGTTCACACAGATGTGTGTGGACCATTTCTAGTTGAAGCAAGGGGTGGGTTCTCGTACTTCATAACTTTTACTAATGATTTTAGTAGATATGGATATATCTATTTAATGAGGTATAAGTCAGATTCTTTTGATCAGTTCAAAGAATAAAAGAATGAATTTGAGAACCATCTTGGTAAGAAGATTAAAAAACTCCGCTCAAACAGAGGAGGAGAATATCTTAATCAATACTTCATTGATTTCTTACGAGAGTTTGGGATTCTATCTCAACTCACTCCTCCTTACACACCGTAGTGGAATGGTGTAAGTGAAAGGAGGAACCGCACCCTGTTGGACATGGTGAGATAAATGATGATTCATGCGAGTCTTCCATTATACTTTTGGGGATATGCATTACAAATAGCAGCCCACATACTAAACCAAGTACCAACTAAATCGATAAATTGTATTCCATACAAGTTATGGAGTAGATGCAAAGCCATGTTATCGAATTTACATGTGTGGGGTAGTGAAGAATTTGTTAAGGCCTCTTCAGGTAACAAACTTGCACCCTGAGGCACAAAGTGTATCTTTATAGGATATCCCAAGGAAACATGGGGATATTACCTATACAACCCCTCAGACAAAAAGGTTACAGTGGAAAGACACGCCATATTCCTTGAGAGGGAGCACATCTCCAAAAGAGATAGTGGGAGTGAGATAGACTTCGATGAAGTCGAGGCTCAAGATATACATGAGTTGGTACAAGAACAGATTCCACAAAGCCCCGTGGAAGAACAATCTGTTCCAGAGACACAAGAACTGTGTAGGAGCACGAGAGAGGTGAGAGAACCAGAATGATATGGTTTTCTTGTCACCGAGGATGGTGACTCATTATTGGTTGACAATGATGATCCTCTTACCTACAAGGAATCAGTTAAAGGCACAGACGTTGCCAAGTGGCAAGAAGCCATGAATTCTGAAATGGATTCCATATACCAAAACCAAGTCTGGATTTTGGTAGATCCTCCAGTTGATGTAAATCCTATTGGTAATAAATGGGTATTCAAGAAGAAACTAGACATGGAGGGTCAAGTCAGCACCTACAAGGCACGACTGGTTGCAAAAGGTTTTAGACAGCGTTAAGGAATTGACTATGATGAAACCTTTTCACCGGTTGTAATACTGAAGTCCATCAGAATCCTATTGGCCATTGCTGCTTACCATGACTATGAAATTTGGCAAATGGATGTCAAAACAGCTTTCCTTAATGGGAACCTCTAGAAAGATGTCTACATGACACAACCTGAAGGTTTTGTGACTCCAAAGGATTCCAACAAGGTATGCAAGTTGCAGAAATCCATTTATGGATTAAAGCAAGCATCAAGGTCATGGAACATTCGTTTTGATGAAGCTGTTACAGAATTTGGCTTTGTTAAGAATGAATGTGAGCCTTGTGTCTAAAAAAGGTTTAGTGGAAGTGCAGTCGTTTTCCTAATAGTATATGTTGATGACATATTGCTAATTGGAAACTAAGTACCTGTCTTACAGTCAGTTAAGGCATGGTTGTATAAATGCTTCTCCATTAAAGACTTGGGCAAGGCGACATATATTCTTGGGATCAAGATCCATCGTGATAGATCCAAGAGAATGTTGGGCCTGAGTCAAAGTACATACATTGACAAGATACTGAAGAGATTCAGTATGGAACAGTCCAAGAGGGGATTGTTTCCAGTGTCACATGGCATTCATATTTCCAAGAAAATGTGTTCTCAGACACATGAGGAAAGAAAGAGGATGGCAAGGATCCCTTACGCATCCGCGATTGGGTCAGTTATGTATGTTATGCTATGTACGAGGCTAGATGTTTCTTACGCATTAAGTGCGGTAGGCAGATATCAAGATGATCCAGGAGACCTCCATTGGATGGTAGTCAAGACTATCCTTAAGTATCTGAGGCGTACTAAGGATATGTTCCTGATTTATGGAGGATATGAGGAACTAGTCATCAGAGGACATGTAGATGCTAGTTTCCAAACTGATCAAGATGACATGAAGTCGCAGACTGGATACATCTTCAGTTTGAATGGAGGTGCAGTGAGCTGGAAGAGCTCAAAACAAAGTGTGGTGGCAGATTCTACAGCGGAGTCTGAGTATATCGTAGCTTCCGAGGTAGCTAAATAAGTAGTATGGATGTGAAGCTTCATCCAAGAGCTGGATGTTTTACCAAGCAGTAAAGATCCTATCACACTCTATTGTGATAATACTGTAGTGGTGGCACTTGAAAAAGAGCCAAGGTCACATCAGCGGACAAATCATATACTTCGGAAGTATCATCTCTTGAGGTATTTTTCTCAGAGAGGTGAAGTTGCAGTGAGCAGTATTTCCACGGAAGACAACGTGGCAGACCCATTGACTAAAGCCTTGACTCAGCAGAAACATGATCATCATGTGAGATCTAGCGAACTAAAAGTCGTAGGCAGTTGGCTCTAGTCCAAGTGGGAGTTTGTAAGGGTTGGTGTCCTCAGAACCAACTATTTTGTACTTTGATTACATAAATGTTCACTTATTATATATTGTTCATTGTTCTTCATGACTATAATATAATAATGTCCTGGAATATTTGTTGCATTAATAAGGTCATAGAAGATCCCCGCTATGATGAGAACCTTGAAATGCTATAACAATATTCTTAAATAAAGTTCTGAAGTTGGATGACATACTATGATAGGACACATAGTATACAGACCGTCATGTGCGAGTACTCGTAAGAAGACGAGACTCTCTCTCATAGAGTTCTCACTTGGTAATCTCCAAGATGGGAGATTATGAGAACAGACCCACCAGTAGTAATTCTGCATGTCTTGGTGTCATCAGATATTGCTATCTGCGAGCGTGTGTAATGGTCCTTAGACTGAAAGATTATCATTAACTCATGTCATGACTCATGCACTTAGATTTACTGATGAAAACCGTCACGCAAACAGTTGGCGGGAAGTAGGGTACGTTGGGTGCGTTACGAGTGACATGTTGTTAATGGATAAGTGGAGGAAGGATTTGTCCCTTCCATTTATGGAAGTTGATATCTCTTCCCTTTGATTGAAATAGAACTGTAGCATTAAATTCCATGGCCATGTTGTAAACGATGAGTTTATTTCAGGTAGTCAAAGAACGACATATCAAGCATATAGGTTTATGACACTGCCATGAAACCTGCTTGATGAGATATCGAGACAAGGGGATTAAATTACACAGTAAGCATTCGTATGAGGTGATACGTCAATGCGGCGTCAAATTCTTTCTCTTGGGTGCCTTGACCTGTTGCTAGATAGTAATCTTGGACTTTAGGCAAGCCTGCCTAATGCCAATGAGAAAGAGGCCTAGAGGGTCACACACTAAGTGTTTCCAAGTATCTCAATTTGAATAAATATTATTCTCATACATGGTTTAATAATTATTCAAGGAAGCCTAATTTGTTTTAAATGATGGAGGAAAAATAAAATAAAACAAGTACACGCCGTGTATTATTAAATGTACACGCCGTGTAGTTTTATTTTGGAAAGGAAATGAATAAATGAAAACAAGATATACACACCGTGTACATTTAATGTACAAGCCATCTAGTTTTCAATGAAAAACAAGTACATGCCGTGTATTTATTATTACATGCCATGTAGTTTTTTCAGTAATGATTTTGAGGATATAATATCATTTTATTAAATAATATTTATTATAATCAGCGTGAGCACATGTCAAGGAATTAATTATTCGACATGGGGGTTTTCAATAAGAGTTAATGAAATAAATGAAACGCGTAATGTGTTTATTTATTGTCATAACTCTACAACCTCAAACTCGATTATAAATATCCTCACAACCCCAACTCTTTTACTACATAAGAGAATCGTTGTTCACAACATCTCTGGAGAATTATTTCAAGACCGAAAGAACCTCTTCCTCCAAGAACGCTCTTAAGACTGATATAGATCCTCTTCCATCGGATTAAGACGATCTAAGGCGGACAACGCAAGAAAATGCTTCTCCATGCTAGCACCCGGAGAATCCTTTGGCGACGTCCAGAGATACGAGGTACACGTGTGGATCACCGCTAGAGGGAGTCTACACTTGGCTTCTGCGACGCAACTACGGATCATATCGACAACGTGATCGAGAACATCAATGAAGAAAGAACACCCAAAAGGTATTTCTTTATAATTAATTAAATTAATTATAATCAACCTGTAATGATCCTTGTTTGTGGTTCTGGGACAAACCATCTTCTTTGTCTTTTTCTGTGATTCGATCTGTGGAGACTGGCGTTTATCGTCGTATTGATCCCGGATAGATCATTGCTAATGACAAAAATCCAAGTGGGCACATCCACCCACGCGCTTCTACTACGCCCGGAACCTTCAGTTTCCCTTGAACTTTAAGTAATCCCTAGGTGATTTTGGGATCCTTAACATCCTCTGATCTTTGGAATTCATCTTTGGCTTCTAGATATTTGATATTGGTGATTCTGGGTGAGTCCTTCTCTGTCTCTTCGAGTTCTTCCATTTTTATTTGGAGGTTTCACATTGGGTGTATTGTTTGGATTTGGGGGTTTATTGGGTTTCAATTTTAACTAGACGTCAATTTGTTTCAAATTGATTCAAGGATCCCTTGTGTAGTTATATCCCCACATTTCATCATCTCTTTCTTTGGATTTGCGCAACGAATTAGAAATCTTCTTTTGAGGTAGGGGATTTGATTTATCTCTCTTTTTATGTGCATTTATTAGATTTTCATAATTTTTCTTTTCATTGGGTGAGTTGTATGAATTGGAATAATGAAGATAATGAATTGGACTAATGAAATTGAAGGAGATGGTGTGATGTGCATTCAATTACTAGTTTTATATGATAATTTTGTTGTTGTTTCATGATTTTCACTTGTTATGGAATTATGCCTTATAGTGTTAACTTGATTTGAGAAAACCCTTTAAATGGTTAAATGCTGGTAAACAAAAAGACAAAGTTGAATATGCATGTTCTATGATTGACTTAATGGGTGTGGCTTGGTGGCCTTGGTTTTTGTGGCTTGGTGTCCATGGTTGTTTGTGTCTTGGTGGCCCCGGTTATGATGTGGTGACTTGGCATGGTGGTTTCTTGGTAGCGATTTAGAAGCAAATGTGGTTTGGGTTAAATAATTCATTGGTGTGAATTAAAATTGATAATTAAATGGATAAATCCTGGTGGCTGAATTGTTAAATTAAATAATAGAAAATGAAACTCGGATTGTGGCTCTGTGTGTGATGCTTATGATTGGTTGTTCTACATTAGAGACAGTGCTTAGTGGTGCGATATTGTGTTGTTTTGATGGTGGTTGTGGTGGTGTTTCTTTTGTCAACCCATAAGCGTGGGCTTGGTGAGACTAGTATATACCTATATTCTCTTGTGTTTTTCTTACGCACCTCGCCTGAGTTGGATGACCTAACTGATACCCAGAGACTTTGGGTGTATTTTTCCCTAACATCTGATATGGGGAGGATACAGATGACTACTTACCCTCTCCCCCTCCCCCCTTCAGTAGCATCTCTTGGTCATACTGGTGGTGGATGATAAGACGTGTGGTGGGGGTCATGTGTGATTGGGGGAGGACCCGAGGTTGATTTCCTACATGTTCATGATACCCTACTGCTCTAGTTATGTGATATGAGATATGTGGTCGGTGTCGTAAGATGTGATATGTGGTTGGTGCCATGAGACATGATATACGATTGGGGTCATCATTGGTGGACATGGAAGGGATGAGAAAAAAAATGTCTTCATATTGGATGAGAGCTGCAAATCAGTGGGGAAGTGGTTGTGGTGTGCCTCTATCTACATTCTTATGATGTTACTTTACTACTCTTGGATGTGTTATTTGGTGAGAGAGACTTGATGGGACTGTGAGAGGAAACTAGTTGATCTGTGTTGGTTCTGGTTAGTTCTTTTGTTTGTTCACTGAAGCATTAATATGCCCTTTTCACTTTTGCACAAGAGACCTTGGCTATGATCCTGATAAGTATACATGTTATGATCATCCACGTATATATTAACTATTTTTCAGGTTTCAGGAGGACTTTGGTAATTGGGCTGGACAGTATTAGCTCAGATCTTAGAGTTATTTATGGTTTCTTCCACATGATTCTTTTGGTATTGTTTTATTTTTGAGACATTTTTTCCTGTTTTATATTCATGAATTGTGAGTTTTGATTGTATGGGATTTTGGTCTATTTACCTTTCATTGTGATTGGTTGTTGGTATTTTCTGTATTTTATTGGGATAGTTAAGGGTAATACCTCCCATATTTATGTAATATACCTTTGGTTCTAGTCGCCAACCCAGGGGCTATTGAAGGCGATACTCGAGGGTCACTCTTTCTCTTCACTACTGGATTAGGAGGGGTACTAGTGGAGGGTGGGGGTCATGAAAGAGTGATATCAAAGGATTTGGTTAAGAGATAAGGTGGAGTTTTGAGTTAAGCGCTAGTGATCACTGCATGGGTTGGTAAGAAAACAGTGTTATCCAAACTTGGTATGTGACAACAACAAGGGAGACTGGCCAGGACATAGGATTTTAGGCCCCCTTTTGATCCAATGTAAAGACCTTAATCTCTCCAAATGTATTTAGAAAAGTGATGATCTTTTAGGGGTAGAGACTTAGGAGAGGTACATGCATTATAATTTCTTGAGTTCTGTTTTGAATGAGGTGATTCTGGGAATGAATAAATGAATGAATTAAATGAATCTAAATAAATTCATTGCTACCAAACTTAGGTGTTCCTTTTTTTCCTTGTATAGATGCCAGTTGGTCACCACATGCATGTGGTCTGAGATGGGGAAGTTTGGTATACTAACCCCACTGGATGTCGGAGGGTCGGTCTTGATCAAGAGGATTAGCAGCAGAAGAGGATGTTTCGCACTTTTAGCATCACAAACTAACAAAGTATGAGGACAACATCTCTGATCTAGAGCCAGAACACTAGTTGGAGGAGTTAAAGATTGCTTTTAGCTTGATTTGAGCTCGATCTGAGTATTGGGTTCCCCTAACAGTTATCTGGTTGTGGGGAGGGTCACATTAATGGTTGATGTTGTATCTCAGAGAGTGTAAGGAGACCAATGTGTTGTGTCCTGACTTCCAGCAAGAGTTCAGGGCTGAGTTTTTATCGGTGATGGTGAAGGCAGTGAAGTAGCAGAAGTTTATTTCCCTTTAACATATGAGTATGAGCGTTCAGGATTTGGAGTTAAGTTTAAGGACCTTCTACGATTTCCCCCCAACATATTTCCAAATGAGGAGTCCTGAGAACAATTCATGGAGGAGTTGTTGCACCTCACCTCTTATTCCGTAGTCACCCCATTTATTCTACCTACATATTTGGAGGTGCAAAAGAAGGTGACTGTGATGGATAGAGTGCATGAATGGGCTGGAGCACCCCTAGTCGAGGGTCAGCATGGTCCTCCTTCGAGGAAGGTGTCATATGGGTCACAGTTGTCTGGCCAATCGAGATTCTGATCAACAGGGAGATGACTTCAGCAGCCAAAATCATGTTTCTTGAGGGCTGACAGTTTCCATGTATATATCGGGCGCTCTTTTATTTTTTATTTGGTTGCGAAGGTTGTGGTCACTATCAGTGGTAGTTCCCTTTAGCCTCAAAGGGTCAGTATGGTTTTTAGCATCAAAGATAGTTCCCCTAAGGTAGTATCAGCAGTAGGTCCTTCCAGCTTATGTTCAACATACTTACACTTATCTAGGAGGAGGTGGAGTTGGCAGATGGTAGCCATAGGATGTCCCTCACTATTAGGGACCCAGGTCGGAGCGTGGATGTAGAGGTCGTCCGTAGTAAGGTAGAGGATCCATCCAAGGCTTGATGCTTGCGTTAGAGGTGCTTGCACCAGAGGGCCTAGAATTCGTTTGAGGTATGATCAATTTATCATCTTCCCTAGTTTTTTCTTTGTTTTATTATAGACCTTTGCACTCCTTTGTTGCACTCACCTTGGTTCAAGCATTGTGATTGGAAGTGGAGAGGCTTTTTGTGACCTTGGTGTTATCCACTTTAGTCAGAGGCTAGGCTAGATTGTTTAGTGTGTGCCAATGTTAGTCTCTTATCAAGTTAATTACCTCGAGGAGGGTGAATCAAGGTAGTACATATTTGAACCATTGAATCCCTTGATTATTATCTTGTTATCTAGATGTGAGGGACACTTTTCTCTCCATTAATTTATCTTAAGAAGCGATGAAAACAATAAACGACACACAAATAAATTTACTTGGTTCACCCTAACCGGGTTAGTCTAAGGAACATGTGATTGACAATTCTTCAATAATAGAGTGTACTACTTCATTTGGATTACACAGTGGAGCAGTCTCACTGACCCTTCAAACTCACCATTCAAACAAGATGAGAAAACTCACTACCTATCGACAAAGAGATGAACTCACTGTCCCCTTGTAGCCTCCTTGATCTTCTGTACAAGATTAAAATTTGAATAAAACACCTAACATGATATATCTCTTCCATGCCCTATGATAATGTTCTAGTAAGATAAAGTTCCTGGAAGTCCCTTCTTTCTTGCTCTCAACCTTCCAGAAGATCTGGAAAAAATTCTTGTGAGTACTGAGAGCCTCTTCTATCTTATCTTTTAAATCCAATGGTTGGGATTGAATATCCTTTTCTAGGATTGTACTAATTCCCTAGCATTAACAGGGTCATTATTTTCCAATAAATCTGAATTAGACACCTTTAGATTCAAGCAATAACCCCCTCTTTCATTTTCTGAAAGAAATTACTAGTTGACTAAAACTACCTAGTTGTGGCATGATCTATTATTCTACGATGTAGTATTCTCCATTTTTCATAAATTGTGGTGTGGTCACCTTTACCACGGTGCAACCTTCATTTCCTCAAGCTTCACTATGATGTGGTCTAATATACTGTGGCGTGGGAACTTGTAGTTGACTAGATCAACAAAAACTATTTCCCCTTTGATTCTTTCATGATCTCTACACATCCTCCTTTACTCCTCTTTAACTCACTGAACTTGGTGCAGTGTATCCACTTTTATTGTGGTGTGTCTTTATATAGTATAAGAAACATCAACTCATCTGTGCTTCCAGCAAAAACTCCTCCATGTCACAATTCTTCTTTTGTGATGTGGTTTCCTCCACTTCAGTGCAGCCACCTATAGGAATTGGAGATCCCTGAGATCCTTGATTTTTTTAAATTCGGACCCTCCATGATGAAATTCATTGATGTAGTGTGGACATATCATCTTCCAAAAGGATTGTGGTGTAGTATCTTGTCCATGACGTTGACACCTTAAATTCACTAGTGGAACCAAAACTCATTGAAACATCCTTTGAAAGTACCCTACATTGTGGTTCATTTGATTGCAGCATGGCCAAACAACTCAGAGTCCCACATCAAAAATTCCACTGGAATTTCAGCACTACATAATAAATCACCTTCCTCATCGACTCATTCAAGTCAGATTGGTGTTGATTCTCGCCTACTACCTCCCATGCCACCCCACGCATGAGAGGCTAAGCACCACCTCTCATGACCTCACATGCACCATGGTCTCCTTCACATGCACTAGTGCCTTCACTTACAAGTGCTCACATGAACATGTCCATTGCTGGTCCACTCAACTATGTGGTTCCTGGGCTTGGGAACCAGATTTTTTGGATGTTGCTTGGGTGTTGGTCTTGAGTGGGAATGGCCATATCTTTAAATCCTTCCAACAATCATTGCGGCATAATCATTGACTCTATGGTGTGGACAATGTTTGAGGTTCTCTTCACAGTCTGCCATGATCTCTTCTATGGAACAGCTAATCGCATTACAACATTGTCTTTCCAAAAACAATACATCCTATGATGTGAAACAAGGTCTACGGTGTGGGTCTATCTTTTAAAAAAATCTCTTCTTTAATAGGTTCCAAGCACTTTATAACAATGATGAATTAACATGAGTCCCTAATAATCCTCGAAGCATCACTTGAATATCATTCTTCAACTTGTCAACAAATGCAACCCGCACAAACCTCCAACACGTCATTTCATTTCAAGTTGTGAAATTAGATCATATGCCTTCAACACATGACTTCAACCCCTAAATTTTCAAACAAATCGCCCCCCCCCCCTAAGTGGAGATTCTCCCCCTTTGTAAAACATATCTTCTTCCCCTTTGTTTGTGAACCTAAAGATCACTTCCTTGAAGAGACACAAAAGAGAGTTAGAAACACTTAACATGAGCAGAGGGAAGAAAACATACCTTTATTTTGAAGTAATTCCTATGGGGGATTGGGGGTCATGTCTCCGACCATCTAAAGGGATGGGTTTTGTTGGACTCTAATAGCCAACTGAGGTCATTCAAAGTCTAGTTTTGGTAAATCTTTTGTTATGATATTCACAAATTGATCTCGTTTCATCACATATTCCATCTAAACAATTTGTTGCTCCACCTTTTTCTTCAAGAAATGATAATTTATTTTGATGTGCTTCGTCCTCGAGTGTTGAATGATATTTTGCTAAATTTTTAATGCACTAGATTTTCCACACATAATCGGAATCAGGGATACCGCATCAATACCAATGTCTTCAAGCTATTATTTCATCCATATCAACTGAGTACAAGATTGAGTTGTCTCCGCATATTCTGCATCTACAGTGCTTAAGGATATGCAGTCTTGCTTCTTACTTTGTCGAGAAATACAAGAGCTACAAATTTAGAACACACCTTCTGAGGTATATTTTCACTCATCCACCAAACCTGCCCAACTGGCATTCGGATAGCCCTCCATTTTTTAATGTGAATTTCTTCAATAACACAGCTCATAATCTGTTTTTTGGTTGATATATCGAAGTATCTGTATCACAACTTTCATGTGACTTTCCTTTGGATAATTTTTATATCTTTTATCTTGACATGTTACAAACACAATGTTTGGAAGAGTGGGTGTCAAGTAAATTAGATTGTCAATAATTTTCCTATAAAGTGTCGCATCCACTTTCTCACCTTCACCTTTTTTAGATAATTTCATCCAGGCCTCCGTGAGAGTTTCCATTGGTTTGGAATTTTCCATTTGAAATCATTTCAATACCTTTTTGTATTTGGTTTGGGAGATAAACATCCCATAATTATTTTGAATCACTTGTAACCTGAGGAAAAATGAAAATTTACCAATTAAAAACATTTCAAATTCACACCTCATTAAATATGAAAATTGCATTCATTCGTTGTCATTCAAGCCTCCAAAAAATGATTCCATCAATATATATAAGAACAATCATCCACTGCCCTTACTCCTTTTTGATATATGGTTGTGATTAACCCCTCCATGATGATAACCAAGCTTCCTTAGGTATTGATCCAACCTTGAGTACTAAGCACATGATGCTTGTTTCAACTCATATAATTCCTTCCTCAATTGATACATCTTACTTTTATCATCATTGATGAGAAACCAATATGGTTACTCAATGTAGACTACTTCAAGGACTCCAAGAATGTTTATTTGATGTCTATTTTATATACTTTAAAACCCTTTTTCATGACCATCTCTAGAAATAATCTAATGGTTTCAAGCTGGGCCACCGATGAAAATGTTTCATCAACACCAATCCCATCTATTTGGGAACACCCCTTGCACACAAGACGTGCCTTATTCCTTGTCACCATGACATCTTTATTGAGTTTTTTTTGGAAAACCCACTTGGTTCTGATCACATTTTTGTTTTATGTCCTTGAGGTGATTTCCCAAGTCCGATTTTTCTCAATTTGATTAATCTCACCTTTCATCCTTTGGGTTTGAACTGGGGTTGTCTAGCAGCCCACTATGTTGCTATTTGTGATTTCGACTCTTCTAAACTATTTACTTGTACTAGGTGTTTGATAAATCACCAAGGACCAGAGATAATCGATCCACCTAAGGATGGGATTCTTTGTATGTATTACCTAATTGGTATATGAAATACAGAGGAGTACTAGAATAAGGAAGAAGAAGTATAAGAAATACACGAGAGGAATTCTTCTGCTCTCCTGCCCAAGAGTAGTCTTGTCTGCAAGACTGAATATAGGGAACTGGTATTGAAGGAGGAACTCATTTTCCCAGGTTACATTGTTCGCTGGAAACCCTTCCCATTAAATGAGGTATTTTGGTTGATCAATTCCATCCTTCAACTGAAGTTTGTGTGATAAATTCATCTGGGGTGTTGGTGAATCAGAGAGATCACTGATCATATCAATTTGAAGACTTGGTTGCACTACTCAGGAACCCACAACTGGTTTGAGTTGAGACACATAAAATACTGGGTGAATGTTGGCTGATTCGAGTAAATCAAGGTGATAAGAAATGGGATCCAAATGTTTCAAAATATAAATAGGTTTATAAAAACGTGAAACTAGTTTTTGATGAATACACTGAGTTAGAGACTACTGTTTATGGGGTCGTAGTTTTAGGTAAACTTGATTGCCCACTTGAAAAGATACTAGGAACCGATGATGATTTTATTAGTGTTTCATATACTCCTAGGAGTGGTCCAAATGCTTGTGGAGTTGTTGTAATGCCTCATCACAATCTTCCAAAGCCTTGGCTACTGCTGCAACCCGAATTTCTTAGGCTAGAAAACTAAAGAAAGAGGGTGGTTTTAAGCCATAAACCACTTTAAATGGAGTGGAATTTATGGAAGAATTCTTAGTGGTGTTGTAGCCGATCTCAACCCATGAGATCCAAAAAGACCAAGTGCATGGCTGGTTGCCTACAAATACGCGAAAATATGTCTCGAGGCTTTGGTTAATTAATTCAATCTATTCATCTATTTGGGGGTGGCATTCGGAACTGACTTTCATCTATGTACCTTGGGCCTGAAACATTTTTTTCCAAAATTTACCAAGAAAGATAGTATTGGAGTCACTAATAATGGAGGATGGCACGCCATGCAGTTTGACCATCTCCCGGAGAAAGACTTCTGCAACAGTCCATGCTATATAAGGGTTTTTGAGCAACACAAAGTGAGCATATTTGGACAGATGGTCCACAACCACCAAAATCACATCAAAACCTTTGGATTTTGGTAGCTTTGATATGAAATCCATATATATATATAACCAATTTGATGTTGGTATCTATAATGGCTAGAGTACTTGTATCGTTGGAAAATGTCACATTGTTGGTAGCAACTAGTTTGTGGTAGGTCCTATAATATCTGGAGTGGTCCCCCTAAGGGGACGAATGGAATTCCTACAACAGTTTAGGAACCCAAGGGGATGAAGCCAGAATCGCTATATTCACTTTAAACAGCAGATTCACATATGTGTAAGAGAAACCTAGGTATGTAATGTGTCCAACCTCGATAAATTAAAGAATTTTACCAAGGTGAGGATCATTGGAGATCGCCCTCATTAAATTGTCTCCCTTCCTCCCAAAGGAGACTGGACTGTAGCTGGTGTAAGTTGGATGATTCAGATAATTCATTAATGAGTTTTACTTGCTCAACTTGTATTTAATATCGAACTGATACCCCAAGAGTTTGGAAATCCAAAACTACCGGTTTGCTGTTGTAATACGCTGCTGCCAAAAATACTTCAGGCCCTGATGATCATAGAAGACAATAAAGGAACATCCCAACAAATAAGGCCACCAATGCTAGATGGAAAGGACTAGTGTCATGATTTCTTTTTCATAGGTAAATCTAGCTAGGTTTTTTTCTACCAATGCCATGCTAAAGGGATGGGTCACCTGACATGCATGAGGAAAAACCCCACCCCATTTCTTGAAACATCTCACTCAACGGAAAACTCCTTACTCAGAGAAATTAGGCAATGCCAATACTGGGCCCTCAGTCATAAGTTGTTTCAAGTGCTAGAAAACTTGTTGAGTGTCAATTGTCCATGAAAAGTTTTCATTGCATGTTAAGACATTTATTGGATGGGATATTTTTCCATACTCCTTAATAAAATTCTTGTGGTATCCCATCAGACTGAGAAAACCATATACCCCTCTTGCTGATATAGGTGTTGGTCAATCCATCACAGTTTGTTTTTTTTTGTTCTACAGAGACTCCAACTGTAGAGATTAAGTGGACCAAGTATTAAACTTCTCTTTGGCCAAAGAGTCATTTCTTGTAGTAGGAAAAGAATTTTTCTTCTTATAGAACCTATAGGACAACTCCAAGATTTCATAAATGATCCCCCCATTCCCTGCTATAAATTAAGATTTCATCAAAAAAACCAAAACAAATTTGCTAAGGAAAGAGCGAAATAAATTATTAATAGTAGCTTGAAAGGTGGAGTGAGAATTAGTGAGTCCAAAAGGCATCACTAAATATTCATAGTGACTCTTCCACCATGGGTTTAGGAAAATTTTCAAGGATAATCACCTTTCTCAATGCTTGTTATTCTGCACATAGACGCCATGTCCCATCTTTTTTTTTTGACCAAAAGTATTGGACTAGGATAAACATTGGAACTAGACTTGATAATTCCCTTCTCAAACATTTATTGTACTCATCTCTCGATCCCATTCTTCTAAAAATGGGGTTATCTGTAGGGCCACACCTTAACCATCCCGTTACGGGGATTCAGGTTGATAGCATGTTCCTTTAATTGCCTGGGTGGCAGCCCCTTTGGAGTGTTAAATACAATGGAATAGTTTCAGAGCAACTATTGTAACTCTTGGGTCTCCACTTCAATTAAGGGGCTCATCTCCCTACTATTTTCCCCCCTGCCATTCACTGATACTAGCCTTTGAAACCCATCCCATAGGTTTTCTTATCCCAAGGTGATGCAACCTTTGCTTCTTGGACCAACATCGTGAAGATTGTACTATCGTCCCATTGATGTAAAGTTCATCCTCATGCTCATCTAATTAATTTTGAAATCTCCTAGAGTTCTAAGTCATGCTACACCTAGGATGAGGTCCAGTTCGTCAATATCCAAGTCCTAGGCATTGAGTTAAAACGTAGGCTCCCATAGTGAGTTAAAACTGTTGAAACACCCCTAAAGTTCTCATGTTATGCTTGTACCCTAATTTAATGGTCATTCTATGAGAATCCACAAAAGGTAATCTAAGAAAGTTGACCAATCAAGGAGAAATGAAATTTTTGGAGGCCCCACTGTCATGTAGCACCAATATGGGAATTTCCCCCACACCACCATCAATTTTCATGGTATTCGTGGCTTCTTCACATTTCTTCTGGCCACTGTAATAAGTTTCCAAGCTCTGAAGTTTGGTCATCTTGCACTCAACTTCATGACCATCATCTCTAATTTCCAACTCTTCTCCCCCCCCCCCACCATAGGGTCAAAATCTTCTGGAGTTGCTTCCCCTTCCCCAAACAACACTCTTTACCTTAGATCAATGCACTTATGTAGGGGTGTATAAGGTTTCCCACAACGAAAGTAGAAACCCTTCCTCCTATCCTCTCACTCTTGGTTTTTCAGGTGGTACAGTCCCCTAGTTTCTGTGGAACTCTATTCTATTGCCTCCCAGTTGACCCCTCCAGGTGGTGGTTCACCCAGTTTCTTAATAATCTAGGGGCTAATTTTCAGTTGCTACGGCAGTTCAAGATTCGGTGAAGGTTTCCAAACCTCGCACCCATTGAGTCGCTGTAATGCCCTAAACCCAGTTACCCAGAGTCAATGCATTATTACATAACATTGGCATGATCACAAGAAAGATCAAATCTCTAAAGACCGATTAGTTTAGTAGCCTTGGAAACACTAGATATATTCATAAGTCTTACATAACGTCATAAAAATGATAACTACAACAACACAGTCTCCATAGTCCACACTCATATCCCTATATACTATCCTTGCAGGTCATTCATAAAATACTTCTTCACATCCTGGGAAAAATAAAACATATAAAGTGGTGAGCTCAGATACCCAGTAAGGATAACAATATAGCGGAAACTTTCATAAATAAGCATAAACATTTAAGGCAATGTATAACTAAAACAAAAGCCTTTTAAACTTGAACTTCAGAATAATATGGAAAAGATAAAATGAAATAATGTCATTTACTTATTCACATGGATATTCCACTAATCGAATAATCACATGCAATATCAATAACCACTTTCATAATGATGGAATGCATAATGCCAGACTATCATAACCACATAGTCAAGGCCTCGTGCCAAGACTACAAATAAGATTTTGTCAAGGCCTCGTTCCAAGACACTAGTTTGTCTCATGAGACCTACTGATGTATCGAGGAACTATAGCGGGCTCCACTCGTCACTTATTAAGTCCAATGCATTCCTCATATGAACAGGTTTAAACATAACATAAACATTCATATTAAAACTAGCATACAAAATATCAATAATTTCTCCATAAACCAGGAATGGTATAAAAATAACACATCCACAGTCAAACATATCACAAAACCTTCAATACAATATGGAAGTTTTGTATCATAATAAATCAAATTCAAATAAGCTTAAAATCCATCAAAGGATGTTGAGATAGATAAAATCAAAACTATTTGAGAGAAATATATCTTTTTTGAAATCATTTAAAAGTCACATAATTATAAAATAAAACATTTACTTTGAAAATATTCTTATAATATTTTAAGGGAAGTTTTGACGATTTTATAATGGCGGAAAATAGCCGCACCCGCCGTATAAGTTAAAAAAACATTCTTACCTTAATTTTGTCGAAAAGGTTAAAAAGGACCTTGTTTGGAAAACGACAGAAAGATTACTTTATAAAAATCTTATAAAAAGTCAAAAATGGTATAAATGACTTTAAAACATATTCTTTAAATTAGTAATAATGTTTTGAAATGCATTTTTAAGAAACATGGATGTGGATGATAAAGAGGTCTCAGTAGATAATTATGTATAAACAACCTCGGATAATGAAGAGATTGTGAAATAAACCCTTACCTTGTACTTTTCCTTATTCGATGGTATGTTAACCTCCTGTATAATAGTTAAAACATTGTTATTAAATTATACAATAATCATATACATTAATATGATATCATATATGATCTTTTAATATTGATTTGTTAATAATATCTTAGTATTATCGTCGTTTCGGGTGTTAACTTATATGTTTTGTTACATAATCCATGTTTGTTATGGATATGTTGTATCTTATTCATATCCAGAATGATATAAAGTCCTTAAACATTATTTTTAATCATCAAATGAGAATTATTCTTGAATGGATACAATGGGGAATGAATCTCATCGCGTTCGTGGAGATGGTAGTCCGTACATACGCACGAGCGACAATATCATTCTTTTGATATTAAAATAATATATAATTGGATGTTATATCATATATACAGAATCATTATCATTTTATATTTATTATTTAAATGAATTACACATCATTATTATACCCATCCAAATAATAATGTTTTGAATAACAATTACACCATGACGTGGAGACGGTAAGGCGTACGTACGCACGTATGGTGACATGTCATTCAAAGGATGGATAGAATACTAAATATGGTTGTAATATGTTTATAATAACATCATAGTATATATAAGATACTGGATTTATTATTTTATAATGGTAATAACAAAGAAAGAAGAAGTGTAAGAAGAAAGGAACTTGAAAGAGGGTGGTGAAAACATTACCTCTTCTTCGAGTTCTGCCTTTTGATTTGATCAAAAGGGCTCCTTAAGTTGGCTTTCTGATCAAAATAAGGCCTCTAGGTTTAATTGAGGAAAGTTGAGAGAGTATTTGGGCAGGGTTTTTCTGAACCAAAAGGCTTTTAATGTGTGAATTAGTGAGAATGGTGAGTGCCCTTTTATAAGAGAGGTGAGTGGCACCTTTGGAAAAGCTAGAAATATTATTTTATAATAAATTCATATTCGGTTTCTAATGGCTCAAAAGTATATTATTTAAATTTTAATATGGTTATAGGTCTAAAACCACTCAACCAATATATTTTAGACAGGTTTTGGTCATTATATTAACCTTATCTTTTAGTTTTAACTCTTAGTTAATTAGATTGACATTTACCATGTCACTTTGTATTTTTATATTATATAGTTAATAAACTTACCATATACATCCAAGCGACCCCCAAGTGGTATATTAATGATACACCTATCATGATTTAAGTCTCTTGGCTGAACCTTAGATTTTTAGGAATTTAATATCAATTAATAATATAATATTTGTTTTAAAAACTCTTTTATGTCAATTTTGACACTATTGGGTATTTTGTTTTTGATAAATTTATAACAGAATTATTAATTCAATAAAAATTATATAAACAATCCTAATATGTCATATTAACCTATAAAATTATTGTAATTCATAAAAAGTCTCAAATTATATTTATTTGGGTATTTATAATATCAATTATCTTAATCTTTCATTAATATGGTAATTACTGCATCATCATTGTATCATAAATAAAATAAATTATTTAATGTCTAAAAATTATAAATAAACTAAAATTATGTAGGAAATCTTTTTATATTTCTAATTAATATTTATAGTTGAAAATATAACATATATAACCCTATGTAAAAATTGTTTTTGTAAAAGATATATGCTTATGTCATTTTTTTATTTACTTTAACTTAATTAATATAAAGTGTCCCTATCACCTGCAAGTGGCTCCATGGGGTCCCAAAATCGACCCAAAGATGGACATGGTCGGAAATGTATCCACCAATAAGGTTATGACACATTTTAGGGTAATTTATTATTATTATAATATTATTTTTTACCCTTATTTACCGGATTTACCCTTTAACCATGGTAAATAAAATATTTACCGAAGTAATTATTCAAAATGTCTAAAAATAAAAGTTACCTATTTACACAATTTGGACATCTTGATTCCAAATATGGAATACATTTTTCCAAATTCAAAACACAGAAGTGGCAGAAATTAATTTAAAATTAATTCCCGCTGTCAAAACAAAAAGCGTGTTTTTAAGAGATAATAACTATCAAAATATTGACACTTGTTTATGTCCGGTTTAAATGTGAAATTATGTACAATGACCAACATTGTATTAAATGGTAAAAATTTATTCTAAATATACTTTAAAACTACTCAAATTCATAATTTATCACTATTAATTATTTCGATTAAAAAAACATTATCCGAAAAGTACCAAAATTCCATCCTAGGATAATTTCGATATTATGAATCCAAAAATAAAGTCCATTTTGAAAGATAAAATTTATAAAATTTCAAAAAGTGGGTATTACTATTCATAATGGCTACTTTTATTGGTCGCGGCGTGTTAGAATCTCGAAGTTGTGCACAACACACGCTACTGTATTATTCAAAGAGAAGTGTACCGTGGAAGCTTGAGGTGTTACATTCTCCCCTCCTTCAATAAATTGCATCCTCTCAATTTGAAATTATTTTTCGAAAATAAAAGGTTGAAAATGGAAAATACCTTTGGGAAAACCCACATCGGAAATTAGGTTAATAAAATTTAGTCTTAATAAGAGTAAAAGTGAAATGAAAGGGTCACCACCAAATTATGATCTCAATTAGGAGAACATTGGTGGAAATTAAAGGCATATAATTGGATGAAAAATGTAAATATTTATAGCTAGTTATTGAGGTCATCAATCAAAAACAAGTGTAAAATTGAGGGCCATAAATTCATCAATCTATGATCATTTAAAATACCATCGGTTCAATAAAACATATGGTATTAGGATAACACATTTTTTGTTTTAAGATCCCTTCACTAAAGTATAAGAATTAATTTCTTAATAGAATAAGAGAAGAAGAAAAATATATACTTGACAAGTAGAATCCCATCCTTTAACTAATTTCTACCACAAACTCATCTTTCACTCTAAAATATAATAGAACTTAAAAATTAATATTCTATTTATCTTATTCGTATAGGGTTAAAAAAATGAATTTGTAATTCATCTACCAGAATTTTTTTAAAAAAAGACTACATTATTCAATCCAGGACATCATTTGGGCCAGTGGTAGGTGATACACCCTTGTCGCCCTTCGGTTGTGGGTTCAAGTCTCACGGCCTTGCCGGATGTGACGGGTTGCCGCCCTACCTATGGGTTGTTCTTTTTTGGCAATCCAAAAATAATCTCAAACTAGAATTATCCAAAATACTTCTGTCCAAACTCACAGTCCATAATTTATAAGGAAGGTAAACACAATGAAGATACTTTTTTTCCGCGTAATAACATGTGAACACCTTCATCATGTATTCTTTTAAAACACTGCTATATCCTGAATTAACATAAAACCTTGTTGATTACATTCATGATCCCTTATTCCTTATAGAATACTAGATATACTCCTTCTGTCCAAAAATGTTGTAAACTCCAACAATGAAGGAATATAAAAATCATTAATCAGTTTCAAGGTAATCAAGAATATCCAATATAATTTATCCAAATCAATCCTGTATTATTCCAAAATCACTACCTCGGTATCAGAACCATATTGTGGTTTATCTTTCTCTCAACCATATATTTTCCAAAAATTTAACCTACTATTGAGTCACTTTTCTTGGTTCCACACAATCTCAAGTCCTTAATGAAATAGTACTGTAGTACAATCCTTATATACTCCATAATTATTATAAACAGTACATTGTTTATACAACACTGAAATGACATAATTCTCAAATAACAACATAAGAACCCTAATCATTCCTCCTCATCTTTGGTAGTATCATAACTTGATTATTATACAATAGCATCATTTGGGGCATACTCTGATGATTTGGACATCAGTTTGCATAGTGTCCCAGCTCCTTACAGATGAAGCATTGTACATTTGAAATCTTTTTCTTACCTTTGCAGTCACGTACATGGTTTCCTTTTTCTACACACTTATAACAAACTCTCATTCCTTTCAGGTAAGTTCCAGGGTGTTTCTTCCCACAGTTATCACATATGGGAAAATTCTTCTTTTCCCTCTTCCCTTTATCCATCTTTCTCTCTTCCATCCTTTTCTTTTCATGCTTCCCTTCAAAGCCATAGGACTCAGAGAATTATTTACTAATATTGTTAATACATGATAATATTTCTTCATGTGTTGATAATACATGGGTGAAAATTTCCCTTCTAAATGTTGGCTTAATACCGTGAAATATATGATCCTTCTTACTCTTTGGATCATATGTATTTCTAGAGTTCACATTCCTTCTACTCAGTGCCATTTCTATACAATATCATAAACTAGGTCAGTTTATAAATTGAAATAAATAATTCCAAACTTGTAAAATACCTAATGTAAATTGAACGATTTATGAATATAATCCATAATAATAAATATGTTTTAATTGAGGAAGTATATACTCATAAACCCTTCATAATGGCTTGTAAAGAAAATGAGAATTATCCTGAGCATATCCCTCAGGAGTATCGTAACCAAGAGTGCAGCAAGGACCGTTGTCGTGCACCAGTTCCCGTTCGAGTCTAGCTCAAAGCGTTGTTTTCAGGTTTTACCCCTAGGTACATCTGTTCCAGATCCATCTCTACCTTCTCGTATCCAGACAGGGATGTATTTCTCGGAAAACTCACAAAATCTCTACAATACCAAAATTCTAGGAATTTATTCTATACTAATCCTCAAAGTCTATCTTAGGGCTATGTGCTCTAATTAGAGTTTATCTAAATCTAGCTTCCATGGTTTGTACTAAACTTCCTCTGATACCAACTATAATGCTCCGACCCCAGTTACCCAGAGTCAGTGCATTATTACATAACATTGACATGATCACAAGAAAGATCAAATCTCAAAAGACCGATTATTTTAGTAGCCTTGGAAACACTAGATATATTCATAAGTCTTACATTACATAATAAAAATGAAAACTACAAAAACATAGTCTCCATAGTCCACACTCATATCCCCACATACTATCCCTGTAGGTCATTCATAAAATACTTCTTCACATCCTAGGAAAAATAAAACATAGAAATGGGTGAGCTCAGATGCCCAGTAAGGATAACAATATAGCGGAAACTTTCATAAATAAACATAAAACTTTAAGGAAATGTATAACTAAAACAAAAGCCTTTTAAACTTGAACTTAATCATAATATAGAAAAGATAAAATAAAATAATGTCATTTACTTATTCACATGGATATTCCACTAATCGAATAATCACATGCAATATCAATAATCACTTTCATAATGATGGAATGCATAATGTCAGACTATCATAATCACATAGTCAAGGCCTCGTGCCAAGACTACAAATAAGATTTTGTAAAGGCCTCGTGCCAAGACACTAGTTTGTCTCATGTGACCTACCGATGCATCTAGGATCTATAGCGGGCTCCAACCATCACTTATTAAGTCCAATGCATTCCCCATATGAATAGGTTTAAACATAACATAAACATTCGTATTAAAACTAGCATACTAAATGTCAATACTTTCTCCATAAACCATGAATGGTATAAAAATAACACATCCACATTCAAACATATCACAAAACCTTCAATACAATATGGAAGTTTTGTATCATAATAAATCAACTTAAAATAAGCTTAAAATCCATCAAAGGATGTTGACATAGATGAAATCATAACTATTTGAGAGAAATATCTTTTTTTTAATCATTTAAAAGTCACATAATTATAAAATAAAACATTTACTTTGAAAATATTCTTATAATCTTGTAAGGGAAGTTTCACTGATTTTATAACGGTGGAAAATAGCCGCACCCGCCGTATAAGTTAAAAAAATTCTTACCTTAATTTTGTCGAAAAGGTTAAAAAGGACCTTGTTTGGAAAACGACAGAAATATTCATTTATAAACATCTTATAAAAAGTCAACAAGGGTATAAATGACTTTAACCCATATTCTGTAAAATAGTAAGAATGTTTTGAAATGCATTTTTAAGAAACATGGATGTGGATGAAAAAGAGGTCCTAGTAGATAATTACGTATAAACAACCTCGAATAATGAAGAGATTGTGAAATAAACCCTTACCTTGTACTTTTCCTTAGTAGATGGTATGTTGACCTCATGTATAATAGTTAAAACATTGTTATTAAATTATACAATAATCATATACATTAATATGATATCATATATGATCTTTTAACATTTCTTTGTTAATAATATCTTAGTATTATCTTCTTTTTGGGTGTTAACTTATATATTTTGTTACATAAGCCATGTTTTTTATGGATATGTTGTATATTATTCATATCCAGAATTATATCAAGTCCTTAAACATTATTTTTAATCATCAAATGAGAATTAGTCTTGAATGTATACGATGGGGAATGAATCTCATCGCGTTCGTTGAGACGGTAGTCCGTACGTACGTAGGAGAAACAATATCATTCTTTTGATATTAAAATAATATATAATTGGATGGTATATCATATATATAGAATAATTATCATGTTATATCTATTATTTACATGAATTACACATCATTATTATACTCATCCAAATAATAATTTTTTGAATAACAATTACACCATGACGTGGAGACGGTAAGACGTACGTACGCACGTATGGTGACATGTCATTCAAAGTATAGATAGAATACTGAATATGAATGTAAAATGTTTATAATAACATCACATTATATATAAGATACTGGAGTTATTATTTTATAATGGTAATAACAAAGAAAGAATAAGTGGAAGAAGAAAGTAACTTGAAAGACGGTGGTGAAAACATTACCTCTTCTTCGGGTTCTTCCTTTTGATTTGATCAAAAGGGATCCTTAAGTTGTATTTCTGATCAAACTAAGGCCTCTAGGTTGAATTTAGGGAAGTTTAGAGTGTATTTGGGAAGGGTTTGGCCGAACCAAAAGTCTTTTAATGTGGGAATTAGTGAGAAGGGGGAGTGCCCTTTTATAAGAGGGGTGAGGGGCACCTTTGGAAAAGCTAGAAATATTATTTTATAATAAATTCATATTCAGTTTATAATGGCTCCAAAGTGTATTATTTAAAGTTTAAGGTGGGTATAGGTATAAAATCACTCAACCAATATATTTTATATAGGTTTTGGTCATTATATTAACCTTATCTTTTAGTTTTAACTCTTAGTTAATTAGATTGACATTTACCATGTCACTTTGTATTTTTATATTATATAGTTAATAAACTTACCATATACATACAAGATACCCCCAAGTGGTCCATTAATGATACACCTATCATCATATAAGTCTCTTGGATGAAACTTATATTTTTAGGAATTGAATATAAATTAATAATATAATATTTGTTTTAAAAACTCTTTTATGTCAATTTTGACAATATTGGGTATTTTGTCTTTGATAAATTCATACAAGAATTATTACTTCAAAAAAAATTATATAAATAATACTAATATGTCATATTAACCTATAAAATTATTTTAATTCATAAAAAGTCTCAAATTACATTTATTTGGGTATTTATAATATCAATTATCTTAATCTTTCATTAATATGGTAATTACTGCATCATCATTGTGTCATAAATAAATTAAACTATTTAATGTCTAAAAATTATAAATAAACTACCATTATGTAGGAAATATTTTTATCTTTCTAATTAATATTTATAGTCGAAAATATAATATACATAACCCTATGTAAAAACTGTTTTTCTAAAAGATATATGCTTATGTCATTTTTGTATTTACTTTAAATTAATTAATATAAAGTGTCCCTATTACCTACAAGTGGCTCCATGGGGTCCCAAAATCGACCCAAATATTCCCATGGTCGGACATGTATCCACCAATAAGGTTAGGACACGTTTTAGGGTAATTTATTATTATTATAATATTGTTTTTTACTCTTATTTACCGGATTTACCCTTTAACCATGGTAAATAAAATATTTACCGAAGTAATTATTCAAAATGTCTATAACTAAAAGTTACCTATTTACACAATTTGGACATCCTGATTCAAAATATGAAATACATTTTTCCAAATTCAAAACACAAAAGTGGCAGAAATTAATTCCCGCTGTCAAAACAAAAAACATGTTTTTAAGAGATAATAACTATCAAAAGATTGACACTTGTTTATGTCCGGTTTAAATGTGAAATTATGTCCAATGACCAAAATTGCATTAAATGGTAAAAATATATTCTAAATATACTTTAAAACCACTCAAATTCATAATTTATCACTATTAATTATTTCAATTAAAAAAGTTTTTTTTAATAAAAATTTAGTAATTTTCACTATTCATCAAAATATAAAAGTTATCCAAAAAGTACCAAAATTTCATCCTAGGATAATTTAAATATTTCAAATCCAAAAATGAAGTCCATTTTAAAAGATAAAATGTATAAAATTTCAAAAATTAGGTATTACTATTCATAACAGCTACTTTGATTGGTCGTGGCGTGTTAGAATCTCGAAGTTGCGTACAACACACGCTACTTTATTATTCAAAGAGAAGTGTGCCTTGGAAGCTTGGGGTGTTACAGTCGTGATCCCCCTCCCTAAAATCTTGAGCTGACCCCCTTTCTAACAGCGATCTCGACATGTCTTTCCAGTCGCATCAATTGTAACCGAGTTTCAGGATTATGAATGCGTATCTAACATCGAATTTCCTCTTGAAAACCATGTAGATTGTATCTAACGTATTGTGGTTTCGTTAGCCATGAAATTAAAGCCACCAAATACTTGAACTACTCGATATACTCCTGGGAATATCCCTGTCATCGTATCACCACTAGATCTCTGTATGAGTTTTGGACTGTAAATCCATTGAAATGTTCTATGAGCTCCTATTTAAACAATTTCCATAATAAATCCTGGTGAACTTCCTATAAAACAGTAAACCAATGTATAACTACTCCCTCTATGCCGACCTGAGCTAGCACTAATTTTTTTGATTTTTTGTAAATATGGGTTTTAAATTTTTTTTATGGAAAAGGGATAGGGTTTGAAATATTTTTAAAAATGGGTCTCCAGATGCGTGAACCTCATTCACGCATCTTCGGTGTAGAGAGATGCGTGAATGGGGTTCACACATCCTTCATCCCATCTTCAAAGGATGGGTAAACCCCGTTCACACATCCGGCCGAGAAAATCTATAAAAGGGGGTCTCCCTCCCCCCCCCCCTCCAATTTATTCTTCTCCTCTGTATTTTGCTGCGAAGCCCTGAAGAATTTCTTTCTCAACAAATTTTTACTGCTTTTAAAAAGGTAAAATTTATATTTAAATTTTCAATTGTTTAATTGTGTTTATTTATTTCATTTTTATGATTTATTTATTTGATTTTTGATATGTAGAAACTAGTGTTTGTGTGTATGGTTTATTTATTTCATATGTATTGATGTGTAAATTGGTGTCTTTTGTATGATTTAATTTATGAACGATGTGTTTCTTGTATGAATTCATATTGAATGTTTAGGAAAATTAATTATGTCATGTCTAAAATGTTGTATGAATTCATATTGAATGTTTATGAAAATTAAATATGTATCATATTTAAATTTATTAAAAAATATATAGAAAAATTTTTCTGTTAATGGTATAAAAACAGTTTTTATAAATAAAATTTTTAAATTATATTAGATATAATTAAACTTATTAAATATAAAAGAGGTGTAGATATTTAATATTTATTTCATATAGTAATAGATATAATAATTATACCCAAAAACATGGTAAGTTGTGTGATGACTGATCTTGAGATGAACGACCGATGCATAATTGAGATTATATGTCTTGTTTTGTGAATGTGGTTATTAAATTTGTAATAATTGCTTTTATTTTTCTGTATTGATGACATGTGAGTCATCTCTGACTAAGTATGTAAGGACCTACATGTCCACTTAAAAAAAAATTAGGCATTTCATACCCCTATACCCCCTCACATGCATGCGAGTAAATTTGTAATTAAAAGGAAATGAACAAGAGGTGTCCCTGAAGAGGCGTCCCTAGAGAGGTGTCCTCAAAGAGGCGTTCGAGAACAAGAATTCAACATGAGGCGTTGCTATTTTAAAGGAGACTAACAGTTGTTGAAATATTTGATAATAGAGACTCCATGAGTCTACCCATAGGTTTTGGTTAGTTTATCGAATAATGATAAACTAATCATAGGACTCAAGATCAAGTCATGATTAATTATTCATAACTAGTTAAAATATATAATGTTATATTAAATAATGTAAATTATTGATGTAGTATATAATATTTTATTCATTATTTTTTATAGGTAATAATGTCTGTGCAAATATATTGCAATGGTGAGACTATTTATATGGATCAGGGATTTAGCTATAGTGTTCCACCTATCAGAGTGGTAAATATTCATGGTTGTATGACATTGGATGAAGTTCGCAATAAGATTTATAATCTGTTAAAATTGAGGGCCGATCAATCCATTTTTTCAATCACATATCGACATCTATAACATCCTGAATGTTTTTAGCACACCGAGTACCCTTTGGTCGATGATGATGATTGGATGGATGCATCTTTATTATTTAGAAAGTAGTGTGATAATGGTTTGATGGAGTTTTATGTGGTGATTTCTAATATAGATGTGGTGAAACTGACTAATACAGAACCATGTTTTGTGAGCTCTGTACAAGTTAGTCCTTCACATCAGTCTTTTTCATTGCCTCCTCATTTGACTCCAGTAATAGAAGAAAATTATGAAGAAGATGATCAAAATCTAGAAGGAAATGTAGATGACATCCCTTTGTGTGCTGATATAGTGAATGAAAATTTATCTGAGGAAGAAGAATCTGGGGAGCCATCAGGAGATGATGTGGGTGAGGGTGATGTAGGGAATGAACCTTCTATGGTTCCTTTGAGAGATGTGGGTGAGGGTGATGTGGGCAATAAACCTTATGAGGTTCCTTTGAGAGACAGACATCCACGACATCCACCAGTTAGTGGTAATCATCCTTCAGTATTAAGTTCCTTATTTAAAATAATGTCTTGTGAACAAAATTTTGATTGGGATGTCATTACACCAGCTTCTGGATTCCATGGAATTATAGGGAATAAGTCTGCATCAAATGATAACGTCATCTATGTCGGACAGGAGTTTGAAATTAAATTGGTCATGAAAAATGTGATAAATCAATACCACATTGAGTGACATTTCACATTTGTGGTTGATTAGTAAAAGAAGAAAAAATATATCATTCGTTGTGAAAAATATGGGCAAGAATGTAAATTTCTATTAAGGTAAATATTTGATAAATTTTTTTCATGTTGGAGGATAACTAAATTAGAAGGGCCACACACTTGTGTGCATCCAAGATTTTTGTAGGATCACTCTTCCCTTGATTCAGAGTTTATATCAAATGTTATTTGTGAGATGATACAAACATGTAAGGATGTTCCCATTTCCCTTATTTAGGAAAGAATTCAACAGTTGTATAACTAAAAGATATCATATACCAAAGCATGGAATTCGAAACAGAAGGAAATTGTAAAAGTGTATGGTGATTGGGATGAATCTTATGCTATGTTTCCAAAACTTATGTAATTGTTATCTCTCAATAATCAGATTGTTTATCAGTTGGACACTGTTGAGTATGTACCCCCCAATCATCGAGTTGATCAAACAAAGGTGAAGTTCAATAGGGTTTTTTGGGCATTCAGGCCTTGCATTGCTACCTTTCCCTATTTTAAACAATTTATTAAAGTCAATGGCACTTTTCTGTATGGCAATTATATAGGTGTTCTACTCATTTCTTCCACACAAGACGGTAATAGTTCTCCTCTACCACTTGCTTTTGCTATTGTTGAAAAGCATAATTTTGAATGTTGAAGCTGATTTTTGGCATGTGTACGTGTTCATGTCACACAAAACCATGGAGTGTGTCTGATATCTGATCACCATCGAGTGATTATAGAGGTCATGGTTAGTGATGGGGTTTTATGGACTGATCTGAATGCTTATCATCATTATTTCATTAGACATATTTCAAGTAATGTGCATAATCATTTCAGAGATGTTTCCATAAAGAAGTTGATCCTCAAGTTGGGTATGTTTTTCTATACTTATTTTTTTAAAACAAAATTTATTCTCCATTTTAATATATTATTCTCTTATGGTTTCAGCATATGAGCCCCAACAAGAAAGTTTTGATCGATTCCTTGAAGATATCTGAACTGCTAATGAAGATGTGTATGAATATATGATGCAGATTTCAAAAAAAATGGTCATTAGCATATGATGGTGGTAGAAGATATGGCCATATGACCACTAATATAGTAGAGAGCATAAATGGGGTCTTCAAGGGTGTGTGAAACTTCCGATCACAGGGTTAGTGCAAGAGATATTTTATGGATGTGTTCACTACTTTATTGACCGGTCCCAAAAGGCCTATCAGAGGATGGAAAATGGAATGCGTTTTATACAGCATTTCCAAATTGATATTGATCCGATACTGAATGAGGCTTCAAGATGGAATATTCTAGCCTTTAACAAGGAAAAGATGATCTTTCAGGTAATATTTTTCTACGACCGAGCTACATGCACTAGTGGTTGACTGTTTGTAGTGATGTTAGATAACAGACACTGTGATTGCAGCAACTTTCAGGCATTTAGATATCTGTGTGTACATGTTATCGTAGCTTTTGCTTCATTAAATATATCATGGGATCCATATGTTGATCCAGTGTATCACATAAGCACTTTGGTTAACTGTTATAGTGCAGCTTTGATGCCTGTTGGTGACTTTCATTCTATCTCATTGCCTGCTGATCAGCTGACCATCATCCCTGATATTTCCAGGTTTCATAATTTGGTTCTATTTTCATTTATAATTTTTTCAATGTCTGTTGTTTTTTAAATTATTGTCTTCATACTACTAGGTTACGACCCCGAGGAAGACCAAAATCAAGTCGAATCCGAAATGAAATGGATTGGCCTCAAAAACGAGGATGGAGAATACGATGCAGTATTTGTCATACAGAAGGACATACTCGTAAGAGATGTCCCCAAGTGGTAGCACAGAGATCCACATCTCATCATCCATGATCGAGTTTGTGTATTGTATCATGAATATGTATATTTTGATTTTTATGTGGTGGTTTCAGTATTGAATCCTTTTATTTCTGACTTGATCTATTTCTAACATGTTTCAATTTTGTTTGTCTCGTTTTTTGATTCTCTAATAAATAATTTTGTGATACTCAAACTATTAAAAAAACAACATAGAATGAAAATGAATATATCATACTTCCACATGTAACAAAGACAGAAATCCACACACAACAAATGAAGTATAAATCAAAAATATTAACACAATCATTTTTCATTTGATTGTTCTAGATTTATTTAAATAACAGTTGAAATTTTTTATTGAACCTCTCATACCACATGCACCAATGCATACTACCTTGAGATTATATGAGAAAAATGACATATCACGGATACCATCCATATGATTATCATCCCTATGAATTCAAGTATCTTATGGGCCACACAAAAGAACTAGCTCATGGAAGCCCACATGCAATGCTTAGAAGACCTATATAGGTTTTAATTAATATAGACCTCATAAATATTGAATCTCAAAATTAGGTAATATGGTGATTTATTTATTGAGGTGATTGGTCAAGTAATAAAAACATTAATCCACACACAACAAATCAAGTATAAATCGAAAATATTAACAAAATAATTTTTCATTTCATTGTTCTAGATTTATTTAAATAATAGTTGAAAATTTTTATTGAATTAAATATAATAAAGTAACGATGATATCATTTGTGAAGATGGCAGATTTTCCATTGCTCGCATATTAGGCTACTCATGTATCATGACTACTTTTAGAGGGATTTCTAGTGACTCCGTTTAGTGTACACAGATCTCACCATTTCCATCATACCGCACCACCTTCCACTATCATCCCTCATCTTTGTCGTACTGGATTCTATGGCGTAGCGATGTGAGACTTCACCTTTCTAAATCATCATCTAATTGCTGTTCTTGTAGAGATATGGAGGCCAGAGTCGCATACATTCCATTTTAGAGAGGGGGAGATGACTATTACCCTGTAGGATGTGGCCATTATGTTGGGTCTCCCCATCGATGGTGTGGCTCTGACTGGCTGAGTTGGAGCAGATTTGTCGGAGCTTGTTCATAGACTACTGGGCATAGAGATCCCTGATGATGGTAGGACCATCGTTGGTGGTCAATTATGTATGCCTTGGTTAGAAAAACACTTCACACAGTTAGTAGAGGATGCTAATGAGATCACCGTGCTGCAATTTTCACGTGCATATATTTTGAGGTTGATCGGTAGCACGCTTTTTGTTGATAACTCCACTACTTTTGTACATTTGATGTATTTATCTTTTTTGGAGGATTTACACGAGGCTGGACGATATATATGGGGCTCTTCTTGTCTAGTATATACAAATAGGGCGTTATGTAGCGCATGTCACATCGATAAGATGCAGATCACAGGATGCATGGTTTTTCTATAGATGTGAGTATGGGAGCACATCCCCCATTTAGCTCCACATGCTCATGTGGCATTACCAGTAGATATTGTAGCAGAGGCTCTGCATGGACATTGGTATGTTATTACTTACTTATACTATATAACTTAATTATATAACTTTATATTAAGAAATGTAAATATAACAATATTATCTACAGGTGGAGTCAGGCACATCGACATTCAGATTCCCCCAGACACGACGTCCACACCTACAGACTTGTGCTGGATAGCATTCGACCACACCATGTAAGTGATTATTATTTATATTGTTAAATATTTATTCTTTACTATACATGTATTAATTTATTAATTGATTATTTATTTATTTTCTTTCAGATTTTATAGATGTCATATACTGATGTTATTATCTAGAGTCATCCACCGTAATGTACGACGATGCTTTCTATTGGCTCCTGTAGAGTTCCATTGATTAATTTTCATATAGTCAAGTGGCATCAGACCGAAAGAGTTATGAGGCAGTTCAGATTCTTTCAGCCTGTTCCTGACCCTCCCAGTCAGTTAGATTCACTGCATTCCCTGAAGATGTTAGGGAAGAGAGATTTTGATTAGAGGAGATACCACGCCAGATATATTGATTTATGGGATAGACGATAGGACTTACAGTTGCGAGGGTCAGGGACAGTGTGTTTTCATTTGGTGGATCATATGGATTATGCAGGTTGGTACTACAGGTCCCCAGTCAAATTTCTAACACGACACGGATGAGGCTTTCATGAGCTGGTATACATAGTTCTTTCCACAATTCAGTGGAATTTTTATTCATATTACTTAACAACATAATTTTTTCGTAGGATGTTCATATATGTCATCTATTACACATGTCTGATCTAGTAGAGCACACTGTATTTGACCCAGCATATTTTCACACCCTTGTATCACAGTTGATAACTTCGATGGACGAGATTTACCATGGAGTTTTCTTTGATCCACCACATGCTGAGGAGGCTGTGGAGCCTACTGAGTCTCATATAGATGTATCAGGGGTGACGACCCTATTATGGATCTTGTTGTTCCACAGGAGGAGGATGTTCATATTGATCAGTCATATGCTGCTATTCCATAGGAGGAGGGTGTTCCGCATGATCAGTCATATGCTCCTCCAGCTTCTCAGGCTCAGCCATAGGTAGATACATACATTGACTGGGTTGAGCTCGATTCTTTATTATAGACATCCTCAGCACAGCAACCATATTCTTTCCATATTGGTGAGAGTTCCAGCCAGCCTCCACTATCATTAGATGCAGGACAGGGTACAGATAGTGAGATTATACATCCACCGCCTATCACACAGGAGGATGTGGGGGTGGCAGCTGAGGATGATGTGCAGCATATGCCAGAGCACAGATAGAGACGGACACGACATGTACGCGTCCAGTATACACCTGGTTGTGGGATAGAGGAGCATACATTCCAGAGGCATAGATTTGGTTGATTTTTTATTTACGATACATTATTTATGTGCATTACTATTATCATTTATAGAGTTCTGATTTTTTTAATAAGTGTCTTACTATCATCAAATTATCTTCCAAAATTAATAATTTCTATTTGGTATTCATTAATAAATATTAATACTCTAGATGAAAAGATTTGTTAACATCAATAAATCTTGAAAAATAGTATTGATCTTGATTATTTGAATCCTAAAATCATGGAACATGATTCTTTGTTTAAAAAAATTAAATTGCATGAAGAATAATTTCAATTAATAATGAATAATTGTGAATATTAGATGATTATGATTGAAGATAAAAAAAAGAATAATATGATATGTATGGAATTAGAAGTTTATTTGGCCAATTTTGAGAAAATACATATTCAAACTTTTTAAAATGAAACATGTTTTACTGGTACACAATCTTCATTGGAGGATTTTACTGTTAAAATACCTCCATCATGTGATAAAATTATGGACATTATGAAAAAGATTTATTTCATATTATTCTAAAATAAGAAACAATCCTTAAGAGGGTTAAGAATGTGTTATCATATGTAAGAATAAGTATTGAATAAGATCGTCCTTGGTGAAGTTATATAAGACTTCAAAACTGATGTTTATGAGTGTTTCTCTTTAGGGGGAAGTAAATGAAGAAATATTAAATTAATGACAGAATTAATATATCAATTAGAATCAAATCTAATTACTATAGAACATTCATGAAGATCATGTTATAGAAATATAAATGTTTTTCGAAATCTCTCTTCCTTTTTTAACAAAAAAATACTGAATAGAAAGGGGTTGTAATTGAATTAATCAAATACATAAGAAATTTTTACTTCTAAATAAATGATGATTTTTTTAACCTTTCTGTAGTATGTCTGAACGGGGTTCACACATCCTTTAGAAACTTCATAAAGGATACATGAACCCCGTTCACACATCTACCGTTGTTAGGATGTGTGAACGGGGTTCACGCATCCTTCAAAGATGGGATGAAGGATGTGTGAACCCCATCAACGCATCTCTCCGCACCAAAGATGCGTGAACAGGGTTCATTCATTTAGAGACCCATTTTTTAAAATATTTCAAACATGATCCCTTTTCCATAAAAAAAATTAAAACCCATATATACAAAAAAAAACCTAATTTGGTCTCCTCTATCTAGTTAATTTGGAAGTATAGCTCAACATGGTTGATCCATCCACGTTGGTTTGTTCCATCGAACATAGATAGTTTGATGGGCCGAACAACATTCACAATTTTCATTTTTAACACTAGATGAGATCCATGTTCCATTAATTTCGTTTTTAGTCCTATCATGATCACCCACTCCTGATGCTTGTTCCCTTGACTCGGCCAAGAGATCTAACGAAGACACCTTAGTCTGTGCTAGTAATTTTTTCAATCGGTGCACCAAGGATTCCATTGAATTTCAGAGCTCTACTGAATTAGATGTTTTTAATTTGAACGTTCACCCGACATCGTCAGTCCATTCACTGTAGATTCCAGACATTCCATATGTTGGTTCAACCCTTCCAATTTCACTTGAAGCCTCGTCTACATTACCGACGTTGTGGACCTTTGACACTATCTTTCAATGAAAAAATATGACATGTTAGACCAAAAGTGATAAATCAACAAGGGATAGAGATAATCGATCCACCCAAGGATGGATTTCTTTGTATGTATTACTCAATTGGTACCTAAAATACAGAGTATCAGAAAAAGGAAGAAGTATAAGAAATACACGTGGAGGAATTCTTCCACCCAATCATAAGGCTGACTCACCCCAAAATAGAAAATATTCCCACATATTGTTTCCCCACTTCCCTACCTAATGAAATTCTGACCCCCCCCCCCATGGGCCCCGTTTCCCCTTGCGTGAGTACACTTTCCACACGCCTGAGAAATCCCAAACAATGTTGTTGTTCCTGTTGCATTCCCCTCATCATCAGAGCTATCATCAGAGCTTGTTTCTACCCTTTGAACTCCCCCTGAGTCGGACACATTTTCTTTGTTGTCCACCTCACATTATACACTGATTCTGTGAAAATTATGTTCATTTGATGTTGAAATCTAATCATTTTTAGTCACAATCACATCAGAATTGTCAACCATTTTGCCCAACCATTTTTTGTCGCATCGATATGCCTTACTCTAGGATGAATATCCAAGAAATACCCCTTCATCTTCACATGTTTTGAACTTTCTATTCTTCTCTTTGTTCAGTAAGAAGCACTTATTTCCAAATACTCGGAAGTATTTCAGTGTGGGATTTTTCCATACCACATTTCATATAGGATTTTGTCTTCATTTGGACATAGAAACACCCGATTGGAGATGTACATCGTTGTTAAGACTACTTCCTTCCGATATTTTTCCAATAGGGATTTTTCAATGAGTATAGTTCAAACAATGTGGTTAATGATTCAATTTCTTCTTTAAACAACTTCATTTTTGTTGAGGAGTTCTCACCACTAATACTTGATGTTGAATTCTATGTTTCTCCATATATTTATACACTTGGATATTTTTAAATTTTGTACCATTGTCAGTACGAAACTTTTGAATTTTCACCCAAGCATTCTTTCAGCTTCCCTTTAGTACTGATTGATGCCCTTGTATACTTCTGTCTTATAAGTAATCACTATTAACTAAGTCATCGTACTAAAATCATCGACAAACAAAGCAGAATACCTTTTTTTATTTTACTCTTTAGTATTAATCGGCCCACAAACATCCACATTTATTTTCTCTAAAACTCTTGTTGGCTTCCCTATCTTTGGATTGTATGTCTTCCTGATTGTTTTCCCTTTTTGACAAGAGTAAAATGTATGTGTATTGTCACATGTGAGCTTGGGAAATTCACATGATCCCACGGTCTTCATCATAGTTTCTAAAGACCCTTGGCTTAAGAGTCCAAGTCTCTTATTCCATAGATTGATCTTATTTGGACAACATTTTGTTGGTTTTGGTGTATCCCAATCCCCTTTGGATGTTGTTGGGTTGAATTATTCCTTCCTATATTGCATACCAGGCCATCAACTCCGCAGGTCAAGTTCCGTGGTGAGCTCATTGGGGGCTATAGGGAGCAAGTACCCCTGCTCTGGGGGTCTAAGGTATGAAGGTCCTCAACCCATTTTTTTGAGGCACCATAAAAACTTTGATCACTATAGCAAAGCTAATCGATCGACACCGATAGGGAACTGTAGCAGTACAAAATTTGGCACAACTACTATAGAAGGTCAGACTTTGGAGTCAATAGTACTGTAGCTCTTTGTACTTCCAACCACCAGCCACTGTATCTTTTTTTTTTTACTTGGGTGGTCACGAGACTGTAACGACATAGACTTCCAACCACCTTTCACTGTAGCAATGTGGACTTCCTGTGCGGTTGGTGGAACAGTGGATTGTCTTCCTCCTTTTGTAGCCCATTTCAGGCTAGGGTTTCTTGATGTTAGAAACTCTGATTCTCTCTTTGTAATTATGCTCTTGAAATATAGTGAAACTTCTACCTCTCCATGATCATAGGGATCATTTCCTGAACCATGTAAATCTATGTGTGCAAGATCTTATTCTTCTTTTATTTTTCTATTTTACTCTTTTTTGAATCATTTCTTTCAATCATTGTGACTCCTAACATTTCCACATCACATGAACCAATTTTATTCACTGATCGGATACAGATTCGCTTTGCTTTTTCATCCTTGAAGAACAAGCAAGCCATCCTATAATTTAACAGTGCACCCTTTCTTTCCAAATTCCACATCATGTCATGAGTCACACAGGTGACTCACACTCAACATATTGCGGATAAATCTTCTTACCAAGAGCACATATGTCTTTTGAAGATATTTTTCACCAACTTTGTCCTTCTCGAAGCTAATGATTTTGAGTCCATTGTTTTCAAAATGAACCACTCCACCTTTTTCATATTTTATGTGGGTAATAAGATTTTTATTTCTGGTCATGTGTGTGGTACATCTGATGTCCAGAACCCATAAGCTGGATCATTCTATTTATCTCAAAGAAACTTCTAAAACATTTTCTTTATCAAACCATTTCATCTTCCTCCATAACCATTTAGAAACTTCTTTGAAATATTGATACTCCTAAAACTCTTTTGGTTCAGCAATTTCTCTTTCATCTTGCAAAATTTAAAATCTATTTTTAGTTTTCAATATGCTGGACGAGGTTCTCTACTGCTGATTTCCTCTCTTCTGAGTCTCATGAGACACCTCTCCTTGTATCCTTGAGGAACAATAGGCCGCCTTGTGTCCATATCCTTTACACCCAAAACAATAAGCATTAAAATCATAAGAATATGACGAAAAGGTGTTTTCCTTTTTTGGTGGTGTTGCTCTCTGAAAAATATTTTTTCAATGGAGAAAACATATTGGGTGTGTTCCAATTTTCTAAAGCAATAACACATAATATTTGATTCCATTCTCCCATTTCTCGCCACTTTACAACCAATCCTTTGTACTTCTCTCAAATTATCTTTTCGCTTGAGAGTTGATTCTTGTGGCCTAGCATAAGGCATGACTGCCTTCTCTATTTGATCATACTTTGAAACAGCTTTGTTTTTAATGCACTACACCCTTAGAATGATAATATGCTCTTCAGTGGTTACTCCTGAGACTTTCCTCAACTGGGATTGGTTTCTTTGAGCTACTCGATATCATGTTGGACATAAAGAGTATTTCTTGTTCATCACACTTACGTTGCCAATCCATGTTTTCTTATTCTTCAAGTTCTTTGGTCCTATTGACCTTTTATTTCACTGTATTGTTCAAGCCTTTAATGATTTTCACTTGTTCCACCACTTTGATCTTGAGCTCCACTTCCTTTCCTGAGTTTCCAGAAATTCCAGATTTCAATTTTTCAATCTCAACTTTTATTTCTGATTTCTCTTCCTTTTGTTGCATATTCAATTTTGAGTCATGAACAACTACATTTTCCTTCTTATTTTTAGCCCTCCATTTATCAAGTTCTTTAAGGCCTACCAGAAGCTCAACTTTCATGTCAAATATTCCCACAACATCATCATTTTTAGCATTACTATTATCAATTTTTGGTCAGTAGATATCAACCACTAAAACATCTTCACTATGTTCCCTACAATCTTCAACTTCTTTCACTTTAGACTCTTCTGAACTTATCTTCATTTGATAAAAAAAATTATTCTTTAAGAAATTTCAATGCGTTTTTCTCTTGCTTTTATCATCTTTAAAAGACTTCTTCACAGATTTTTCATTGTCGTCATCTTGAAGGTTTTTAAAACACTTAACAGCGAGATGACCTAACTTGCCACATTAGAAGCAAGAAAGTGGTAGCTTGACTTTGAATTTACCTTTTCCCCTCTTAAGGTTAGAGGAAAAAAATACCATCACACCATTGACATCACCTTCATCTGGATCTACTTTAACATAGAGAGTATTCATTGCCTTAAATGTAATTTCCTATGAGTTTTCCTTCACTATGGACTCATTGTCTTGATTTCTCATTTCATATGAGACAAGTGTGATTTTAAGGTTTTATAGTGATACATCATTTGGATCCTTGTCTTTAAGAACTAACACTTTAGCATTAAAATATGGGGGAAGTCTCCTAAATATTCGTTTCACGATCTTGGTATCATCAATATATTCCTCAAGTCCTCACATGTCTTCAATAAGAGCATTTAGATGATTGAAAAACACATCAATGATTTCGGCTGAACTCATCCTTTGGTCTTGATATTTATTCCATTCAAAATATTGAATCACCTTCATAAATGTTCAAGATAATTTTTTCATGACATTACCTTGGTGTTGATAGGGCTGGCCAAATCTCCCCCTATTGCATTGATCACCTTTGCATCCACATCCAATTCTTTGTGGACTCTTTTTTTGATGTGACTCTACTTTCCATTTTTCTGAATAATTATTTTATACACTTTCATTCCCAATGATCTGAAGTATTGATGCATTATGTTCTTCCATAACTGGAAATTGTTATCTTTGAAGATTGGTATGCCTTTGTGATTCACCTTCATTACTACTTCCATGATTCTATGAGAGAAAACTTCACCCTAAAAACTTTCCATTTCATACCACTTGTTGGTCTATTATAAAGGGAATTACTGTTGGGGTGAATCAAGGCAACACAGATTTTAACTCTTTAATTCTTTGATTACGATCTTGTTCTCTCAATGCAAGTAACACTTATATTTTCTCCCTTACTTTCTCTTAAGACGAAATGAAAGCAATAAATGTCATAGATAATTTTACTTGGTTCACCCTAACTGGGACATTACAAGGAGCTTGTGATTGAAAATGTGTGTTGTTCGCCAGCGAGCAAGGTTTTTGGATGGGCGGTACATGTATAGTGCCCCTTCCTTGATGTCTGAGTCATCGGTAAAGTTAGTGAGGGCTCAGGCAGTGGAGGTTCCTACAGTTGTTTCAGAGTTTCTAGATATTTTCCCATAGGAGGTTGTGACATCACCCCTTTGACGTGATGTCGAGTTTGGAATAAAGTCACACCCGGGTGCTATATGGATTTTGACAACACATTATTAGATGATGCCCTCAGATTTGAGCACCCAGATTGATGATTTGATGCAAAAATATTTTATTAGGCCTAATGTGTTGCCATGGAGAGCTCCAGTTTTGTTTTCCAAGAAGGAGGACATTAGTCTGATGTTGTTTATAGACTGTCAGAGACTAAATCAGGTGACTATCAAGAATCATTACCCTCTTCTAAGAATTGAAAATCTCTTTGACTAGTTGAGGAGGGATAACTGGTTTTCTAAAATCGATCTGTGGTTTGGATATCATCAGCTGAGGGTGAATGAGATATATTATGAAGACTACTTTTCAATACCGATATGAGCACTTTGAGTCTGTAGTCATTTTTTTTAGTGTTCATGAATGCACCACACCAGTTGTGTTAATGGGTCTCAAGAACTCTGTATCTCGTGAGTTCCTGAATCAGTTTGTAGTTGTGTTCATTGACGACATTCTCATACACTCGAGATCAGTGGGGAAGCATGTCGAGCACCTGAGGATCATTTCTCAGACTCTTTGACACCGCCAGTTGTATGAGAAATTGTCCAAGTTTAAGTTCTGGATGCGAGATGTTCATTTCCTTAGACATGTGGTGTCCCACCAAGGAGTACTAATGGATTCGACAAAGGTTGTGGTGGTTGTTTCTTGAGCAGCACCCAAGAATGTGGAAGTGGTACGTAGCTTTCTCGGTCTCATGGGTTTAGAGGTTTGTGTTTAATTTCTCTCATGTTGCAGCCCTATTAATGTCCCTAACTAGGAAAGAGTGAACCTTAGTTTGAATTGATTAGTGTCAGACAACGTTCAATTACTTGAAGGGGCAGTTGATCAGCACCCTAGTTCTTCAGTTTCTTGAGGGTGTGATGTTTGAGGCATCCTGTGATGCTTCTATCTTGGGTTTGAGATGTGTTTTGGTGGAGTAGAAGGCGGTGATCTCCTATGGTTATGGATAGTTAGTCCCCCATGAGCGTAACTACACCACCCATGATCTAGAGATGGTAGTGGTGTTGTTTTCCCTGAAGCTGTGGTAACATTACCTCATTAGGGAATGCTTTGTGGTCTTCACGGATCACAAAAGCTTAAGGTATATCTTTTCTCAGTGTGACCTAAATAGCGGGGGTGGATAGAGTTCTCCAGGATTAGGATTTTGAGATCTCCTATACACTATGAAAGGAAAACATTGTAGTAGACATGCTAAGTAGAAAGTCACAGGGAGCCATTCAAGAATCTGAGGATGCCTGAAGGGCGATGGGGGATTTGGAAGCTTTGAATCTTGGAGCAATGGAGTTTGATGGATGATGATACTTGTTCTAGATGAATATATAGATCGCTTTGTTGCAACAATTGTAGTCTTAGTGGGGATACTTAGAGACATAGGTGATGCATGATCAAGTTGTTCATGTTGATGCTCTAGAGTTGTGGTCAGAGAATGACCAACACCGGGTTGTGTTCCATGGAGGATTTTCATCCCATTGGTGATGCATGGGGTATTCCTCTGTTAGTTTCATAGGTCCCCTCTAAAGGTTAACCCCTAGTGCATCTACAATGCATCGTGGCTCGAGGAGACAATTTTGGTGGCTGGGAATGAAGCGGTCAGTGGTGGAATTTGTGGCACAATGTCTGGTCTGCCTATTGTGGAAACACTGGGAGTCACAGTGACAAACGATTAGTAGAAAAGTAAAAGGGAAAAAAGAAGGAGAAGGAGAACATGGGAAATAGAGATTTACATGGTTTGGGAAATGATCCCTACAACCATAGAGAGATAAAAATATCACTATAATTTGGGAGCACAATTACAAGGAGTTCCTCAGAGTTTCTAACACAGAAACCCTAGCCTGAAATGGGATAATAAAAAGGAGGAAACACTATTCCACCAACTTCAAAAAAAGTCTATTGTGCTACAGTGAAAGGTGGTTGAAATTTTGTATCACTATAGTGTCACGACCACCCATTTCCAAAGTGCTACAGTGCCGGCAGCTGGAAGTCTACGGAGCTACAATTCCCTATTGGTGTAGTTAGTCAGCCATGCTATAGTAGTCATGCCAAAGTCCACATTGTTATAGTTCCATGTCGGTGTCATCCAGTTAGCTCTGCTACATTTGGTCAGAGATGCTACAGTGCCGCAAAATGTGGGCAGGGGCCTTTGATCCCTAGACCTCCGAAGTACAGGTGTGTTTCCCCTACAACCCCCAACGAGCTCACCGTAGAGCTTAACCCGCAGAGTTGTGGGCTAGTGCGCAGTATGGGCTGCAAGCATTCAGCCTAACATCATCCAAAATGGATAGATGATTGTGGATTAACTGACGAAGTCGATTCACTTTCTAGTGATACATTAATCGAGTATTGTGGATGTTGTGAAAGATGGTATGTGGATGATCTGGTGGGACTTCATAGAGCTCCAAGGACTTTCATTTTTGACCAAGACCATTGTTTTACTTTGTGAGTATAGAGGGGATTACAGCATTCCTATGGCTCTCAGTTAAGTCTTAGCACTTCTTTCTATCCCCAAACAGACTAACAGACGAAGTATATCATCCAAATGCTGGAGGATATGTTGTGAGAGTTCATCTTGGATTTCGGTGGATCATGGGTGAAACATCTATCTTTGGTTGAGTTTACTTATAATAAAATCTATCACTCATCTATCAGTATGAACCCCTTTGAGGCATTGTACAGGAGGTCGTGTTGATCCTCATTGAGTTGAACCAAGATTAGGGAGGAAACATTCTTTGATCCTGATATGATACAAATCATGATGAAGAAGATTCAGGTGGTTCGTGAGAAGATGAAGATGGCGCAGAGCTACCAGGAGGCTTATGCCGATCAGTGGAGGAGGCCTTTGGAGTTTGAGATCAAGTACCATATTTTTCTAAAGGTTTCCCCTTGGTGTGGACAATGGAGGTTTGGTTAGGGGAGCAAGCTGTTACCCCAATTTTTTGGACCTTTCGAGGTGTTGAAGCGTGTTGGCTAGGTGGATTATCGGTTGGCGTTACCTCTACAGTTGGAAAAATTTCATGATTTCCTCCATGTGTCCCAACATCAACGGTATTTCTATGATGATTTCGATGTCATTGACTGAGGTATAACAACCCTGGTATTTATTATACCTTTAAACATGCTTTATTACATAAAATTTCACTTAATACAACCCAGAAGATCGATAGGTATAGTTTCTTTAGGGCATAGGAACATTACATGACAACTTAAGACATAATATACAACATATTTATTAAAAACTTCTTTTACATGACCACAACATTCTTTCATACTTAGCATTTCATGGGATAACCTGAGGACATACATAAGAAAATGATGAGCTATAAAGCCCAGTAAGGGAGTAAACAAGGCATAACATGAATAATACAATACATGTTAGGCGATATACATTTTAATGGAGCATAATATAAATAAGAACATAAATGCATGATATATCATGATTATTATAACATAAAAATGTGTCAATAACTTAAAACACTACATCATAAACATAAAGGAATTAGGTAAATCCCTGTCCCAACACGGTGGACAAATTTTCAAAAAGGAATCAGGTAAACCCCTGTCTCAACATGACTTATCATGATACTAAACATTACCCAATGCATTAGAACACTATCAGGGTGCACCCTTCATGAACATTTTAATCTCATCCTTAAGTGTGTCACATAGATTATATAATATAGATTTATTCAACATAATAATTTATTCCATGATAAAGGAATGTGGAATAAATACATGAAATCCTATAACCAATAAGTATATGTGCATAAATTTGAATACCCTTGATAAATAAATGAACATGGTATTCACTACACGATGATTTTGGCATGGAAAATCGCGATGCAATTTTGGAAGCCTAACGACGTGACATAAAAATTAATAAAAATGGTTGTTGAGAGAGAAAGGGGTCTCTCATCATATTTACATGAAATGGATAGTAAGGGTTTAATATAAATACATGTCTCAACATAAGTAATTTGTAAATAGAAGGCGTAATATAATAAAGAAACTTAAAGAAAGGGGAGAAATAGAATAACTCTTATGAAATTTAGGCATGGTAACGGGTGTACATGGGAGGGATTAATGAGAGATAAAGAGGTATCCCATAATACAAACATAATAAGGGAAGTATGGTATAGGTTCAAAAACATACCCCATAATTTTTAATTGAAAAATAAAAGGGTATAACAATATAAGGAAACTTGCACAAAAATGAGAAAGGAAGGAAAGTGGGGATCCCTTACTTGGATGTATGATCCCAAAGGCTTGGGAGAGGATTCTTGGGAGCTTGGAGGCACCTTTTTAGGACTCTATAGAGTGGTGAGAAGAGTTATTATGAGCTTCAAGGAGTTTGAGTGAGTATTAATGGGTGATTGGGTGAGTTTATATAGAAAAGGAGAGAGAATTCTTTATTATTTAGGTTTTGGACACTACACACTAAAATATTCAAAACCACAAACAAACTTATGGTTTTTTCCCATGGTTCCTATACAAGGGGATTGAAAAACATTATTTTATAAGTTCAAGGGCCTAAGACATTAAAATATTAGCTTTTCTTATGCAGAGGTGAACCACACCCTCAAGGAAATGAATTAAAAATCATAAAATATATTATACATTTTGGAGGATTCACTCAGGCATTATAAAATAAGTCAAATAAATCTAAAATCACATTATTTTAAAGTTAAAACATATATTTGGTCAAATATCCATTTTATGGTATTTATTACATCAATATTGGGTTATTATGATGTCATAAAACACACAATATATTTATATATTATTTAATTTTTACCAAACAATTCGACTCATAAAATTATGAAAAATTCACCATTAGATAATTTAGACATCCTGATTTCAAAAATAATATTCATTTTATCTAAATAATTTTCTAAATATGTGAATTTTCAATTTTAAAATGAGAACCGATATTTATTGAAAATTGATCGATTTTAACAAAAGTAGTTTTTAAATCTTAATAAAAATTACACTTGAATTCATAAAAATTTTATAATCATAAAAGTAATTTGATAGTAATATTTTATTAAAATATTAATTATTTCAAAAATTCATTAAATCCTTAAAATAAAATCTTTAAAAATACACTTTCTTTTTTATCGTATAACTCTTATAAAACTGATTACCTAATCATTTACAGATAAGGAACTGATATAATAATCATTTATAAGAATTGTTTTTATAATATTATTAATAAAAATAATATTTTAATATAATAATGTATATTTTTCTCAAAAGTACCATTTTTACCCAAAAAAAATCAATTTATCAAATTTATCATTTTTTTAAGAAAGACAATTCCCATAAAGGAATTGATGGAATAAGACTTTTATTTATAGAAATGGATTACACAATAAGTAACTAATACCTTGTTACATAACCCCTTATAACACTCACATAATACCTAAGGGTAAGGTGTGCAATGGTGATAGACTCTTGGGGCGGCCCGTATAACATCACCCAGGTGATAATCTCTATTAAATTGAACTTCTCATGTAGGCAATTCTGTTTAAGATTAATGTATTGAAGTTTGGCTTGGGTTTGGTCAAGAGAGAAGCCCAGTGATGCTACCTCCTTTCTAAGCTCAGACAAATGAGCTTAGTACGGTCTGAGTCTACTGGATGAGTCCATTATATTCTTTGTCTGTGTCGAAAGGATTTTTTAAAACCTTATATTTATATTAGTTGTGTGGTCACTATTCAACGGCTATATCATCAATGGTAATGATACTTAATGATCATTTAAACCCAATAATAAAAAAAGTGCATGTGTTTTCTATATCCATAAGACATTAAAAGAAAAATAATTTTATTCATAAATGATGAGGTCATTACATGAGGGGAGTTTGATATCAGGGATAACGCGACCTTCATGGAACAACCGATTGAGATTCAGTACCATTAAGAGTAGGTGATGCGAGATTGTGTTATCCCCTTGGTTAAAGTCCTTTGGAGGCATGATGGTCTATAGGAGAGTACTTAGGAGTGGAAATCATAGATATGCACCCAATACCCAGAGTTGTTTGTTCCTTTATGTTTTGACTGTTTTGATGTTAGACTTTTGTTATGGTTTGACTTCTTGCTGTTATGTTTTGAGATTTCATTGTTATGTTTTGAGGTTTGGTTTCACCTTTGTTTGAGAGGCATCTCTAGAGTGAGTGTTTGGTGGTTTCTGGCAGTTGGTTCTTGCCTTTCCTGGTTGGTTTTGATTCCCAAGGATGAGAATCGTTTGAGAGGTATCTAATATAACATTCCATACCCTTTAATCTTTTTTGTAAGTTTTGTGTGTTGGAATCCTTGGGGTGAGTTTGAGGAAGGTAGAGGAGGAGTTGGAGTTGAATCTGTAACTACAGGTGGTCATTCACACTGTGAATCACTGGTTCATGGTGTGAATGATGCTTCGCAGGGTGTCTTCGCAACTTGGGAGACCTGGTTTCTGGAATTTTTGTTCAGGAGTAGTTCGTAGCTTTAATTGTTCACGGGGTGAATGTTCATGGTGGAATTTTTGGTGGTTATGTATTTTAAAGTTTCATGACATGAAAGACTATGTTCATGACATGAAATCCCTCCTAGTTTTGTTGGATCGAACTCCTTGTTTTTAAGTGGATGTGAATCGCGTAAGGTTCACGATGTGAACCAGCCATTCACGCTGGGAATGGAACGATTTCCAAGATGTCTATATATTCCAACCTCCCTATGATTTCCCTAATTCTCCCATTTTTTCTCTTGAAGTTCAGGTGATTTTTGGATCCCTAACAGACTTTTATCTATGGTATTCATCCTTGGCTTTCGGAGATTCGATATCAGTGATTTTGGGCGAGTCCTCTTTCTCTCCAAGTTCTTCCTTGTTTCTTCGAAGGTATCGCAATGTTTGTGTTGTTTGGAGTTGGGGTTTTATTGTGATTTTAATGAGACATCACCACATTTCAAATTGATTTGAGGATCCCTTTTTTGGTTGTGGCCCCGCAGTTTATCCTCTCTTACTTTGGCTTTACGTAGCGAATCAAAAAGATTATTTTGATCTAGGATATTTGATTTTTGTCCCTAATTATGTGTATCTATGAGATTATCATACTTGTGATTTCTGTTGGGTGAGTGATATGAATTGACATAATGAAGATAATAAACTGAACTGATGAAATTGAAGGTAATGGTGTGATGCGCATGTAGTTTCTGGTTTTCTTTGATATTGTTGTTATTTCATGATTGTCACTTGTTATGGAATTATGCCTTATAGTTTTGGTTTTATTTTATAATACCCTTTAAATGGTACTTATCCGATTAATGAAAAGACTAAGTTGAATATGCAAGTTCTATACTTGACTTGATGTGTGCGGCTTGGTGGTCTTGGTTGTTTGTGGCTTGGTGGCCTTGGTTGTTTGTGGCTTGGTGGCCTTGGTTGTGATGCGGTGACTTGATGTGGTGGTTTCTTGGTGGTAGTTTGGTAGCAATGTAATCATATCAACTTATATAATAATGTGGTAATGGTTAAATAATTTTTAGTGAAAATTTAAATTGATAATTAAATGGGTAAAGTTTGGTGGTTGAATTGTTAAATTAAATAATGGAAAATAGAACCCAGGTTCTGGCCCTTTGTGTGATGCTTGTGATTGGTTGTTCTACATTAGAGGCAGTGCTTGGTGGCACGATATTGTTAGTGTACTGATAATTATTGTGGTGGTGGTGTTTCTATGAACCCATAGGCATGGGATTGTGTGAGACTACTATATAGCTACATTCTCTTGTGTTTTTCTTACACTCCCCACCTGAGTCATATAATCTTACCGATACTCAGAGACCCTGAGGGGTGTTTTTCCCTAACATCTAGAATGGGGAGGATACAGATGACTGAATAACCCCTCCCATGCTCCCCCTTCAGTAGCAACTCTTTGTGATACTGATGGTAGATGATGGGACATATGGTGGGGGTCATGCATAGTAGGGAGAGGGCACGCTATTGATGTTCTACAGGTTCATGATACCCTACTGATCTGGTTGTGTGTTATGATATATGTGGTTGGTGCCACAAGATGTGATATTCGGTTGGCATTATGAGACATGATAAATGGTTGGTGAAGTCATTGGTGTACATAAAAGAAATGAGAGTAAAGGGTGTCTTCACATTGGGTGGGAGCAGAAAATTGGTGGGGGAGTGGTTGTGAGATGCCTTTATCTACATTGTGATATTACTTTCCTACTCTTGGATGTGTTTTTTTGTGAGAGAGCCTTGGTGAGGTTGGGGGGAAACTAGTTCACCTGTATAGGTGCTGATTAGTTTTGTTGTTTGTTCGCCAAGACATTAATATGTTCTTTTTACTTTTACATGAGGGATAGTGGGTATAATCCTACAAATTTGGTTATGTGATATGAGATATGTGTTTGGTGCTGCGTGACATGATATATGGTTGGTGTCATCATTATTGGATATGGAAGAGATTAGAGTAAAGGATGCCTTCAAATTGGGTGGGAGTAGTAAATTTGTGGGGGAGTTGTTGTGGAGAACCTTTATCTAAATTCTTATGATATTACTTTACTACTCTTGGATGTGTTATTTGGTGAGGGAACCTTGGTGAGGCTGGGGAAAAACTGTTTGACTTGTGTAGGTGCTAGTTAGTTCTATTGTTTGTTCACCAGGACATTAGTATTCTCTTTTCACTAATGCATTAAAGACATAGGGTATGATCCTATTGAGTATAAATGTTATTCTCACCCCACGTATATATATAAATTGTTTTTCAATTTTCCATGAGGATTTAGGTAATTGGGTTGGATAGTACTTTCTCTGAGCTTGGAGTCATTACGATTGCTGCCATATGATTCTTTTGGTATTATTTTATTTTGGAGGCATTTGTATCTTTTTTATATTCATGCATTGTGAGTTTTGGTTGTATGGGATTTTGGTCTATTTACCTTGCATGGTGATTGGATGGTGGTATTTTTTATATTTTTCTAGGATAATTGAGGGTAACATCTCCCGTATTTGTGTGTTATATCCTCAGTGTTAGTCGCTAACCCGAGACCTACTAGAGGTGAGACACGAGGGTCACTCCTCTTCATTGTTGGCCCAAAAGGGGAATTGTTGGAGGGAGAGGGGGGTGGGGGTCATGACAACTACACTTCAACCCCCTCGACTGTCATACAACCCTGTCCAAAAATTGTCACAAAACATTAAAACACCGTGAAAATTGACACAAGATAAAGCAATTCAGGAATGAAGAATAAAGAAACACAGAAGAAATCAAAAGAAATGCAAAAAGAAATTAAATCCCAAGAAAAGTAAATAGGAAGAAGAAATCATTTAAAATATTCTTTGGAAAAGCTCTACATAACTGAGAGCAGAAAATAATCTCATGAATTATCTTCATATTTAATATATATTATTAGACTCATCCACCAAAAAGGAAAAAAAGTAAAAGGAGATGTAATTTTAAAATGTGCACCATTGGGAGCATGTCCGTCTAACAGGTAATTCCAACAAGCCAAGGGCTCGGGCAACCGATGGATAGAGCGATGTCCCACATGCCCCTATAAGGCAACCAATGGGTAGGGAAAACCTATGATGGCCCTCAAGTTTCTCTTCTTCCACTATAGAAACTCTTATCTGGCTTCACTCTTGATTGGAAGCCCCGGTAGCTGACCTCCCCGCCTACCCTTCCCCACCTCACTCCTCTGCCCCCCCCCAACGTTGTTGGCCAATTCCTGAAGTGTACTGAAGGTGAGTGGGGAGGTTTGGTTAAAATCCCCCCATATAATCAAGCTTGTTGTTCTATAGTCTAAAGACCTATGATTGAGATATAGAATTAGATATTTTTGTTTAGTTTGTCTGAAACTATTTTCTTTGTGGACTGCTGCATGCTCCCTTTGTGCTTAGTGATTTGTCTGTACACACTCATTATCACATGTCTATTTCATTTTATAAATTAAATTTGACTTCATGATCGAGTGATCAATATTTCATAAAATAAATTTTTTATTTACATGCTCAATTTGATCTTGCATTTCAACCATATGATTTTCAATTTTTCATTTTTGAGTTTTCATTTTTTATAAGAAAATGCATTCATAAACACCAATATTATTTCTACATAAAATCTTATTTTTAATAGATAGAAAAATAGTTAATTTTTAATACTATAATAATGTAGATATTTATTAAAAAAAATGTTGGGATTTATTTATTTTTTGAAAATATTTATTGTTCTAATTTTATAAAAATACATTTGAAAATGTTTTATATTACATATAGTAAACAAATGTGTTGGACTCCTCTAGTTTTAATGCTCACAAATCATGTTTAATATTATTTAATTATATTTCATTATGTTTATGTATAATCTTAATCTATTATGTTAAGTGTTACTTCACAATATAGGTTGCACATATTTGACCAAGTACGAGTCACCGTTAAGATGAACTCACAGTCACCGGTTAGAGGAATCACAGTCACCGTTCAGTCTGTAAATCAGTAAAGTATGTGTCATCATTGTAGTAACCCACCAGTTCGGAATTTTCACAAAGGACCAGACACCGTTGATATGGACCAGTCACAGTTGTAGTGATCTACCGGTTCAAAATTTTCACAAAGGACCAAACACCGTTGCATCGACCAACCGTACAAGAATTTTTGCAAATTCTAAGACACCATTCCTAAGACACTGCTCCTATGTCACCGACACTGTTCAAAGATAAAGGACAAGTCACCACTCCTGTGGAACCGTTCCAAACATATTCATTTATTTTTTTACCATTTAAATTCAAAATTATTACTAATGACTATATTTGAGTTCTTTATTAATACTGATTTTCTTAATGATTTTTTTTGGACAATATTAATGACCTTGTCTGTAGATAGTATGAGGTATGAGGTACCTTAACGTGATAGAGTTCATACTCCTTATCGGCCCCTGTAACATAAAAATGAAAACACTTGAGAATAAAAGTATGGGTATGCGATCAGATTAAAAAACACACAAGATCAAGCAGAAAAGCTACACAAAAAAAGAATGGTCATCCTGCTAGGTGTGGACAAGGAAGAACTTACTATGAACCAAAGTGAAAACATCCTTAAAGAAACAAATCCAAGTGAAGAGGAGCTTCTCACCCCTTTTGAGTGTCCTACTCTGACCAACATTTGGTATGAGAGGCTGTTTAAAAGCTTTTTCAAACATCTTTTTCAACTGTGATTTTAGTTGTACTTTTAAAGATCTCTAAATTTTTGTTAGTTCTAAATTTTTAGTTCTTTAAAAATCTAGTTCACTATTTAATATAGATAATAGAGAGGAAGGTTTTTTTACCAATAGACCTCCCTATTTCAATGGTAATAATTATTCCTAGTGGAAAATAAAAATGAAAATTCACTTAGAAAGTATGAGGTTTGATATTTGGATTGTAATAGAAGACAAATATGAAATAAAAGAAACTCCAAGAACTACCTAGAGTGAAGCTGCAAAAGCTACTTAAAATAATAACTATAAAGTTATGAATGCCCTATTTTGTGCTTTAGGCGATGAAGAATTTAATATAATATTTTCTTGTAAATATGTTTATGAAATTTGGAATACTTTATCTATTTCAAAAGAAAGAACCACTAATGTTAAGGAAATGAGACTCAACACATATACTATTAAATATGATAACTTCAAAATGAATCCTGATGAATCTATATTTCAAATGTATCTCAGGTTCAATGAGATTGTAAACACTATGATCAATCTGGGAAAGACTACTATAGACAAAGAAAAAATCATGAAAATCCTTAGATTTTTACCAGACAGATGAAGATGAACCTCAGTGTCAATTAGATAATCTTGTGATATCAGTAAGTTGTTAGTCAAGTAAGTGATAGGTAAGCTGATGATGTATGAGGAAGAATTTAAGGTCAGAAAGGAAGAGGATGATGAAGCAAATAGAAAGTTAGTGGTTTTCAAAACCACTACTTCTAAACACAAAGAAAATGAGAAGGCATAAACTCATTCTGATAGTTCAAGCAATGAAGAATCACTATAAGGCCCCAGCCTTAAACCTTACTTAATCTTGAGTTATTACAAGATTACACATTGAGGATCTTTTCGGGTTTAGAGTTTTAGAGAATTAGATCATAAAACTTGCATTACATTCCACATATAAACAAAGTGGTTACATAAAGATAGTATTCTTCATTCCCATCAATGGAAACACATTTAAAATAAAACATGGATTATTTATTGACACATCCTTGACTCTACCATCTTATCATGTACCTTTCCCTTGACCTATGAAAAACATTTCAAAAACTTGGGATGAGCATAAAAACTCAGTATGGGTTATAAAAAAAACATGGAAAGGAAACATGAGTTCATATATACATAAGAATGAAATCAAACTTTACCCATAAAACATAGGCACTTTAACATTCCTCATAAAATCATGAATAAATCATAGAAATCATAAGACATAAAGGTAACTTGAGGCATTCATAACATTCTTACGTAGGGAGTAACCCTCTTGGTAACGTTTGGAATACCAATCACAGTATATTCCCTAAAATCTCTTCGTAGAAACCTTAACGTTTCACTCCTTCGCGTTACCCAATGCATTGGAGAGCTATAACGGGCTCACCCGCCCTTAGTTTATCACGGAACCACCCGTCTTCATAATAATGCCCAAGAACCATAACATAATCATATCACATAAAACATGCATAAAGGAAACATAAAATTTCCACATTTCAATCACGAGATATCAATACAACACATTGATATAAAAACATTATGAAAACCATTTGCAATACTAAAATAAAAGAAAAGTAAAACATGGTATTTATTTTTCTTTTAAAAAGAAGGTATGGCTTGTAGAGGAAGCTGAAACTCAAATAACGGTCACAACGGTGGAGAAGTCGTTGTCGCCGCATACGTACGACCAAAAACATTCCCTTTTGTCGTTTAGTAAATGCTTCGTATAAAAAAGATTCCTTTCGAATAAACGTAAAAGTCAAAGGGGTTTATACACCGTATAAAAGAAAGTTGTGTATAAAATAAAATATGCCTCAACGAAAGGAGATTGAGACGAAGTCCCATACCTCGTATCCGACTTGACCCGACCGTTATTTAATATCCTGAATAATAAACTTGAGTTAATCTCTACTTGCTTATGAATCTTTTTCAAGTTCATTATTCCTTTTATACCATGTTATGAACATCATGTAATCAGTTAAGTTAATAATGTTCATTTTGTCGGTATTTGGTTCTTAAGTCAAAAATAGACTTCTTACACTTACATGTTGTTAATTTGGTCAAAGGTTGATTATATCCAGAATGGTATTCATGATGTAGATATCATATATGTCATATATATCCAGTACATACTTGCATTTATAATATTACATAATCATTTAGAGGTAAGAAATGAAATGCACCGTTCATGGAGACGGTAAGCCATACGTACGCATGAACGCTACTTTCATTCCTATTTCATATTTTATAGAATGGAATCATAATGATATAAAGTTATATTATAATTCCAGTATAATATCATATATAATATCATAGTTCCATCCTTTATATGTCCCACATATGGTATTTAACGAATCAAATCACTTTGAGGGGGCGGTAGTCCGCACTTCCTAAAATGAAGATATTGTGTTTACCCATAATGGAAACCATAAAGGTATGCCCAAAATGAAAAAAACATAAGCTTAAGGAAAACATAAACATATTATATATCATATATAAAAATATTGACATCATAATGGCCACCTTTTAAGGTGTTAAATGAGTATTGAACAATCATCGTTTCGGGAGGCAGAATTTCGCCATCCACGGAAACCGTATGTTCTTTAACCATTTTATGTAGTTGTGTGAGTGTGTAGCTCAAATATATCTTATAACAACATCCTAGTATATTTAAGATACTGGTTTTGTTACAAAAGAAGTAAATAAAAAGAGTTTAGGGGGTTGGAGAAGCAAAATAAAACAAATGAACATGAGAGAATGAATTACCTTTAAAAGTGTAACTCCTTTTGATTTGAGCCTAAAGGCTTCCTTTGAAAGGATTATGCCCAAAGGGAATCCTCTAGGATGAGGAGAGGTATGTGTAGAGAGTAAATGGGCAGGGGTTGGCCGAGCCAAAGGCTTGAGTAGTGTGTGAAATGAGGTAGAGGTGGGGGCCTTTTATAAGAGGAGAGGAGGGGCACTTTTGGAAAGTAAAGAAATATTACTTTATTTGAAAATGTGTTTCGGTTTCAAAAGGTCCCACATTGATATAATTCGTGGATAAGGTGATAAGGGTTCGAAATACACCCATCCAATAAGTTTTGGACATGTGTAGTTTATAGATTTTACATTGTCTTTCCATTTTATTTAAATCGCCAAATAATGATGTCATCGCTGCATCATTATTATGTCATAAATAATTTAATTTATTTAATGTCTAAAAATCATAAAAAAAATACTATGATGTAGGAAATCTTTTTATCTTTCCAATGACTATTTATAATCAAATATCTGAGCTTTATAACCCCATGTAAAAATTGTTTTCCTAAAACATATTATGTTTGTGTCATTTTTACTTTTACATTAAATAAAAAGTTATTTATGTCATTTCCCAACCAAAATGTCTCCATGGGGTCCCCAAGTTGACCCATGGCTTGTCTTGGTCGGCCATGATACAACCAATAAGGTTGGGACATGTGTCTAGGTCATTTCATATTATTAAAGCATTATTTATACCTTAAACTACACTAATTACCACTAATCGCGATTAAAAACTTAATAAGTTACTATTCACCAAAAAATTATTTTAATCTCATTGAACCACATTTTACTTATTAATGACAACCATGTATGTCGGATTTTCAAAATTCAATACACATTAGTGGTAAACTTTCATTTAACTGAAAAATCAGTTTGCTTGATTACCACTTAGTGGTTTCACTATTCATCAAAAATTGAAGTTTTTCAGAAAATTACCAAAAATTCACCCTAAGCTATATTTGATATTCCGAATTCAAAAATGAAGTCTATTTTACAAAATTCAAATCATATAAGTCACATTAATTAATTTAATAATTAATTCCCGCTGCCAGAGCAAATAGCGTGTTTTTACAAAACAATAAGTATCAAAAGATTGACACCAGTTTAAGTCTAATTTCAAAGTGAAATTGATTCCAATGACCACCATTGGATAAAATGGTAAAAATATATTCTAATTTCACTTCAAAACCAATTCAAAACATAATCTAATCATATAAATAAATTAGATTAAAAAGCAGTTTTGATGTAAAATGCAGTATTTTTCACTATTCATTAAAAAATGAACATTGTCAGAAAAATACCAAAAATTCACACAAGGTAAATTTTGATGTCCCAATCATAAAGGATAAGTTTATTTTGACAAACATAGTTTATAAAATTGTCAAAATATAGATTCAAAAATGGTTTTCCATCAAAAGGCAGTAAAACAATCTTTTAAGAATATTAGTGTATTCCATGCATAAGATTGTATTTATTTTCATTTTAAGCCTCTATAACACTATCTTAATCATTAATAAACATAGATAAAAATATATATTATTCATTACTTAATTGGGATGTTACATCCTTCCCCCCTTTAGAAAATTGCGTCCCCGCAATTTATTTACTTATCGAATAAATGGGGGTACTTATCCCTCATTGCATTTTCAGATTCCCATGTTGCCTCTTCAATCATGTGGTTTTTCCACAAAACCTTTACCTGATGAATCACCTTATTCTGTAACACTTTCTCCCTATGGTCAAGAATCTGGACCGGTTGTTCCTCATAAGATAGGTTCTCTTCTAGCTGAACTACCTCTGGACTCAAAACATGAGATGGATCTGGCATATACTTTCTCAACATCGAAATGTGAAAAACATTGTGTACCTGAGATAAACTCGGAGGTAAAGCCACTCGGTATGCAACTGATCCAACTCTCTCCAGAATTTCGTATGGTCCAATGAACCTTGGACTCAACTTTCCTTTCTTACCAAATCTCATCACACTTTTCCAAGGAGAAACCTTGAGAAAAACATGATCACCTACCTCGAAAGATAGATCCTTCCTCCGGTTATCTGCATAACTCTTCTTCCTGCTCTGAGCTGTTCTCATGTGTTTCTGAATCAGCTGAACTTTTTCTACCATCTCTTCTACCAATTCTGGTCCCATCAACTTCCTTTCACCCACTTCATCCCAGAAAGCTGGAGTTCGACACCGCTTCCCATATAATGCCTGAAATGACATCATCTGTATACTGGAATGAAAACTGTTATTATATGAAAACTCAACCAAAGAAAGATGTTGGTCCCAACTTCCCTGATAATCCATAGAACAAGCTCGTAGCATATCCTCCAATGTCTGAATTGTTCGTTCTGACTGCCCATCAGATTGAGGATGAAAAGCTGTACTAAAATTTAATTCAGTACCCAACGACTTCTGAAGGCCTTTCCAAAAGTTAGAAGTAAACCTGGGATCACGATCCGATACAATGGAGAGAGGAACTCCATGTAACCTGACTATCTCTTTAAGATACAAACAGGAAAGTTGATCAAGAGAGAAAGTATCTCATATAGCAAGGAAATGAGCAGATTTGGTCAAGCGATCAACAATAACCCAGATTGCATTATTACCTCGAGATGTCTTCGGTAATCCAACAACAAAGTCCATGGATATATTCTCTCATTTCCACTCTGGCACTGGTAAAGGCTGAAGCATCCCTTTCGGTAACTGCCGCTCTGCTTTAACCTGTTGACATGTCAAACACTTCACAGTAAAATCAACAATATCTCTTTTCATTCCATCCCACCAGTAATACTCCCGCAGATCTCTATACATCTTAGTACTGCCCGGATGAACTGAAAACGGAGAACTATGAGCTTCACATAACAGCTCTCTCTTCAATTGTGAATCACAAGGCACACACAATCTCTTCCCAAATCTCAAAACACAATCATTATCAATGTTGAATTCAGGCAACTTACCTTTCTGAACCAGCTCTACCTTTTTCTGCAACTCACTATCTTGCTTCTGTGCCTGCTTGATTCTATCTGATACAGAAGATCTCACTGATACCTGAAACAAAACAGAAGGACTTCCTGTACCAACAACTTCTATGCCAAAGTTCATCAAATCGTTAACCAAAGGATCACGTTCCAAACGCAACATTGTTAATGAAGCATTACTTTTTCGACTCAAAGAATCAGCCACTTTATTTGCTTTTCCCGGATGGTAATGAATTGTACAATCATAATCCTTGATTAATTCCAGCCATCTCCTTTGTCTCATGTTTAACTCTTTCTGAGTGAATATATACTTTAAACTTTTGTGATCGGTATATATTTCACACTTTACTCCATACAAATGATGCCTCCAAATTTTTAAAGCAAAAACAACAGCAGCTAATTCCAAATCATGTGTAGGGTAATTTACCTCATGAGTTTTCAACTGTCGTGAAGCATAAGCAATTACCTGATCATTCTGCATTAGGACGCAACCAAGTCCTTTCAATGAAGCATCATTGTATATAACAAACTCACCATTCCTGGAAGGTAGTGCCAAAACTGGAGCATTCGCCAATCTTCTTTTCAATTCCTGAAAACAATCATCACATTCTTTTGTCCAGATAAACTTAACACCCTTCCGAGTTAGCTTAGTCATTGGACTAGATAACCGTGAAAAATTTATAACAAACCTTCGGTAATATCCCGCCAAACCAAGGAAGCTACGAATCTCGGTTACATTTGTGGGTCTTGGCCATTCTTCCACAACTTTTGTTTTTGCAGGATCAACAGTTATTCCATCTTTAGAAACAATGTGACCAAGGAAAGAAATTTGTTGCAACCAAAACTCACACTTGCTGAATTTCCCATACAGTTTCTTTTCTTTTAAGGTTTGCAAGATAACCCTTAAATGTTTTTCATGCTCCTCTTTACTTTTAGAAAACACCAAAATATCATCAATGAAAACCACCACAAACTTATCCAAGAACTCATGGAAAATTCTATTCATTAAGTCCATGAATACAGCAGGTGCATTGGTTAGCCCAAAAGGCATTACTACAAATTCATAATGGCCATATCTCGTACGGAACACGGTCTTCGGAATATCTGCCTCCTTTACCTTCAGCTGATGGTACCCCGATCTCAGGTCAATATTTGAAAAAAACTGAGCTCCCTGGAGCTGATCAAACAAATCATCGATATGAGGCAAAGGATATTTGTTCTTAATAGTGATATTATTCAAGGCTCTATAATCAATGCAAAGTCTCATAGAACCATCTTTCTTTTTAACAAATAAAACAGGAGCACCCCATGGTGATGTGCTAGGTCTAATGAAACCTTTCTCTAATAAATCTTGCAATTTCTCCTTCAACTCTAAAAGTTAAATTTGTGCCATTCGATAAGGGGGTTTTGAAATTGGCTTAGCATTAGGAACTAAGTCAACAGTAAACTCAACTTCCCGATTTGGTATTATTCCAAGCAACTCATCAGGAAAAACATCAGGATACTCATTTACCACTGGCACATCATTAATCTGAACAGTTTCTTTATTTTCAACGATGTGTGCAAGGTAACATTCATTTCCATCTTTTACAAGTTTCTCGGCCTCTTGATATGTTATCAAAAGTAAGGGTTCATTATTGTAAACAAACTGAAAGTCTTTCTGAAAAGAAACTTCTTTAGCTCTACATTCAATCTTAGCATGGTAAATAGAGATCCAATCCATACCCAGGATAACATCAAACTCTACTAGAGGTAGAACAATAAGTTTTGCAAGTAGGTTCTTTCCACAGATAAGGATAGGAAGATTCTTATAAATTCTTTTTGCCTCAACATTTCCCCCAGGTGTTTTTACCAAAAGTTCAGGAGTCATTTCTTGAGATGGTATTCCCATTTTACTAGAAAAGGTTTCAGATATGAAAGAATGTGTAGACCCCGAATCAAACAACACACTGGCATAATCTGAAAAAACAAACAAAGTACCTGATACAACTTCATTTGATGGCCCGACATCTGCTGAAGTAGTTGCAAAGGATTTCACCACCCCTTTCTGCTTGTAGTCTAACTGCTTCCCATCACTCAAGCTCCTTGTCGGATACTCGTTTGCATAGTAACCCATCTCATTGCACTTATAACTTTTCACTAACTGCAAATCAAATTTGTTCTTACCTTCACCTTGATCCTTTTCAGTGCAATCACGAGCCTTATGTCCCATCTTACCACATCGGTAACACTTCCCAGAATTCAGAAGACATTCCCCAGCATGCCTTTTGCCACATTTATCACAAACTGGAAACTTAGTTCTCTTACCATCAGACTTTTTTGAAGAATTCTTACCTTTCTCCTGCCACCTCGGTCTCTTCTTCTGCTGGTTGTTATAGAAAACTTGGTCATCGGAAAACTCCATTTCCACCTTCTCAGCACATCGAACAAGCTTTTCATAACTTTTAAACTCACGAGAAGCTAATGCCCTTCAGTATTTTGGCTTTAATCCTGAGTAAAAACGATTGATTTTACTATCAAGGTCCCGGATAAAATTTGGAGCATACCTCGCCAATCGAGTGAACCTTTCTTCATAGGCAGCCACTGAGTCTTCCTCTTGCCTCAATTCCAAGAATTGCTTTTCCATCCTAAGTCGAACAGCCTTAGGAAAATACTTCTCAAGAAACATACCTTTGAATTCATCCCAGTCAAGAGCATCAATCTCATCGGCGTCCCTGATATTTTTAACCATAGACCACCACTGATCTGCTTCACCCTCCAAACGGTAAATAGCAAGACTAACCTTTTGATTGTCTGAACACCCCATGACATCAAAAATCTTCTCCAGTGCTTTAATCCACCCTTCAGCTAGAACAAGGTCAGATGATCCTCTGAATGATGGTGGATGTTGCCTCATGAAATGTTCCACCACTGACATGTTCCTCTGTGGTTGTTCTGGCTGATCTCGTGCATGGATACCACCGCCATTTATCGCTTGAGTCAACTGTGCCATTACTGCAACAAACTGTTCAGTTCCAATTCCGACCATTTCTGGATGCTGATTCGGAAGGTTATTTCCTTCTGTATGCCTTCCTAGCACTGCTTCCCTGTTTCCTCTGCGGAAAACCATTCTGAACAAACATGTCTTAGATGAAGCAACATGGTAATCTTTAAATGCTATATCATTTAGAAAAAAAAAATATTTTTGGATAATCATTTAATAGAATTCTAACTCCTAAAGTTATCTAAACCGACCTCTGATACCAACTATAAGGCCCCAACCTTAAACCTTACTTAATCTTGAGTTATTACAAGATTACACATTGAGGATCTTTTCGGGTTTAGAGTTTTAGAGAATTAGATCATAAAACTTGCATTACATTCCACATATAAACAAAGTGGCTACATAAAGATAGTATTCTTCATTCCCATCAATGGAAACAAATTTAAAATAAAACATGGATTATTTCTTGACACATCCTTGACTCTACCATCTTATCATGTACCTTTCCCTTGACCTGTGAAAAACATTTCAAAAACTTGGGATGAGCATAAAAACTCAGTATGGGTTATAAAAAAACATGGAAAGGAAACATGAGTTCATATATACATAAGAATGAAATCATACTTTACCCATAAAACATAGGCACTTTAACATTTCTCATAAAATCATGAATAAATCATAGAAATCATAAGACATAAAGGTAACTTGAGGAATTCATAACATTCTTACGTAGGGAGTAACCCTCTTGGTTACGTTTGGAATACCCATCACAGTATATTCTATAAAATCTCTTCGTAGAAACCTTAACGTTTCACTCCTTCGCATTACCCAATGCATTGGAGAGCTATAACGGGCTCACCCGCCCTTAGTTTATCACGGAACCACCCGTCTTCATAATAATTCCCAAGAACCATAACATAATCATATCACATAAAACATGCATAAAGGAAACATAAAATTTCCACATTTCAATCACGAGATATCAATACAACACATTGATATAAAAACATTATGAAAACCATTTGAAATACTAAAATAAAAGAAAAGTAAAACATGGTATTTATTTTTCTTTTAAAAAGAAGGTATGGCTTGTAGAGGAAGCCGAAACTCAAATAACGGTCACAACGGCGGAGAAGTCGTTGTCGCCGCATACGTACGACCAAAAACATTCCCTTTTGTCGTTTAGTAAATGCTTCGTATAAAAAAGATTCCTTTCAAATAAACGTAAAAGTCAAAGGGGTTTATACACCGTACAAAAGAAAGTTGTGTATAAAATAAAATATGCCTCAACGAAAGGAGATTGAGACGAAGTCCCATACCTCGTATCCGACTTGACCCGACCGTTCTTTAATATCCTGAATAATAAACTTGAGTTAATCTCTACTTGCTTATGAATCTTTTTCAAGTTTATTATTCCTTTTATACCATGTTATGAACATCATGTAATCAGTTAAGTTAATAATGTTCATTTTGTCGGTATTTGGTTCTTAAGTCAAAAATAGACTTCTTACACTTACATGTTGTTAATTTGGTCAAAGGTTCATTATATACAGAATGGTATTCATGATGTAGATATCATATATGTCATATATATCCAGTACATACTTGCATTTATAATATTACATAATCATTTAGAGGTAAGAAATGAAATGCACCGTTCATGGAGACGGTAAGCCGTACGTACGCATGAACGCTACTTTCATTTCTATTTCGTATTTTATAGAATGGAATCATAATGATATAAAGGTATATTATAATTCCAGTATAATATCATATATAATATCATATTTCCATCCTTTATATGTCCCACATATGGTATTTAACGAATCAAATCACTTTGAGGGGGCGGTAGTCCGCACTTCCTAAAATGAAGATATCGTGTTTACCCATAATGGAAACCATAAAGGTATGCCCAAAATGAAAAAAACAGAAGCTTAAGGAAAACATAAACATATTATATATCATATATAAAAATAGTGACATCATAATGGCCACCTTTGAAGGTGTTAAATGAGTATTGAACAATCATCATTTCGGGAGGCAGAATTTCGCCATCCACGGAAACCGTATGTTCTTTAACCATTTTATGTAGTTGTGTGAGTGTGTAGCTCAAATATATCTTATAACAACATCCTAGTATATTGAAGATACTGTTTTTGTTACAAAATAAGTAAATAAAAAGAGTTTAGGGGGTTGGAGAAGCAAAATAAAACAAATGAACATGAGAGAATGAATTACCTTTAAAAGTGTAACTCCTTTTGATTTGAGCCTAAAGGCTTCCTTTGAAAGGATTCTTCCCAAAGGGAATCCTCTAGGATGAGGAGAGGGATGTGGAGAGAGTAAATGGGCAGGGGTTGGCTGAGCCAAAGGCTTGAGTAGTGTGTGAAATCAGGTAGAGGTGGGGGCCTTTTATAAGAGGAGAGGAGGGGCACTTTTGGAAAGTAAAGAAATATTACTTTATTTGAAAATGTGTTTCGGTTTCAAAAGGTCCCACATTAATATAATTCGTGGATAAGGTGATAAGGGTTCGAAATCCACCCATCCAATAAGTTTTGTACATGTTTAGTTTATAGATTTTACATTGTCTTTCCATTTTATTTAAATCGCCAAATAATGATATCATCGCTGCATCATTATTATGTCATAAATAATTTAATTTATTTAATGTCTAAAAATCATAAAAAAAATACTATGATGTAGGAAATCTTTTTATCTTTCCAATGACTATTTATAATCAAATATCTGAGCTTTATAACCCCATGTAAAAATTGTTTTCGTAAAACATATTATGTTTGTGTCATTTTTACTTTTACATTAAATAAAAAGTTATTTATGTCATTTCCCAACCAAAATGTCTCCATGGGGTCCCCAAGTTGACCCATGGCTTGTCTTGGTCGGCCATGACACAAACAATAAGGTTGGGACATGTGTCTAGGTCATTTCATATTATTAAAGCATTATTTATACCTTAAACTACACTAATTACCACTAATCGCGATTAAAAACTTAATAAGTTACTATTCACCAAAAAATTATTTTAATCTCATTGAACCACATTTTACTTATTAATGACAACCATGTATGTCGGATTTTCAAAATTCAATACACATTAGTGGTAAACTTTCATTTAACTGAAAAATCAGTTTGCTTGATTACCACTTAGTGGTTTCACTATTCATCAAAAATTGAAGTTTTTCAGAAAATTACCAAAAATTCACCCTAAGCTATATTTGATATTCCGAATTCAAAAATGAAGTCTATTTTAAAAAATTCAAATCATATAAGTCACATTAATTAATTTAATAATTAATTCCCGCTACCAGAGCAAATAGCGTGTTTTTACAAAACAATAAGTATCAAAAGATTGACACCAGTTTAAGTCTAATTTCAAAGTGAAATTGATTCCAATGACCACCATTGGATAAAATGGTAAAAATATATTCTAATTTCACTTCAAAACCAATTCAAAACATAATCTAATCATATAAATAAATTAGATTAAAAAGCAGTTTTGATGTAAAATGCAGTATTTTTCACTATTCATTAAAAAATGAACATTGTCAGAAAAATACCAAAAATTCACACAAGGTAAATTTTGATGTCCCAATCATAAAGGATAAGTTTATTTTGACAAAAATAGTTTATAAAATTGTCAAAATATAGATTCAAAAATGGTTTGCCATCAAAAGGCAGTAAAACAATCTTTTAAGAATATTAGTGTATTCCATGCATAAGATTGTATTTATTTTCATTTTAAGCCTCTATAACACTATATTAATCATTAATAAACATAGATAAAAATATATATTATTCATTACTTACTTGGGATGTTACAATCACCATCTGACAGTGATGAAGAAATGGCTCAGATAGCTAGAAGATTCAAAAAATTCTATATAAAGAAGAAGTTTTTTAGAAAGACCATCTATAAAGGAAAATTTAACAACAAGGACAACTGGAAAAAGGACTGTGAGAGAAATGATAACTCTAATGAGATAGTATTCTATGAATGTAAGAGAAGAGGACATGTAAATGTTGACTGCCCTAAGTTAAAGTATAAGAATAAATATGAGGACAGATATAAATAGTATAATAAGGAAATGAAGGCAACATAGAGTTCTTTAGAAGATAGCTCCAGTGAGTCAGAGTCTTCACATGATGAAAAGGCTAATAAATCCAATATGTGTTTTATGACAAACACATCTGAGGTAACACTAGAATCTCATGTACATAATTATTACTATTCTGAAGATGAGTCTGATTTTGAGAATATGACTAATGAAGAAATGTTTGAATATTGTAAAATTATTTGGGATACATTTAATGATTTAAGGATAAATATAAAGTTTTAAAGAAACAACATGATCTTACCTCTACTTTTAAATCTGAGCTTAATGTGGATAAAGAAAAGAATGCTCAATTGCTTAAAGAAAACAATGAACTCAAATTTTCTAATGAGAAATTGAAAAAGGAATTAGAAAAGTTTACTAATGGAAATAATTCTCTCACACAAATTCCTGGTAAAAAAAGTTTCACCAAAATATACTACTGGTATTGGATACCAACCTAGACAGAGGAATTTTGCAACAAAATCTGGAAAATTGCCTAAAACTAATAAATTTCCTGCTAATTTCAGCAATGGATAATTTTTCACTACTTGTAGTATTTCTAGACCAAATAAATTTTATTTTTACTAATCCCTATAAAATTTTTATAGGAAACCCATGAAACAAATGTGGGTTCCCAAATATTTTATCACTAATGTTACTAGACCTAAGAAAATCTGGGTACCAAAGTCTTTTCTTGGTTAAATTGTTTTTATAGGTAAGATTCTTGAAGAGATCATGTAAGATTTTGTGGTACTTAGACAGTGGATGTTCATGAAATATGATAGGAGACTATTTGAGATTCAAAAATATTGTCAAAGTTGATGGTGGGCATGTCACCTTTGGTGACAATGCAAAAGGCAAAATAATCATCCTTGGCCAAATTGGTAACTCTAATTCAGTTTTAATTTCTAATGTTATTTTTGTTGGTGGTTTAAAATACAAATTTCTTAGAATTTCATAGTTATGTGATGATTTATTTCATGTTAAATTTGAAAATTATGATTGAAATGTATTCAATTATAAAAATGATTTAGTTTTTATTGTTTTTAGAAATGAAAATGTTTATGGTGTTAATTTAGATTCCTTAGTTTCTCAAAATGTTTCTTGCTTAAGTGCCTTCACAAGGAGTCTTGGATCTAGCATAGGATGCTAGGCCATTGTAACATACCTTCCTTAGAAATCTTACTCGAAAAGGTTTAGTCAAGGATATAACTAAGCTTGAGTTTTCAAATCATAAAGTCTGCAATCCTTGTCAAAAAGGAAAACAACACAAAATATCTTTCAAACCAAAGAAAGAAGTTTCAACTTCTCAACCTCTCAAGTTGGTTCACATGGATTTTTTTGGACCTTCCAGAGTTTCAAGTTTAAGTGGTAAGAACTATTATATTCTAGTATATGACTTTTATAGGTGTTCTTGAACCTTTTTCTTAGCTCACAAAAGTGAAGATTGTTCTCATTTTATCATGTATTTTAGAACAGTAGAAAACCTAAGTGGTCTTAGAATTAAATCCTTAAGAAGTGACCATGGCTGTGAGTTTGAATCTTTTTTCTCACAAAATTAATATAGTCATAACTTCTCTGATCTTAGGACACCCCAATAGAATAGAGTTGTAGAAAAGATAAATAGAACCTTACAAGAAATATCCCAGATAATGATTAATGAATATGATTTACTTGTTTATTTTTGGGCTGAAGATATCAATACAACTTGTTATATTATTAATAGTATTAAATAGATATAACCTTAAGAAAATCCCCTATGAGTTGTGGAACAATGGGAAACCCAAAGTTAGCTACTTTAAAGTTTTTGTTTGCAAGGTTTATATTCTCAATACAAAAGATAATCTTGACAACTTTGCATCCAAAAGTGATGAAGGAATTTTCCTAGGTTACTCAACCTCTAGTAAAATCTATAGAGTTTTTAATAAAAGAACCAAATGTGTGGAAGAATCTATACATGTTAAATTTAATAAAAAATTCACATGAACCTAAAATCCCTCTTGAAAATATTGAGGATGATCTGTCAAATATGGATATAAATGATAGACCCTATGATTATTCTCTTAAGCAAGGTGTTAAATCTTTTAGTTCTGGAAAATTTCCAAACTCTAATCACAGGGAACCTGAACCTACAGATGAACCTGAAATAACTAGTCTGTCCTTTTCTAGATATCTTAGAACCCTTAAGAACCATCCCTTAGATACTGTAGTTGGAGACTTAGATAAAGGGGCACAGACTAGAACTTCTCTTAAGAATTTAGTTGAATATAAAGCCTTCTTGTCACATCTTGAACCTAAGAACATAAATGATGTAATAAATGATGAATTTTGGGTGATGATTATGCAAGAAGAGTTAAATCTGTTTGAAAGAAATAAATTTTGTAAACTAGTGGATAGGCTCAAAGACATCTTGACCATAGGCACTAAATGAGTGTTTAGAAATAAAGTGGATTAAGTTGGCACAATTGTAAGAAATAAGGCCAGACTGGTTTCACAAGGATATAGTAAAGAGGAAGATATTGACTATGAAGAAACCTTTTCACTTGTAGCTAGAATTGAAGCCATTATAATCCTTCTAACATATGTAGATCATCTCAATTTCAAACTATATCAAATGGATATCAAGAGTGCATTCCTAAATAAGTACATAGTTGAGGATATTTTTGTTAAACAAATCCCTGGTTTTATAAACCCTCATTTTTCAAATAATTTTTTTAAATTAGTGAAAGCTTTGTTTGGTTTAAAACAGGCTCCAAGAGCTTGGTATGATAGACTCAGAAATTTTTTTATTTCAAAAGGTTTTACAAAAGGTATAGCTGGTTCTACTCTTTTTATAAAAAGAATTTCTAAATATGTTTTGTTTATTCAAATATATGTTGATGATATTATTTTTGGTTCTTTTAAAAATTCTTTATGTATTGTTTTTTCAAAAATGATGCAAAATGAGTTTGAAATGAGTTTAATGGGAGAACTCAAATTCTTTTTTGGATTTCAAATCTTTAAAAATAAAGAAGGTATTATTTTAAATCAAATTAAATATACTAAAGATCTATTAAAACATTTTAATTTGAATAGCACTAAAGGCAACGATACTCCTATTATTACCACATGTAAATTGGATCTTGATGAAAATGAAAAATTTGTTGATCAAACCAATTATAGTGGTATGATTGAAAGTCTTCTCTATTTGACTACTAGTCGGCCTGATATTATGTTTAGTGTATGTTTGTGTGCTCATTTTCAAGAAAATACTAAAGAGTCGCATCTTCTTGTTGTAAAAAGAATTTTCAAATACCTCAAGCATACTACCAAATTAGGACCATTCTATCCTAAAGGGAAATCATTTTACTTAGTTAGCTATTCTGATGCTGATTTTAGTGGTTGCAAGTTAGATAGAAAAAGCACCTTTGGAACATGTTACTATTTGGGAAAGTCACTGGTATCATGGTGTAGTAAAAAGTAAAATTTTGTTTCATTATATATTGCTGAAGCTGAATACATAACTACTACTAATTTTTGAGCTCAGATTTTTTGGATAAACACACTTTACTAGATTATGGATATCAATTTAGACATGTCCCTATAAATTGTGATAACACAAGTACTATTAATATCTCTAAGAATCCAATTTCTCACTCAAGAACAAAACATATAGATGTAATACATCACTTTTTGAGAGATCATTATAAAAAAAGTGATATTACTATAATTATTTCATTTTATTTTATACCACTTTTTCGATTTATGACTTTGAAATCCCTACATGATAAAAATTGGTCAATCCAAATCACTTCTCACTTCACTCTTGCTCTTGACTCCTGAAACCAAAACTTTCTCTCTCGAACCCCTTTCTCATTTGAACCCTATCTACATGTTCAAAATGACAATAACAAATCTTCTATATTCTTCGACACTAGAGAAATTTTAGTCGATGAAGAGATTGAAAAGAACTCTGATCAAAATGTCTGAGGAACCTCTGAACCCTGGTCTCGCAGATCGAGTAATCATGCCAGAAAAAAAAGTTTGTGCAAAGTGGATTCTTTTGAGTAAGTCGCTTTTTCTTAGGGTATTGGAAGAGCAGGGTTGGTTATATTGTTTTACCACTGACAAGAGACCCTTATTCCCAAAACTTGTTTTCAATTTTTCTCAGTACGTTGAGTTTTCTTTCAATTCCAATGATGATTTCATAGCCATAAGTTGGGTAAATAGACAACTATTTTACTTTTATTTGAGGCTATGGGATGCTTGTTTAAAAGTACCTTATGAAGGTATCTTTGAGGATCATCAAGGAGGTCCTCCACCTCCAAGTGATATATTCAACCTAGAAGATGCTTTGGGTGATTTAACTAGAAATGGAATAAAGAGAAGAACTAGTGTTGGTGAGTTAGATGGAGAAACTAGATTATTATTCAAGTTAATTCAAAACATTATTTTTCTGAGGAAAGGTAATTTTTCTACCTTGATGTATCAAGATGCTTTCTTGAAACATATTTTTAGAAATGGTCATATGATAAATTTGTGCAAATATATTGTCCTTCATATGTGTGATATGATCAAAACCACCTCAAAATCCACTTCCCTATTTTTTTTCAAGGTTCATATCTGCAATGTTTCAAGCCAAAGGATTGGTAAGGTAGAATGAAGAAACTATTGTGGATTATGATTTTTGTTTGTCTAAAGATATATGCAAATAGATGAAGATTAGTTGGAATCTCTGGAATAATACATGAGTTAAAGACAATGAAAATCTTTATGAGGATTTTAATCATATTGATCATCCCTCGAGACCCAAGGATATCATTGACCCTGGTTTAGAACCAGATGAAATAGTAGAATATTCAGATGAGGAAATGGAAGTTAATGTTTCTAGAGTTGAATTAGAGAATGTTTCTGATGGAGAAGGCAGTGATTCGGATATTCCTAATAGGAATGAAGAACCTCCCCATGAATCTCCTGAACCCTCTCAAACTCTTCCCTCTATAAAATCTATTCTAAATAAAGGTGATGATGATGAAAGTAAAGGAAGTGCGGATAAGGGTGAAGCTACTGATGAGGAAGAAGCTTTTATGGAAGAAAACATTAATAATGAGAAATAGGCAGAATGAAAAATTGTAGAAGGAGAAGCCACTATAGGTAAAGTTAAAAAGTCTAATAAAAGAGAAGTCTCTTTACCTGCTAAAAATAGTATTGACCAGGATGATCAATTAGAATTAAATTTGGCTGAGACTGAAGTGCATCAAGAGTTGGAAGAATTTGTGGAAAGAGTTCAAGAGATGGAGTCATTTAATTCTGAGAAGGAAGAATTTGTTGAGGGGGAGAAAAATCCCAGTTTAGAGAGGATTGAAGTACCAAATCCTCTTGATCCAAGCTCAGTAGATGCCTGGTATAAGTTTCCAAGTTTTTTTAATGTTGGTGATCCTTATAGCTCCTCTATTAAATAAATATACCTTTAAACAATTTTTTCAACTCAAACCCATCACAACTAAAGAAGTGATATCTGTTTAGGAGCTAGTACCTCTCTCTGTACTTGTCCCTGCACCTGCATAAAAAAAATCCAAACTGTGTGATTCATGAAGATTTAACAGCTTTTGGTTAAAATCTGTTATCTGGTTTTGGAAATCTTATGAAGTCACAACCTACTCCTGTGACTAACCTTAGTGAAAGGGATGTTGGAATACTTCTACAGAAGTTAATATGGAAAACTCAACCCAAAATTCTTCATGAAATACAAGATACAAGGCTTGAAAATAAATATCTAAGTGATAACATGAAGTCCTTAAAATCATTGGTTAAAGAAATGAATAGATACTTTCATGTTGCTATAGCTCCAGCTCTAGTTGTTATTCTAAGTGAGGATGATGTTGCCATGCTCTCAAACAAGGTTGTATCTCAGATTCAACCAAATTTGATTTCAGTGGTTGAAGAAGTGGTCAAGAACAACACAAAATTATCCAATGAAATGTGTGGGCTTGTGTCTGTTATCAATTGACTGACCGATGAATATAAAGGGTCTTTAGAAATGGTTCTTAAAAAGCTGAATACATCCACTTGAGCTACTTCGGCTCAATATTCTTCTACTTAGACCTCTCAGTGTTGGATTGGTGTAGCCCGATCTAGTTGGGCTGAATGCTTGTGGCCCATACTGCGCACCAGCCTGCAACTTTAATGAATCGAGCTCTGTGGTGAGCTCGTTGGGGGTTGTAGGGGGAAACGCACCCCTGCTCCGAGGACCAAAAGACTCCAGCCTAATTTTTTGGGCACTACAGCATCCCTAACCACTATAGCAGAGCTGAATGACTAACAGAACATTATAGCAGTGTGTACTTTGGAGTCAACTTTATTGTAGACTTTTGTACTTCCACCTAGCAGCCACTATATAAATTTTGACTTGGATGTCCTCCTTTCACTACAGCAACACGGAATTCCTGTGCAGTTTAGGGAACAGTGGATCATCTTCTCCATTTGTAGCCCATTTCAGGCTAGGGTTACTTACTAAAACACTTTGTAATTGTTCTCCCAAATATAGTGATTTTCTACCTCTCTGTGGACGTAGGGATTTTTTCTGAACCACGTAAATCCTTGTGTCCTTGTTCTTTTTTTTAACTCTTCTATGTTTCATTGTTTCTACCGCTGCAACTCTCGATGTTTCCACAACACTCATCCCTCAAACAGTTCAATGATCAAATATGTGATCATAGAAGAGTTTCAAACTTTGATTGGTGTCTCTAATCAGGAAAACCTTGGTAAAATTCAAAAACATAATGAGCATGTGCATGACATGTTAAAAGTTTACTCAAAAGTTTCCACAGATGCTCAAGCAAAAATTTCAAAAAAAATGGATTACTCTTTTAAGAGGATCTATACCAAGTACCAACTGACCAATCATTTCAAATTTTTAGTGGAGAATTTGAAGCTATCTCCAATGACTCAAAAATTCAAGTAGAAAGTCAAACAGTTGAAGGAATTTACCCATACCCTTGAAAAGTTTATAGAAAATAAGGATGATTTTGAAAAAGCTATGGAGTATGGTAGTGAGGTCATTAAGGACTTCATCAATCTGTTGAATCCTTACTTGCATCATCACAACACAACAATTGTTTCTCTAGTAGCTGCTCTGAGACCTAGCCTAACTCCTTCTACCTCTACTTTATTTGATCCTATTATTATGACCCCTACTCAAGATTTGAGCCAAATCAGACCAGTCATAAGTGAGAATCCACTACCTTGTTCCTCCTCTAGATCAAGCCTCACTCTTTTTATTCTTGAAGGTGTACCTCTACCTTCACTCTCTATTGGATTTGTCCCTTCCACCACTACCACTTATGCACCTCCTTCTCCTCCTTCCTCTACTTATGACAGGGGAAAGTAAGTGATGGACTCAGATGTAACCAAGCAGTAGTTGGATCACTTCTTGATAGGGATGTGTTTTGTTGTCTTTTATCCCTTGTACATTCCTTTTGAAAATTAATTCCATATCTCTCTTATATCATATTTTGTTCTATATACTTTTTTTCTTATTTATTCTCTTTTTTATAATCCCAAAAGGGGGATAACTCAGATATGGAATTTAAACGATCTTTATTCTCCACTATATGAAGCTCTGCTCTAATACTAATATATGAATATGAGCTCTGATGTTTTACGTATATGCTCTAATACTATAATAGATTGTTATGATATTCTTCTTTCTATGATGAAGTTAATTGATCTATGGTTATGTCTTCATTTTACATAATATGTCTGATATGTTAATCAAAATATTTATCCTTTACTGTGATCATTATTTATGGCTTGTAAATGCCATGATTTGTGATCATCAAAAAGGGTGAGATTGTTGCACTCCTCTAGTTTTAATGCACACAGAGATTGTTGCACTCCTCTAGTTTTAATGGTCACAAATTATGTTTAATTCTGTTTCATTATGTTTCATTATGTTTATGTATAATCTTAATTTATTATGTTAATTGTTACTTTATAAGACAGTTTTCAAATATTTGACTAAGTATGAGTCATTGTTAAGGTGAACTCACAGTCACTGGTTAGAGGACTCACAATCATCGTTCAGTCTTGTAAATCGGTAAGTATGAGTCACCATTGTAGTAACCCACCGGTTCAGAATTTTCAAAAAGGACCAGACACCATTGATATGGACCAGTCACCATTGCATTGATCTACCTGTTCAGAATTTTCACAAAAGACCAAACACCATTACATTAACTAATCGGACCAAAATTTTTGCAAAGTTTAAGAAATCGTTCCTAAGACACCGCTCCTGTGTCACCATTCCTAAGACACTAATCTTGTGTCATCATCCCTAAAACACCGTTCAGAGAAAAAGGACAAGTCACCGCTCATGTGTCACCGCTCCTGTGGCACCATTCCAGACTTAGTCATTTATTCCTTTACCATTTAAATTCAAAATTATTAATAATGGTCATGTTTGACTTATATATTTATAAGGATTTTCTTAATGATTTTTTGTAGACAATATTAATGACCTTGTATGTAGACAGTATGAGGTACGACGTACTCGCACGTGATAGAGTTTATACTCCTTGTCGACCCCTACAGCATAAAAAGGAAAACACCTGAGAATAAAAGTATGGGTGTGTGAGCAGATTAAAAAACACACAAGACCTAGCAGAAAAGATACACACAAAAAGAAGAACACTCATCCTTCTAGGCATGGACAAGGAAGAACTTGCTATGCACCAAAGTGAGAACATCCTTTCAGCAACAAATCCAAGTGAAAAGGAGCTTCTCACCCCATTGGAAACCAAAACACAAAGCATCCAAGACACTCTATTTTTGGTTTATGTTTCCTGAAGTGGACTTGAACTTCACATATACTACATCTAAGTAGTCCAGAAGCATCAAACACATAACATAGAGCATTCTAAACCCTTTCTCATTATTTTTGCTCTATTGTGTACATTCTTACTATTATTTCGAGTAGTATGTGTATTTTTATCACAAACACATAATGTCTCCTGAGCTAAGTTGGAGGATAGAAGATATCTTCACTCACTCATCTTTATACACCATTTTTCTCCCATGTATAACTATGGAAGAGGTCCTAGTGTGGTCTGGTTGTATTTTTTTCCCACAAATAACTGTCGTAGAGGTCTAGTTGACCTGGATAGCCTTGTGTGCTATTATGAACCCCGATCCGGGGTGTGAATCAAGTTTATTAATATAAACTGCTTGGTGGCTGGTGATCACCAAGTAGAGAGGACTAGTTATCTTTCTTGATATTGAACCTCTTATTTTTAAATCCACTGTGTTATTTCAAGTTTAGTTTTCTTGTTTGTTTTTCATTACTCAAACCAGAAAACTTCACTTCACTCTGATAGTTAATCTTAGATAACATTTGTACTTGAATCTGATTTGGTAGAATAAATTCAAAGGTTAGGATAATTATTCAAATTATTTTAACTAAGGACTAATCAATCTTTGAGATTCTTTCAAACAATTAAATATTTTATAAATTTGTTACTTTGATTAACTGACTATAATTTTTTTTAATTGGGGGATTTTTAAATAAATGTTTTAAGATATAAATTTTTATAGGAATTCAATTCACCTCCCTCTTGAGTGTCATACTCTGACCAACAAAATGTTTTTTAGGAAATGAAAATATAAATGATACAAAAATCTAGGTTGGCTTTGGTTTTAGAAAATATTTCTTTATTTATTTTCTAGAATCATGTTATAATGTTTTTTTAAAATCAAGAAAACAATAAAAAATCAAATGAGTTACTTATCCAATCATTTTCATTTCCATAAAATTTTAAAAATATTTTTCCTTTCAAAAAATTTTTAATTTTCATTTTCATTTTCTAAAGAACATTATCAATTTACATAATTCGTTATATTTTCACATTTTAAAAAATTGAATACAAGATTTATTTTTCAAAATCAAACCCAACCTTATGATTCAATGTTTGATTGTTAAATTTTATGATTTTAGGTAATTGGGTTTAAAATTTTGGATTTAGTTGAAAAACATTTCTTTTTATTTTTTATTTTTCTAATTTTCAATTCAATTTTTGTTTTAATCATGTTGTACAAATTATAAATCTCCATAATTGGACTAGTTTTTTATTGTAGAAAGATATGGAGAACCCAATACCCAAGGTTCCTCTCTAAAGGAGACCTTGAGGTTATTTTATAAGGAATAATAAAGACCACATAAAACCACAAGTCTGATGTAGGATGCAAACTTCAACACCCCCCTCAAGTTGGTGTATCTAGGTTGAACACATAAAGAAAAAACAAAGTAATCAACATATGCTACAAACACTCCCCTCAAGCTGGACATACCCACCTTGATGACAAAACAAGACAAAATATAATAAAAGATAAAGTGCCAGGGTTGTTGCTCCCCCTCAGGAAGGTGATGGATAGTGGAAGAAGCCGCTGAAAAGGATGTGCCAACGAGGTGTCGGGAAAGCCACATAGGTGGGGTCGGATGATAGAGCGCTGGGAAATCTGCACTAGCGGGGTCGGTCGTCGGAGCGCCGGGAAATCCGCACAGGTGGTCTGGTCGTCAGAGCATCGAGAAATACGCACTGGTGGGCCGGTCATTAGAGTGTTGGGAAATCCGCACTGGCGGGGCTGGTCGTCGGGAGGTGGGGATTCTATAGGAGGAGGCTGGCATGGAGGCGGTGGATTCCATAAGAGGAGGTCAACGTGGTGGGAGTAGTGGTGGAGGCGTTGCGTAGGGGCCGATGGATTAGAGGGATGGACGGCAACGCACAGTAGGCGCTCGCGATGGGGGTCGTCTGGTAGGGAGGGGAGGCAGAGGAGCCATCGTAAGGAGAGAGGCTGATGATGGGATCCGGCCACCTGGTCTGACTATGATGACCGAGACGAGGCACAGTAGAGGCGGAGGGAGTGAAAGTAGTCATGGACAAGGGACACTCCATAGGAGGCATTGTCTGGTGGAGGACCGGCCATGGAGGGAGGGCGATGGCAGATTACTGCTCCCTGTCCATGGAGGCTGCTGCCCCCCCATAGAGGAAAAACACTGGAAACCCTAGATGGAAGAAAAAAAATAGGAGGGAGGACTTGGGTTGGATTAAACCTCCTTTAATACCATATATAAAGATATGGAGGAGAACCCAATACCCAAGGTTCCCCTCTAAAGGAGACCTTGAGGTTATTTTATAAAGAATAATAAAGACCATATCAAAGCACAAGTCCAATGTAGGATGCAGAATCCAACATTGATTAATGAATATATAAAAACATTTACTATTATTTTAGTTCTATTTTTTGTTTTAATATGTTTTTTATTATGTGAAACGCCAACTTTTTCATGACTAGTCTTGAACAAGAATATTTTCGGGGATTATCATGATCATATGGAAAAAGTAATATAAAAGTGGAAAAAAGTAGAGGAAGTGGGAAAAGAAGAAGAAACAGTCATTGGGGGCCCTCTCACCCAAACCCTTCCCTCAGCTGGTTCAAATGGGGAGTCAATGCCCCCCATTTCATCACCTCTATAATTCTAGGTGTGATTCTTCTTCTCATAGCTTCTCTATTTCTTCTTGTATTCTTGGTGATTATGGGATGGGATTTATGGGTTTTAGGTTTTTTGAACACCCATTTTGGGGTTGCACTTCAGGTAACCAATTCGATTATTTATTCAAATTTCTTAGTCTCTCTTGCTTGAAATTAAATCCCAATGGGTAGGTATACCTATACCCTAAACTCTGGTGGTGTTAAATGTCGTTTTCCATGAATTTTGGTGGGATTTTTTGGGTGTTTTATGGTTTGGGGTGAAGTTTCTTCTTTTCTGGGGCTTTTTCTTGTGGTTTCCATCATCTTGTTATCTAATCTAATTAGTATTAACTATGTTAATACTTGGTTTATAATTTTTTTCTTGGTTTTCTTGTGGAAAGTGCATTTGATATTGGTTTTGTGTGATTTTTGATTTGTATTGGGTTAATTTTGTTAGTGTGGGTCTCATATTAGATTGGATGAATTATTAGTACATGAAACATAATTTATATATTGTAAGAAGTGTTGTAGTGTTATGTAATGTTTTGGTTGATATGCATCGAGTGAAGTTTATGGCTGTTTGATTGTTTAATTTGTGATTGTTTGACTTGGATCATAGTAGAGTGCTTTAATTTCATTTTATAATCAATGGATAGGATGAGCATAGTTATTGTGGTTTGATCTTATTGTTTCATATTGCATGAATGTATTTAAAAATCATTCATTATAAAAGACTCTCAAAATCTCATTTAGAAAAAATCTTGGAGGTTCAGGTGTACCTCTTTTTATCCTTCTACGTTTCTAAACCCGAACACTCCCATATTTTTTTCCTGTGCTCTAGGTTTTTCAGAATACCCCTTGGGGGCGGTGGCCCCATCTCCACTAGGGTTGGGTTTATACCCCCCAAGCTCCTTTCTAGGCATCACTCCTCCTTCGGGCTTCCTTCCCGATGGCGTCTCCCAGCCCTGCCTCCTGCTTCCTGATCGCGGGTGCCCAGCCCTTCCGCCTCCCACATCCAGCACGAGTTCCCGGCCTACTCTCTCCCCATTCAGTCTTCTCATCTCAAAGTGCCTCCCTCTGCTTCGTCCGATGACTCTCGGCATGCCCTTCTCTTCGAACGTGGCTTCCCGGCTCCCACGACTCCATTAGCGGCTATGTTCGGCCTCGCCTCTTCTAGTGACTCCCAGCTCTCGCCTCTCCCACGTCACTCCTGATGCCCGATCCCGTTATCCCTCCCCATCAGAAGTGGCTCCACGCCTCCAGCCTGACCTCCGCTCCAAGCGAACTTCCAACGGACCTCTGAAATAGGCGCCCTCCTGCAACAGTTTCCACCAACTCTGCCTCCCCGCTGCGCACTGCCCAGACGGAAGTCGCGCCTCCCGTCGTCCACGGATTCCAGGTGCCGGATCTCTCCTACAGTAGATCTCCTGCTTCCATCCTCTACCATCGTGGCTACATCCCCTCCTTCCCCGGTGTCTCCTCCTGGCTGTGTGCGCTAGACCTGTCCCTCCCGATCCCGTCGTACCTCCAGATTCCGATGGGATCCAGTCGCGCATCTTGTTTCCCTGCCTAAGAGTTGTTTAAAGGAAACTACATTTTTTGCCTTTTTAAATTCTAATTTATTTCAATTTCATATTCTCATTTCTAAATTAGATCCCAAGAATCACCTTGACACACTCCAAATTTATCCAGATGAAGAAGTACGGTATGCAGCTTCGGGTACAGCAACAGTAAAAACAAAACCTTACAAAGCCTTCCTTGTGTGCTCATATCGGCTTTGGTGGTTATGATGAGTTTGATGTTGAGAAAGAGATCTCTCGTCAAGCCACAAAAATAATATATGAAGGATGTGATTATGTGTTTGTTTATTCCTTTTAAATCCTTTTTTAGGAAGAATTTTAAGATTCATTATCATCTTTGTGCTCTCCAGGCTGAGGACCAACATAAAAAAGCATTGGAAGAAGATCCATCAGCATTTGACTATGCTATGTACAAGGCTAGATGTTGCTTATGCATTAAGTGTGGTGGGAAGATATCAAGTTGATCCAGGAGACCGCCATTGGATGGCAGTCAAGACTATCCTTAAGTATCTGAGGCGTACTAAGGATAAGTTCCTGGTTTATGGAGGAGATGAGGAACTAGTCATCAGAGGATGTGTGGATGCTATTTTCCAGACTTATCAAGATGACATGAAGTCATAGACTAGATACATATTCAGTTTGAATAGAGGTGCAGTGAGCTGGAAGAGCTCAAATCAAGGTGTGGTCACAGATTCTACAGCAGATTCTGGGTATATCGTAGCTTCTGAGGAGCTAAATAAGCAGTATGGATGCAAAGCTTCATCTAAGAGTTGGATGTAGTACCTAGCAGTAAAGATCCTATCACACACTATTGTGATAATACTGCAGCAGTGGTATTTGAAAAAGCATCAAGATCACATCAGAGTACAAAGCACATACTTCATAAGTATCATCTCTTGAGGGATTTTTCTCATAGAGGTGAAGTTACAGTGATTAGTATTTCCACAGAAGACAACGTGGTGGACCCCTTGACTAAAGCCTTGACTCAGAAGAAACATAATCATCATGTGAGTTCTAGCGGACTAAAAGTCATAGGCAGTTGGCTCTAGTCCAAGTGAGAGTTTGTTAGAGTTGGTGTTCTGAGAACCAACTATTTGTACTTTGATTACATGAATGTACACTTATTATATATTGTTCATTGTTCTGCATGACTGTAATATAATAATGTCATGGAATATTTGTTGCATTAATAAGGTCATGGAAGATCCCCTCTATGATGAGAACCTTGAAATGCTATAACAATATTTTTAAATAAAGTTCTACGGTTGGATGACATACTATGATAGGACACATGGTATACATACCGTCATGTGTGAGTACTCGTAAGAAGATGAGACTCTCTCTCATGGAGTTCCCACTTGGTAATCTCCAAGATGGGATATTATGAGAACAGACTCACCGGTAGAAATTCCACATGTCTTGCTGTCATCAAACATTGTTTTCTACGAGTGTGTGTAATGGTCCTTAGACTAGAATATTATCATTAACTCATGTCATGACTCACGCACTTAGATTTGCTAATGAAAACCTTCACGAAGACAGTTGGTGGGAAGTAGGTTATGTTGGGTGCATCATGAATGACATGTTTTAAATGGATAATTTGAGGAAGTATTTTTCCCTACCATATTTATGGAAGTAAATATCTTGGGACCTTTGATTGAAATAGAACTGTCGAAAAAATTCCATGGTCATGGTGTCACGACGATTTTATTTCTGGAAGTCAAAGAATGACAGATCAAGTATATAGGTTTATGACACTGCCATGAAACCTGATTGATGAGATATTGAGACAAAGGGATTAAATTACACAGTAAGCATTCGTATGAGGTGACACGTCAATGTGGAATCAACTTCTTTCTCTTGGGTGCCTTGACCCGTTGCTAGACAGTAATCTTGGACTTTAGGCAATCCCACCTAATGCCAATGAGAAAGAGGCCTAGAGGGTCACACACTAAGTGTATCCACGTATCTCAAGTAGAATAAATATTATTCCTGTATGTGGTTTAATAATTATTCAAGGAATCCTAAATCATTTTAATGTTGTAGGAAGAATAAAATAAAAACAAGTACATGTCGTGTATTAATGATTACACACCGTGTAGTTTTTATTTTTGAAAACAAGTACACTCCATGTATTAATGATTACACGCCATGTAGTTTTCATTTTGGAAAGGAAATGAAAAACAAGTACATGTCGTGTATTAATGATTACACGCCATGTAGTTTTTTTTATGAAAAACAAGTACACGCCATGTATCAATGATTACACGCCGTGTAGTTTTTCCAGTCGGGATTTTGAGGATATAATATTTTTTTATTAAATGATATTTATTATAATTAGTGTGGGCACATGTCAAGGAATTAATTATTCGACATGGGGGTTTTCAATACAATTTAATGAAATAAATAAAATACATAACGTGTATATTTATTGTCATAACTCTATAACCTCAAACCCGATTATAAATATCCTCACAACCCCAACACTTTTCCCCAATTGTTGTGCACAACAATTCTGAAGAATTCTCTCAAGACCGAGAGAGAGATACTCCTCCATCGAATCAATGTGATATAAGGTGGACAACGCAAGAAAAGGTTTCTCCACGCTAGCACCCAGAGACTCCTATGGTGAGGTCCAGAGATACATGGTGCACGTGTGGATCACCGCTAGAGCAAGTCTACACTTGGATTCTACGACGCAACGACGAATCACATTGGAGCGTGATCAGAAATATCAACGAAGAAATAATGCCACAAAAGTTATTTCTTGTCAATTAATTAAATTAATTATAATAAACCTGTGATGATCCTCCTTTGTGGTTCCAGGACTATTCTTCTTCTTTGTCTATATCTATGATTCGATCTCTGGAGTCTAGCATTTATCATCATATTGAACCCAGATTGATCATTGCTAATGACAAAAAGCCAAGTGGGCACATCCACCCATGAGCTTCTGCTAAACTCGGAACCTTCAATTGGTATCACAGGGAGGTTACAATGTTGATTATAGTTATTTAATTTTCATTGATAATTTATGCATTTATATTTGATTTAATTCAAGATAAATCATTCTATAAATATAAATGAATGGGATCTGTTCTTCCTCCTTCTTTTCTCGATTCACATCACAGAAACAAATTTTTTATTTTGATTTTGATTAAAATAAAAATGAGTAACCCATCTGGAGGAGCCTCTCTTTCGGTCTGTACAACACAAGAATACACGGCGTGTAGTGAAAACTACATGTCATGTACTTAGGTTCAACAAACCGGTACTGGTCCACCAAACCATACCGTGTGAATTGAGTATACCTAGGTATTATTACACTATGTTGACTAGAAATAAACAGCATGTGGAAACTGGAATACAAGGCGTGTATGTTGAATCAACACGTCGTGCAGTCCGATCCGGCCCAGGTGAAACCATGTACAAGGAGAACCCGTGTACCATGTACATGGGATTGCCAGGACGGTAACCACGTAACAAGGAAGTACATGCCGTGTTAGATTAATCTACATTTTGTGTACTCCAAAATTTCTGAAGTACAGAAAATACGCCAAAGCCCTCGGCGTGTACTTTGGATAAAGGGTGAAAACAAATACACACCGTGTAATATTGCCTACACGCCGTGTACTTTCCAGAAATGTAATTTCACTAGGTTTCCTCCAAAAGTACAAAGACACAATACAAGGAATATGGATGAGAAGAATCTCAAGGAAATTTAGAAAGGAATTTAAGATAAATAATTGATTAATTATAAGATCATAATTAATTGAATTCAAGCGCAACTTATCTTGAAGAGTAGAATGATTAAAATAATTTTAATTCTAAATATGCGTAAATTTTGTTTCATTCTATGGATGATCATAAGCCATACCAAAGACCCTTTGTGTGTGTATGGTTTCATTTAAATTTATTTAAATTCTTTGGCATGTGATCCATCTTCTAATAAAATGTAGGGCATGCTTTCCCATGGTTTCTTTAATGTAAACCCCATGTAATGGAGGATCTCCCAAGTCAGAGGAGATGGTTCAAAACCCGAATCTGAGACAAAACCAACCCAAGAAGATACAAAGGTGGACAGGTGGGAGCTAAAAAACATGAACCATCGGTTCAAGGTGTTTTTCCCTAGGTTAGGGTTAGCTTATCAAAACTTCTAGATAAGCTAACCAATAGAAGCTAATGATCATGTCATATTATTTTATTTCTATCTGATTGCATGGTTTATTTATTATGTATGTGTTGTTGTGATCACATAATTAATGAAATAAAAAAGCATGCAAAGATAGAATAAAATAAAAAACCAAACTATGAGTAAACATTATCAAAATATGGTTAATCACTTAAGCAAGCATCAATTAATATTAACAAGCATGTGATAATGCAAAACTACTAATAAAGAATAAAATCCCTCAAATACCATATTATGTCAGACCAAGCCTTTCGTTACTTGATTAAGGGAAAGACTCAATAAAACTTTGTGTTTGACCAACCCTTGTTGGGACACTTACTTTTATAAAGGAATATATTATGAAAGTTTCAGGTTGACTTAAACATTTTACATCAAGGGGAGTAGCCCTTGCTAGACTTGTTGTAAAATGGAGGCAAGTGTTGAGGAAATCCAATTTAGGATTTCAAGATTGGGGAGTCCACTCAACAGATCAAGGAACGGTAAGCTCACAATTGGCAAAGAGCTACCTACCTAAATACCTTCTAATATCTTGACCAACCCTTATTAGGGTTATGCAAAGGGGAATATGGATCCTTTCCACTAGAATGTAAAAGAAACTGGACTCCCCAATCAGGAAAGTACTGATAAATCTGCTCTTTTAATTTGTAGAATCAATATGAAAAACTCGTCAACCACCTTTTCTCTACGATAAATTCTGGATAAATACAATATCCTCACTGGCAGTAACTTTCAGGAATGGTTTAGGTGCATTCGGGTTATCTTACTCCATGAACGAAAGTTTTACGTGATGGAGTCCTCACTTCCTTATTCACCTACCCAAGGGGCGAGTGATGAATATTTCCTGGTCTATGATCAACATTTTAGTGATGCACTTGAAGTTTAATGTTTGATGATATCATCAATGTTAAGTGAGCTCATGAAGTCTCATGAAGACATGGATTCCTACATCATGCTTGAGAACCTCCATGGTCTATACTAGGAGAGAGTAAGACAGGAAAGGATTGAGATCTCCAAGGCTCTATTTCAGAGAAAGCTTGAAGAGGGTGCCCCAGCTAAGCCTCATGTAGTCAAGCTCATTGGCTACATTGAGAGCTTGGAGGTTCTAGGGTTTAAACTCCCTAAAGAACCAGGTACCGATCTCATTCTTGCATCACTCCCCCAGAGCTTCTCTGACTTTGTTGTAAATTTCAACATGAACAACATTGGGAAGTCTCTATCTGATCTTCGTATCCTCATTCTCCAAGTGGACAATGATATGAAGTGTGAAAATACTTCTATCCTTATGGTGAATAAAAGGAAAGGGAAGGTGAAGATCTTTAAGCCCAAATCTTCTTCAAATCCTTCCAGGAAAAGGAAGATCAAAGGGGAGGCAAGAGAACAGGAGGTTGTTTGTTTCGCATGTGGCAAGAAGGGCCACTAGAAGAAAAATTGCACCCATCCAAGGAAGCAAGGGGAAGCTTAAGGTGTGTTTGTTATCGAATGAAATCTATCTATTTCTAAAAATTGGGTATTAGATATAGCTCATGGTTCTCACATATGTATCCAAATACAGAAACCAAGTATATTTAAGAAGATTGATTGAGGGGAGGTAGATCTACAAGTAGCCAATGGAGCCAGACTTGCTGCTATAGCTATCAGGGACTACCACCTCACATTGCCAACTAGAATGATCTTGGTGTTAAAGGGTTGTTATTATGTGCCTTATATTACTAAAAACATTATTTTAGTATCCAGATTAGATACTGATGGATTCATCTTCAAGTTTGGAAATGAATGTTGCTACTTTTATAAAGATAGCATTTTTTTGGTAGGGCACATTTATATAACGGCCTTTATGTGTTAGACTACACAAACCAAGTAATGGAAATCGATGAAAGAGTTAATTCACATGACTCATACCACACCCAACTTTGGAATCACCTACTAGGTCATGTAAATGAGAAACATTTGAAAAAATCACATCAAGATGGGTGTTTAGATTCTTTCGAACTAAAACCACTTGGTGTATGTCATGTGTGTCTACAAGGAAAAATGACCAAAGCACCGTTTAGTGGGAAAGGTGAAAGGGATAAAGAGATTCTAGAATTAGTTCACATATATGTGTGTGGACCATTTCCAATTAAAGCAAGGGGTGGGTTCTTGTACTTCATAACCTTTACTGATGATTTTAGTAGATATGGATATATTTACTTAATAAGGAATAAGTCAGATTCTTTTGATCGGTTCAAAGAATACAAGAATGAAGTTGAGAACCAGCTTGGTAATAAGATTAAGAAACTCTGCTCAGACAGAGGAGGAGAATATCTTAATCAGGACTTCATTGATTTCTTATGGGAATTTGGGATTCTATCTCAACTCACTCCTCCTTACACGCCTCAGTGGAATGGTGTAAGTGAAAGGAGGAACCGCACCATGTTGGACATGGTGAGATCAATGATGAGTCATGCGAGTCTTCCATTATCCTTTGGGGGATATGCATTACAAACAGCAGCACACATACTAAACCAAGTACCAACTAAATCAATAAATAGTATTCCATATGAGTTATGGAGTGAATGAAAATCCATGTTATCAAATTTACATGTGTGGGGTAGCGAAGCATTTTTTAAGGCCTCTTTAGGTAACAAGATTTCATCCCGATGCACAAAGTGTACCTTTATAGGATATCCCAAAGAAACAAGTGGATATTACCTATACAACCCCTCAGATAAAAAGGTTACAGTGGAAAGACATGCCATATTCCTTGAGAGGGAGCACATCTCTAAAATAGATAGTGGGAGCGAGATAGATTTTGATGAATTCAAGGCTCAAGATACATAGGAGTTGGTACAAGAACAGATTCCACAAAGCCCCGTGGAAGAACAATCTCTTCCAGAGACACAAGAACTGTGTAGGAGCACGAGAGAGGTGAGAGAACCAGAACAATATGGTTTTATTGTCATCGAGGATGGTGACTCATTATTGGTTGACAATGATGATCCTCTTACCTACAAGGAAGAAATTGAAGGCACAGAAACTGCCAAGTGGCAAGAAGCCATGAATTATGAAATGGATTTCATGTACCAAAACCAAGTCTAGATTTTGTTAGATCCACCAGTTGATGTAAGGCCTGTTTGTAATAAATGGGTATTCAAGAACAAGCTGGACATGGAGGGACAAGTCAGCACCTATAAGGCATTACTAGTTGCAAAAGGTTTTAGACAGCGTCGAGGAATTGACTATAATGAAACCTTTTCACCGGTTTCGATGCTGAAATCCATCAGAATCCTATTGACCATTTTCGCTTACCATGACTATGAAATTTGTCAAATGGATGTCAAAACAACATTCCTTAATGGGAACCTCTAGGAAGATGTCTACATGACACAACCTAAAGGGTTTTTGACTCCAAAGGATTCCAACAAGGTATGCAAGTTGTAGAAATCCATTTATGGATTAAATCAAGAATCAAGGTCATGGAACATTCATTTTGATGAAGTCGTAATGGAATTTGGCTTTGTTAAGAATGAATGTGAGCCTTGTGTCTACAAAAGTTTTAGTGGAAGTGCAGTCGTTTTCCTAATAGTATATGTTGATGACATGTTACTAATTGGAAATGAAGTACCTGTCTTACAGTTAGATAAGGCATGGTTGGATAAATTCTTCTCTATGAAATACTTGGGAGAGGCAGCATATATTCTTGGGATCAAGATCCATCATGATAGATCTAATAGAATGATGGGACTGAGTCAAAGTACATACATTGACAAGATACTGAAGAGATTCAGTATGGAACAATCCAAGAGGGGATTATTTCCAGTGTCACATGGAAATCATCTTTCCAAGAAAATGTGTCCTCAAACACATGAGGAAAGAAATAAAATGGCAAGGATCCCTTACACATCCATGATTGGATCAGTCATGTATGTTATTTTATTATTATTCTAGACGTTGCTTACACATTAAGTGTGGTAGGCAGATGTCAAGATAATCTAGGATACAGCCATTGGATGGTAGTCAAGATTATCCTTAAGTATCTGAGGCATACTAAGGATATGTTCCTATTTTATGGAGGAGATGAGGATCTATTCATCAGAGGACATGTGGATGCTCGTTTCCAGACTGATCAAGATGACATGAAGTCACAGACTGGATACATATTCAGTTTGAATGGAGGTGCAGTGAGCTGGAAGAGTTCAAAGCAAGGTGTGGTCATAGATTTTACAGTAGAGTCCGAGTATATCATAGCTTTTGAGGAAGATAAATAAGCAGTATGGATGAAAAGCTTCATCCAATAGCTGGATGTAGTACCTAGCAGTAAAGATCCTATCACACTCTATTGTGATAATACTGCAGTAGTGGCACTTGTAAAAGAGACAAGGTCACATCAGCAGACAAAGAACATACTTCAGAAGTATCATATCTTGAGGGATTTTTCTCAGAGGGTTGAAGTTGTAGTGAGCAGTATTTCCATGGAAGACAATGTGGCGGACCCCTTGACTAAAGCCTTGACTCAGCAGAAACATAATCATCATGTGAGGTCTAGCGGACTAAAAGTCATAGGCATTTGTCTCTAGTCCAAGTGGGGGATTTTAGAGTTGTTGTCCTAAGAACCAACTGTTTTTACTTTGATTACATGAATGTACACTTATTATATATTGTTCATTGTTCTGCATGACTATAATATAATAATGTATTGGAATATTTGTTGCATTAATAAGGTCATGGAAGATCCAAACTATGATGAGAACCTTGAAATGATATAACAATATTCTTAAATAAAGTTCTACGGTTGGATGACATACTATGATAGGACACATGGTATACAGACCGTCATGTGTGAGTACTCATAAGAAGACGAGACTCTCTCTCATGGAGTTCGCACTTTGTAATCTCCAAGATGGGAGATTATGTGAATAGACCCACCGGTAGAAATTCCACATGTCTTGGTGTCATTGTACATTGCTATCTACGAGCGTGTGTAATGGTCCTTAGACTGGAAGATTATCATTAACTCATGTCATGACTCGCGCACTTAGATTTTCTGACGAAAACTGTCATGAATACAGTTGGCAGGAATTAGGGTACGTTGGGTGTGTCACAAATGACATGTTGTTAATGGATAAGTCAAGGAAGGATTTGTCCCTTACATATTTATGGAAGTAAATATCTTGGGCCCTTTGATTGAAATAGAACTGTCGAACAAATTCCATGGCCATGGTGTCACGATGAGTTTATTTCTAGAAGTCAAAGAATGAAAGATCAAGCATATAGGTTTATGAAACTTCCATGAAACCTACTTAATGAGATATTGAGACAAATGGATTAAATTACACAGTAAGCATTCATATGATGGGACATGTCAATACGGCGTCAACTTCTTTCTCTTGGGTGCCTTGACCTACTTCTAGACAGTAATCTTGGACTTTAGGCAATCCCACCTAATGCCAACGAGAAAGAGGCCTAGAGGGTCACACACTAAGTGTATCCACATATCTCAAGTAGAATAAATATTATTCCCGTAATTGGTTTAATAATTATTCAATGAAGCCTAAATCATTTTAATGTTGGAGGAAGAATAAAATAAAAACAAGTACACACTGTGTATTAATGATTACATGTCATGTAGTTTTTATTTTTGAAAACAAGTACATGCCATGTATTAATGATTACATGCTATGTAGTTTTTATTTTGGAAAGGAAATGAAAATCAAGTACATGTCGTGTATTAATGATTACACGCCGTGTAGTTTTTTTTTATGAAAAACAAGTACACGTCGTGTATCAATGATTACACGCCGTGTAGTTTTTCTAGTTGGGATTTTGAGGATATAATATTGTCTTATTAAATGATATTTATTATAATCAGAGTGGGCGCATGTCAAGGAATTAATTATTCAACATGGGGGTTTCCAATAAGAGTTAATAAAATAAATAAAATGTATAACGCGTATATTTATTGTCATAAATCTATAACCTCAAACCCAATTATAAATATCCTCACAACCCCAACACTTTTCCCCAATCGTTGTGCACAACAATTCTGAATAATTCTATCAAGACCGAGAGAGAGATCCTCCTCCATCGAATCAACACAATCTAAGGCGGACAATGCAAGCAAAGGTTTCTCTACGCTAGTACCCGGAGACTCCTTTGGTGATGTCCAGAGATATGTGGTGCATGTGTGGATCACCGCTAGAGGAAGTCTACACTTGGCCTCTGTGACGCAATGATGAATCACATAGGAGCGTGATCAGAAATATCAACGAAGAAATAACGCCACAAAAGGTATTTATTTTCAATTAATTAAATTAATTATAATCAACCTGTGACAATCCTCATTTTTGGTTCTATGACTATTCTTATTCTTTGTCTATTTCTATGATTTGGTCCATGGAGTCTAGCATTTATCATCATATTGATCCTATATTGATGAAAAAGCCAAGTGGGCACATCCACCCATGAGCTTCCACTGCGCCCGGAACCTTCAATTGGTATCAGAGGGAGGTTACAACATTGATTATAGTTATCTAATTTTCATTGATAATTTACGCATTTATATTTGATTCAATTCAAAATAAATCGTTCTATAAATCTGAATGAATGAGATCCATTATTCCTCCTTCATTTCTTGATTCACATCACAGAAATGACTTTTTAATTTTAATTTTGATTAAAATAAAAATGAGGAAATCATCTGAAGGAGCCACTCTTTCTATCTGTACAACACAATAATACATGGTGTGTAATGAAAACTACACATCGTGTACTTAGGTTTAATGAACCGGTACTGGTCCTCCAAACCATGTTGTGTGAATTGATTATACCTAGGTATTTATTACACCGTGTTGACCAGAAATGAACGGCGCATGGAAACCGGAATACACGGCATGTATGTTGAATAAACACGTCGTGTAGTCCGATCTGGCCTAGGTGAAACCGTGTACAGGGAGAAGCCATGTACCGTGTACATGGGATTTCCAGGCCAGTAACCGCATAACAAGGAAGTACACGCCATGTTAGATTAATCTACACGCCGTGTACTCCAAAATTTCCAAAGTACAGAAAATACTCCAAAGCCCCATGGTGTGTACTTTGGATAAAGGGTGAAAACAAATACACGCTGTGTAATATTGCCTACATGCCGTGTACTTTCCAGAAATGGAATTTAATCAAGTTTCCTCTAAAAGTACAAAGACAACATACAAGTAATATGGATGAGAAGAATATCACAGAAATTTAGAAAGGAATTTAAGATAAATAATTGATTAATTATAAGATCATAATTAATTTAATTCAAGCACAACTTATCTTGAATAATAGAACGATTAAAAGAATATTAATTCTAAATATGCGTAAATGTCATTTCATGCTATGGATGATCCTTAGCTAGACCAAAGACCCTTTGTGTGTGTATGGTTTCATTTAAATTTAATTAAATTCGTTTGTCTGTGAGACTTCTTCCAATAAAATGTAGGGTCTGTGTGCCCATGGTTTCTTTAATGTGAACCTCATGTAATGGAGGATCTCCCAAGTCATAGGATATGGTTCAAAACTCAAAGATGAGACGAAACCAACCTAAGAAGATACAAAGGTGGATAGGTGGGATCTGCAAAACACGAACCATCAGTTCAAGGTGTTTTTCCCTAAGTCAGGGTTAGCTTATCAAAATCGCTAGATAAGATAACCAATAGAAGCTCATGATCATGCCATCTTATTTTATTTATATCTGATTGCATGGTTTATTTATTATGTATGTGTTGTTGTGATCACATAATTAATGAAATAAAAAATCATGCAAAGATGGAATAAAATAAAAATCGGACTATGAATAAACATTATCAGAACATGGTTAATCATTTCAACAAGAATCACTTAATATTAACAAGTATGTGATAATGAAAAACTGTGCATAAAGAATAAAATACCTCAAATACCATATTAAGTCAGACCAAGCCTTCTGTTACTTGATTAAGGGCAAGACTCAATAAAACTATGTGTTTGACCAACCATTGTTGGGATACTTACTTTTATAAAGGAGCTCTTATGAAAGTTTTGGGTTGACTTAAACATTTTACATCAAGGGTAGTATCCCTTACTAGACTTGCTGTAAAATGGAGGCAAGTATTGAGGAAATACAATTCAGGATTTCAGGATTGGGGAGTACACTCAACAGATCAAGGAACTATAAACTCACAGTTGGCAAAGACCTGCCTACCTAAATACCTTCTAATAGCTTGAACAACCCTTGTTGGGGTTATGTTAAGGGGAATATGGATCCTTTCCACTAGAATTTCAAAGAAACTGGACATTTCAAGTTCAATGGTGAGGGCCTTTGGGACTTGATAAAATAGTGGGAGACTTAATAAAATTTATTACTTCTCATAAAATGTAATCAATAAAGTACTAATAAATCTGCTCTTTTAATTTGTAGAATCAATATGACAAACTCTTCAACCACCTTTTCTCTATGATCAATTCTGGATAAAGATAATATCCTCACTGGCAGTAACTTTCAGGAATGGTTTAGGCGCATTCGGGTTATCCTACGCCATGAATGAAAGTTTTACGTGCTGGAGTCCTCACTTCCTGATTCGCCTGCCCAAGGGGCGAGTGATGAAGATTTTATGGTCTATGATAAACATTTGAGCGATGCACTCGACGTTAAATGTTTGATATTATCATCAATGTAAAGTGATCTCATGAAGTCTCATGAAGACATGGATTTCTACAGCATACTCGAGCACCTCTGTAGTCTATACTAGGAGAGAGAAAGATATAAATGGTTTGAGATCTCTAAGGCTCTATTTTAGAGAAAGCTTGGAGAGGGTGCCCCAGTTGGGCCTCATGTACTCAATCTCATTGCCTACATTAATCACTTTGAGGTTTTAGAGTTTAAACTCCCTGAAGAACGGGGTACTGATCTCATTCTTACATCACTCCCCCAGAGCTTCTCTAAATTTTTTGTAAATTTCAACATGAACAACATTAAGAAGTCTCTATCTGGTCTTCTTATCCTCATTCGTCAAGTGGACAATGATATGAAGCGTGAAAATCCTTCTTTCCTTATGGTGAATAAAAGGAAAGGTAAGGAAAAGATCTTTAAGCCCAAAGCTTCTTCAAGGCCTTCCAAGAAATGGAAGATCAAAGGGGAGGAAAGAGAACAAGAGGTTGTTTGTTTCGCATGTGGCAAAAAGGTCCACTAGAAGAAAAATTGCACCCAGCCAAGGAAGCAAGGGGAATCTTCAGGTGTGTTTGTTATCGAATGAAATCTATCTATTTCTACAAATTGGTTATTAGATACAAATTTTGGTTCTCATAAATTTATCTAAATTTAGGAACCAAGTAGATTTAGGAAGATTGATCGAGGGGAGGTAGATCTACGAGCATCCAATGGAGCCAGACTTGTTGTTGTAACTGTTGGGGACTACCACCTCACATTGCCAACTATAATGATCTCGGTGTTAAAGGGTTGTTATTATGTGCCTTCTGTTACTAAAAACATTATTTTAGTATCCAGATTGGATACTGATGGATTCACCTTCAATTTTTGAAATAAATGTTGCTACTTTTATAAATATAGAATTTGTTTTGGTAGGGCACATTTATATAACGGCCTTTATGTGTTAGACTACACAAACCAAGTAATGGCAATCGATGAAAGAGTTAATTCACATAACTCGTACCACACCCAACTTTGGCATCACCGGCTAAGTCATGTCAATGAGAAACGTTTGACAAAATTACATCAAGATGGGTATTTAGATTCTTTCGAACTAAAACCACTTGGTGTATGTCATGTGTGTCTACAAGGAAAAATGACCAAAGTCCCATTTAGTGGGAAAGGTGAAAGGGCTAAAGATATTCTAGAAATAGTTCACACAGATGTGTGTGGACTATTTCCAGTTGAAGTAAGGGTTGGGTTCTTGTACTTCATAACCTTTACTGATGATTTTAGTAGATATGGTTATATTTACTTAATGAGGAATAAGTCAGATTCTTTTGATCGGTTCAAAGAATACAAGAATGAAGTTGATAACCAGCTTAGTAATAATATTAAGAAACTCCACTCAAACAGAGGAGGAGAATATCTTAATCAGGACTTTATTGATTTCTTATGAGAGTTTGGGATTCTATCTCAACTCACTCCTCCTTACACGCCTCAGTGGAATGGTGTTAGTGAAAGGAGGAACCGCACCCTGTTGGACATGGTGAGATCAATGATGAGTCATGCGAGTCTTCCATTATCCTTTTGGGGATATGCATTACAAACAGCAGCACACATACTAAACCAAGTACCAATTAAATCGATAAATGGTATTCAATATGATTTATGGAGTGGATGAAAAGCCATGTTATCAAATTTACATGTGTGGGGTAGCGAATCATTTGTTAAGGCCTCTTCAGGTAACAATCTTTCACCCCGAGGCACAAAGTGTACCTTTATAGGATATCTGAAAGAAACAAGGATATATTACCTATAGAACCCCTTGGATAAAAAGGTTACAGTGGAAAGACACACCATATTCCTTGAGAGGTAGCACATCTCCAAAAGAGATAGTGGGAGCGAGATAGACTTCGATGAATTCAAGGCTCAAGATACACAGGAGTTGGTATAAGAATAGATTCCACAAATCCCCGTGGAAGAACAATCTGTTCCAGAGACACAAGAACTGCGTAGGAGCACGAGATAGGTGAGAGAACCAGAACAATATGGTTTTCTTGTCACCGAGGATGGTGACTCGTTATTGGTTGACAATGATGATCCTCTTACCTAAAAGGAAGCAGTTGAAGGCACAGACGCTGCCAAGTGGCAAGAATCCATGAATTCTGAAATGGATTCCATGTACCAAAACCAAGTCTGGATTTTGGTAGATCCTCAGTTGATGTAAAGCCTGTTGGTAATAAATGTGTATTCAAGAAGAAATAGGACATGGAGGGACAATTCGACACCTATAAGGCATGACTGGTTGCAAAAGGTTTTAGACAGCGTCAAGGAATTGACTATGATGAAACCTTTTCACTGGTTGCGATGCTGAAATCCATCAGAATCCTATTGGCCAATGCCGCTTACCATGACTATGAAATTTGGAAAATGGATGTAAAAATAGCATTCCTTAATGGGAACCTCCAGGAAGATGTCTACATGACACAACCTGAAGGGTTTTTGACTCCAAAGGATGCCAACAAGGTATGCAAGTTGTATAAATCCATTTATGGATTAAAGAAAGCATCAAGGTCATGGAACATTTGTTTTGATGAAGCCATAATGGAATTTGGATTTTTTAATAACGAATGTGATCCTTGTGTCTACAAAAGGTTTAGTAGAAGTGGAGTCGTTTTCCTAATAGTATATGTTGATGACATATTACTAATTGGAAACGAAGTACCTGTCTTACAGTCAGTTAAGGAATGGTTGGATAAATGATTCTCTATGAAAGACTTGGGTGAGGCAATATATATTCTTGGGATCAAGATCCATCATGATAGATCCAATATAATTCTGGGCCTGATTCAAAGTACATACATTGACAAGATACTGAAGAGATTCAGTATAGAATAATCCAAGAGGGGATTGTTTCTAGTGTCAGATGGCATTCATCTTTCCAAGAAAATGTGTCCTCAGACACATGAGGAAATAAAGAAAATGGAAAGGATCCCTTATGCATCCACGATTGGGTCAATCATGTATGCTATGCTATGTACAAGGCTAGATGTTTCTTACCAATTAAGTGCGGTAAGCAGATATCAAGCTAATCCAGGAGACCGCCATTGGATGGAAGTCAAGACTATCCTTAAGTATCTGAGGCATACTAAGAATATGTTTCTGGTTTATGGAGGAGATGAGGAACTAATCATCAAAGGACATGTGGATGCTACTTTCCAGACTGATTAAGATGACATGAAGTCGCAGACTGGATACATCTTCAGTTTGAATGGAGGTGCAGTGAGTTGGAAGAGCTCAAAGAAAGGTGTGGTCGCAGATTCTACAGCAGAGTCCGAGTATATCAAAGCTTCTAAGGTAGCTAAAGAATTAGTATGGATGCAAAGCTTTGTCCAAGAGCTGGATGTAGTACCTAGCAGTAAAGATCCTATCACACTCTATTATGATAATACTGTAGTGGTGGCATTTGCAAAAGACCCAAGGTCACATCAGAGGACAAAGCACATACTTCGAAAGTATCATCTCTTGAGGGATTTTTCTTAGAGAGGTGAAGTTTCAGTGAGAAGTATTTCAACGGAAGATAACGTGGTGGACCGCTTGAATAAATCCTTGACTCAGCAGAAACATGATCATCATGTGAGGTCTAGCAGACTAAAAGTCGTAGGCAGTTGGCTCTAGTCCAAGTGGGAGTTTGTTAGATTTGGTGTCCTGAGAACCAACTGTTTGTACTTTGATTACATGAATGTACACTTATTATATATTGTTCATTGTTCTACATGACTATAATATAATAATGTCCTAGAATATTTGTTGCATTAATAAGGTCATGGAATATCCCCACTATGATGAGAACCTTGAAATGCAATAACAATATACTTAAATAAAGTTATACGGTTGGATGACATACTATGATAGGACACATGGTATACAGACCGTCATGTGCGAGTAATCATAAGAAGACGAGACTCTCTCTCATGGAGTTCGCACTTGGTAATCTCCAAGATGGGAGATTATGAGAATAGACCCACCGGTAGCAATTCCGCATGTCTTGGTGTCATCGGACATTGCTATCTACGAGCATGTGTAATGGTCCTTAGACTGTAAGATTATCATTAACTCATGTCCTGAGAGAATTCTCCAGAATTGTTGTGCACAACGATTGGGTAAAATTGTTGGGGTTGTGAGGATATTTATAATCGGGTTTGAGGTTATAGAGTTATGACAATAAATATATGTGTTACATGTTTTATTTATTTCATTAACTCTTATTGAAAATACCCATGTCGAATAATTAATTCCTTGACATGCGCCCATGCTGATTATAATAAATATCATTTAATAAAACAATATTATATCCTCAAAATCCCGACTGGAAAAACTACAAGGTGTGTAATCATTGATACACTGCATGTACTTGTTTTTCATAAAAAAATACTACATAGAATGTAATCATTAATACACGGCATGTGCTTGTTTTTTATTTCCTTTCCAAAATGAAAACTACACGACATGTAATCATTAATACACGGTGTGTACTTGTTTTCAAAAATAAAAACTACACAGCGTGTAATCATTAATACACGGCATGTACTTGTTTTTATTTTATTCTTCCTCTAACATTAAAATGATTTATTCTTCCATGAATAATTATTAAACCATATACTGGAATAATATTTATTCTACTTGAGATACGTGGATACACTTAATGGTTGACCCTCTAGGCCTCTTTCTCGTTGGCATTATGTGGGTTTGCCTAAAGTCCAAGATTACTGTCTAGCAATGGGTCAAGGCACCCAAGAGAAAAAAATTTATGCCGCATTGATGTGTCACCTCATACGAACGCTTACTATGTAATTTAATCCCTTTGTCTCAATATCTCATCAAGCAGGTTTCATGGAAGTTTCATAAACCTATATGCTTGATATGTCATTCTTTGACTTCCAGAAATAAACTCGTCGTGACACCATGGCCATGGAATTTGTTCGACAGTTCAATTTCAATCAAAGGGCCCAAGATATTTACTTTCATAAATATGGAAGGGAAAAATCCTTCCTCGACTTATCCATTAACAACATGTTATTCATGATGCACCCAACATACCCTACTTCCCGCAAACTGTCTTCATGACAATTTTCGTCAGCAAATCTAAGTGCGTGAGTCATGAAATGAGTTAATGATAATCTTCCAGTCTAAGGACCATTACAAACGCTCATAGATAACAATTTCTGATGACACCAAGACATGCGGAATTGCTATTGGCGGGTCTGTTCTCATAATCTCCCATCTTGGAGATTACCAAGTGTGAACTCCATAAGAGAGAGTCTCATCTTCTTACGTGTACTCGCACATGACGGTCTATATAGCATGTTTCATATCATAGTATGTCATCCAACCATAGAACTTTATTTAATAATATTGTTATATAATTTCAAGGTTCTCATCATAGCGGGGATCTTCCATGACCTTATTAATGCAAAAAATATTCTAGTACATTATTATATTATAGTCATGCAAAACAATGAACAATATATAATAAGTGTACATTCATATATTACAAATTTTTTTACAAAAAAAAATATCCAAAACAAAAGAATAATACTTCGTTCAATTTTCTCCAAAAAAGATCAGTATGGATCTAATTTTTATGGATCCAATTCTCTCAATCCGATGAGGTCAATAAGATTATCCTTTACTCAATATGTACTTCTCAAACTCTACTCAAACACTCCGTCTGATCTTCCTTAGTCTGATTGACTCAATACGATGGACTCAATATGATGAACCCGTTCTTAATCTACAAAACTCAAACTCTACTAAAATATTCAATATGATCTTATCAATATGGTGTTTCTCAATATGATTCTCCTATCCCATAAACAAAACCTTCAGGTGTCTAATCTTCTTTATAGATCTTAGTCTGAAAAGAACTTTCACTCAAATTCTTTAGTGCTCATCCTTTTCTGCTTATGTAAAAGTGAAAATAAATAAAATATTTGAGAAACTATTTATAGGAGACTCAGAAAACAAAATCAGAAAGCTTGAAAACTTTCCCCACTTCCTCAAATTTCAGAAACTCTAAAAAAATCACATTTAAACTTCAACTTTGACTTCTTCAATCCTCTTATGATTTCTCTGAGATTTATGCAAAATTGAATTTCAAGTTTGACCTCTTCAACTCATTATATAATACTTTTGGAATCTTTTTTTTGATTCTTCTTCGTAATCAGCTCATTATGATTTTTTTTCCTTCTCGACTTATTACGATTTTTTTCTTTCTCATCTCATTATGATCTATTTCTTTCTCAACTCATTACAATTTTTGTTTCTTTCTTAGCTCATTACAATTTCTATTTATTTCTCTTCTCATTACGATTTATATTTCTTTCTCACCTCATTATGATTTCTGTTTCTTTCTCATCTCATTACGATTTATGTTTTTTTCTCAAATCATTATGATTTTTATTTCTTTATAATATCATTACGATGGAATTATTCACTTTGCAACTTTGAAATTATTAAAACTTCATTAGCTTTAAACATTCTGACATCTTGCAACTTCTGAGTCTGGTACTTCTAGAACCAATATAATCTTTATGATTCCTCTATTTCTTCAAAAGCTTTTATCATGAGTATTTTTCATGATTTATAATAACTTCATGATCAATAAAGTATCATTTTACTTATTTAGAAAGTTTGAGAACTTTCTAACTCCTGAATTCACTTTCTTCAAAAAACCTCTTCAGCATCATTATGACTTCCATTATTAGAAACATAAAAATTTGAGTCCGGAAACCTATTTTTAGAAAACAAAAAACTTTTCTCCCCCTTTATGTTTGGGTTCTAACAATCAGCAACTTTTAAATTTCTTACAAAACTCATTACGATGGACTGGATCTGATTCCTGAAAAATAAAATCAGTCCTATACAAAAAGGTTAGTAATTAAAAAATACAAAAACTTTGTTAAAAAATTATAACAAAGGTTCTTCAGTTCTAAATTGATGAATTAACTGATTTCATTTATCAAACATCGACAGTAGATTTTTTACAATTATAAGGTTAATATAGGAATCCATATCATTTTTATTGGATTTGAGGGGAAAATAGTAAGTTGAAATTGAAAAAAAAACAAACAAATAAATCAAAAATGCATAAGTGAAATATTTTTAAAGTACCTCATAGACCAAATTTTTTTTATAATTTTTTTAAAGTTTTAAAAACATATAATTGGGTGAATTTTGGGGCTTTTACGATAGGTGGAAATAAGCTTACAATACAGTGATCGTTTTATCTATTGAACTTGTAAATGTAAGGACTACCTCCATTATTCACAGAATTATCAATTATTTCTCCCATTGATGTAAAATATAACATTATGTTGTAAAGTTGGATAAGATATTGTAAATTTCTTACATAATTCTACTTATAATAAAAATAATGGATTTTAGGCATTTAAGTGGGGTATCAAATTCACATTGTTTGATTTTACCAAGAGAATAACACAATGAAAACCTACAAGAATTTTGTACTTTGTATCATTTAACTATTTCATCAAACCACAATATAGGGAAACGGTACATGAAATATTTTTAAGGATCACCAACATCCAAGTAATTTGTTTACAATTAATATATTTTGAGTAGAAATGTAAAATAATAAGAAAACTAAAAAACATAAACTGAAAAAATGTAATGGGCTATATAATAACAATATGTTCAACTGATCTACACCCACTTTCATGTATTTCCATTTTTATTCATTTGAAGACTGGTTTGTGTAATAAGTAATATATTTACAACATTTTTAATATAAATAGTTGATTTTAATCAATAATATAAGAAAACGTATAGAAATATATATCTATAATGATTATATAAGCTTCACATAAGCGCATACCATCATCATAATCAATGTTGAGTTCATTGTTTAAATTTATTGGTGATGTGTTCTTACAATGCACGTATGCTACATTAATATGAAAATGATTAAGTTTGAAATGATAATAATTTTTTTTTTGTAACCACAATAATTTTAGAGAAAACAATCACTACTAATGCAATGTTGACATGGATTGATGACAATCATAAATCAATAATGAACCTATACTTGAGTAAGTTGTGTTGATTATTTCCATATACAGTAAAATATTGGAAGTTAATTGATTAGTATATTGAAAAATATTCATTTTACCATTATCTCACAATTCAGTCAGAGTGAGTTGGCTTGCACTTGGTAAAATAATGACATCAACGTATTTAGGGGTTGTGGTATTAATACTGGATAATTGGTTAGAATATAATGAACAACAAGGAGTACATAGACCTATAATATGGGAAGAAGACTTGATAAATACATAATCATAATATAATATTTCAATATAACTTTTTCGTAATGAAAATTTTGGGAATTGAGAAAATAATTAAGAAGATATCTATAATAGTTTCTTTCCATTTTTGCATACATAATTTTCATTACAGTCTTACCTCCTTTGAGGGTAAAGTTTGTTTTGTATTGGAAGTATTTAGTGGGGGATTCATATTGTCATAATGATTTTTGAATCACTTTTCATGTTCATATGGTTAATGATCTTGATCTCATACTATTTTTAAATTTAGAGTTTGGAAAATAATTAGTGCATATATTTCAGTTAAACGATACGAAGTCATAAATTTTTTTAACCTTATAAGAAGGTATCAAAACGTTTATCATAACTTCTTCCAATGGAAATAATGATGCAGTTCTCATGTCAATGTCAATATTAGGCTTTGGGTATAAGTGAAAACCATGGTCTATTTGGTTTACAGCATTTGTCAAACTGTAGTGAATATCAGAACCTGAAATAAAGGAGTAACCCTATAATAGTATTTTTAGATATTTAAAACATTATCATTTCATATAGTTATTTTTCCCCACCATTGGCGGTGGGGTGGTAAGGGTTTGGGGTGAGGGGAAAGTCGTGGGGTCAAGTCCCTGGGCCTGCAATTTACTGCAATTCTCTTCATTGTGTTGTGTTCTACAGTGGTGGATGTAATTGACCTAGTATTTCATATGTTTATTTTTTATCATTTAATTTAAGATAGAAAGGAAGTAAGTCCAAACCTGTAGTAATGTTGAATTTATTTTTCATTTTCAAAATATGTTTTTTTCTATCCTCCTTATACCATGATTTTTTATTTGCACTCATTTGTGAAATCTTTGTCATGGTGTGCCCCAAATTATTCACAAACATCTCAATAATATATGTCAAGGGAATATTAACCATAAAAAATTGAGTGCATATCATACTTGTTTTATTAACAAAAGAAAAAATAAAATAGGAATTTAATACTCACTAAGAAATAAGTCAACAAAAAATGGAATTTATATTGAGAAGATTATGGGTTGAATAGTGAAATATGAATAATAAGTATGTATTGAACATGTTTCCTCCAAAATTTATATGTAGATATTTTTTTGTATTTTTTAAATTCGGTATAAAATAGTAAATTAGGAGTTATATTAAAGAACAATAAGATAAATTATTTGAAAAAAATCGAACATTCAAGAGAGTATAGTACCTATAAAAAATCTATTGAAATATTTTCTTTTCATCAAAGGTGACCCTTGATGTTACGGATCGTGGGTCTTTTTAAAGCAGAAAGATGTTGATTATTATACAATATGTGATGAAAAGAAATGTCATAGATCAGAGAAAATGAGAAAATGTATATAAATTAATATGCAATAAAAGAACCTTTCTAATTAGAACTATGTATAAGTCTTAAAAACTTATCAACTACTTACGATTAGAGACACCAATTGGCTAATAAAAGCTTAAAACCCTGGTTATTTTCTTTTCAGAATAGTTTTCATGGAAAAATAGAGAAAGTGTAATCAAGAAATACATCCAAGAGAATGGAGGGTGAGAATCCACATATGTAGCAATATACATAAAAGGAAAATTTTAAATAGTTTCCTTTTAAAATGATACAACTTAGTTTGCAGTATCCTTGACATTTAAATAAGGCCAATCCTTCCTGTTTTGATCTATGAAAGAAAAAATGTCAATTTTAGTATAAAAAAAGTCACAGATGAAATAAAATGTAAGGAAAAAATGAAATAAAATATAGATACATGTATAATACCTTGAGAGATAAAGATTTAGAGGGGGCAGAGGTGGTACGTGGAGGCGGAGATGAAACTGGAGAGGCGGAGATGGGCGATGAAGATGGAACGAGAGGCAGCAGGTGGAGGCGGAGGCGGATGAGGAGGTAATAGGTGGAAGTGGAGGCTAGAGATGAGCTTGTGATGGACGATGGGAGGATACACTACAGGGAAATCTGAATTTCACAGTGTTTTTTAAACTATTGATAAATATTTCATGAAAAATATTTTTACAATAGTTATAAAAACCACTGCTAAATAAAATTGTAATTTTTTTATTTATTTCTAGAGGTGATTTTTCAAAAACTTTTTCTAAAACATATCATTTTAATTTTTTTAATAAAATATTTTTTCAAAAAAAATAATTTATTTTTATGGGTGATTTATAAAAACCACTACAAAATAGTGGGAGTTTTTAAAAAACAACGTTGAATTAATAGATAAAATATTAAATATTACATATTTAATTTTCATTTATTATCAATAATTATTAATTATTATTTATAATCATTTATTTTTTATTATGTACAATTTTAATTAATTATAATGTGTTAATTATTAATTATTTATAACTATTAGTTAGTAATTATTTGAAACTTAAATTAATTCTTAGATAAGTTGAAAATCAAACTTCAGCATTAAATGAAGATAACTTTTGATCCCAATGCCCATTTTAATTCCTCAACCAGAAAAATTGAAGCTTTTGAAATGAGATGAAATGACATTAAATAATAATTTTTAATAATTAATATAATAAAAAATATTGCAGTTTTAAGAGAAGTTGAAAATCGAACTTAAACTTCAAACAACCATAACTTTTGATCCAGATGTCAGTTTGGTCTCTACCATATATCAAATCGAAGCCTACGATGATCTCTATGCCATATTAATTAGGGGAACCCTGGTCACTATTTTTTAAAGGTCAAAAAATTCCCAAAATGCTTCCAAAATTGAGTTTTTAGTTTAGATACCATGATTTTTGAAAATTTGACGAGATTTTAGCTTCATTAAAGAGTGTCTACATATGCTTGTTGGGTCATCTATGATTTTATTTCATGGATTTACATTCTTATTGATTTAATGATGTTTCCATTGTTGTAGTTTTCTCTCTTTTGGTGATTTATTATCTATTATATATATATATATATATATATATATTTCTATGTATTTCTATACATTTATGTATATTTATTTATAAATTTTATATATTTATCAATATTTATTTAAAATTATATATAATTGTATCTATGAATGGATATTTATATGTATTTATGAATATTTATCTATATTTATATACATTTGTAAATATGTAAATGTATTTATGTTTATATATTTTTATATCTTATATGGGTGTGTGTGTGTGTGTAGATATTTACATTTACTTATGTTTATATATATATATATATATATTGATATATAATTATACATTTGTCTATGTTTATATATATTTATGCAATATAAATGTGTGTTTATATATATTTATGTAAATTTTTTTATATGTATATATATATTTATAGATATTTATATGCATTTATTATTTTTTATTCATTACTTATTATTTATTATTTATTATTCATTATTTGTTCATTTATTATTTGTTATTTGTTATTTATTATATATTATTTATTAAATTATTATTTATTATTTATTATATATTCATTACACATCATTACATAATATTTATAGTTTATAATTTATTATTATGTTATTATTAGTTTATTATTAGTTTATTATTTACGTATTAATTATTTATTATGTATTTATTAATTATATATAGTATATAATTTATAATTAATTAATTTAGTATTTATTTATTAATTATTAATTATTAATTATTTTTTATTATTTATCATTTATCATTTATTATTTATTTATTATTTATTTACTTACTACTTATTTATTATTTATTAAATTATATTTATTATTAAATTATTGTTAAATTATTTTTTAATATTTACAATATATTATTACATATTATTTATAATTTTTTATTATTTATCATTTATTACTAGTTTATTCTTAAATTATTATTTAATTATTATTTATTATTAATTTACAATTAACATATTATTTGTTATTATTTTATTATTTTTTATTATCTATTATTTATTAATTTATTATTTATTTATCATATATTAATTTATTCTTTTTTGTTAATTTATTATGTATCCATTATTTATTCATTACTCATTTATTATTTAATTACTTATTAATCATGTTTTGTTAATTATTAATTATTTAGTTTGTATTTATTCATTATGTATTATTTATTTTTTTGATTTTATTGCTTATTATTATTATTTAATGTTATTATTTATTTTTTATCTCTATATATAATTATATTAAATTCTGTTTAATCACTATATGAAGAACTTGCTCGAGCAGTAGTGTCTTTACAAAATAACTAAGACGTAAGGGGTTCAAATCTCACTCAACATATATATATTCTTAATTTATGCAATGACTAAATAATTGCAAAAAACACGATTTAGCAATGGTGTTAAATTGTTTCGCAATGACTAAATAATTGCCAAAACACGATTTAGCGATGGTTTTTCAAAAACGCCACAAAATGGTTTAGTGACAGTTTAAACTGCCGCTAAACGCTTACTTTGGTATAGTGTGAGTTTGAGAGATTTGCAGGGTTTATGGATTTTGATGGGATGTGAGCTTTGATGGATGATAGACTCGCGATGATGCAGGGGTGGGGATTTGTAGGAAACCTAATCGCATTTGACATGGTGCCATTGAAAGAGAAGTGGTATTTGTGGAGGAAAACAAGATGGAAGGAATGTGATGTGTAAGAGACGTATGTGTCTATGGAGGAGGAAGAAATGGGGGTGGGATCATGGATGTGGAATGCGAAGGAGGTAGACTTTAGGGTGGGATTGGGGGACAGAAATGGGGAGGAGGAGGAATGAGGGGAGGAGAGACGTATTCGGTAGACATGGATGGAGAGGTCGACATGTATGTGAGGAGTGGTCTAAAAGAGACACATGTACATGGAGGCACATCCTATAGTATAGATAATGGATATATTATTATAAATAATACCTCATTTATAATAAATAGATAATAATATAATTAATAACTAAAAATATGATTAATATAATTCCTAATTAATAATGAGTTGGAATATAATTAATATAACTAATATAACTAATAATTAAATAAAAATTAATAATGTAGTTAATAATAAAAAGTTATAATATAAATAATTAAATTAAGAATAATAATGAAATTAATAATTAATAATATAGTTAATAATAGACACGTACATGGGTCAGGGGACCTTCCCGATCCGATAAGCCTAACCCGATAAAAAATCCTAATAGGATTGAGCTCAGCCTTTAATAAATGACCTGGTATGTGGTCCACTCAAATAGACTAATAAAAAATATTTTTTAAGGCCCAATTAATAAAATATATTTTTCTTTAATGCTATATTAATAAACGGGTCGGGATAGAGTTGGTTCGACTAGGTCCGATTAATAAATGTGTCTGTTTTTTTCGATTTGAACACGATACGCCCAAACCATTTACATGTATAGTTAATAATAAGAATTAATAATGTTAATAATAATTAATAATATAATTCTTGATATAATAATTATTGATTAATATAACTAATAACTCAATTAATAATTAGTAATATGGAGATGGATCCTTATTCACCTAGTGCTCCTGCTCTGGCTGGGGTTTCCGATTCGGCTCTTCACTAGGACTCCTCCCTAGTTTCTCCAAAGTGATGAATCCTCCTGTGGTGCACCATCGTCATGGTGATTCTATTCATCGTTTCTCCTCTTCATGTAGATTAGGTTCATAATTATGTTGTCTTTTTTTGGCGACCTCACTCTGGTGGATCAGAATACGGTGGGGTAGATCTATGCTTTTCGGCTCAGATTGACATTGATATTGGCGTTTTCTGTCGATGTTGGTGTCAGATTCTTGGGAGGTCTGATCATCATTACTTTATGTGGGAGGAGTTAGCAGTGATGGCCAGAGGTCAGTGGGTTCATTTCTCTTCAGATCTGGCCTCACTCACCATTCTTGTGCTACAATGTTGATCGAGGTGTGGGAATCTCGGGTGATCATCCCTTGGATTTGGTGTGATGTTCCTCGCAGATGAAAAGATGTCATCTTGGGCATGCTCTTTTAGCAATTCTGACGTGAGGTTATGTGGCAATGGTTCGAGTAAAGCTGTCTTTGGCGCAACATTTGGAATCAGCAAGGAAAACAGGTGTTGGTGGCGGTGTTGAACAATTCTTTTAGATTTTCCTTTTGGGTGTTTCAATTTTTTTAGGCTTATTTCAGTAAGAATTTTCACTGGTTTTTGGGAATATTTGTTTCGTTGGGTTGTGGTGTTCTTGGTAGGCATTGATTTTTTCATGTTTCATTAGGTTGTGCTGCAACACTTTGCATGTGTCACTGGGTGGGCATCCTCAAAAGAGGGATGGGTTGTTGAGTCAAATGTTATCTTTTGACTTCTATATTTTGTTTTGCAAATCACAAATGTCTTTTTAATCATATCGTACTGACTCTGTCAATCGTACCGTACTGACTCTTTCAATCATACCGTACTGACTCTGTCAATCGTATCGTACTGACTCTGTCAATCGTATCGTACTGACTCTGTCAAATGTATCGTACTGACTCTGCTATTCATACGTTCATTACTTGTTTTGGTACTTAGTCAAAAACACTTGTTTCATATGAATCGTATCATTGTTTATCATCGACATATATCTTGTTTTAACCAATACGATGTCATTGAGTTAGTTACAAACTAATCAAAACGATGTCGTTCTTTCTGTTTCAATATGACCGTTATGATGCCAGGTGTCCAAGTCCCTCCGAGTTTTTCGGAGAAATATGACCGTTGGAGGCAACATGACCGTTGGAACACGAGGCCTATAAATAGGAGGTCTTTTGAAGCTGAGAAAGAGAACGAATGAGATGGTGTGGAACAACTGTGATACTTTGCTTCAATCAAGATTCTAGAGAGAGATGTTGTGACTTCTCTCATCTGCTTTGTGCGTCCGATCATCGTATCGAGGGCTTTCAAGTGATTGAAAAACAGAGGTGCCGATTACCTACAAAATTGAGGGTTGCCAGGGATAGGCAGACAGACGTGCCGATCATCGTATCGAGGGCTGCCGGGGATAGTCAGACAGACATGTCAATCATCGTATCGAGGGCTGCCAGAGATAGGCAGACAGACAGTCCGATCATCATATCGAGGGCTCACCAAGGTGTTGGTGAGACAGACCTTTTATCCTAGGTGAAAGGATAACCCTTCTCTTTGGGTTAAAAGAATTGTAATTCTTTTACATTTCCGCTGCTATCTGTATTAGAAAGGAAATTGTTTTTATTTCCTTTTCTATCTCTTATACATTTGTAATTGTTTCAATTACATCCATTCTATTACATATTGTATTGATTGGTTTTATACGCTTTAAGGTAGAATCATTCATCTTTATATTACTCTGATTATTGTGTTCATCTTGAATACAATTGTTTTACATTACATTAGTATTACTTTACATCATACCTTCTATATTCAATACAATTGTGGGTGTTTGTATTTGTATTAGTTTAAGATCATTTAAACTAATCTCTTAGTTGCTAAAACTCAAAGGTTTTTAAACCTACAATTCACCCCCCCCCCCCTCTTGTATTGTTCCATCTAATAGACATACATATATACATATTCGATCCAACAATTGGTATCAAAGGAGGTTTTCCACTGATTTGTATTACTAGCTTTATTTCTTTCAGATTATTATCTTAAATACTTACTACACTAACGTGTGGAGTGGAAAAGTTTTTGTTGTATTAGATGGCAGGAATTAATATTGGGTCAATAGACAATCTAAATCATTCTAGACCACCTATCTTTGATGGAAATGATTATGAGTATTGGATAGATCGTATGAAGACTTATGTGATCAATACTGGTGTAGAAAATTTTATTATGCTTACTGGAGGTTACAAAATTCCTGACAAAGAAGTCAGTAATTTCACCAACCAAGAGAAGCAAGAATATCAACTGAATTACAAGGTATGCAATACTTTATTATGCTCTATGACCAGGAATATATATAGTCAGATATCTTCATGTGAAGCAGCCAACTATATTTGGAAGAAATTAGAAGTCACTCATTTTGGTACATCCAAGGTTATAGAAACACGGAGAAAAATGCTTCGTGCAGAATATCATGGGTTTGTTTTTCCTTATGGAGAGCCAGTATGTAAAGTGCAACAAAGGTTTATGAAGATAGTCAATATTTTACAATCTATGGGAGAAAAAGGTCTTGATGATGAATCTCTTGTTGATAAGATTATAGATATAATGCCAAATGAATGGGAGTCAAAAAGGACAGCTATTGATGAAAATAGAAAAGTTTCCCAGATTACTCTTGATGAACTCTTTGGAACTCTTCTACAGCACGAGACACGAATGAAGAGAGATGCTGATTTCAACAAGAAGAAGGATTGGAATGGAAGTGTAGCCTTTGATTCTAAAGCTAAAACACCTGAAAGGCTTACAAGGTCTAAAGCCAAGAAAGTTGTTATATTCGATTCAAGTGATTGTAATCTTTCGGATAATGAGTTAGCTAATCTTGCTCGAAGAATGAACAAGATTGTGGGAAAGAAAGACTTTCAATATAGATTTAAAAAGAAAGATAGGAAAGATAATACAGATTCAGAAGTAACTTGTTATGAATGTAAGAAAGCAGGACATATAAGGCCTGATTGTCCTTTACTGAAGAGGAAAGACAGAAAGGAGAAACACTCTGAAAGAAATAAGAAAAGGTTTTATAAGACAAAGAAAGTATTAAAGTCAAATGATACATGGAGTGCAAGTGGTAGTGATTCTTTAGATGATTCTTTGGAATATGAGTCCTCAGGACATAGAAATATTGGACTTCTAGCCAGGCTACCAATTGAAGATCAATGTCTCATGGCTAAGGTACACAATGTTGAAGCTATTACGAATGTCTCTTTGAATGAAAACTATACTGATAATAGATATTATGAATCCTTAAATGATGAACCTTCATCATCAGAAGATGATACTTTACCTTCTTTTGAATAAGTTTCTAGATTTTCTAAATTACTTGAAAATGAAAATTCTAAACTCAAGAAGAAGCTTGAGAAATCTAATTCTAGAATTTCAATTTTGACTAAAGAAGTGTCAGATCTTTCTAAGGATCTTGATGTGAAAACTTATGATTTTGAAAGTATTTTAAAAACCCTTGAGAAAGTTAAATCTGATAAGGATAAACTTTATAAGGATCTTGAAAATGTAATTTCAAAGAAAAATATTTTAGAGCCTAACTCTAGTTCAAATTCAAATGTTTTGGAAAATAAGAATTTAGTTTTAAAAATAAAGTCAGAAATTTCTTCCTTGAAAAAATGTTTGTCAAACTTTACTCATGGGAAGGAAAACTTTGACAGGATGTATTCTCAAATTAGACCTTTGAGAAATCTTTCTGGTCTTGGTTATACTTACTCCAAACCTGTTTTTAGTAACAACTATTTTGTTCCTCAAAAAACCTCTTTCTGTTCTAAGTGACAATGTGGTGGACACTGGAGAAGAGATTATTCTCTTAACAGAACTCAATCCTTAGGATTTCATAAAGCTCATTTTTCAAAACAAATGTGGATTCCTAAAATTCTTTTATCTAACCCTTCTGGATCCAAACAAGTTTGGATTCCGAAAAACTAATTGTTTCTTTTTCAGGAAAATGAGAAGTGTACCAATAAGAACATTTGGTACATGGATAGTGGTTGTTCTCGACACATGACTAGAAACAAAGATCTCTTTAAAAAGGTTATCAAAACAAAAGGTGTAAAAGTTACCTTCGGAGATAATGCTCAAGGAAATATTATTGGTATAGGTAATATCATTTTTCTTGGAAAAGTTCTTATCTCAAATGTTTTGTTTGTTAAAGGTCTTAGGCACAATCTCATCAGCATAAGTCAATTATGTGATGAAGGTTACCTTGTGAATTTTAGAAATGATAAGTGTCTAGTACACAATTCCAAGGATGAGTTCATTCTATATGCCCATAGGCAAGAGAATGTTTACACTATTAACTTAGAAGACCTTAGGAACCAAAACTTACCTTTCTTAAGTGCAATAGAAGACCAATCATGGCTATGGCATAGAAGACTAGGACACTGTAATTTGAGAAACCTTAGTAAACTCTCAAAGAAAAGACTTATGAAGGGGCTACCGGACCTTAGATATGATTCTTCAAAAGTCTGTGATCCTTGTCAATTTGGAAAGCAACATAAAACTAGATTTAAATCAATTAATGAAGTTTCAACTTCTAATGCATTACAGCTAGTGCATATGGATCTTTTTGGTCCTTCATAATCTGGAAGCATTGGAGGCAAATACTATGTATTTGTTTTAGTTGATGAATTTACTAGGTTTACATGGGTCTACTTTCTCACAAAGAAATCTGAAGCATTTTCCTATTTCAAAACTTTTAGAGCCCAAGTTAAAAATGAGAAAAACCTACCATTGATAACTATTCATAGTGATCATGGTGGTGAATTTCAAAATTCAGATTTTGAAACTTTTTGTAGTAAGAAAGGTATTACTCACAATCTCTCAGCCCCAAGAACTCCTCAGCAAAATGGTGTTGTTGAAAGAAGAAATTGTATTCTTCAGGAAATGACTTGAACCATGTTGAGTGAATACTCAATTGCTAAGCACTTTTGGGCTGAAGTTGTTAGTACTGCCTGTTATACTATAAATCGTGTTTTAACTAGACCATTTCTTAATAAAACCTCTTATGAGTTATGGACTGGCCGAAAACCTAAAGTTTCATACTTCAAAGTTTTTGGATGCAAAGTATTCATTCCGAATACAAAAGATAATCTACATAAATTTGCACCAAAATCTGATGAATGAATCTTTCTAGGCTATTCTACAACCTCTAAGGCTTATAGAGTTTTAAATAAAAATACTTGTACTGTTGAAGAAACAGTACATGTGAAATTTGATGAATCTGATCCTTTTGTTTTCAACCAACCCAATCCTACATCCTCGGATGTGTTTTCTAAAAATGCTTATCAACTGTTATTAGAAGATCATTCTGATAAGGAAAATGTTCAAGAAATTATTTCTGAAACATTTACCACAGAAGATTTTCTACCATATGTTGATGAACAGGTTTTACAAAATCCAAATCAATTGTTTCTTAGGAATCATCCTAGTGATAACATCATTGGTGATGTAAATCAACCTGTAAGGACCAGAAATTCCTTAATAAATGAAATATAACATCTTGCTTTTCTTTCGCAATTTGAACCTAAAATCCCAAGTGAGGCCTTAGGTGATGATGATTGGATCAAAGAAATGCAAGATGAACTAAATGAATTTGAGAGGAATCAATTCTGGACTTTAGTTGATAAACCTAAAGAAACAACTGTAATTGGTGTAAAATGGGTGTTCAGAAACAAATGTGATGAAAATGGAATCATTGTAAGAAATAAAGCAAGACTTGTTGCTAAAGGCTATAATCAACAAGAGGGAATAGAATATGAAGAAACATATGCTCCTGTAGCTAGACTTGAATCTATTCGTATTCTATTAGCCTTTGCAGCATATTTCAATTTCAAACTATTTCAAATGGATGTCAAATGTGCTTTTCTAAATGGTTTTGTTCAAGAAGAAGTTTTTGTCGAACAACCTCCTGGTATTCAAGACCCAAAACATCCTGATCATGTTTTTAAACTTACCAAGGCTCTATATGGTCTTAAGCAAGCCCCTAGAGCATGGTATGATAGACTTACAGGATTTATTTTCAAAACAATTATACAAAAGGTACAGCAGATCCAACCCTTTTTATAAAAATGGAAAATAAAAATGTTTTGATTGTTAAAATCTATGTTGATTACATCATATTTGGATCAACTCAGAAATATTTAACTGATTCTTTTGCAAATTTAATGAAATCTGAGTTTGAAATGAGTATGATGGGTGAGTTAATATTCTTTTTAGGTTTTCAAATTTCTCAAAAACCATAAGGAACATATATATCTCAACATAATTATATAAAAGATTTACTCAAAAAGTATGGATATGACAAAACTAAAAGTATTAGCACTCCAATTGGTACCTCAAATACTCTTGATCTTGATAAAACTGGGAAACCAGTAGATCAAACAATCTTTAGAGGTATGATAGGAAGTTTGCTATACTTGACAGCTAGTCGACCCGACTTAATGTTTTCTGTATGCTTATGTGCAAGATACCAATATAATCCAAAAGAGTCTCATTTAAAAGCCTTAAAGAGAATCTTTCGGTATTTAAAAGGCACTATGGATTTAGGTATTTTTTACTCTTCTGGGAATGATTTTGTTTTAAAAAGTTTTTCAGATGCTGACTTTGGTGGTTTTAGAATGGATAGAAAAAGTACATATGGAACATGTCATTTCTTAGGAGATTCCTTGTTTTCTTGGTCCTGCAAGAAACAACACTCAGTAGCATTATCCACTACTGAAGCTGAATATGTAGTAGTTGGAAGTTGTTGTGCTCAAGTATTGTGGATACAGCACACACTCACCAACTATGGATTGAGTTTCTCCAAAACTCAAATTCTTTGTGATAATACAAGTTCCATAGCTCTTAGTAAAAACCCATCACACCACTCTCGTGCAAAACACATAGATGTTAGGAATCACTTTCTTAGGGATCACACATAGAAAGGAGACATCATTTTACAATTTATCGGAACGCAAGAACAAATTGCTGACATTTTTACAAAACCATTACCTTCTGATAGATTTGAGTTTATAAAACAAAATCTAGGAATGATTACATTAAAATAATCATTCATATCTACTTCATGTTTTACAATTCTCCTAACATTAAATAACTCCCTTTGAAAGGGGGAGGACATTTATTTCTATGTTTTTTATGTTTCTTTTTATCTTATGTTCTTTAACTATTTACTCTCCTGGTATGTGTTTTTGTTTTTCTGTTTATCGTATTGACAGTTTTATCGTATCAATCGTTGATGGTAAGGAATTTCTTTTCCATCGTATCGTCCGATGATGGTAATGAATTTCTTTTCCATCGTATCGACCGAAGATGGTAATGAATTTCTTTTCCATCATATCGACCGATGATGGTAACGAATTTCTTTTCCATCGTATCGTCCGATGATGGTAACGAATTTCTTTTCCATCGTATCGACCGATGATGGTAATGAATTTCTTTTCCATCGTATCGTCCGATGATGGTAATGAATTTATTTTCCATCGTATCGACCGAAGATGGTAATGAATTTCTTTTCCATCGTATCGTCCGATGATGGTAATGAATTTCTTTTCCATCGTATCGACCGATGATGGTAACAAGATTGTTTTCCATCGGCCTGTCAGTTCATGGTAACGAAATTGTTTTCCATCTGCCTGTTAGTTCATGGTAACAAGATTGTTTTCCATCGGCTTGACAGTTCATGGTAACGAGTTTGTTTTCCATCAGATTGTCAGTTCATGGTAACAAGTTTGTTTTCCATCAGCTTTTCAGTTCTTGGTAACGACTTTGTTTTCCATCAGTATGACGATTGATAGTTTTCTTTTATTTCGTACGTTTGTATTTTCTTTTGAATTCTACCAAAACCAACAATTACCTTACGTTCTCCAGCAGGTACTTTCCATTTTTTATTATTTCTTTTCGTTTTTTAATCCTAACCATTGATCTGTTTTTCTCTAATCCTGACCGTATAAGATCAACGGTCACCCCTTTTTCGCCTATAAATATTCCCCCCTCCCCAAACCCACATTGGTTTTTCAGGTTTTGAGGCGAAGCTCTGCTCTACGGTTTTAAGTCATTGTACGATCTTCCATCGGCATCACATTTATGTCTCAATCCTCTGCTAACACTCCCGCTGAAATGTCTTCAAAGACTTTTACAGAGAAAGACTTTAACAGAGAAAGGTTAGTTTCTCGGGACTTTTTTTATTCGTATGATTCCACAATCAGAAGAATTATTCTGTTTCAAGGATGGGAACATTTTTGTGTTGAAAGACCTATTTCTAAAGATCCGGTTCTCTTTGATGAAGTTTGTCAGTTTTATAAAACCGAATCTTTCGACAAAGACATGACTATCAATTTTGTTGTGTACGATAGAAAGTTGTCTATGTCTGTAAAACAAGCGGCTCATTTTCTGAATGTCCCAATAGAAGGGGGTTCTTTCTGTCCATCTCATAAACTGCCAGAGGAAGTTGGTACGTTTAATAGAGAAAGTGCTGAAAAGTCTTTGTTTGTTATTAATGAAGAAAAGAGAAAAGTGTCTCATCTTTCTCCGGACAATCGGTTTGTGACTTTATAGATGCAAGGTTTTCTTATCCCAAGGAAAGGGGATCGAGAAACTCTGAAAGTTTCTGATATATTTATGCTTGACTATCTTGTAAATATGAGAAAATTAAATCTCATGGGGTATGTTTTTGAAACCATTAAGAATGTCAAGACAGGAGGGATTAAGTCCCAAATGATTATGTATCCAGCCATCCTTACAAAGTTCATTCTCGAAAGTATGAAGTTTTGTAACATTCCTTTGAAAGGAAACCCGATAGATTTGAAGCCCTCCTGGATTAGAAAAAGTACTATGAAGAAGTTGAATGTTTTTTTTGATCTGAATTCAAAACTTTTTGTCAGAGATGTAGAAGCTGAATTGGATCAGAATCAATCGGCACCTATGCCAGCCAAAGACATTCAATCTACTGGTGTTACTCAAAAGTATGATCTGCAAACCAGTTCAAAGCCTAAGAAGACGCCAAGGTACAGTAAGGAGGTTGTAGCCAAATGGAGAAAGGATAAGGAACAGAGAAAGGAAGGTGATCCAAAGTTCGGTCTTGACCCAGATGAGGCTTTTGCATAAAGAATAAGGGTAGAAGAAACCCTTAAGGCTGAAAAGAAAAAGAAAACTGTTTTGAAAAGAAAGGCTCAAGACTTTGATATCTCTAAAGTCTTGAAAGCAGCTGAGGAAGCTAGTGCTAAACTTACCACAAAAGTGCATCAAGAGCCCATCGTACAGAGTCTTCCTAAGAAAGAAAAAGGAAAACAAATAATGGAAGAGATAGAAGAAGTGGAAGAAGAGGAAGGAGATTTTCTTTTAGAATTTCTTCAAAGTTCGAAGAAGAGTAGGGAGGAATCGGTTCAAAAGCTGAGTGAAGGTGTTCAACAAACCCCTCATGCCGATCAAGCACGAACTCCGAATAGAGTTTCATCCCAATAAAAGCAAGGTGTTGAATCCTCTCATACAGATAAAGTTGTTTTCATTAGTGACAAAGTGGAAGAAGAAAGAAAGCAGAAAGAAAAAGAAAAAGGAAAACAGCCAGTTGTTGACTCAAGAAGATCGAATGAACTGGCTTCGTACGATGAAGATACTAATTCAGAACATACAATCTCTCTCAAGAAGAGTGATTACATTGTCCATGTTTTGAGAAGGGTTGAGAAGACAATTCCATATTTCCCTAGGCTGGAAGGGAAGATTGATTTTATCACTGACAATCAGAAGAAGAAGTTTGGCTCTGTAAAAGAATTAAGAAAGAAAGTTTTGTCAGTTGAAACCGATTTGAAAGTTCTTTCAGAAAGTTTGGTTTCTCATAAGAAGGCCTGTAACAAGATGACCAAGTGGTCATACAAAACAGAGAGCTCAATCAATGATCATTAAATAGATATTGAAGATATAAGAATGCTGTCAAATGAACTTGCAATTGCTTTCAATAAGCTTGACAGAGAAACGGTTGAAAGGTTGAATCTTTTGTATTCTCAAAGAATCGATGTTCCTTCAGTGAAAGACTTGAAAGAGAGAATGAATGCTTTTCAATCTGAATTCTCGAAGGTCTTATCTTTCAAGGATGAAATTGTTTTGTTAAAGAAACAAAATTTTGTGTTATCCAAAGATAACAAGAATCTGCAAGACAGAATTGATACCCTTGAAGAAGTAATCAGAGTCCAGGAGGAGACTATCAAGAATCAAGATCATATTTTTGCGGACCAACAAGAGCTTCTCAGGTCTCAGGGTGATGCTATTTCTGAAGACAAGAAGGAGATAAAAAAGATGAAGGCGGTTCTTCATGAGTTGATAAAAAAGGAGAAAGAAAGAGAAAACAAGTGACTTGTTTTTTGTTCTCATGTTTAGTATTGTTTGTTATCGTAATTAAATCTCTTTTATCCATTGTCTTGTGTTTATTTTCTAACTCTTTCAGACAATTCAAGATTACCCCTTTCTTTTTGTAAATCACAAAGGGGGAGAATGTTTACAAAGGGGGAGAATGTTTTATAAAGGGGGAGAATGCTTTACAACACTCTTAAGGAAAATTTACGAATACAATCCTTAGGAAAGTCCATACCTAAGGGGGAGTTAGTTGTATTCAAATTCATTTTCAGAAGAGTTTCCAATAACTCAGGGGGAGATAAGTTTTCTTTGTTATATTTACTTAGTGTGTTGTGATTTCCAAAAAGGGGGAGATTGTTGAGTCAAATGTTATCTTTTTACTTCTATATTTTGTTTTGGAAATCAAAAATGTCTTTTTAATCGTATCGTACTGACTCTGTCAATCGTACCGTACTGACTGTCAATCGTACCGTACTGACTCTGTCAATCGTATCGTACTGACTCTGTCAATCGTATCGTACTGACTCTGTCAAATGTATCGTACTGACTCTGCTATTCATACGTTCATTACTTGTTTTGGTACTTAGTCAAAAACACTTGTTTCATATGAATCGTATCATTGTTTATCATCGACATATATCTTGTTTTAACCAATACGATGTCATTGAGTTAGTTACAAACTAATCAAAACGATGTCGTGCTTTCTATTTCAATATGACTGTTATGATGCCAGGTGTCCAAGTCCCTCCGAGTTTTCCGGAGAAATATGACCGTTGGAGGCAACATGATCGTTGGAACCCGAGGCCTATAAATAGGAGGTCTTTTGAAGCTGAGAAAGAGAATGAATGAGACGGTGTGGAACAACTGTGATACTTTGCTTCAATCAAGATTCTAGAGAGAGATGATGTGACTTCTCTCATCTGCTTTGTGAGTCCGATCATCGTATCGAGGGCTTTCAAGTGATTGAAAGACAGAGGTGCCAATTACCTACAAAATCGAGGGCTGCTGGGGATAGGCAGACAGACGTGCCGATCATCGTATCGAGGGCTGTCGGGGATAGGCAGACAGACGTGCCAATCATCGTATCGAGGGCTACTAGGGATAGGCAGACAGATAGTTCGATCATCGTATCGAGGGCTCACCAAGGTGTTGGTGAGATAGACCTTTTATCCTAGGTAAAAGGATAACCCTTCTCTTTGGGTTAAAATAATTTTAATTCTTTTACATTTCTGTTGCTATCTGTATTAGAAAGGAAATTGTTTTTGTTTCCTTTTCTATCTCTTATACATTTGTAATTGTTTCAATTACATCCATTCTATTACATATTGTATTGATTGGTTCTATACGCTTTAAGGTAGAATCATTCATCTTTATATTACTCTGATTATTGTGTTCATCTTGAATACAATTGTTTTACATTACATTAATATTACTTTACATCATACCTTCTATATTCAATACAATTGTGGGTGTTTGTATTTGTATTAGTTTAATATCATTTAAACTAATCTCTTAGTTGCTAAAACTCAAAGGTTTTTAAACCTACAATTCACCCCCCCTCTTGTATTGTTCCATCTAATAGACATACATATATACATATTCGATCCAACATGGGTGTGATGACACCTGCCATTCAGCCTCATTGAAGGAAGGATAGACACCCTACCTTTGACATTCTGCACAGATTTTTTGCTCTGATTTTGTGTTTCATCAGGTTGGCAATGTGGTGTTCTTTGGTGCATTGTTGGGTGGGTGGCTCGAAAGAGAGATAGGTGTGATGACACCTATCATCTAATCATCCCTCCATATTTCAGTGTGGGTGGGATGGGCGCTCTTCCACATTGTGTTCCAGCATGATGCAACTTTTTCGTGTGTGTGGGGGGGGACACATCATCTTTGATTGATTCCTATGTTACATCGTCTAACGGGAAGATGAAAATTTTACTGATGCCCGACTTGATGTTTTATTCCCTTCAGACACTCGGGGCCATATTAGGACCTTCAGGTCATATTTCTTTAAGGCATATGTGCCTATGTCTTATTATGGGTTCCCTCTTTACCCATTTTTAAAAAGTGGTTTGTTATTTTATGTTCAATAAAGGGGGATTGAGCCTCATCCCATTTAAAAAATAATAATATTGTTAATAATAATATTTACCAATATTAATAATAACTAATAAAATAATGAGTAATATGATTAGTAATTAATGATAATTAATAATTAATAATTATCAATTGAAAATTAATAATATAATCAATAATCAATAATCAATAATCAATAATATAATTAAAAATATATTTGATTATTAATATTATTAATAATAATTTAATTAATTATTATTAATGATTAAAAATAAATAATTAACAATTAATAATTAACAATAAATTATAAATAACATAAGTAATAATTAATAAAATAATTAGTGATTAATAAATAATAACCACTAATTAATAATAATTAATTAATAATTAATTAATAATTAACTATATTATTGATTGGTAATTGTTAATATTGAATTATTTATTATTAATTATGTAAGGGATAGAGTTTCTCTTAGGTCCCTATGAGCCAGAGTTTCTCTTATGCCTTTGTGTCTCTGGGCATACGGGTCATACAATGGGTTTTCTTCTACCTATAAAGAAAGAGGTATTCCCTTTATTTATTAATAAAAAGAGTATTTGACCCCAACCCTTTTAAAAAAATCAATTATTAATTATTAATTATTAATTATGTTATTAATTATTCATTGTATTGATAAATTAGATAAGGGAGACTTCTTATTTTACTTTGGATGGCACATGATGTGAGAGAAACTAGGCTCATCAAATCAAGGGTTATAATGGAAGTTGATCTCAGTGCTATTTTGATTAATAAAGTCATATTATCTATGTATAATGATGATATTAATTTGAAGATAGGGTATGAGAAATTGTGGTGAGAATCAGGTTAATGACACTGAGTCGATTTCCCATGTGGAGGAGTTGTATTTTCAGGTCCCAATGACATAAATAAGATTAAAGTGGTTGAATGTTATAATGGTAGCCCATATTGCATCATTAAAGGCACAATAGATCTCACCCTACATGGATAGAGAAAATGGGCCTATTATCACTCTTATTTAGGCCCAAATATAATGCATGAAGGCCAAGTCTCAAAGTTGCATGAATTCGGAAACCCAATTCACATGGAGAATTTAGAAAGTCGTCCTTAGAGGCACTGAAGTCAAATCCAGTAGGAATAAAAATCAATACCTACACTTTAGGATGCATGTGCTAATCATCCTTAAATTCAAAAGGGTGTGCTAATTTTCTAAAAAATTCTTCATTAGACTTTATATTTTTTTTATTTTAATAGGAAAAGTAGGTTTATGATTTATGAATTTATGGTATTAGACCTTTTAACTTTTGTATCACCCCTTGGCTATAAATAGCCACCCCGTGACATTGTATTCTCATTCAAGTTTGTTCTATTAAAAATCTACGAGTTTTTTTTCTCTCCATTATGAGGAAACCCTTATTACACCCCTTTCCCATGTATATTATTCCCTTTTCAATCTAAAATTTAGATTAGTGATCCAAGATCACAAAACTCCCAATTAATTTCTCAACCTAAGTGCGTTGTTGTGTGGATTGACTACCCCATCCCCACCAATTTAGTGTGTTTTCTAAGTAGTAGGTTATGCTCCTTATAACATTCTTTGACTAATCCCTCACTTATCCTCAAACTAAATCCTTCATCGACCATCCTACACCATGAAGATTGGTACACCTCGTGCATCTCACATCAAGATATTAAGATTAGTGATCTGAGATCACAAAGCCCCCAATTTCATACCTCAACCCAAGTGAGTTATTGTGTGGATTGACCATCACATCCCTCCCCTGAGTGTGTTGATATCATCTATGTAAATGGTTAAACATATGGTAAATATATATTTTAAACAATATATATATTGATTTGAAAAAAAATAAGAAAATGAAATTATTCATCTAATAAACCTTTAAACATTGAAAAAAACAATTACAATAATCAATTGAACTAAAAAAATCATGTTAGGTGTGATGATAATCCCACAATGTTATCATTTTAAGGACACTGTATATAATTATTCCCCTCTACCCTACACCAACCACATCATTATCACATCCCTTTCTTCTAGGTCCAGTCCATTTTATTTCTCATGTGTGTAAATTTCAGACGACCTTGTCCACACAACCATGATAGATTCGACACTAAAATTGGAAGATATAGAGGGGAATTTGATATTGACACATCTCTAATCAGGATCCACTCTACATTGTAAAAATCTCATGATGTATTTATTTTATTCAAAAGATCGACATAAAACTCACATGATAGGTGAAGATGGGAACATATTACAATTACATGTGAGCAAGGCATCTTGTAAGCTTAAAATTAACTGAATTCATAGGTGTGCTTATCTGACATAATAGTCATCACCCCACCAACACTGGTCAGTGGATCCTGGACCTCTTCAACTTCATCCCAGCTTACTATCATATGAAAATGATACACCTGGTATGATATAGAACAAGTTTTATTGAAATCAATATAGTGACCCAACTTCTTCTTACATGACTATTACATCATTTTTAAGATAAACAATATAATAGTGATACAATCCAAGATCCAAAGGTTCTTTATCTTGGGAAAATTAGGCCCATACATCACTTGTATATAATAAAGCATAAACATTATTTAAATACTTATTCTTAATACTCCTAAAATATCTCACATTCTCCTTAGTACATTTAATCACCTGAGGATATACATAAAATAAAGGGGTGAGCTAAAATCCTTGTAAAGAAAGGAATAATATAGAAGGAATGAGAGACATGAATCAATAGTGCATGCGTGAGCATAATCATCATCATCATTTCATAAGCATGGGATCATCATCGTAAAAATGAGGTAAAATTTTGATAAATCCATGGAATGTGGAATATGCATAATAATGAAATATCATAACATAGTGGCCAAATACCACACATAGTTTTGAACAAATCTAGCATCATGTTCATGCATAAAATATGTGCATAAATCATAACATCATACTTGTGAACAAATCTAACATCATATCCATGCATAATACACATAATCTCATGAGATATATCAAATTAACCAATGCATTAGAGGGATATATAATTATAATCTCACCTATCACATCATAAAATGCTCATAATCATGCATTCCACATGGAAAGTGAATACATAACAATCATATACATGAAATAAACCCATGGAACGGGATGGGTCTCATAAGGGTGTCATAAATAAAACTTTAAGGAATAACCTTTGGGTTTTTCAAATTAATAATTGGGATCAAATTTTAGCATTAAATATCATTTTTCTTTGAAGAAGAAACAACTCAACATGAATTAAGGAGATTTTTTCAAAAATAAAGACCATTTTGAAAAATCTTTATAATTGGATTAAAAGTCCTATTTATATGGTAAAAACATATACATCCCTAAAAATAAAAGTTATTTGATTCTTAAAGGAATATTTAAGGACAATGGAGGAATATCCATACTGAGAAGTATTTGAAATAGAATATAACCCAAAAATAAGGAATTGGGTTTGAGAATCCCCTTACTTTAAATCCTGCTTTATTTCATCACTTTTTTGCCTCCTAAATAATAAACTTAGGTTTATTAAAACATGGAAAAATAAGTTAATTATGTTATTTTTTCACTATTGATCAATTATAATCATTGGATTATATTTTTGAATTCCCTTTGTTAAAGTTAAAATGTTTTGATATCATATTTTCCTTAAAATACTCCATCTTGCTTTGATTTAATGATGTTGTTTTATTGATACTTTTACATTAATAAGATTAACTCAAGAATTATAGAAATACATATATTTATAAATTTATATATTATAAATAATTTATTATAATCATCTGTAAGGATTGGTGATAAGAAAAGAATTGTAAACGTCCTCATTGGTGGTTAACCAACCGTTAACATCACATTTTCTAAAGAGGAGGTGAAAGATATATATTATGTGCTTATTAAAAATAAAATTTTTATAGGGCATTAACATTATGAAGATCATTTTGATGTATGTTTTAATTTTTTTAATAAGGTTCGGATTATAAAATAAAATGAGGATAGGGATTTTAGAAAAGGAATACAAAATAAAAGATGAAAGGACGTTACCATTTTCTTGAAGTTGTTTCTTTTTTATGGCCCTTAACTTCTTGAAAGCCTAGAGTTTGATTACTCCAAAATGTCCCTAAGAATTCTAAGTGAATTTAGAGTGAGTATTTTGGTATAGATTTGAATTTATAAAGTGTAAGGTAAGTGGTTTTTTAGGGGAGGGGTGAGGGTTATTTATACTTGAGGAGAGGGGTGTTTTAAGGATAGAATTTTGAATAAATTATAATATCCAAGGTAAACCTTTCAATAGTGATATTTTTTACATTATGAATCATATATAAATAAAATAAAATTGATTTAGGAATTTAAACTCCTTTATAAACTGAATTCATTAGTTTATTAAAATGGACAGTATAAAAAATAAAAAATTGTTAATTTAATGGAATACTTTTGACTTTAGACTTTGGAAAATACGTTTTCAGGTATAGAAAACAATTTTATTGTATTTAAATGACTCATTTACCAAATTAAATATGTTTTTGTTCAATAAAACATTTCTAGAATTGATTATTTCATTATTACATCATGAATGATGTAATTTAAAATACATTGGTTATAAAAAACTATATTTTTACTTTTCACCTAAAAATTAAAATATTTCAGAAAATTATCAAAAAAATCCACCTTAGAAAATTTTGATGTGTATATTATAAAAATGATATTCATTTTATTGAAATAATTTTATAACATAGGTAATTTTAATTTTTAATATAAAAAATTATGATTTTTATGAAATATATTAAAATATAGCTTGTTAAAAATGTGCTTATAGTTTCTTTGAATTTTTAATCTTGATATTTATTTTATCTAATTATAATATTTATATTTTATTAAATTAATCATGATAAATGTTATTTATATGAAATTTTATTATTTTGAGGTCAAGTTACTATTCTAACAGTCCAATTACTATTCCCAACAGTCATGTTACTATTCACAATGGTAAGGTTATTATTCCAACAATCATGTTACCTCCTATAAATATCACTTCATTACTTAATTCCAAATATACTATAATTCCTCCCAAGGTTCTATATTTTCCTTTTCTAATATTTTGATTGGTTTACTAATATTTTGTTTCTTTTCAGTAGTATTGTTTGTTAGGATGATAATTCTAGAAGATCAAGTGATCTAAATTTTCCCATTCTATTTTTCTTATTTTATATTTTATGTCCTATTGTAATGTTTGTAATTTTCATGGGTTTATCTACTAACTAATTTAATGATCTCTATTGATGAAATAAAGTGTTGCTAGTTTCTCTATGTAATGTATGTGTATAATGTTATATAATATAACACACATTTATTTAGGAAAAAATATCTTTTATAAAGCCTGATTTGTTACATTATTATCCCCTTTAAAATTTTCATCCTTGAAATTTCAACTCATATTCTCAATTTAGAATAGATGAGGGTACTTTTGTTTCATTATTTCCTCCAATTCCCATATCGCCTCTTCATATTAATGGTTCCATCACTAAACTTTAACAATGTGATTTATCTTATTGTGTAGAACTTTGTCAATATGGCCCAAGATCTTCACCGATTGATCCTCATAAGAGATTTCATTATTCAGTTATACCACCTTTGGATTCAGTATATGTGAGGGATCAGGTATACACTTCCTTAGGAGAGATATATAAAACATGTCATGAACTTGAGACATGTTTGGTGGAAGTTATAACTGATAGGTCACTACTCATATGTGATAAAGGATCTCAAAGGAGATAATGTACCTAGGGATAGGATTTATTTTCTTTACAAATTGCATGACTCTCTTCCATGGTGGTATTTTAAGGAAAACTTTTTCGACACTATCAAACTACAATTCCCTTCAACGGTTTTCAGTATGTCTCTTCTATCGACTTTGGGAAGCGTTTATATGTTGTTAGTTGGATTGAACCTTCTCTGTCATCTCTTAAAGAAGATGAGTTCTAAGTAGCTTTCATTCACCAACTTCATCCCAACAAGTATGAGTTCTTCATCGCTTCCCATACACAGCTTCATATGGAGCCATTTAAATACTCAAGTGGAAGATTTTTTTGTATGAGAACTCAACTAATGGGAGATTTAAATTCTATATTACTTTAAATTCCATTGATAAGGATATCAGTATTTCCTCAAGTGTCATAATGCTCCTTTTAGGTTATCTATCAATTTAGGGGTGATAGGTCATACTGAAATTCAATTCAGTATTCAGATCATGTTGAAAAATTATCTAGAATTAAGAAGTTCACCTTGGATAATGATCAAAGATGATCAAAAGTGGTTCCTCATGCAACCTCATCGCTTCCTTTAAGTATATCTTAGTAAATTGTTTAAGTGATAAATCTTCCTGAATAGTGATGAAGTGGGTAGTCTTGTTAAGTTAATCCACCACAACCCATATTACATTTCTTTCTTTAGATGTATTCTGGAGACCGGTGAAAAAGTCTCTGGTGATGTTTTCCCATTTCCATGTCAGTATGGGAAATGGTTGCATCATCCTCTTGGACTCCTGTTGCTCTACTTTAACTTGTTATAATACTAAGTACTTTGAGGTGTACTCAGTGATATCCTTCATGTTTTCCCACTAGAATTGCTCTCAAATATCATGGTACATCTTGGTACTTTAAGGATGGATAGAGAAAGATGAGCTATGTGTATTGTCCAATAGCTCTTTCTTTATCTTAGGTGATGTGGGCATAAAAAGTATAGTTCCAAACAGAATGAAACCATCTTCATCAATGTGGAATTCATGAAGCTTCCTATCCTTTACTTATTTCACCTTATTTTGAAGCTCTAGATCATCCCGTTGTACATCCTTGATATTCTCTTTGATAGTTGCTTGGGAAATCGTTTAGGAAAGGTAGTATATATTCCATGTTGTTATGATTTCTAGATTCATTCTTTGTATATCCATGAAGATAGGGTCTTTCTCAATCCACATCATGGATAGAGTAGTAGGTTCTTTTCTACTAATAGAATCAACTCACTTATTCACCTTTCCAAGATGGTAGTGAATAGAGAAATCATAGTCCTTGATCAACTCTAACCATCTTCTTTGACACATGTTCGACTCTTTATGTGTGAATATATACTTTAGACTCTTGAGATCTGTATATATGTCACACTTCTCACTAAAGAGGTATTTTTCCAATTATAGTTTTATTGAGAACTCTACCTCATGATATGGGGAAAGGTTGGGTAAATATTTAGGAAATACATCAGTGTATTCCATCATGGTGTGAATTTCCTCAAGGTTGATACTTTCCTTCAACTTAAACATTTGGGAAAGGTTTTCTTCTTTGTTTGGTATCAACACCCACACATTTGAAGGATTTTTCAAAGGAGATTCATGATCTTTCTTACATTTGTACAGGAGCATGGTATGGTTCAGAATATAGAGAGATATTTCCTTTTATTGATATTTTATGTGATCTCTATATAATGAGTGTTAATCCATTCCCATTATAGTATCAAATTCCACCAAGGGAAGGATCACGGGATTCTCTGGAAGAATCTTCTCATATACACTAATAGGAGAAGAGTCTGACACTTGAGTTGGATTGATCACACCACTATGTGTTTTTATAGATATCACTACTTAAAGGTATTGGGGTTTTTATTAAACAGTTCTAGAAAACATACAGGATATAAAGGAATGCGTAAAACTAGAATCAAATAAAAAAACCATTCTTGAGTGAATAGTAAGTGTACCTTATACGACTTCATTTTCATGTTCCACATTAGTGGTAGTAGTGGTATAATCTTTCCCTTTATCCTTTGGATTTGGTGGTTTTTTATGCTGATTACCCTCAAAGATTCATGGTTTAGTGCACCGGATTGCATAGTGCCCTTGCTCCCTACATTTGAAGCATTGAACCATGGGTGGTTCCTTCCTTTACTCCATCACATTGGTCGACTTCTTCATGCATCTTTGAAATTCATGAGCTTTATGGCCTTCTCTTACACACTTGAATCATTCCCCCGTTAATTTGAGATAATCCTCGTGATGTTTCTTCCTATATTTTTTACATGTTAAATATTTTTGACATGTTGGTGGTTAGATATTATTTCCTCCTTTGTCATTCAATCTACTATCTTGAAACTCTCTTTTATTTATTATCTTCATAAACATGGGACCATTCTCTAAAATTCATATCTACTTTGACATCACATCAAACTACTTCTTCGTAACTCCCAAAGTCTCATATAGCTAGATCCTTTCTAAGGGGTTATTTTAAACCACAAAAGAATCTATTTATTTTTCTATCATTGTTGATAAAAACCCCGAGGTGTATCTTGTAAGCCTTGTGAAATTTTCCTTGTAAGTCACAACAGATTCACCATCCTTTTTCTTAAGATCTAGAAATTCTATATCCATATTTGTTCGAAGATTTCAAGGGAAATACTTGTTAAGAAATAACTTCTAAAAGTCTTCCCACTCTATTTCTTTCATTCCATCCTTCATATTGGTATTCTTTATCAACATCCACTATTCATCATCCTATCCATCTAAACGATAAACATCCAAGGTGGATTTCTCCTTCTCGGAACAATAGAGCATAGAAAAGATCTTCTCCATTGAGTTAACCCATTATTCTACAACCAGTGGATTGGAATATCCACTAAACTTCGGTGGTCATTGTTGTATAAAGGACTCGATGGTCAGTTTCTCCTTCTTGGTTGAAGGTGGATGTTCCATGATTCAAGTTATTTTTCATAGCCTGAGACAGATAGGTAAGCATCACCATGAATTTTTGAGTTTCACCTATCATTGTATTAGGGATGTCGTTCAGACAATCATTGCATTATCCCTCACATGTGTTGTTGGTTTGGTTTCTCCTGATTCCCATCATTTTCTGAAATATAAAAGGTTTAAACAAAACGTAAGTCAGAAAAGCATGAATAAATAATTTATTATTATGAGAAAAATAATTCTAAATTCATATATTATGGGATCTCTATGTTTAGCCTTTTTCTCAAATGATGCTTCTAGGACCAAGAATTAATTTAGCTATATATCATTCATAATGGTTTGTATAAAGTTTGTGATTAACCGAAGCATAACACCATGAGTTTCAAACCAGGCATGAATCAAGGCCTATTTTTCATGTATTAGGTGAAGATCGAGTTAATACTCAATCTTCCCTTTTGGGTTATCACCCCTAGGTACATATTTATCCAAGCCACATTCACTTGTAGTATTAAAATAGGGATTTTATTGCTCGAAAACCACAAGCTCTTATACTTTACCAAAATATAGGATGTTTACCGATACTGGAACTTATCCTTATGGCTTTCACTAATGTTTTCTAATCCTAATTCCCAAATTAATTAAAATTTTCTCTAATACCAACTATAGTGACCCAACTTCTTTTTACATGACTATTACATCATTTTTAAGATAAACAACATAAAAGTGATACAATCCATGATCTAAAGTTTTAGTATCTTGGGAAAATTAGAATCATACATCACTTGTACATAATAAACTTAAACATTATTTAAATCCTTATTCTTAATCCTCCTAAAATATCTCACATTCTCCTTAATACATGTAATCACCTAAGTACACACATCAATGAAAGGGGTGAGATAAAATTCTGATCAGGTAAGGAACAACATAGAAGGAATAAGAGACATGAATCAATAGTACATGGGTGGGCATAATCATCATCATCGTCATCATTTCATAAGGATGGGATCATCATCGTAATCATGAGGGAAACATTTGATAAAGGCATGAAATTTGGAATATTCTTAATAATGAAACATCATAACAAAGTGGTCAAATACTATACATAGTTGTGAGTAAAGCTAGCATCATTTTCACACATAACATATGTGCATAAATCGTAACATCATAATTGTGAAAAAATATAGCATCATATTCACACATAATACACATAATATCATGAGATATATCATATTACCCAATACATTCGAGGGATATATAATTTTAGGCCCACTCTTCAAATCATAAAATGCTCATAATTGTGCATGCTACATGGAAAGAGAACATATACCAATCATAGTCATGAAATAAACCCATGGAAAGGAATGGATTTCATAATGGTGTCATAAATCATACTTTAAGGAATAACCTTTGGGGATCCCAAATTAATAAGGGGGTCATATTTTGGCATAAAATGTCATTTTTTTAATAAGAAACAAATCAATATGATTCAAAGAGATGTTTTCAAAAATAAACTATTTTTCAAAAAAATTGTAATTGGCTTAGAAGTCCTTTCAACATGGTAAAAACATGTATATCCCTAGAAGGAAAAGGTACGGAATTGTGAAAGTATGTTGTAAGGATAATAGAGGAACATTCATATAGAGAATGATGTGAACGAGAAGATAACCCAAAAAGAAGTGATTGGGTTTGAGAATCCACATACCTTAAATCCCGCTTTATTTCATCGTTTTTCCGCCTCCTGAATAATAAACTTAAGTTTATTAAAACATGGAACCATAATTGAATTATGTTCATTTTTTCACTATTGATCAATTATAATCATTGGATTATATTTCTCAATTCTCTTTGTTAATGGTGAAACATTTTGATATCAAATTTTCCTTAAAATGTCTCGTCTTGCTTTGATTTAACAATCTTGATTTGTTGTTACTTATACATTATTAAGATTAACTCCAAAAGATTAGAAATACATATATTTATAAATTTATATATTATAAATAATTTATTATAATCATCTCTAAGTGTGGTGATAGGAAAATAATTGGCAGTGTCCTTGTTAGCGGTTAACCGACCGTTAATGGGACATTATCCAAAGAGGAGGTGCGAGATATATATTATGTTCTTGTTAAAAATAACATTTTTATAGGACATTACCATTATAATATCATGTTAATTTAATAGTTAATTGTTTGAATAAGGTTTGTATTAAAAAATAAAAGGAGGATAGGGAGTTTAGAAAAGGAAAACAAAATAAAAGACAAAAGGACATTAACTCTTTCTTGAAGTTGTTCCTTTTCGACGACCCTTAAATTCTTGAAAGCTTGGAGTTTGATTACTCCATAACATCCCTAAGGATGATAAGGGGATTGAGAGTGGGGATTTGGGAAGAGATTTGGATTTGGTAAGTGGAAGGTAAGTGGTTTGTTAAGGGAGGGTAAGGGGTTATTTATACATGAGGAGAGAGGTATTTTAAGGATAAAATATTAAATAAATTATTATATCCAAGGTAAACCTTTCAATAGTGATATTTTTGACATTATGAATCATATATCAATAAAATAAAATGTATTTAGGACTTTAGACCCCTTTATAAATCAAATTCACTAGTTTATTAAAAAGGAAGGTGGAAAAAATGAAAAAATGTTATTTTAATGGAATACTTTTGACTTTTGACTTTGGAAAATACTTTTTAGGTATGGAAAACATGTTTATTGTATTTAAATGACTCATTTATCAAATTAAATATGTTTTTGATCCATCCAATATTTCTAGAATTGATTAGGTCATTATTACATCATGAATGCTATAATTTAAAATGAATTAGTTACGAAAAAACTGTATTTTTACTATTCACCTAAAAACTAAAGTATTTCATAAAAACCCTTAAAAAAATTGAAATGGTGATTTTAAAAATGATATTCATTTTATCAAAATAATTTTCTAACATAGGTAATTTTAATTTTTTACATAAAAAATTATGATTTTTATGAAATACATTAAAATATAGTTTATTAAAAATGTGCTCATAGTTTCATTGATTTTTTAATCTTGATATTTATTTTATGTCATTATAATATTTATATTTTCTTAAATTATTCATGATAAATATTATTTATATTACATTTTATTATTTTGTGGTCAAATTACTATTCTAATGATCAAGTTGTTATTTCAATGGTCACATTACCTCCTATAAATACCACTTTGTTCCTTCATTCAACATCCACTATAATTCCTCTCATGGTTCTATATATTCATTTTCTAAGATGTTAATTGGTTTATTAATATTGTGTTTCTTTTCCATAGTGTTGTTTGTGGGGGTGATAATTCTAGCAGATCGGGGTGGTCCAAATTTTCTCATTTCACTTTTCTTATTTTATATTTTTTTATCTCATTGTAATGTTTGGAATTTTCATGGGTTTAGTTGCTAACTAATGTAATGATCTCCGTAATAAAACAAAGTGTTGTTAGTTTCTATGTGTGTTATATGTGTATAATGCTACATAATACAACACGTTTATTCAGGAAACAAATATCTTTTATAAAGTTTGGGTCATGTTCCTTTCAAAAAAATTTGAAGGATCGATGGCCTTGCAGTAGTTCTTTGTCAATATCCTTTGATCTATCAATAAAGTATTTAAAACATCTATAAAATGTTTGAGAAACAATTCATGTGATTGGTAATTTTCTAACCCTTTTGAAGATGTTGTTGATGCATTCAACAATGTTTATAGTCATGTGCTCATATCTCTTCCCTCATCAAATGCTAAATATCATTTTTTTTTCTTTGGAATGCGCATCATGTACTTATAGACATCCTCAATCATTCCTCATATTTCTTCCAATATTTGAAGAAAAACCTATTGTTTTGGTTTGTATGTTATAAAGGGATGGAAGAAAATTTTAAACTACCCAATAATATAAAATAAGTATAAGTACTAAATGTGTAGAAGATGTGATCCAATACCTAATTTGATGATTACTTTTTTCACATTGTCAGTGTGACATTTTTTTTATACATTTCAGGCAATATGTCTCAGGCAGTAATGATGGTAGGCATTGGTGGGTAAGTCAACCAGCATCCGTGATATTCACTGCTTCCTTGATAGTGTGATGAATATTTGAAATAAGGCATATTTCTTGTCTATCGGTGACATGAACATGATAGAAAAGATATAAACCAACTCCAAGAGTCTAGATTGTCTTTCTCTAATATTGCAAATGTCAGTGGCAAAGAACATCTATTTCTGTCATGAGTGGTGACAATCAGGAGAACTCTGTTGCAATTTCCATATAAGAAAGTGTCGTGCACTTGTATGAATTGTTTGTAGTGAAGGAAAGTTACGATGCATGGGAGAAAGTCCTAGAATAACTGATGAAATTGGACTTTGTCTACAGTGACATGATTGTCCACCACATGCTCTATTACTTCAAATTGATAAACAACATGGCTAATTTGAACCAATCACTCGATCCAATAAGGTAACACCTAAAATAATGTTTATTAGTCGCCATAAATCTTCTCAATAGCTTTCTGTTTTTCAAGTCGCGCCTTCTTGTATGAGATTTTGTATCCATATTTACTCTCCATGTGTTCCTATATTAACTCAACATGAACATCCTGGTGAACTCTCATCATACCAATAATAATGAAGCGGGTGAATGTTGGGTTAATGTGTTTATGATCTTGCATCAAACCTCAGATTCAAACAAGTGTGTGGTCTATAAAATTTTGTAGTTTTTCAATTAGTTGAATTTCTAACAAGGGTAGTTCGCAATCACATCTTACATATGTCACCATACTATTGACATTTTATAGAAAATGTCAATCTCGTAGAGTCATCTATGAGATAAATGTAATGAGTCTTCACATGGTAATGCTTTATAACTGTCTTTAATGACTCTTTGCTCTCAAATTGTGTTCCAACAAATAATTCATCATCAATCCCTACAACATTGCTTTCTTGGAGAATACTTAGGAAACTTGGTTGTCAATGTCACTGCATCCCAATCAAACTCAAGCACCACTAGTGCAGTATCATGTGATGTTTGCACCGATTGTGCATGTTGTCTTTCTGAATCATCTGCCAGCATCGTTTTGTGTTCTTTGTCAAATATTTCTTCATCCTCAAAATCATTTGTCAGTACCGTCTTGTGTTCTTTATCAAATACTTCGTCCTCAAAATCATCGTCATAGGCATCATTGATTGCAACCATAGGTGGATCAGCTACAACAACAAATATTGTAGGAACATCTACAAGTACCGTCATTTGAAATTTTTACTCTGCTCTACATGTATTATCTTCACCCAATCCACCTCGAACAATCGATTCTCATGTAAACACATGCACTTCATCAAATCCGTCGTCATATGGTATGTTTTGTTCGATTTGGGTGGTATCTTCAATCGTACTAACCTCAACATACAATCTCATCACACTTAGTCTTTCGTGCTCTTGATATGTATCATAATCAAGCCTCAAATATTCACCATTGATCAAATGATGACACGTGTGATATAAATTATCTTGAGTTAAAGAAAATCTATAAACAGTAGGTGATATATATTGATATGGCGTTTTCATTTTCTTTTTATTAAATTTTTATCATGTGGAAAGAAATCGTAACTAGCTCAGCAGCAATGATATCATTACATAATATTACAATGAACCACCATAGCGAACAAATACACACAAGCCATGAATAAAGCAGTCCAGTAGTCCAGTTAAATGTAATCAACGTCCAAATTGGCATCCAATTCAATAAAGATACAACCAAAGGCAAATAAAAATGTGGCAGAAAACAAAAACATTTCTAAGCTTCTCAGATTTAGTAGCAGTTAATCAAGATTTCTAAGGCCATTAAAGGTGAAGAAGATACAATATCGGCCCTTCAACAAATCTTCCAACTCTGCTGCAAGTCCTTGCAGATGGACATCAAACACCACGCTGCACTCAACGGGTAATCCGAAACTGCAACAATTTGCTACCAATTCACTCACACAAACCATAATTCAAAAGAGAGAGCCAAACTAGACTAATAGTTACTTATGATCAACTTACTTGATACATAATCATCTGTATAATCCTTGTCGATTTTCCCATGGGGCATCGCACCCACCTAACCAACAAAAAATTCACACTGCCTCAGCGTCTCCATAACTGAAAATTAAAGCAGGATTTTGTTGAAACCATACCACAAAAACAGGAGTTTCACCACTATTCATGGCGCCTAAGTAGTCCTTCAGTACAACGGATTTTTCAGAACTATATGAAAAACCTGAAAGGCAAGAGGTATCTTAAAATCACAGCAGCGGACTCTAAAACAGGGTGGAGAAAAGCACTCAAAACACACCTATTTTGCAAGAGTTCACCGGAAAGTATTGGGTGACCGGGTTCTTGATCGTTCGCAGAAGCTTTTCACGATTGCCCGAAGAAGATACACTAAGTTTTAGTAGCAATTGCACTGCAAAAATGATTCAAAATAATGAAAGGGGTGACCAAACAGGAAGACAATTATTTTGGAATCGGCCACGCTTACACATAATGCCATAGAAACGCTTGGATGTCCTCGGAATCCGAACATGTGGCTTAACTTCAAAGAGGACACCCTTCAGGGTTCTCACATAGACTGCTCTCACCCTGCCGGCCTTATTGAGTGGACTATCCAGGATGGCTAATAAAGCCTGCACATATAGGACAATATGAGGGCATTTAAAAATCATTAAAAAATAAAATAGAAAAAAACAGAGAAGCTGTAAGAGGATGGAAAAGAGATTCGGGGATACTGGTTCATATCAAACTAATGTTTCAATAATTCATTTATCTTGGGACTGTAATTTTTTACCAACATGGGCTTTTTTTTAAAACATTTATTTAATTTGGTAAAAGAGAAAATCGGATACAAAAAATGTTGAAGGGATCCAATAGAAATACAAAATGAGGTTAAGGTATCTAATAGAACAATTGACACAGCCAATCCTATGTATTTCCAAGATCAGGTGGAAAAGCCTTGGAAGATTTATGTGCAGCGCTGGGAGCTAATTTTCCGCATTTTATTCAAAAAAGCATGGGCTCATGGCTCCAATCAGAAGTTAACAGAATCCTTTGAAAATAACATCCATGAAGATGTTGGTGTTCACAAGCAAATGACACCACACTTCTCATGTGCTGCCAGGACTCCTAAGATGGAGTAAACAAAAGCTTATGCTGTTCCCGCGAGACAGACTGCTCAGAAAATGTCATTCGTCGGTTCAAAACGAGATTCAGTGACTTCATAGATATATGATAATAATATTTAAAGCAATTTTGGTGTCTCTACCATAAGTTTATCCGTTCTAAAAAACCGAGGGTGGGGTTGTTTCTCTCATTCCTAGATAAGAGGAAAATTTACCATTTCCATGGAAATCCCAGTTTTCCAGGAAACACGCCTGGGTGAAAGAACACTCCCAGTTTTCCTTTAAATTCACATTGACCGGTTGCAACCAAATGAGGCCTCAGATCAGCAGCAAATCATTGTGTATTTATGATTGAGGTTTTACTGGGCGCTCATGGTCGCAACTGCCAATGCCAGCTCGAAGAATTTCTCCCCCATTCGCATCAAGAGCCATACACTTGCGGCCACAGTTTCAGACAAGGTCATAAATGTCACATAAGGGTTTAAAATCATTGGTCTGGAAAAGCATAGAGCCACAGAAGGGTGGGAAAGTAGTGGAGGAAAGGGAAATTGGATCCCTACAAGAGGAAGATAACTTGTAAAGCTTTGCAGGTCAGTTATCTCAATGGGGAAGGGCCTGTATCCTCCAAAACTATGTTGTTGGAAGGGATAACAGATGGAATATCAATTCTGGTATTAATTAAAAGATGAGCCAGCCATAATTTATGCGCAGGGGTTGCAATGGGAACGAGGGATTTTAGTTCAAACATAAGAATGGGAGCTCAAAGTTAGGCAACAGGCAGACTTGCAGGAGTTGATGAACAGGAAAGTATATAAGGCCTTCAAGCCTCTTAAAAAAACAATTGCAAATATATAATATCCTAATGATATTCTTATTAAACCAATCCATAAAAAACAAAAAACATACTGACAAGGCAGTTTTAACAATACAATACCAGGTCATACCCATCTCAACAAAATACTAGTCACAATACCAGGATCAAGGGTATTCTTGACAAAAAAAAAAAGCATAACACTGAAGAATTCCACAAAAAATTTATCCCAGAGACAGTGCTATGCACATATTCAGAAGTTCCTGCACCTGATAAACGATATCAGGCCTGTAATCTGCAGGGTTCTTTCCATGTCTCTGAAGAAAATTGGAATGGTCATCCGAGTTCAAAATCTGAAAAGTCTGCATGAACCAACACGGCAAATTAAAATCATTAAGTAGACAAAGGAATCCCATAAATTGCAATGATAACTTGCACTGCACAAAAAAGAAGAAAGTCGTAGAAGCATGTGAACAATAATATGCAAAATTTCTAAAACTTTCCACCCTAGAGCAAAAAGCTATAAAGAATTTCAACACACAGGACATTGAAAAAAATAATTTGTGCACCTTTCCAACTTTTCCAACTTCCAATGATGCCTTTTCAAGGACAAAGATGGCCCCCCGGCTTTGAGGTGGCTTCAGATGGGGCAACTGGAATACCAGGAAGTTCATCCACAGCCCCCTCCTCTTCGACGCTATCTTCTATATCTTCATTGCCCTGGTTCGGCTCCTTCCACGAGCGCTTCAGCCCCTTGGCTTTGTAGGCCCGTACCATCTATTAGAACACACTCCAGCAGAGACAGGTATATCAAAGGGAAGAACAAGCCAAAGCATGGAGGAGAAAGGAAGCTGACTAAGCCTCGCTTGAAACTGGAGTGTCAAATAAGGGTGTGCAGATTTTCTAAAACCTACCAAAACCATTGGTAACCAAACTAAACCGATAAATTAACCGAACCAACCGAGTGTCGCATGCAAAAACGAGGTGTTAGGAGTATAAATGTGTTCAATCTAAAAAGATAACTGGGATTTCAATAGATACATACAAGATAAAGAACAGTACAGAAATATGAGACCATCAAAAAAGATAAAACAATCAATAAACAAAATTAAAAAACTTTTAAATGATTAAGAGGTGTCGGAAAGAGAGATTTAGGGTGCAGGGGGGACAAAAAGAAAGAGAAAAAAATGCATAATGTGCTGGCAGGAGCAAGGAGGGATCCTTCATGTTTGGATCACTTCAACAATGCACGGCCACGCACCCAACAAAACCCTAATTGTTGCATCAACGCAAATCCCTGTGATCAACAAAACACGATATCCTGACTCAGACGAAATCAAACGTTAATAACACTAATACCAGTTCAATCCCGAAAACACGGGAGAATTCATAGATAAAGGACTAAAACCAACAAACCCAGAAGAGAAAATCGATTAGTAATCTGAAGGCCCGTATTTGAAAGGCTTTTAGCACACTCATAGTCAGAGATAACGATAAAAAATAGTTAAAGGTTGATTGCTCGGATGCAGAACGGAGAGGCTCTGTTCACGGGTAAAGGGCAGGGGAGGCGCCAAGTGTAAGAAAGAGAAGGTGGGATGGAGGAGGGAAAAGAAAGGATTTTCCCATAGGAAGAAGGAGATGAGGATATTCTATCCCTAGATATCTCTACCGAGGCGAGTAGGGGTGCTTAACGGGCTGGACTGGTGCGGACCGAACCAAAGCCCGCATTTTAAGGGTCAAGAAATCGCCAGCCCATTTAAGCCAGCATTAAATGCGGGCTCAAAAAAAAGAAGTCCAATCTGTGGACAGGACTGGCCCGCGGGCCAGCCAAGCATTGCATAAAGTTCTTTAAAAAAATTCCAAAGATCAACTAACTTACATATCATCCATAATTCATGTTTAATTTAAGAAATAAATCATCACTACTTATTGGGGGGGAACAAAGCACTGCAGCAACTAAATTACACATATAAACCACATGAAAGCAACATGTCTTTAATAACACCAGCAGAAAACATCCAAACTAAATACTATTTATGACTGCAAAAGTAAAAAAGACATGCAAATATTTAATTCAAACTACATTGTTGTCACATTGCAACCAGTATAATGGAAATCAAACTAATTAATAGATAAAATTAACACAACATAATAGGAAGGTGGGCAGGGGGCTGCTTGTGTGAGAGTATCGGGGGACAGGTTTGCTGCATGGGGCAGGGGTTGTGGCTATTTAACTGTCTTGTCAGAGAGCAGGTAGAGTGTTTAATAAAGGCAAGGGGCATAATTGTAAAGGGGTTGGGGGTTGTTAGGAGGTTGTTAGTTAATTAGTGGGATTGTTAGTAGACAACAAGCAGGTTGGCAGCTGGGGGGTTGACTAGAAGGTTCTAGTGGAGTTTATAAATAAGGGAGTTGTGGGTTGTATGAGGGGGAATTGTTTTAGGAGATATTCTGATTGATAGGAAGGTGGGCAGGGAGCTGTTTGTGTAAGAGTGTCGGGGGACGGGTTTGCTGCATGGGACAGGGGTTGTGGCTATTTAGCTGTCTTGTCAGGGAGCAGGTAGAGTGTTTAATAAAGGCAAGGGGCATAATTGTAAAGGGATTGGGGGTTGTTAGGAGGTTGTTAGTCAGTGGGGCTGTTAGTAGCAACAAGCAGGTTGCCAACTGGTGGGTGTCTAGAAGGTTTTAGTGGAGTTTATAAATAAGGGAGTTGTGGGCTGTGTGAGGGGGAATTGTTTTAAGAGATATTCTGCTATGCAAAATGGGGGGTTGCGGCCAGGCCTTGGAGAGCAAACCCTCTCAAGGATGATAATTCTTCTATTTCTTCTTTTTTCTTTCTAATGTAATTCATGCCACTGTTAATACAAGTTTCTACAGATTTTTCTCTCTCTCAATTGATTCCTATCATAACACGTAAAAACCTTTTTCACATATAAAAACATGTATGATGTATCATTAAAAATAATAAATTAAACTTAAAATGAATTAAACGAACCAAAAAAAAATATCAAACAAACATGTTTTCATGTTGATGTTGGAATACTGTATCAAACAAAAGTAAATTTGGGAGTAAATTAATAAAACATTCAAACCAAATAACAATCAACAAAAAACATAAATCAAACGAAAATACATTCAAATATACAACTATTTTATTCGACCAGCAAATATAAACAACATAAAAATACTGATTATTGAGAATGAAATAAGAACGCCTCTGTGAGGAGTGAGCATATACTTCCACGGCTGAAAACAAGGAACCACGACACTGTATCTATCTCAAAAAATGGAAAATCAAATGAATTAAGATTTAGCAGCAACAATATACTGAAAAACATAGAAAAACATAAACTATGTCTAACCTGGAGTGTCACGAACCAACCCGAGTCGACCCTAGACCGGTCACCCAAGCCGATCCGCGGCAAAGCCCGAGAGGCATTCCCGATCCTCCCGGACTGGCGACAAGCGCCAGGGCATCAGCAAAGTACAAAAAGGGAACGATTTCGCCCAAAGAAAATAAACTAAACAGTAGAACCAAATAGAACATCGCAAAATAAATAATCGACATGAAAAGAGAAAGGACGACCAACCACACGACTAACCTGTCAACGTCTAAAACTCCACGTAACCTCGTGGTTTACTCTCCGGTACCGAAACCAAACGTTGCTCAAGGCGATCCAAACCAGAACTGGAACCTGCAGCAGGAACTAAAAAACAAGAAAACACTATAGGCGTGAGTATTAAAACTCAGAAGGTAGGTCCGACTAATCTATTCCCAATGCACAACCTTTAAATAAAGAAAACATTGATCAACAGGTTTGAACTACAAATATAAATGTAGGGTTTACCACACTTTACATTTTAAAAACACACACACATAATCCATTGTCCTCCAAATTTAAAACAAGGCACAAGAGAGAAAAAGGGGAGTTGAGTTTACTCTTTCAAAACATTCACTTAGAAATCTTTTTAAATCAATCAAACCTTCACAATTTTTCCAAAACAAAAACCAAAACCAAGGGTAAGGAACAAAATACTACGCAAAGAGGGTAACAGCTCTAATAGCACTCGTAACGGGAGAACACAGGAAACCCTAGGAACTCAGAGGAAAACCAGAACATACTAATACATGTGACTCATTCTGAAGGCATGCCCTACTCAATGGCGTCATAACGCCCTAACGCCCGACCGTCGCCCGACCTGGCCTGGTTGAGGGGCTCAATCCCATAGCAATAATAACAAAACATCTCTCTGCTATGGGCCACTAGCCAGTGCGAAATCTAAACTAGTGCAGTAATTGTTCTCGATAAACCTCTTTGCTATGCTAGGTTCTCATGTATATTTCACAAGGGGGTGTGTCGTACAATTGAAATAACAAGTCACATATATATAACTACACACACCGCACAGTCCGACACCACCCCGACCACCTCAAGGTTAATCCCCTACCTTAAAATAATTATCATACGAGGGAAGTCCCATACCGAGAACCCTCCCAACCCATAATCAACCAACTAGGCAGGAGACCCAACCCAAGAGGGGTTTTCCAAATAGTCATTTCAAAATGTCAAATGGGCCTTTAGATTCATAACATTTTACCATTTCCCAAAAACACTTAGAAAATATTTCCAAAACATTTTCAAACATTATTTTTATACTAACGTGGTCTAGCAGGTCTTACAACCTTATCACAAAAATAGTTCATTTAATAAATAACGGCACACAACCCACCTTCGCAACCAGACACACATGTCAAAACCCATTTCATAAATCTCGTGCATCATTTAAATTAGAAACACACTTGCAATGGCCAAAGAGGCATATATCACTAAGCACTTAATGTGCAAAACCTATTTAAAGACTTGAATCATCACTTTAAACTTCACAAACATGTTTATAAAAACCAAACCATGCCATAATAAATCACTAATCGTTTTAAAGAGCCAACCAGGCCATTTAGAGAAAAACACACAGTGTGCGGAACTTTGCAAAAACACACCACTAAAATTTACATTTAAAATAATTCGCACCTCAAAACGTTTCCAAATCATGATATGCACTATTCAAATTATTTAATAAACCATTTAAAATTTTATAAAACAATTTTTAAAGAGTAACCACGGCTTTCCATAAACAAAACTCATTCAAAGAACACATTTTTGATCAAACGCACACCCACAACCTACTAAAATTGAATATGCATCGCTTGCATAGTTAAATAAACTAGTTGCACAATTTAAAAAAAAACGATTAAAAAGCTCAGGATTGGTTTTCATTAAAAACACCCTTAATTCACATGAGCATGCTACAAGATATAAAACGTAAACCAAGTTCATTTAAAAACTAAACTTTGCACCAAACTAATTAATCACAAAACAAGCCAAATCACTTAAGCAGGTAAAATAATTATCCAAACAATGTTTTCCTACCAAAACAAAATAATTTCTCCAAGAACAATTATTCTAGAAATCAAAAATAATAATTAATATCAATGAAGTTGAAAAAAAATGCAAGCAATCAAAGTGTTCTTAAATTTAAAGGGTCAATGCAAGGGATCCTGCCTCAATTGATGATGAAATTCCGGAAATTGGTGCAAAACACCGTTTGCACCTCAATGGCACCCAAGGGAGATTAAATCAAACCTAAAACAACCATATCGGACCATCAATTTTAAGATAGACCCTAAAAATATTGAAACCCTAAAACTTACGGTTTGGGGTAAACTGAAAAAAAAACCTAAATCAAAATGAACAAATCACCAGAGGGGGTCGCTACCAGAGGAGGGTGTCGCCGGTGAGGAGGCGCCGCCGGCGAGAAGGCTGGCCGAAGGGTGCGGGCACGCGCGGGTTGGCCGGGAGGGGGGGGTCGCAGCTCCGCTTGCTGCGCACAGGGAGGGACCGCCTGGAAGGGGCGGTTGCGTCCGGGGTGTGCGGCGACGGGAGGGCGGCAGGCCAAGGGCGGCGCGCCGGCGAGGGGAGGAGGGGAGGGGCAGCCGCGGGATGCAGCGCACAAGAGGGGAGGAAGCCTCGGGGTGCAGCGTACGAGGGGAGGAAGAAAACGCGTGGGAGAAGAGAGGAGAACGGGAGGAGGGTGGGGGTGAAGAAAAACCTATAAAAAAAATTCCTAATAATAATAATAAAATGATTTTAATAGTAATGATAATAGTAATAATATTATTATTATTATTAAATCCAATAAAGTTAATAATAATAATATCATTATTATTATTAAAGCAACACTTAAATTCTTATGATACGTTTTTCTTATTTCAATTCTAACACCCATTTCAATCAGTTTCATTATTTTATTTTAATTCCAAAGGCGAGCGGGTCGCACGGTTCTGAGGTCACGCTCCGACCGTGCATCAGACGCCACCAAACCAAAAACACGCATTTTTTAATCAACGCTAAAAAAAATTAAACAGGGTCTCACTCAAAGATTAGGGTTTATCCCTCTCACTCGGTTGCAGTTTATCCAGAATCCTATCCGAAAACCTGCGGTGGGGAAAAAGGAAGGGTCGGGAAGATTAAGTTAGGGTTCGGGTCGGACGGATTCAGAACAAGAGGAAAGCTCCAAACGGTTTCTGCGGAAGAAGTGCGGATCCAGTGGGTACGACGGGATGGCCCACTACAACAGGAGAGGGAGCATCGAGCTGGCGGAAGGAGAGAAGGGAGTCGGAGCGGCCTGAAATCTCCAGGTGGGAGATGGAACAACGGAGAGATTGGGAGGAGGGAGTGGGGGAGCGTGAGACTGTGTGCGATGTGCGAGGGAAGGGAGGGAGGTACCGCAGTTTAATATGGTTTGTAAAAAAACAAAGGGGGGTGCAATGAGAATCAATCTTTTTTAAAATCAATCTATTTTTGTACGGGGAAGCGCAGAAGACTCAAAAAAAACAATCTAGTTGTTTTTATAATACAAACATTATTTGTTTTTGTTTCATAGAAGTGATTTTTAAGATCCTCAAAATATGAAACGTTTCATGGAATTCAATGTTCACTTCATCACCTGTATCAAATCTTTCTTGATCGAATTCATATTCAAAATGTATCTATAAATAATTTGTTGAGTAAAATATCAAACAAAATTCATGGACTAAAAAGTGATAAAGTTGCAATAGTTTTAAATGCTTAATTCATATCTGTCACATTGCAACCAGTATAATGGAAATCAAACTAATTAATAGATAAAATTAACATAACACGTGATAAAAACATGTATGGTGTATCATTAAAACTAATAAATTAAACTTAAAATGAATTAAAAGAACCAACAAAAATATCAAACAAACATGTTTTCATGTTGATGTTGGAATACTGTATCAAACAAAAGTAAATTTGGGTCCTCAGAGTAAATTAATAAAACATTCCGACCAAATAACAATGAACAAAAAACATAAATCAAACGAAACATTTTTTTAAACACATTCAAATATACAACTATTTTATTCAACCATCAAATATAAACATCATAAAAATACGGATTATTGAGAATGAAACAAGAACGCCTCTGTAAGAAGGAAGAGTGATCATATACTTCCACGGCTATAAAAAGGGAATCACGACACTGTATCTATCTCAAAAAAAATGGAAAATCAAATGATTTAAGATTTAAAAGCAATAATATACTGAAAAAAATAGAGAAACACAAACTATGTCTAACCTCGAGAGGTGAAAGGAGGAGGAAGGTAGTCGACAAATATTAGGGTTTATCCTTCTCACTCGGTTGCAGCTTATCCAGAATCCTATCCGAAAACCTGCAGCGGAGAAAAAGGAAGGGTCAGGAAGATTAAGTTAGGGTTCAGGTTAGACGGATTCAGACAATGAGGAAAGCTCCAAACAGTTTCTGCAGGAGAAGTGCGGATTTGGTGGGTACGGCGGGATGGCCCACTACAATAGGAGAGGGAGCATCGAGTTGTCGGAAGGAGGGAAGGGAGTCGGAGCGGCCTAAAATCTCCAGGTGGGAGATGGAACGACGGAGAGAGTGGGATGAGGGAGTGGGAGAGCGTGGGACTGCATGCGATGTGTGAGGGAAGGGAGAGAGATATCACAATTTAATATGGTTTGTAAAAAAACAAGGGGGGGGGGGGTAATGAGAATCAATCTTTCTTAAAATCAATCTAATTTTGCACGGGTAAGTGCAGACAATCTTTCTTAAAATCAATCTAATTTTGTGCGGGGAAGTGCAGAAGACTCAAAAAAAAAATCAATCTAGTTTTTTTATAATACAAACATTATTTGTTTTTGTTTCATTGAATTGATTTTTAAGATCCTCTAAATATGAAATGTTTCATGGAATTCATTGTTCACTTCATCACCTGTATCAAATCATTCTTGATCGAATTCATATTCAAAATGTATCTATAAATAATATGTTGAGTAAAATATCAAACAAAATTCATGGACTAAAAAGTGATAAAGTTGCAATAGTTTTAAATGCTTAATTAATATCTGTCACATTGCAACCCGAATAATGAAAATCAAACTAATTAATAGATAAAATTAACATAACACGTAAAAACATTTTTCACAGATAAAAACATGTCTGATGTATCATTAAAAATAATAAATTAAACTTAAAATGAATTAAATGAACCAACAAAAATATCAAACAAACATGTTTTCATGTTGATGTTGGGATACTATATCAAACAAAAGTAAATTTGGGTACTTAGAGTAAATTAATAAAACATTCAGACCAAATAACAATCAACAAAAAACAAAAAACAAATGAAACATTTTTTTAAAATACATTCAAATACACAACTATTTTATTCGACCGACAAATACAAACAACATAAAAATACTGATTATTGAGAATAAAATAATAACACCTCTGTGAGAAGGAGGAGTGAGCATATACTTCCACGGCTAGAAACAAGGAATCGTGACACTGTATCTATCTCAAAAAATAGAAAATCAAATAAATTAAGATTTAACAGCAACAATATACTGAAAAAATAAGGAAACACAAACAATGTCGAACCTGGAGAGGTGAAAGGAGGAGGAAGGTAGTCAAAAAATATTAGGATTTATCCCTCTCACTCAGTTGCAACTTATCCAGAATCCTATCCAAAAACCTGCAGTGGGGAAAAAGGAAGGGTCGTGAAGATTAAGTTAGGGTTCAGTTTAGACGGATTGAGATAAAGAGGAAAGCTCCAAATGGTTTATGCGGAAGAAGTTTGGATCCGGTGGGTACGACGGGATGGATCACTACAACAGAAGAGGGAGCATTGAGCCGGCAGAAGGAGGGGAGGGAGTCGTAGTGGCCTAAAATCTCCAGGTGGGAGATGAAGCGACAAAGAGAGTGGGAGGAGAGAGTGGGGGAGCGTGGGACTGCATGCGATGTGTGAGGGAAGTGAGGGAGGTACCGAAGTTTAATATGGTTTGTAAAAAAACAAAAGGGGGTGTAATGAGAATCAATATTTTTTAAAATCAATCTAATTTTGTACGGGGAAGCACAGAAGACACAAAAAAATCAATCTAGTTGTTTTTATAATACAAAAATTATTTGTTTTCGTTTCATTGAAGTTATTTTTAAGATCCTCTAAATATGAAACGTTTCATGGAATTCAATGTTCACTTCATCACCTATATCAAATATTTCTTGATCAAATTCATATTCAAAATGTATCTGTAAATAATATGTTAATTAAAATATCAAACAAAATTCATGGACTAAAAAGTGATAAAGTTACAGTAGTTTTAAATGTTTCACTCATATTTGTCACATTACAACCAGTATAATGGAAATCAAACTAATTAATATATAAAATTAACATAATAAGTAAAAAAACTTTTCACAGATGAAAACATGTATTATGTATCATTAAAAATAATAAATTAAACTTAAAATGAATTAAAAGAACCAACAAAAATATCAAACAAACATGTTTTCATGTTGATGTTGGAATACTATATCAAACAAAAGTAAATTCGGGTTCTCAGAGTAAATTAATAAAACATTCAGACCAAATAACAATCAATAAAAAACATAAATCAAACGAAACATTTTTTTTAAATACATTCAAATATAAAACTATTTTATTCGACCAGAAAATATAAAAAACATAAAAATACTGATTATTGAGAATGAAATAAGAACGAATCTGTGAGAAGGAGGAGTGAGCATATACTTCCATGGCTGGAAACAAGGAATCACGACACTGTATCTATCTCAAAAAAATGGAAAATCAAATGAATTAAGATTTAAAAGCAACAATATACTAAAAAAATAGGGAAACACAAACTATGTCTAACCTCGAGAGGTGAAAGTATGAGAAAGGTAGTCGATAAAGATTAGGGTTTATCCTTCTCACTCAGTTGCAGCTTATCCAGAATCCTATCCGAAAACTTACAACGGGGAAAAAGGAAGGGTCAGGAAGATTAAGTTAGGGTTCGGGTCAGACGGATTCAAACAAAGAGGAAAGATCCAAACCGTTTCTGCCGGAGAAGTGCGGATAAGGTGGGTACAGCGGGATGGCCCACTACAATAGGAGAGGGAGCATCGAGTTGGCGAAAGGAGGGAAGGGAGTCGGAATGGCCTGAAATCTTCAGGTGGGAGATGGAATAACGAAGAGAGTGGGAGGAGGGAGTGGGGGAGCGTGGGACTGTGTGCGATGTGCAAGGGAAGGGAGGGAGGTATCGCAGTTTAATATGGTTTGTAAAAAAACAAAGGGGGTGCAATGAGAATCAATATTTTTTAAAATCATTCTAATTTTTGTACGGGGAAGTGCATAAGACTCAAAAAAATCAAGCTAGTTGTTTTTATAATACAAACATTATTTGTTTTTGTTTTATTGAAGTGATTTTTAAGATCCTCTAAATATGAAACGTTTCATGGAATTCAATGTTGACTTCATCACCTGTATCAAATCTCTCTTGATCAAATTCATATTCAAAATGTATCTATAAATAATATGTTAAGTAAAATATGAGACAAAATTCATGGACTAAAAAGTGATAAAGTTGCAATAGTTTTAAATGCTTAATTCATATCTGTCACATTGAAACCAGTATAATGGAAATCAAACTAATTAATAGATAAAATTAACAAAACACGTAAAAAAAATTTCACAGATAAAAACATATATAATGTATCATTAAAAATAATAAATTAAACTTAAAATGAATTAAACAAACCAACAAAAATATCAAACAAACATGTTTTCATGTTGATGTTGGAATACTGTATCAAACAAAAGTAAATTTGGGTCCTCACAGTAAATTAATAAAACATTCAAACCAAATACAATCAACAAAAAACATAAATCAAACGAAACATTATTTTAAATACATTCAAATATGCAACTACTTTATTCGACCAACAAATTTAAACAACATAAAAATATTGATTATTGAGAATGAATTAAGAACGCCTCTGTGAGAAGGAGGAGTGAGCATATACTTCCATAGCTGGAAACAAGGAATCATGACACTGTATCTATCTCAAAAAATGGAAAATCAAATGAATTAAGATTTAACAGCAACAATATACTGAAAAAATAGGGAAACAAAAACTATGTCTTACCTGGAGAGGTGAAAGGAGGAGGAAGGTAGTCGACAAAGATTAGGGTTTATCCCTCTTACTCAGTTGCAGCTTATCTAGAATTCTATCTGAAAACTGGGAGTGGGGAAAAAGGAAGGGTCGGGAAGATTAAGTTAGGGTTTGGGTTGAACGGATTCAAACAAACACTACTGGAATTCTTGGTATTTGTGACGGCTTATTTACGACGGGATCCCTTCGCAAATAAGCTTTAGCGATGGCCCCCCGTCGCAAATAGCCCGTTGCAGAAAATGATGTCGCAAATCCCATTATTTACGACGGGAAACATCACTGTCACAAATAAGTCTCCGATTATATGCATTATATATACATAAACTTTTTCGCGACGGTCCCGTCGCAAATAGTTTTTGTGACGGGCATGTCGCAACAAAGTATTTGCGATGGGTAAGTAGTCTTATCGCAAATATGTTTTTTAAAAATCTTTATTTAGACTATTTGTGACGGGGTCCCGTCGCAAAAGGTCTCGTCGCAAATAATAAATTAATTTTAAAAAAAATATTTAATAAAATTACGATTAATGAAAAAATAATAATATTATTATTATTAAAAAAATAATAAATATTAAAATTCTCAATATTCACAAAAAAAAATAAAAAAATCATAAAATATTATTATTATTATTATTAGTAGTAGTAAATAAACAAACAAAAAAAATATAATACTAAAAAAAATATTTAATAAAATAATATTAATATTATTAAAATAAAAAAATTAAAAAAATTAAAATTCTCAATATTCACAAAAAAATATAAAAAAATAATAAAAATATTATAAATTAAATTATGTAATATTTGCACCAATATAAAAGACAGAAAATGTAAATAATTCATATTACAATGTTAAATTCAAATGTTTTTAAGATAAAAAAAATCACTAGGGGGGTCGTCTTCTGGAGGAGGTGGAGGAGCTGAAGGAGATGGTGGAGGAAACTCCATCCCTAAACTACGAGTAAGACGATGCATGTACTCCATCTGATCGTGATGCTGCTGCTGTCATCGATGCATCTTCTCCTCATATTGTTGTTGCTGCTGCTGCTGCCATCGACGCATCTACTCCTCGTGATGTTGCGCCTGCTGCTGTTGTCACCGACTCATCTCTTCATGCTACTTCTGCAAAGTCTCTATAAGCTCAGCCTGAGTTCGCAACTGCTCTTGATACTGTGAGCCAGAAGATGATGTCTCTCCACGAGCTCCTCTCGAGCTGGACGCCGATATCGCAGCAGTACCATAATAAGTGTTAGGAGTCAAATGAGAGCTGATACTAACTACTCAGCCCTTCTCAAAGCCATACTGAGTCGCATGCATCCATGCCGCCTCATTGAAATGGTGAGCACCAGTCTGCTCTGTCGTCTCGTCCTGACCCTCAGCCTGTGTCTGAGAGGTCGCAGCCACATATGACTCCTTCAATTTCAATTTAAAATTAAAATTGTGAAAATATTATATGCAGTTAATTGTCCAACTGAAAAAATAATACTAACCACAATCTGACGCTGGCGATCACCTCTAATATCTCCAATGGATGGATCACTATACATCCTTCGATAAACATCGAACTCTATAATATCGGGATGCTAAACTGCCTACAGAAATATAAAATAAACTGTTTATATTTAAAGTTATTTAAAATATTTAAAAAATATACTTACCAGATGCTCTCTATGCGAACTGAATGTATGGCTACCAGCTCGATGTGTCACCTCCTGTCTCCCCCGGTTCTGCCGTTCCACTGAAGATCTATTCTGAAACCCACCACCCAACCAGTGTAAACATAATCCATCCCAAACATGAGATGAAACGTACTCTGTTCGGTGAGCTCTATATGAATCATCAAATTCTGTCACTCCTGCTTTCTTAATGGTTGTCCTTCTCAAATTGTGCAAAAACTGACGGAAACGGTCGTGCATAGAAATCTGCCATGCCGCGTGGATAGCGTCGTGCATTCTATCATCGATAGGATACCATAAACCCTACAAATAATTTATAATATCAAGTTATTAATAAAATAAATTTCAAAATAAATATTATTTATTTACGTACCAGCCAATGATGGAACATGTCGCGTCGCACATCAATAGGAATATGTTCCCATGTGATCCATGGATGAGAAAAATAATTACACAAGATAGCGCTCCCCTGTCCAATAGCTACATGCACAAAACTGTGAAAAAGGAATAAATAATCAAACAATTAGTATATATATAAATAAATTAATGAAAGCTAACTAAAATATACATGTTACCATACCTCCGTGTGTGCGGATCGAAACCAAGATGTGGACGTCGCTCGGGGATAGGGTCAGGAATCATCAATTGTGCAAGATCGTGCCTCCTCCGCGTACCCCCTGAACCGCCAATAGGCTGAGGGTCAGATGATCCAAAATCTCCCTCATCCAATGGTAGGTTAGCCTCCTGTAACTCGCAGAATATATCAGAGCCCATCTAAAACACAAAATGATTGTTGTTAGCAGATAGTTGAGAATAACTATTTAATATAGATATATATTAGTTATGATTATAACCAGCATTTAACCGTGTCAATGTTCATCTTTATCCTCTTCTCCATAGCTGTCAATGTCAATGTCTTCATCTTCCTCCACAGCATCATCAATATCCATATGAGTTTCAGTTTCAACATCTCTTGTCATTTCAAATTCATTTGTAACATCATTAACATATTCATCACCATCGATCCTTAATTGTGGGGTGTCATCATCGATATTCACGTCTCTTTGTGAATCAGATGGATTTTGAGCAGTCTCTTGAAAAATTTCAATTCCTTCCACTTCAGCAGAACCACATTCAGTTAGAGTAAACTGATTTTCCCGAGATTTCATTTTTATTATGCTCCACCAATTGTTCAAATCTCTTGAAGTATCACAGTACTTTGCATAATAAATTTGATGTGCATGTTGAGCTAGTAAAAATGGTTCATTTACTACAAGAAGACTTTTATATTTAATATCAACGATTCCATGAGTCAGATGAACATACAAGCCTCTCTCAATATCCAACCATCAACATTTAAACATTGTTATGTAATTCTGTCCTAGATAACACAGCTCAATAATTTCATCCAAAATGCCATAAAAGTCATCTTCAATTTCTCTGTGATGTGATCCTCTCAAGAAAACTCCACTTTTCATTGTTTTTTTATTCCTCGTATGCATGTGTATGAAATCGAAAACCATTCACCACATATGCATTATAAGATTTAACCATTTTGGATGGTGGGTTACTCAATATACACAATCGCTTATCAATTTTATCAGCATATTGAGACACCTGAAATTTTTTAAAACAATTATCAATATAATAAATAATAAACGGAATTGATATTAAATCATCAATAATTTATGTTACCAATTTTTGAAACCATTGAGATTTTTTTTTGTCTGCGTTCTTCAAGAGCAGCTGCTGTAATTTGTGGAAGTTGTTTCTTGATATGATTATCATATAACCTACAAATAAAATCAGTTAAAATAATGTAACATAAATTATAGAATAAGTGATAAAAGCACTCACAGGACAAATGATTTCATTTCTTCACAGTTGAGCAGAACATATATATTAGCTCTGTGATGTTCATCATCTGAAAGCTATCGTTCATGAACTCCACTGAAACCAAGATTTGGATGATTAAAAACTGTTAATTGATTGTCCATTTCATCATTAACATTCTCCTCATTTCATCCCATGTGATTGTGTTTTGAGGGATATTGAGATTCAAAATAATGAGATTAGAAAAAAGCAATTTTCTCTTGCAAATAAGCTTCAGCAACTGAGCCTTCAACTGATGCTTTGTTATGTACTTTTTTCTTCAATTTCTACATGCATCTCTCGAATGGGTACATCCATCGAAACTGCACTGGATCTCCACATTTAGCTTCATATGGAAAATGTAATATCAGATGTTTCATTGAGTCAAAGAAAGTCGGCAGGAAGATTTTTTCCAGTTTACATATAATTACAGCAACATCTTCTTCCAGTTTTCTTAGCGCATTGTAGTCTATTGTCGTTGCACAAATGTCTCAAAAAAATATGATATGTTTGTTATCGAATCCCAAATCATAGAATTCAACAAACCTCTAAATTCAATTGAAATTATTCTTTCCATTATAACATGACAATCATGACATTTTAATCCAGTAATATAACCATTCTTAACACATCTGCCCAAATTGAAAGCATAGCCATCTAGAAGTCTCAAATCTTCAATCCACTAACAAAATAATAAGCGAATATCTTTGGATAGTGTATAAGCTGCTTTTGGATTCATTAACCTCTGTGATCTGACATTTTCAAATAGTTTAAGTTCTGGTCTCCTGCAAATTTGGGCAAGATCTAATCGTGCCTTTATAGTATCTTTGGTCTTACCTGGTGTATCCAAAACTGTATGAAATAAATTATCAAAACAGTTCTTCTCAATATGCATAACATCCAACATGTGGTGGACCAACAAATCAGACCAATATGTAAGATCCCAAAAAATGCTCTGTTTCATCCAATTATGTTCTTTCCCAAAGCCATGAATTTTCTGTTGGTTTACTGTTGGTCCAAATGTGATGGGAGGTAATGAAAATACAACTGATTTTAACTCTGTACCTGAGATCATCTTTAGAGGTTCATCCCTTTCAATTGTACCTTTTCTGAAATGAGATTTGTTCCTCCGAAAAGGATGACCGGTTGGAAGAAATCTACAGTGACAATCAAAATAGCAAGGTTTTTTCCATTGACGAGCATAAAGGCTTTGTTGTCTTTCATACAGTAAGAACATGATTTCGGACCATGTGTACTCCAACCAGATAACATTCCATATGCCGAACAATCACTAATCGTCCACATCAATGCAACTTTTAATATGAAATTTTGTTTCGCAGCAACATCATATGTATCAACACCATCACTCCACAATGCATTTAACTCATCAATCAATGGTTTCAAATAAACATCAATATTCTTTTTCGGATGTCCTGGGATTAATAGAGTCAAAAAGATATAAGGCTCCTTCATCAACATCCATGGAGGAAAATTGTACAAAGTTATAAAGACAGTCCAATATGAATACTAACTACCATAAGAACCAAACGGCCAGAAACCGTCAGTAGAAAGACCCAATTGCACGTTTCGGGCTTCTATAGCAAAAGACGGATGCAGACGGTCAAAATGTTTCCATGAATCACCATCAGATGGATAATTCAAGCTTCTATCAGTTTAAATCTTGGTTTTTTGCCATGACATCATTGACATTGTATTCTGAGGCATAAATAAATGATGTAACCTAGGTTTAAGGGGGAAATATCTCAACTGTTTTACTGGAATCGATCTAAACTTCCCTGGTTAAGCTTCTTTATACCTTGATTGTCCACATGTGGGACAACTATCCAAGGACTCATTTTCGATAGAATATAAGATGCAATCATTTGGACATGCATGAATCTTCCGATAACTAAGGCCTAGATTACGAACCAGTCTCTTGCTCTCATAGTAATTTGCAGGCAACACATTTCCTTCAGGTAACAATGTTTTAACCAAAGAAAATATCTGATCAAAATAGTTGTTTGACATTGCATTATCTGATTTAATAGCCATAAATTTTGCAATCACTTCTAATTTTCTTATCTTGCAACTAAGATATAATGCATCCTCAGCAGACCTCAACAACTCATAAAATTCAGATGGTGCCAACTCATGAGTTAAATCAATATCATCATGAGTTTCAGTTTGTTACACAGATGGACCTGCAACACCATGTACTAAATTTTGAAACTGTGATGGATCCAGAATCAAGTTATTAGGATCTTCTCTAGAACTGTGTTCACCGTGTTGATACCAAAAAACATAATCTATTTGAAAACCAAACCGCAAGAGATGTCCCCCAACGTTGTCAACTGTGTCAAATGTTCTCAGAGAATATTTTTTACAAGGACACTTAATTGTGCCTTCTGAAACATATTCTGGTTTTGATGATGCAAATGATAAGAAAGTTTCAACACCCTCAATATATACAGGATTTAAACCAGAACCATTTGGATTTCTATGCTGATTTATCCAAACGTGATCATCTAATAATGACTGATGTCAACTTCCTTGTTCCATATTTTTCTACAAAAAATATAAAATTATCACTGTTTTTGAATAATTTGAAATTATAAAAACACTATCTTAAAAAAGAATATAAATAATTACAAATACTTCTTAATAATTACCATTAATTAAGGGCGACACATTTTTCAGTGGATTGACGACTCCTCTTTTGTCCGACGGCTCATTTACTTGCATCTTTCTCACACTGAAATCAGAATGAAGAATCTGGTCAGAGGTACACATATTCATTCTCGTATGCACGAGAATGAATATGTGTACCTCCGACCAGATTCTTCATTCTGATTTCAGTGTGAGAAACATGCAAGTAAATGAGCCGTCTGACAAAAGAGTCCCCTTTTCGTCGATGAATCATCTTCTTCCAACTATCATCGCCTGAAAACATTATAAAAAATATGATCCTACAAATGCATATCCAATCTCGTGCATACAAGATGTCTACGTAGAAGCACATTTTTCATAATGTTTTGAGTCGGTGAGAGTTGAAAGGAGAAAAGTCATCGAGCAAAAGGAGTATCGTCAATCCACTAGAAATTGTGCCAAGTTCTTAAAATTTATTAAAATTTATTAAAATTTCTTCATAACTATTTCTAACTGTTCCTAACTAATTATTACTAATTATTCCTATTTATTCCTATTTATTCTTATATATTCCTATTTATTCCTATATATTGCTAATTATTACAATTTATTGCTAATTATTACAATTTATTGCTAATTATTACTAATTATTACAATCTATTACTAATTATTACAATTTATTACTAATTATTACAATTTATTACTAATTATTACTAATTATTACAATTTATTACTAATTTAGCAATACTTAGAAATACTTAGCAAAATGAAAACTACTTGAATAATGAAAGGAAATTTGGTAATCATCGTTGTGGAGATGATTACAAATTTTCCCTTCATTATTCAAGCAGATTTCGTTTACTAATTATTACTAATTCTTACAATTTATTACTAATTATTACAATTTATTACTAATTATTACAAATTATTACTAATTATTACAATTTATTACTAATTATTACAATTTATTACTAATTATTACAATTTATTACTAATTATTACTAATTATCACAATTTATTACTAATTTAGCAATATTTAGCAATACTTAGCAAAATGAAAACTGCTTGAATAATGAAAGGAAATTTGGTAATCATCATTGTGGAGATGATTACAAATTTTCTATTCATTATCCAAGCAGATTTCATTTACTAATTATTACTAATTATTACAATTTATTACTAATTATTACAATTTATTACTAATTTTTTTTACTAATTATTACAATTTATTACTAATTATTACTAATTATTACAATTTATTACTAATTTAGCAATATTTGGCAATACTTAGCAAAATGAAAACTGCTTGAATAATGAAAGGAAATTTGGTAATCATCGTTGTGGATATGATTACAAATTTTCCCTTCATTATCCAAGCAGATTTCGTTTACTAATTATTACTAATTCTTACAATTTATTACTAATTATTACAATTTATTACTAATTATTACAATTTATTACTAATTATTACTAATTATTACAATTTATTACTAATTTAGCAATACTTAGCAATACTTAGCAAAATGAAAATTGCTTCAATAATGAAAGGAAATTTGGTAATCATCGTTGTGGAGATGATTACAAATTTTCCCTTCATTATCCAAGAAGATTTTGTTTTCTAATTATTACTAATAAAAAAATTATATTATCAATATTTATGAAAAAACAATATTAATATTATTAAAATAATAAAAAAATTATAAAATATTAAAATTATCAATATTCGTAACAGACTTTGCTCTATTCTTAACATGTTCAAATCTCAAAGGGTCGCCAATTGTCAGGTCATGCGCAATAAAAATTTTGTGTCAGCCATGTCCAATGTAAACTCTATAATTGTCCTTGCATGGTTGATCACCTCGCAAGTAGTGTTGCAATAGGACGACCAAAGTAATGTCATTCTCATCTCTAAGAATCATCTCACTCCCTTTACATAGATCATTCTTCCTTAAAAATTTGATGGGACATCGATATCTTTCCCTTAAATTTTCAAGGAAGAATGGTCTATGTAAAGGGTCATGTGAGATAATTTTTATAGATGAGAAGGGCATGACTTGGGTTATCCTATTGCAATGCTACTTGCAAGGTGATCACCCAAGCAAGAACAATTATAGAGTTTACATTGGACACGGCTGACACAAACTTTTTATTGCACATGACCTGATAATTGGCGACCCTTTGAGATTTGAACATGTTAAGAATAGAGCAAAGCGTGTTGCGAATATTGATAATTTTAATAATATTAATATTGTTTTTTCATAAATATTGATAATATAATTTTTTATTCGTAATAATTATTGTTAATTATTCCTAATTATTGCTAATTATTGCTAATTATTGCAAATTATTGGTAATTATTGGTAATTATTGGTAATTATTGGTAATTATTGGTAATTATTGGTAATTATTGGTAATTATTGGTAATTATTGGTAATTATTGGTAATTATTGGTAATTATTGGTAATTATTGGTAATTATTGGTAATTATTGGTAATTATTGGTAATTATTGGTAATTATTGGTAATTATTGGTAATTATTTGTAATTATGGGTAATTATTGGTAATTATGGGTAATTATTGGTAATTATGGGTAATTATTGGTAATTATTGGTAATTATTGGTAATTATTGGTAATTATTGGTAATTATTGGTAATTATTACTAATTATTGGTAATTATTGCTAATTATTGGTAATTATTACTAATTATTACTAATTATTACTAATTATTGCTAATTATTACTAATTATTGGTAATTATACCTAATTATTCTTAATTATACCTAATTATTCCTAATTATTACTAATTATTGGTAATTATAGCTAATTATTACTAATTATTGGTAATTATTATTAATTATACCTAATTATACCAAATTATTCTTAATTGTTACTAATTATTACTAATTATTACTAATTATAACTAATTATTACTAATTATTACTAATTATATCTAATTATTACTAATTATTACTAATTATATCTAATTATTAATAATTATTACCAATTATTACTAATTATATCTAATTATATCTAATTATTACTAATTACTACTAATTATTACTAATTATATCTAATTATTACTAATTATATCTAATTATTACTAATTATTACTAATTATTACTAATTATTACTAATTATTACTAATTATTACTAATTATTACTGATTATTACTAATTATTACTGATTATTACTAATTATTACTAATTATTACTAATTATTACTAATTATATCTAATTATTACTAATTATATCTAATTATTGCTAATTATATCTAATTATTACGAATTATATCTAATTATTACTAATTATATCTAATTATATCTAATTATATCTAATTTTATCTAATTATTACTAATTATATCTAATTATTACTAATTATTACTAATTATATCTAATTATTACTAATTATATCTAATTATTACTAATTATATCTAATTATTACTAATTATATCTAATTATTACTAATTATATCTAATTATTACCAATTATTGGTAATTATTACTAATTATTGGTAATTATTACTAATTATTGGTAATTATTACGAATTATTGGTAATTATTACGAATTATTGGTAATTATTACTAATTATTGGTAATTATTACGAATTATTGGTAATTATTAATAATTATTGGTAATTATTACTAATTATTGGTAATTATTACTAATTATTGGTAATTATTAGGAATTATTGGTAATTATATCTAATTATTACTAATTATATCTAATTATTACTAATTATATCTAATTATTACTAATTATATCTAATTATTACTATTTATATATAATTATTACTAATTATTGGTAATTATTACTAATTATTGGTAATTATTACTAATTATTGGTAATTATTACTAATTATTGGTAATTATTACTAATTATTGGTAATTATTACTAATTATTGGTAATTATTACTAATTATTGGTAATTATTACTAATTATTGGTAATTATTACTAATTATTGGTAATTATATCTAATTATTACTAATTATATCTTATTATTACTAATTATATCTAATTATTACTAATTATATCTAATTATTACTAATTATATCAAATTATTACTAATTATATCTAATTATTACTAATTATATCTAATTATTACTAATTATATCAAATTATTACTAATTATTACTAATTATTACTAATTATATCTAATTATTACTAATTATATCTAATTATTACTAATTATATCTAATTATTGGTAATTATTACTAATTATTGGTAATTATTACTAATTATTGGTAATTATTACTAATTATATCTAATTATTACTAATTATATCTAATTATTACTAATTATATCTAATTATTACCAATTATATCAAATTATTACTAATTATATCTAATTATTACTAATTATATCTAATTATTACTAATTATATCTAATTATTGCTGATTATATCTAATTATTACTAATTATATCTAATTATTACTAATTATTGGTATTTATTCCTAATTATTACTAATTATATCTAATTATTACTAATTATATCTAATTATTACTAATTATATCTAATTATTACTAATTATATCTAATTATTACTAATTATTACTAATTATAACTAATTATTACTAATTATATCTAATTATTACTAATTATATCTAATTATATATAATTAATACTAATTATCCCTAATTATAACTAAATTCCGCTAATTATCTATAATAATCTCTAATTATTGCAAATTAACAATAATTATTTATAATTATCACTAACAATATCAAATTTTTACTAAAAATAAATATAAATAAAAATCAATTTAAATCTAATTTAATTAGAACTAATAAACAACAATTAAAATTAATATAAAAAATAAAATAAATATAAAAAAATAAAATATAAATACCTTAAACTTTGATATTCTGAAGGTATTGACGCCTTCCAATTGCTCTTGTATTAAAAACTTCAACTAAAAGAAATTTTTCCCTTAAAACTAGAGAATGAAGAGAGAAAGAGAGAAAGATCTGAGTGATTTGAAAAAAAAAACGGGTGGGGGTATATATAGGTTAGATTAGTTGCGACGGGGTTATTTGCGACGGACCCTGTCGCAAATACCCTCGCCCGCATTAATTACGGTATGCGGTTAAAAGGGTATTTGCGACGGGGCCCGTCGCAAATAATTTATGCCGACACTCTTTTTGCGGTGGGACGACATCCCGTCGCAAAAAGCTATTAACCGTCGTCGGGTATTTGCGACGGGTACCGTCGCAAATACTCTTGCGCGGTTTGGCGCGCAAGTCGTACCAAACTATTTGCGACGGGAGACATCTCCCCGTCACAAATATTGCTTTTTCCCGTAGTGAAAGTGGGAAGCTCCAAACGATTTGTGCGGAAGAAGTGAGGATCTGGTGGGTACGACGGGATGGCCCACTACAACAAGAGAGGGAGAATCGAGCCGACGGAAGGAGGGAAGAGAGTCTGAGCGGCCTAAAATCTCCAAGTGGGAGATGGAGTGACGAAGAGAGTGAGAGAAGGGAGTGAGGGAGCGCGGGACTATGTGCGATGTGCGAGGGAAGGGATGGAGGTACCGCAGTTTAATATGGTTTGTAAAAAAACAAAAAGGGGGGGGGGTGCAATGTGAATCAATCTTTTTTAAAATCAATCTAATTTTGTACGCGGAAGTGGAGAAGACTAAAAAAAATCAATCTAGTTGTTTTTATAATACAAAAATTATTTGTTTTTGTTTCATTGAAGTGATTTTTAAGACCCTCTAAATATGAAACGTTTCATGAAATTCAATGTTCATTGCATAACCTATATCAAATATTTCTTGATCGAATTCATATTCAAAATGTATCTATAAATAATATGTTAAGTAAAATATCATACAAAATTCATGGACTAAAGAGTGATAAAGTTGCAATAGTTTTAACTGCTTAATTCATATCTATCACATTGCAACCAGTATAATGGAAATCAAACTAATTAATAGATAAAATTAAAATAACACGTAAAAAAAATTCATAGATAAAAACATGTATGATTTATCATTAAAATCAATAAATTAAAATTAAAATGAATTAAACGGACCAACAAAAATACCAAACAAACTTGTTTTCATGTTGGCGTTGGAATACTGTATCAAACAAAAGTAAATTTGGGTCTTCACAATTAATTAAGAAAACATTCGGACCAAATAACAATCAACAAAAAACCTAAATCAAATGAAACATTTTTTTAAATACATTCAAATATAAAACTATTTTATTCGACCAGCAAATATAAACAACATTAAAATACTGATTATTAGGAATGAAATGAGAAGGCCTCTGTGAGAAGTATGAGTGAGCATATACTTCCACGGTTGGAAACAATGAATCACGACACTGTATCTATCTCAAAAAATGGAAAATCAAATGAATTAAGATTTAACAGCAACAATATACTTAAAAAAATAGGGAAACACAAACTATGTTTAATGTGGAGAGGTGAAAGGAGGAGGAAGGTAGTCAACAAAGATTAGGGTTTATCCCTCTCACTCGGTTGAAGCTTATCCAGAATCCTATCTGAAAACCTGTAGTGGGGAAAAAGGAAGGGCCAGGAAGATTAAGTTAGGGATCAGGTCAGACAGATTCAGACAAAGAGGAAAGATCCAAATAGTTTCTGCAGAAGAAGTGTGGATCTGGTGGGTACGACAGGATGGCCCACTATAATAGGAGAGGGAGCATCGAGCCGATAGAAGGAGGGAAGGGAGTCAGAGTGGACTGAAATCTCCAGGTGGGAGATGGAACGATGAAGAGAGTGGGAGGAGGGAGTGGGGGAGCGTGGGGCTACGTGCGATGTGTGAGGGAAGGGTGGGAGGTAAACGTAGTTTAATATGGTTTGTAAAAATACAAAGTGGGGGGGGGTACAATGAGAATCGATTTTTTTTTTAAAAAATCAATTTAATTTTGTACGGGGAAGCAGAGAAGACTCAAAAAAAAAATCAATCTAGTTGTTTTTATAATACAAACATTATTTGTTTTTGTTTCATTGAAGTTATTTTTAAGATCCTCTAAATATGAAACGTTTCATGGAATTCAATGTTCACTTCATCACCTGTATCAAATATTTCTTGATCTAATTCATATTCAAAATTTATCTATAAATAATATGTTAAGTAAAATATCAGAAAAAATTCATGGACTAAAAAGTTATAAAGTTGCAATAGTTTTAAATGCTTGATTCATATCTGTCACATTGCAACCAGTATAATGGAAATCAAACTAATTAATAGATAAAATTAACATAACACATAAAAACATTTTTCAGAGATAAAAAAATGTATGATGTATCATTAAAAATAATAAATTAATCTAAAATGAATTAAATGAACCAACAAAAATATCAAACAAACATGTTTTCATGTTGATGTTGGAATATTGTATCAAACAAAAGTAAATTTGGGTCCTTAGAGTAAATTAATAAAACATTCATACCAAATAACAATAAAAGAAACATAAATCAAATGGAACATTTTTTTAAATACATTCAAATATACAACTATTTTATTCGACCAACAAATATAAACAATATAAAAATACTAATTATTTAGAATGAAATAAGAATGCCTCTGTGAGAATGAGGAGTGAGCATATACTTCGACGAATGGAAACAAGGAATCACAACACTTTATCTATCTCAAAAAATGGAAAATCAAATGAATTAAGATTTAATAGCAACAATATATTGAAAAAAATTGGGAAGTGCAAACAATATCTAACCTGGAGAGGTGAAAGGAGGAGGAATGTCGTCAACAAAGATTAGGGTTTATCCCTCTCACTTGGTTGCAGCTTATCTAGAATCCTATCTGAAAACCTATAGTGGGGAAAAAGGAAGGGTTAGGAAGATTAAGTTAGGGTTCGAGTCAAACAGATTCAGAAAAAGAGGAAAGCTCCAAACGGTTTTTTCAGAAGAAGTGTTGATCTGGTGGGTATGACGGGATGACCCACTACAACAGGAGAGGAAGTATCAAGCCGGTAGAAGGAGGGAAGGGAGTCAGAGTGGATTGAAATCTCTAATTGGGAGATGGAATGATGGAGGGAGTGGGAGGAGGGAGTGGGGGAGCGTGGGACTAGGTGCGATGTGCGAGGGTGGGGAGGGAGGTACCGCAGTTTAATATGGTTTGTAAAAAAGAAAAAGGGGAGGGGGGTGCAATGAGAATCAATATTTTTTAAAATCAATCTAATTTTGTATGGGGAAGTGCATAAGACTAAAAAAAATCAATCTGGTTGTTTTTATAATACAAACATTATTTGTTTTTGTTTCATTGAAGTGATTTTTAATATCCTCTAAATATGTAACGTTTCATGAAATTCAATGTTAACATCATCACCTGTATCAAATCATTCTTGATCGAATTCATATTCAAAATGTATCTATAAATAATTTGTTAAGTAAAATATCAGACAAAATTCATGGACTAAAAAGTGATAAAGTTGCAATAGTTTTAAATGCTTAATTCATATCTGTCGCATTGCGACCTGTATAATTGAAATCAAACTAATTAATAGATAAAATTAACATAACACGTAAAAAAAAATTCACATATAAAAACATTTATGATGTATCATTAAAAATAAAAAATTAAACTTAAAATGAATTAAATGAACCAACAAAAATATCAAAAAAACATGTTTTCATATTGATGTTGGAATACTGTATCAAACAAAAGTAAATTTGGGTCCTTAGATTAAATTAATAAAACATTCAGACCAAATAAAAATCAATAAAAAACATAAATCAAACGAGACATTTTTTTTAAAATACATTTAAACATACAACTATTTTATTTGACCAGCAAATATAAAAAACATAAAAATACTGATTATTGAGAATGAAATAAGAATGCCTCTGTGAGAAGGAGGAATGAGAATATACTTCCACAACTAGAAACAAGGAATCACGACACTCTTTCTATCTTAAAAAATGGAAAATCAAATGCATTAAGATTTAACAACAACAATACACTAAAAAAAAATAGGGAAACAAAAACTATGTCTAACCTGGAGAGGTGAAAGGAGGAGGAAGGTAGTCAACAAAGATTAGGGTTTATCCCTCTCACTCGGTTGCAGCATATCCATAATCCTATCTGAAAAACTACAGTGGGGAAGAAGTAAGGGTCAGGAAGATTAAGTTAGGGTTCGGGTTGGATGGATTCAGAAAAAGAGCAAAGTTCCAAATGGTTTATGCGGAAGAAGTGTGGATCCGTTGGGTACGACGGGATGGCCCACTACAACAAGATAGGGAGCATCGAGCTGACAGGATGAAAGGGAGTCAGAGTGGCTTGAAATCTTCAGGTGGGAGATGGAATGACCGAGAGATTGGGAGGAGGGAGTGGGGGAGCATGGGACTACATTCAATGTGTGAGGGAAGGGAGGGAGGTACCGCTGTTTAATATGGTTTGTAAAAGGGGGGGGGGTGAAATGAGAATCAATCTATTTTAAAATCAATCTAATTTTGTACGGGGAAGTGAAGAATACTAAAAAAAACAATCTATGTGTTTTTATAATAAAAAAATTATTTGTTTTTGTTTCATTGAAGTGATTTTTAAGATGCTCTAAATATTAAACGTTTCATGGAATTCAATATTCACTTCATCACCTGTATCAAATCTTTCTTGATCGAATTCATATTTAAAATGTATCTATAAATAACATGTTAAGTAAAATATCAGACAAAATTCATGGACTAAAAAGTGATAAAGTTGCATTAGTTCTAAATGCTTATTTAATATCTGTCACATTGCAACCAGTATAATGGAAATCAAACTAATTAATAGATAAAATTAACATAACATGTAAAAAAAATTCACAGATAAAAAAATTTATGATGTATCATTAAAAATAATAAATTAAACTTAAAATGAATTAAAATGACCAAAAAAATATCAAACAAACATGTTTTCATGGTGATGTTGGAATACTGTATAAAAAAGTAAATTTGGGTCCTCAGAGTAAATTAATAAAACATTTAGACCAAATAAAAATCAATAAAAAACATAAATCAAACGAAACGTTTTTTTAAAATATATTCAAATATACAACTATTTTATTCCACCAGCAAATATAAACAACATAAAAATACTGATGATTGGGAATGAAATAAGAACGCCTCTATGAGAAGGAGGAGTGAGCATATACTTCCACGGCTGGAAACAAGGAATCAAAACACTGTATGTATCTCAGAAAATGGAAAATCAAATGAATTAAGATTTAACAACAACAATATACAGAAAAAATAGGGAAACACAAACTATGTCTAACCTGGAGAGGTGAAAGGAGGAGGAAGGTAGTCGAAAAAGATTAGGGTTTACCCCCCTCACTCAGTTGAATTTATCCATAATCCTATCCAAAAACTTACAGTGGGGAAAATGAAGGGACAAGAAGATTAAGTTGTGGTTCGGGTTGGATGGATTTAGACAAAGAGGAAAGTTCCAAATGGTTTCTATGGAAGAAGTGTGGATCCAGTGGGTACGACGGGATGGCCCACTATAACAGGAGAGGGAGTATCGAGCTGAAGGAAGGAGGCAAGGGAGTCAGAGTGGCCTGAAATCTCCAAGTGGGAGATGGAACGACGAAGAGAGTGGGAGGAGGGAGTGGGGGAGCATGGGACTGCGTGTGATGTGCGAGGAAAGGGAGGGTGGTGCCACAATTTAACATGGTTTGTAAAAAAACAAGGGGGGGGGGTGAAATGAGAATCAATATTATTTAAAATCAATCTAATTTTGTATGGGGAAGTGGAGAAGACTCAAAAAAAATCAATCTAGTTGTTTTTATAAAACAAACATTATTTGTTTTTGTTTCATTGAAGTGATTTTTAAGATCCTCTAAATATGAAATGTTTCATGTAATTCAATTTTCACTTCATCACCTATATCAAATCTTTCTTGATCGAATTAATATTCAAAATGTATCTATAGATAATATGTTAAGTAAAATATCAGACAAAATTCATGGACTAAAAAGTGATAAAGTTACAATAGTTTTAAATGCTTAATTCATATCTGTCACATTGCAACCAGTATAATGGAAATCAAACTAATTAACAGATAAAATTAACATATCAGGTAAAAACATTTTTCAAAGATAAAAAATGTATGATGTATCATTAAAAATAATAAATTAAACTTAAAATAAATTAAACGGACCAACAAAAATATCAAAAAAACATTTTTTCATGTTGATGTTGGAATACTGTATAAAAAAAAAGTAAATTTGGATCCTCAGAGTAAATTAATAAAACATTCAAACCAAATAATAAAAAAAACATAAATAAAACAATTTTTTTTATAAATACATTCAAATATACAACTATTTTATTCGACCAGAAAATATAAACAACATAAAAATAATGATTATTGAGAATGAAATAAGAACGCCTCTCTGAGAAGGAGGAGTGAGAATATAATTCCACGGCTAGAAACAAGGAATCATGACACTGTATCTATCTCAAAAAGCGGAAAATCACATGAATTAAGATTTAACAGCAATAATATACTGAAATAGGGAAACACAAACTATGTCTAACCTGGAGAGGTGAAAGGAGGGGGAAGGTAGTTGACAAAGATTAGGGTTTATCCCTCTCATTCAGTTTTAGCTTATCCATAATCCTATTCAAAGACCTATGGTGGGGAAAAAGGAAGGGTTGGGAATATTAAGTTAGGGTTCAGGTCGGATGGATTCAAATAAAGAGGAAAGCTTCAAACGGTTTCTGCAGAAGAAGTGTGGATCTAGTGGGTACAACGTGATGGCCCACTACAACAGGAGAGGGAGCATTGAGCAGACAAAAGGAGGGAAGGGAGTCAGAGTGACTTGAAATCTCCAGGTGGGAGATGGAATGACAGAGAGAGTTAGAGGTGGGAGTGGTGGAGCATGGGACTGTGTGAGATGTGCAAGGGAAGGGAGGGAGGTACCGTAGATTAATATGGTTTGTAAAAAACCAAAAAGGGGAGCGGGTGCAATGAGAATCAATCTTTTTTAAAATCAATCTAATTTTGAACGGGGAAGTATAGAAGACTCAAAAAAATCTATTTGATTTTATAATACAAACATTATTTGTTTTTATTTCATTGAAGTGATTTTTAAGATCCTCTAAATATTAAACGTTTCATGGAATTCAATGTTTACTTCATCACCAATATCAAATATTTCTTGATCAAATCCATATTCAAAATTTAGCTATAAATAATATGTTAAGTAAAATATCAGACAAAATTCATGGACTAAAAAGTGATAAAGTTGTAATAGTTTTAAATGCTTAATTCATATATATCACATTGCAACCAGTATAATGGAAATCAAACTAATTAATAGATAAAATTAACATAACAGATAAAAAAAATTTCACAGATAAAAACATGTATGATGTATCATTAAAAATAATAAATTAAACTTAAAATGAATTAAACGAACCAACAAAAATATCAAAAAAACATGTTTTCATGTTGATGCTGGAATACTGCATCAAACAAAAGTAAATTTGGGTCCTCAGAGTAAATTAATAAAACATTCAGACCAAATAACAATAAAAAAACATAAATCAAACGAAACATTTTTTTAAATAAATTCAAATATACAATTATTTTATTTGACCAACAAATATAAACAGCATAAAAATACTGATTATTGAGAATAAAATAAGAACGCCTCTGTGAGAAGGAGGAGTGAGAATATACTTCCATGGTTGGAAACAAGGAATCATAACACTGTATCTATCTCAAAAAATGAAAAATCAAATGAATTAAGATTTAATAGCAACAATATACTAAAAAATAGGGAAACCCAAACTATGTCTAACCTAGAGAGGTGAAAGGAGGAGGAAGGTAGTTGAAAAAGATTAGGGTTTATTCCCCTCACTCGGTTACAGCTTATCTAGAATCCTATGTGAAAACCTGTGGTGGGGAAAAAGGAAGGGTTAGTAAGATTAAGTTAGGGTTTCGGTCAGATGGATTCAGACAAAGAGGAAAGCTACAAACGGTTTCTGCAGAAGAAGTGTGAATCCGGTGAGTACGACGAGATGGACCACTATAAAAGGAGAGGGTGCATCAAGTTGGCGGAAGGAGGGAAGGGAGTCGGAGCAGCCTAAAATCTCCAGGTTGGAGATAGAACGACAGATAGAGTGGGAGGAGGGAGTGGGGGAGCATGGGACTGCGTGCGATGTGCGAGGGAAGAAAGAGAGGTACCCCAATTTAATATGGTTTGTAAAAAAACAAAGGGGGTGCAATGAGAATCAATCTTTTTTAAAATCAATCTAATTTTGTACGGGGAAGCACATAAGACTAAAAAAAATCAATCTAGTTGTTTTTATAATACAAACATTATTTGTTTTTATTTCATTGAAGTGATTTTTAGAATCCTCTAAATATGAAACATTTCATGGAATTCAATGTTCACTTTATCACCTGTATCAAATATTTCTTGATAGAATTCATATTCAAAATGTATCTAGAAATAATATGTTAAGTAAAATATTATACAAAATCCATGGACTAAAAAGTGATAAAGTTGCAATAGTTTTTAATGCTGAATTCATATCTGTCACATTGCAACCAGTAAATGGAAATCAAACCAATTAATAGATAAAACTAACATAACACGTAAAAACATTTTTCATCGATAAAAACATGTATGATGTATCATTAAAAATAATAAATTAAACTTAAAATAAATTAAATGAACCAAAAAAAATATCAAACAAACATGTTTTCATGTTGATGTTGGAATATTGTATCAAACAAAAGTAAATTTGGGTCCTCAAAGTAAATTAATAAAACATTCAGACCAAATAACAATCAATGAAAAACTTAAATCGAACGAAACATTTTTTTAAATACATTCAAATATATAACTTTTTTATTCGACCAACAAATATAAACAACATAAAAATACTGATTATTGAGAATGAAATAAGAATGCCTCTGTGAGAAGGAGGAGCGAGAATATACTTTCTTGGTTGGAAACAAGGAATCACGACACTGTATCTATCTTGAAAAATGGAAAATAAAATGAATTAATATTTAATAGCAACAATATAATGAAAAAATAGGGAAACACAAACTATGTCTAACCTGGAGAGGTGAAAGGAGGAGGAAGGTAGTCGACAAAGATTAGGGTTTATCCCTCTAACTTGGTTGCATATTATCCATAATCCTATCTGAAAACCTGTAGTGGGGAAAAATAAAGTCTTAAGAATATTAATTTAGGGTTTGGGTTTGACAAATTCAGACAAAGAGGAAAGCTTCAAATGATTTCTGCGGAAGAAGTGTGGATCTGGTGGGTACGACGGGATGGCCTACTATAATAGGAGAGGAAGCATTGACCCGACTGAAGGAAGGAAGGGAGTCGATGCAGCCCGAAATCTCTAGGTGGGAGATGGAATGATAGAGAGAGTGTAGGAGGGAGTGGGGGAGTGTGGGACTGTGTGCGATGTGAGAGGGAAGGGAGGGAGGTATCACGGTTTAATATGGTTTGTAAAAAAAAACAAAATGGTGTGGGGGAGGGATTAGAATTAATATTTTTCAAAATAAATCTAATTTTGTATAGGGAAGTGCATAAGGCTCAAAAAAATAAATCTAGTTGTTTTTATAATACAAACATTATTTGTTTTTGTTTCATTGAAGTGATTTTAAGATCCTCTAAATATGAAACATTTCATGGAATTCAATGTTCACTTCATCACCTATATCAAATCTTTCTTGATCGAATTCATATTCAAAATGTATCTATAAATAATATGTTAAGTAAAATATAAGACAAAATTCATGGACTAAAAATTGATAAAGTTACAATAGTTTTAAATGCCTAATTCATATCTTTCACCTAGTTGTATAATTTAATTTCATATTTCATTTAAAAGTACTGAAATTCATACTGAAATTAATTCACATATAAAAAAATGAATTATACATAAAAAGTTATGTAGAACAAGTTTCAATGTAGGGTATATGCATGTAACTATAGACAACACTATTATGAACATAACTATAGATAACCATATTATAAAAATGGAATTCAATCTGCATAATATAATCAATAGTATTGATTGATCATAATGAAACTATAAATGGTGAACAATTTGAATTATCATAGCGCATATACCCCTATAGCGTGATACTGAAAGTTATGTATTACATGTTAAATAATAGACATAAAAGATTTAAATTCCCTTTATTTTCAATAGGGGTACATGCGCTATGATCAAACGGAAAAATGTGGTTTAAAAATGTAAAGTTGGATTAATAAAAGAGTTTAAACCAACTTAAATAAAAGGAATTAAAATGTATAGTTGTTTAAAAAAAAGAGTTTATACCAACTTAAATAAAGATAATTAAAATGTAATGCATAACTTTTAATAAAACAACTGTACATGCTAAATAATAGACATAAAAGATTTTAATCTTCATTATGTGGTAAATAATATACACATGTTGGTTAAAAAGGAGTTTAAACTAACTATACATCAATGCATTAAAATTAATTTTACACACATAAACATGTGGTGAATAGAGTCTTTATAAACATGTTTTCAATATATAATTGAAACATATAGGAAATTAAATATTTCATATCACTGGGTATGAAGAAGACATTGTTACAGTACTTGAAAAAGATCGCTGGGAGGTCACATTAGAAGGAACAACCTATAAGGAGATAAAAATTAAGGTTAGTCCCCATAAATAACCGTACATGTCATGTGAAATGGGTTTTAATGACATACTCTAAGTTCATTTAAAGAGTTATCTAACTTTGAAAGAATTATGTTATAATGGTCATTGTCTGTTTAAAATATTGAATTCTGACACTTAAAAACCAACAAGAATAGTTTTATATTTGAATACGTATAGGTTAACAGGAAATCCAAACTTATCATTCTCCAACATTTTACAGAATTGCTTTCATTAAAATTTGTGCATGCATAAGAAAGGAATATATAAATATTATTCAGTTACCTGAATCAGTATATCTCTTAGCTCTAAATATGTTGTTTATATAAATTGCATATATAACTCATTTTTTAAAGAGTACAATTGAGATAGACCCATCATTATCGCTTATTAGTAGATGGACTTGGTATTTGAGAGAATAAAGTATTCAAGTTAGACTAAGTTTAAATTTATATCAAAGATAACATAAATTGATATTTTTACAATGCATAATTCAATATCTCAACAAATTATTTAAGATAGAAATGTCACTTGGTTTTTATTGTAATAAAAAAATGTTTTAAAATTATCAACGTTATATACAGTATTTTGGGTGTAAATTGGTATGACATTCTTTAAAAGTTAACGGTTATTACAAATTATATTTTGATAGTTAGGAAATGTCATAAAAATTGAATATAAGCTTGAAAATTTAGGGATACTACCTTGGAATATTTGATGGAGGTGATGCATTATAGTTATGACACCAAATGTTTCCATTCAAGTGATCTACCTTCTTTCTGCAAGAAATGCATGATTCATAGCACTAGTTGTAGTTACATTAATTTTTTTCACTATAGCCACTATTGTGCACTTTGTAACTTGTAATCCAAGAAATGCATCATTAATGTATACCATGTTTCAACTACATTCTTGATGAGTCAAGAGTAAAAAATTTAACTACCACTAATGAAATCCATTATCTAACCTCGGTGCATGATCACATTTCTACCATAGGTTTCTTCTTATCAACCATCTGGAATAATGTTCTAGATTGTATAGAACATATAGAGGATGTTGTTCTCATGTCGTCACATGTTTTTTGAGATTTTTTTATCATAATAACAAGTAAATAATGTTAATGAAGCGCATCTGATTGTCGCCTATCGACCGTTCAAGGGTCCGGTGCTCTGCTAATGTGTATAGTGGTACTCAGGTCAAATCCTCAGTGATGGTAATTTTTTATAGTCGATTGTTTTTTGTGATTTGGATTTTTAATATGGGGTTTGTTTGCAGAGATAAAATTAAATGATTTATTTAAAAAAATTATAAATATTGGGGTGATTTCATTATTGGGGATTTAAGAATATGATATTATCGAGTTTTACTTTATATTGCATTAAATTAACACCTACTTCACAAGATGACTTTGATAAGAATTCTTAAGTATTAAGGCTTTAATTCAAGCCACAACTTAACTAGGGGTCTAATCATAATCAATATTTTTTTATGGTAGTGTATTTTTTGTTCCAATAATCCATGGAATCCACATGTTAAACAAAACATGTCATTAATTCATGACATTTTAAGTTCAATATACACAATATTAACCTGAAGAATATTCAACGAGAAAAATCCCTCAATCACTTAATATCCCAAAATTATGACTCAAAACAATGGTAGATTTACTCATTTTTTGATATGGTTAGTAATATGGTAATATGTATTTATGGTGATTAATTCTAAAGTGAATGAAAAATGGGATAAGAAAAGATTTGTGCATCGAACACACCCACAAACGGTGATGAGAATTAAACACAAACTTTTAATTGAATGAGAAAGTGGAAGAAGGGAAGTGGTTTCAACTTATATTTAAACTATTTTAACACCATTAATATTTAAGAAAAAATGGTGAATTATTAAAAGAGAATATTAAGAAGAAACTTTCATAAAATTGAAACGAAATTGAAAACAGATTATGCAATTACAAATGAAAGGAACACAAAAGAACATGAAATCAAAGAGTAGAGGAAGGGTTTATCGAGTGAAAAAATGAGTTTGGATGGTCCTACCAGGACTTTGTAAGGGATTTGGTCATGCCAATGTATCCTCCTCTATTATGAATGCAAGGAGAAGAGGGGGATGCATTTATAGCCTACGGTGGTGGACTGTTTGCATTTCAAATCTTCCCCTCCACTTGGATCACCAATTTGGCCATACAGACAATTGAATCTCGAGATATTCTCTTCTTACAAGTTGTATATATTGATGTTTTCTATTTACTCTGAAATCTTGGTGGTCATTATACTTTTTTAGACAAAGTTATATCTATTTTACTAAACAATATGTAGTTTTCCATATTTATCAACACTTTTTCGAAGGCTGGAATGTGAATGGATTTTTGAATAGGAAGATTCCATCAAATCCAAATAATTTCTTCTAAAATGTTGACCACCTATATATTGTATTTTAAACGGAAAAATATAAGCTTGAATTGATTTCTATATTAGAAGAAAAGTTTATAATGGTGTTCTGGTTTTAATTCCCAAACAGAATGGTGGGTTGGACTTCATCGAATCATTTGGGCCCCTTTTTGGTGAATTTGGGACTTGAAATTTTTGTCCAAGATTAATTGTATTGTACCCAAACTTTTGTTGTAGAATGAAAAAATTTTGACTTCTAGATTGAGACAATAAATTTTATCTTCATGACCGGTCTAATTTCTTCACAGATTCATTGGGCCTTCTTATGGGGCCCATATGACCCTTCAAATGGCCGAATTGGTCAAAGTTTTCTTCTAATGATATATTGGAAATGGAATTAGTAACCTAAAAAACAAGAATAATACAATTTGGATAAGTAGGATGATATTTATAAATAAAATAGTAAATTGACTTGATTAGATTAATTCAAATAATGCTCAAAAATTATATTTAGTAGTAAAACATGAGTATTTCACACTAATTATGCACTTTTACATGAAAATTACTAAAGGGAGTAGAGAAAAAGTTATGAATAAATGAATAACATCAGTTAGTAAATTTTTAAAATCAATAAAAACACTAATTTAAGAAGTTTTAAGCAAAAATTGATACAATCACAAAGGAAAGGTGGTAAATTAATAATAATATAGGCACACATGCTGCATATGTTAATGTAGATGTAAAATTCGAAAAGTTTCCATGAGAAATAGCTTAGAAGAAATGAATCATCATATAGTAAGTTACAAATAATAGACAATATACAAAATAAATATTCTAATTTGTGATGAGTAGGAAAAATGATCACCTATTTCTAAAAGAATGCAGTATAGGAATTTATGGATTGAGTGAAATCTTTATTGAATTTATATTTTTAGTAAAAATTACCGTTTCTGAACAAAGTTGGGTGAAATATAATGAATAAACAGTGAAATGTTTTTCTTTAGTAATTTTATATTTAATATTTAAGGAATATTGAAATGATTCACTATTGAGTCACTCTGCACACACAAGTTGTAGGACCAAAATGTTAGTTGCTTCAGTTTTATCTTTCAAAGGTCTTGTAAGTAGTTCACCAAATACATCCCACAAAATGAACCTGATAGTTATTCCACTATAATATTTAATTATAAACGTAATATAAATTTAATTATAAACTACTAGGGTGGTTATATTTGAAAATTGAATTTCAAATTACCCAACATTAATCAGAGTTAGTTGAATTCTCCGATTATTTTTCCCCATGCTTGGATTGAATGATGATGATATAACTTTCCAATAAAATCTAATATAATATTCTCATTAGAAAAGGTATAACATAAATGAAAATAAAATGTTAAACTATTTGAGGATGATAAAACTAAAAGCAAATTTACCTATGATAAATTTCTTAGGCACCTTGCTTTGTTTGATATCATCAAATGGAATGAAATTGAATCTGAAATGGGGTAGTTTCATGTCCGAAGGTTTTATGTGAGTGATCCAGTTAAATTTATTTTTTTACTTGTGCCTACTTGCCAAATATTTCCCTTTATTTTCAATAATCTGAAAGTTTTGTATCATATAACACAATCCTTCATGTAGAATAGTTTTTCACTTTGTTGTAAGTTTTCATCTACTAATTGTTGCTTGAATAGTTGTTTCTTGCAAATTTTAATAGAACTCATAGGTTTAAAATAATAGTTTTGATAGTGGTAAATTAATTACATTGAATATTTTTTTGAATAATGGTTGATGTAAATTGAAATCTGATATATATTGTCATTTGGATTTCAAGCAACATTGAAATAAACAAAAAAATAGTTTGTTAATAAGATGTATGCATACTCAGAGGTATGTGTAGTTTCTGGGAACTTCATAGGCATGTACATTTTCATGGGATGCAAGAGTATTATTTACAGTATGCGTAACATCTTAATTGCAGTAATATACTATGTGAGAAACAATATACATCTTCAGATGCATACTGCACATATTTATTAATTGTAGTAATATACTTTGTGAAATGTACTTCAGATGCATACTTGTCATGACCCCCTCCATACAAAGATATTGAAATGAAGTAAGGTATATAATGGCCCCCAATTCCCTCCTCCAGTAGGCCCCGGGTTGGTGACTAGCACCAAGGGTATGAAAATATCATAAATGAGAGGCATTACCCTATATAATAAAATAGGATCTGGATATAGGATAAAAAACTGCAAGAAACTCCATGACATAATATAAAAATGAAACAAAAACTATCCCATAGGTCATGTATAAATAACACAAATATAGATAAAATCTTCCAAATGAAATTCGTAAAAATAAAAGTTAATGTAGCGTCACAACTCCAAAGGTTCGAGCTATTAATGTCCAACATGGCCCACAAAGTCATCCTACAAACTTGAAAATAAATTTATATATACGTGGGGTGAGAATATGAGTATACATATTAGGATATCCAAAGTCTCTCGTGTACATGTGAAAATAGCATACTAATTCACCTGTGAGAAAACAACAAAACCAACAACACCTAATCAGATCATCTAACCAAACCTCAACCACACATAGACTCACTCACCAAATAATGCATCCATGTATGATAATATAATATGAATCATATAGATTAAAGGTACCCCCACACTACTTTCCCATTGATTAGCCACTCTCACACCCCAACAAAAAACATCTTGGTGCTCCCACCTCTTTTGTATAACATCACATCACATAACATCACACCATATCCTACCCGTAGACACCCAAGTCATCACATCAAACCATATCCTACTTGAAAACACCTGGGTCATCACACCACATCACATAACCAGGGTAGTAGGATATCATGAACATGAATAAAATCAACCCTGTGATTTCCTCTTACCATGCACGACCTCCACCATAAGTCATATCATCACATCTCATCGCATCTCACCCGAAGACACCTGGGCCAACACACCACCTCACATCAGATCTAGAAAATGAAACTTCTGACTTATGGCCATCACAGACTGTGTATATCATCGTCGTTTGGAAGAGGTATCGGGGAAGGGTGGGTGGCCAACCATCCATCCACATCATCGAGATGTTGGAAAAAACACTCCCAAAATATTTGGTTTTTGGAACAAGTGCTTAATATGGGCGGGGCACGTAAAGAAATAAAAAGCAATATACTGTATGCATGCGTGAGTGTGTGTGTGTGTGTGTGAAGACATAGATAAGACCAACCCATGGGTTCAAAAACAAGGTACCGACCAACTCACAACATCACCATTTTTTCTGCCACTTCTAAATTCACAATTCCACATAATAATCCACAAGCCATATTTCACATTTCATCCTCCACTTTCAAATTTACCATTTTACAAATTCTATATTACCAACAAATTTCAATTAAAACACCCAATTGATCCATATTTTCCAAACCATTAATTCACATATAAACACCAACTCTTCAAAGCGCACATCCCATTTCAATTTATTCTTCCATTAGCCAATTCAACCCACACTATTATTTCATCCCTCTCATTTCACATTTTTCAACAACCACATTAACCACACATTCCTTTATCATTTCAAGCATTCATTAACCACTACAACCCATGCCATTACAATTTAACATCAACGTTTAATTCTATTACTATCGGAGTATCTATCACAACACAACACATTCCCATATTATCCGTCTCATATCACAACCACACATCACCTCCCCACAACATGATCACACAAAAAACACATCACACAAACATAAAATTTTTCAGATTTAGGAAAAAGGTGCTTTCATCACATTCCACTTCTTTATTTAAGGGAATTCTCACACAAACCATAAATTCCAGGGCAACTATTTTATTAACCAAATATAAGTGATTAACTGATTCTATTTAATGTGATGTCAAAAAATGGCACCAATCAAGGTTCTACAACACATATCAAATCACTACAAACAAAGGCTCCCAATAACCATGATTTTCAATGAGGCATCAAGCCCTTATAATCTCAATATCAAAATAAAAACGAAAGCTATAAAAAAACATGATTCAAATCCCTTCCCCCTTAAATTTCAATTAGTCAATTCTTTATGTTTAATTAAGATGATGAAACTATCTTCCCAAAATATAAAAAGACTATAATCTCTCCCACGTGATACACAAAGAATAGAACCAAGGGATCCCCTACCTAGAATCAAGAAACAAACCAAGAGTAGAAACGATGTTTGTAAGGCCCAACATGAACCTATAATCTCTTGATTCTCCATCTTCAGCAATTTAAACATAAAAAATAAGATCTAATTAATTCTGGAAAAAGAAACATCACACCCAGATTTTTTTTCATCCTTTTCTCTGGTTCATCTTTTAGATCTCGGTTTTTCTCTCGAGTTCTAGGTATGAAAAATTTACAATTTTGAGGCGTTTTTTTGTTAATTTTTGGCTCCATGTTTATTCCTTAGTTCCTCTGGGAGTTTTGGTGAAAAATTTTAGATTTTGGGATTAGAAGTAGGTGGTGTATGGTTGGTTCACAGTTAGAGGAAATCGTGCGACCTAGCCCAAAAAACCATGTGAGCCTTAGGTTGCCTCTGGTCTGGGGTGCACGACCCATGCATGGTTAGGAAAACTGTGCGTAAGGCATGCAAATGGTTCTAAAATTTTGCATAGAATCATGTCACACAATTTACCAAAATATTCCAATGTCCAGTGTGTCTAGTGAGGGTCGCATGTTTGGCACATGGTTTGGGAAACTCTGCGGCCTAATCGTACATAGTGCCCAAGTCATTAAAAATGTGAAATTTATCTTCTACCATCTTGGAATTTTAGCCACAAAACGACTCCTACCATCCTTCCCTATTTCATGAGACCCAAAGGGGTCTCATTCGTCCCTCTCCAAGACTCCTATCCTCCTTCCAATATTGGATCTAGGGATTTCTTCAAGGTTTTGGGGTGATTTTCCAAGGAATTATCCTATTCCCTTCTCCCTCTTCCTTCTCCTTCCATTTTTTATTGAGTTCCTCTTGTTCCATGGACTTGTAGATCTAGGGTTTATGTTTCCCTTGGTTTATATTTTGGGGTTTTTCTCCTTGGGGGTTCTATTGTATGTTCTTTCTTCCTTGAGCCTTTGTGAGGTTGTTTCGGGTGTGTGTGGTTGAAGCGCATGTGATCCGAGGTAGGCTCCCTTTGCACTTTCCCTTTAAATTTAAGAATCATTGGTTTCTTAATTTTATCACATTACTTGTATGTTAAATGTTGATGTGTGATCTTTGAAATAATTATTTGATGTGAAATGAGGTGGTTTTCATAATATTTTTGAAGCATATGGCATTGTTTTTTTATGTGATGCACACCTAGTGTTTGATAAAATGTCCAGTTGGATTTTGTAAGTAGTTTTTGATCTTTGAAGCATGGTTTGGATTTTTAAATGAGTTTATGTAATTGAAAATTATATTTTGGGTTTCTCAAATGGTTTTCCAAGTGTTTTTTAATTTAAAAGAGATGTGTGTTTGGCTTTTGAAAATGGAAGGGCATGTTTGGCATTTTGATGAAAGTGGTTTTGGTTTGAACATGTGGTGTGAGTACTTAAATGGGACTTCCTCTAAATGATTTTAAAATGGAAAATGGTGTGTTCTAACCTTTTTTTAAAGGTTGATTTGGTTCTTCGAAAAATGGTGCTTGAGGCATGTTTGGTACTTTTGTGAAATTAGTGAAAATGATTATCATGAAAACTCTCCTTGGATAATCCTATTGCCTTGTTTATATTGATTGGATGGGATGTCCTCACTATGGAATACTTTTTATCCATTTATGTTGAATGGATGTGACATCCTCACTATGGACTCCTCATGATCCATTTACTTTGAGTGGAAAGGGAGATCCTCGGTGTGGACTCCTTTGAGATATGTTGGTTTTAAGGTAAGAGATTGATCCTTGGGGTGACTCAGGGGTGATTTTTTATGTGAGTTTCTTATATATGATATCTGTGCATATGATTGGATGCTCGGTTGACATTGTTGTCTCACCCCACTTTATTTTACTCTTAACATGGAAACCTGGCATAACTAGCAAGTTTTCGGAGAACAATTATTGCACAAGCTTAGGATTATGCTTTAGATAGTGTCCCATGGTAGGGAATTGGTTTGTTTTGTTTTATTTCTATGGAAGAGTGCCCTTCGGTCAGACTAAGTAGGTTGTGATCGAGCGTGTGTTCGGAATTTGATATCATCGGGTAAAGCATGTCTTCGGGATGAGTTAAGATGTATAGTATGTTCTAGATTATTTCACTAAGCTCCTAGGTTCTTCCATGTCTCTTGGAAATTAGTTGTTAGTGGTAGATGATTGAGATTATTGTTGGTTGGTTACCCTTGTGTGACATTTTCCATTTCCCTTAATTGTATGATCATTGTTGTTACTCCCTAGTGTGGTGTGTTTCTTTTGAAAAGTGGTGAGTTGATTTTTAATGGTTTATAGAAAATGTTTTGAAAATGTTTTACACTCTCTTTTCCTGATTTTAGATAAAAACATCATGAAATGAAAATGGTTCCTCCTTAGAAAAGAATGTGGTTTTAAATGGAAAAAGGGCAATGGACCCTGTTTGGTTTTAAAGAGAAAGTGTGTGTGAAAAGCCTAGTTTTATACACTTTATTTCAAACCTAAAATTGATTTTGCTTTTATTTAAAGGAATTTCATTGGGAATATATTTGTTTGGACATGACAGCTTAGTTTTAATACTCACGCATATAGTTCTTTATTGTTTTTATCTTGTGGTGTAGGTATCATATTGGTTTTGATCATCATGGGTTGTTGTTGGTTTTAGTATTAGAAAGTGGACCTATAGGTCACATGGATATATTATGGTTGTTAGGTTCAATTGGGTTTTGTTGTTCAGTTTGGTGTATTTTTCATCTTATGTAAAAGAATGTTTAGTCTGGATATTAAATTTGTTTTGGGTTGCTCTGTTTTTTTCCATTGTTTATTTATATTCATATTGGGAAAAATCATTCGCTTTTTTCTTTATTGATTCCCTGAAACTAGTTTCTATCCCATGAGGATTGAGAATTCCTCTCAGGCCTTTCCACGAATCGAATCGTGTGACCAGTTTGAAGTCGAACCAGGTTAGTTCATGAAAAAATGGTATTAGAGCAGGTTGGTTCTTTGGAGGACCTAGCTTTCAGAGCACCCTATGTTATTTGGGATGTCACGTTAGATGGAGTAGGACTATAGAAACATGGGGTGTAAGTATAGGGGAGTGTCTTTCCAGTACTTTTTGGACCGAACCTCAAGTTTCCAAGGTAAGTCGGGTTTTGTTTGGGTTATTTAGTTCTTATTGGTTGTTTCATGATTGGAAAATAAAAAAGAGAGTTGGGACAATGGTCTTAGTGATCTCTCAAGGCCTAAAAAGACATGTTGAGACAAGGAAATTTTCCTAATAGACTCTCTAATATGGTGATGTGGTTGGAATATGGTCACTAACTATATGGCCAAGTCACCCACCGACACTAGTTTCCCCTTGAGAAATTGTTTTGGGTCTTCCATGATTCTGAAAATCGTTTTGAAAACACTCATTTTGGGAATTGTAAAAAGTAGATTTAAAGTGTTAATGGTCTGGTTTTGGGAATATGGAAAATGATTTTTCAGAATCATTTGAATAAATCATTAGAATGCGGATTTTATAAGCTGATTTTTGGGAAAAATGGGGAGTGGTTTACTGAGATTAAATTTTTATAATCAAAATTTTGGGTTTATCTAAATTGTTTTATTGGAAATTAGACATTTATTTATAAGTGGGTTTGGATTTTTTTTAAATGAGAAGAAATGAGTTTTAATCAAATGTTTTTTGATGGAATTGGATTTTTTGAGCTGTTGAAAATGTCTTGAATGGGATGAATTGAATTTTTGGATGGAATCCATGGAATTTTATTTTGAGAAGGATAAATGGATTGAAGTGTAAAGTTTGAAAATGGTTTTTGATTTGTGGATATTGGTATTTTGAAATAGTTTTTGTGAAATTTGAAATGGGAAGTGGATTGAGAGTGTTAAAACTCGGGTGGGATGTTTTGTTTTGTAAAATGAAAATGTTTTGTTTTGACCTTTGGTATTTCCATGGGTGCTCAAATGCATGGATATGTGTGGAAAGTGGAAATATTGACATGGGAAGATGAGTGCCCAAATTGTCATGAGTTGATGAGTGCCTGGGGTAACACAAGAATATGTATGTGTGAGGATCCATGGAATACCATTTGTGTGTATGCAACCTTCCAAGTTTTTTTTTGTTCAAATGCATTTTAAGAGAAAAATCATGGTGTTTTGAAATCGAGGTTGTGTAGTGTGTCTTCTTATGAGTTGGGAATGTTGTTTATGTGTGATTCAGACATTGAAATTTTGTTGGTAAGTTGGTTTTTATTGAGTGCTTGATTTTCTTATTAGTTATTGTTTTCCCCCACTAAAGGATTGATGAATATTAGAGGTGCGACTATGGGTGGTTTACTGTTAGCAGACCTTCTAGTTGATAAACCTAAGGATTTCATTCTCAAGTTTCAAAAGTTGAAACCTCCTATCTTTTATGGTCAAGTGGATCCTCTCAAAGCAGAAGTGTGGATGCAGAAAATAGAAAGGATTTTCATCCTCCTTGAGTTGCATGATTCATTAAAGGTAAAGTTTTCTACCTTCATGTTTAAAGGTCCAACCTGAAAGTGGTGGAAGTCAGTCTCTTGAACCAAGACTCAGAAAGATCTTACATAGGAATTCTTAAAGGCTTCGTTCATCTGACATTATTTATCTGAGTCAGTGAAGGTGAGGAAGGGTATGGATATGTGTTGTCTATAACAAAGTTATGGGTTAGTGTTAGAGTTCTTCTATCATTTTTTGTATCTATTTACTTATCTTCTAGAGTTGGTTGTATATGAATCCTTGAATGCTTGACATTTTGAGAGTGGGATTTATCCTGATCTGTAGTCGAAGGTGTCATAGTTCGGTTTAACCTCTTTTGCTGACATGGTGAGGCAAGTTGTTAATGTTGAGGTTGTGTCAGTGGGAGTGTTTGAGGAAGACAACCTTCCTCTGATCACCAGAAGATGTGAAGGGAATTCCAATAAGGAGATAAAGAATCGGCCTAAAACTGTTGGTGCTAGTCGTGGTATTAAGAGGCCTCTAGATCTTTCTCCATCTTCTTCTAATCACATGATCATGGTGTTTCATTAGTAAAACAATAAAAATCATAATAAGTCATCATATCCCAGTTCTCTGAAGACCTATCATGCTTGTGGATGCCTAGGTCACTTGCAAAAGTTCTATCAGGATGTGTAATGGCCCAGAACTCTCCGGCCAATTCCTTTGTTAAAAAGAGGGTCATGAAGTGTTCTGGAGGGTAAAATGGACTTTTCCCACACTTTTTAGAATTTTGAAACTACACGCCATGTAGTGTGAGTACACACCATGTACCCCCTCTCTGGGTATACCCCGTGTTCAAGGTCGTGTCCTTTCCGTGTGAAATAAATGTGTACACGCCGTGTACCCAATACTACAAGCTGTGTAGTCCCTCCCCGCGTACGCATTACCCTCAAACCATGTGTTGACCAGTCAATGTCCATGTGCCGTGTTGGAGCTGTGTCCTTGCTGTGTGAAATAAATGAGTACACGCCGTGTAGTCCCTCCCCGCGTATGCGTTACCTTCAAGCCGTGTGTTGACCAGTCAACGGCCGCGTTCCACGTTGAAGGCCGTGTTGGAAGCCGTGTGGTGACCATGTGAAATGGCCGAGTACACGCCGTGTACCATAAAGTACACGTCGTGTACTTTTGGTTTTCTCGCCTATAAAAGGAGGGGTCCCCTCCTCCTTTTCAACTCACCCCTCTCCTCCCCATTCCTCTGAGCAGAGCTCTCCCAAGAGACTCGAAGGCTCCTTTTCTTCCATAACTTCTTCGTCTGAGATCCGATTTATGATCCATCAGCGGCCACAGGATCATAACGACGAGACGAAACTTATGAGCTTGGATCCGTTGTCTTTACTTCGGCCTTTCCTTTCCAACTTCCACATGAGGAGGTTTTTCCGGGACTCGACAGAAGAGACGGACGCCGACGGACATCTTCTAAAGTTGATCCGAGGGAGCGTTGTGATCAGAACCTGTTGAGGTAGGGATCTTACCTTCATCTCACTAGATTGTGCATCATGGGGGGTGGATGTCCTCTTGTTTATGTGAAACAAATTTGAACCGGTTTAATAAAGATAATAACTGGATTATATAACTGGGATGGGAAGTTTGTGAATGCAGTTAAATTTTTTTATATCCTGTGATATTATATTGTGAATTGAATGAGCTTCTACCTACTGAAAATCATGGTCGTTGGGGGACTTTGCTTACGCAATTAAATGTTGCCCTATCTTTCTAGACCTTTTTTTATGAATGGAACTTTTTTGAATGTGGAATTTGGTTAATCACGTAAAGTTGGCTGATTTAAAATCTAGAACCCTTGTGTGATCACCCCGATTGAACAAAATGGAATGATGAACATGTGGGTGTTGTCTTGGATACGTGGCATGTGATGGGGTGTTTTGTGGGTTTTTTTGGATCGGGTGAGCAGCGGGGCTGCGGTTGGCTTGGTTGTGGGGTGGTGTGAATGCTATGTTGGTGGTTGACAGAGGGGCTGTAGGTATGGATTTGAATGTGAACGAACTATGGGTTGTGAATAATAAATAAAAAGTGGAAGAGTTAATAAATGGTGGGGCATGGTAATGGAACGGGAATAATAATCAATGGGTTGGTTGGTTAATAAGAAGGGACTTGTTGTGATTGCTTGTGTTTTCCCTAACTTTTGTTGTGGTTGGCAGGGATATATTTTATGAACACTCGATTTGGTTGGTTGTGGATAGTTTCCCAGTAGTTAAGGAACTAATAAGATGATTCTGTTGAAACATGAAAACCTAAATGGGGTTGGGGTTGTTTGTTGTATGCATACTTCGTAGTAGTAGTGCCGAGGCATGTGCTCAGTTTCTCTATTTAGAAGCCATAGGTTGGGCTATGTGTTTGGTATACATATATATATCTGTATCTTTTGTGTTTTATCGCACCCCATCCATGTTGAGCACTTAGTGCCGAACACTCCCATTTCATGGGAGAGGGTGTTTTTTCCCTTAGTTACTAGCTCCTTCCTGCTCCTTCTTCCCTAGGCTGTGATGGCTTGAGGTGACCTTACACCCAAGACTCTTCAGGTAGGTTTCGATTGGGGTGGTTTTAGCCCAAGACTCTTTGGGCAGGTTTTATTATTTCCCAAGAATCTTCGGGATGAGGCCTAGGTGTGTGCGGGCGGGATACGTGGTTGTGAGGCCCAGGTGTGTGTGGGCGGGATACGTGGTTGTGAGGCCCAGGTGTGTGCAGGTGGGATATGTGGTTCTTGAGGCCCAGGTGTGTGCGGGCGGGAAGAGTGTGGTAGCGTCAGGACGTTCGCCATTAGGAAGAGCAGCTAACTAAGGGGAAATGGTGCGGGGTACCCAATACTCTTGTTCTTATATACTACTACCTGTTGTGATCGTGTTTTTGATGAGTGTGGCTGGTGAGGTTGGGTGGATAGATTTCCTTGTTAGTTTTCTTCTATTGTTCTCACGGGACATTAGGATGTCTCCCCACTTGTGCACGAGAGCTTTAGGTTTCCCTACTGAGTATACTTGTATGCTCACCCTACGTTTACTTTCAGGTTTCTAGGAGGACTACCAGGGTCGTGCGGGACCCTACTAGTCGGGATAGTTGGAGTTGTTGCAGTTGTTGTACTCTTGTTTCTTTTGGTATTGTACTTTTGAGCTTTCTTGTACTTGTACCTTGTTTCAGAACTATTTGAACATGCACGTGGGATTGGTTTGGGTTTATTTGTATACACTTGTTCTTTTCCTTTTTGGTGGTTGACTTGTCCTATTTCCCGATCTTAAATAATAAAAAAAGTGTAATGCCTCCCATATTTGTGAAAACTCATACCCTTGGTGCTAGTCGCCACCCCGGGGCCTACTGGAGGCGGGACTCGGGGGTCATTATCTCCCTTTCACCATTGGCAGCTCAGGAGGGGCATCTTTGGTGGGAGGGGGTCGTGAAAGAATGGTATTAGAGGTGATGGTTGAGAGATAGGATGGAGTCTGGAGTTAGGCATAGTGAGGAGTGCATGGGATGGTAGGGCAACAATGTTGGTTAATCTTGGTGCATGACATAGGCCCGGGAAGACTGGCTAGGACACGATATTTTAGGGCCCCCCGTGATCCGATGCAAGGACTCTGAGCCTACCGAACGACCAAGTGAGACTAAATTGATTGCAGGGTAGAGACCATAGGGAAGGTACATGCATCATTATGATTGTGTTTTACTTGATTTGTGTGTTCTGGGAAAGAAATTGAATAAAATGATAAAATGAAACCTTGAGAAATTCCTTGCTAATTGGGCTTAGGCAATTTTTGTTTACCGTACAGCTATGGCACCTGGATGTTGTCCCCAGATGACTCAGACGGTCGAGACCCAGTAGATTCAGGCGGTCGATCAGTTGAGGATTGACCAAGCGGAGGAAGATGACCAGTGGCAGAGGACTCTCTAATCTTTCCAGTGAAAAACCCTCAAGAAGTACGAGGGTAGTACTTCAGATACGGAGACAGAGGGGTGGCTTGAGGATCTAGGGATCACTTTTACCTTGACTCGTGCTCCGAGGGAGTACTAGGTTCCCCTAGCAGTTAGTCAGCTGAGAGGGGCGGCACGTCAGTGGTGGACGCTCTACCTCGGAGAGAGGATAGAGACAGAGGTTCCATGGGCTGACTTTGAGAAAGAATTCCGAGAGGAATTCCTTTCTTCCATGATCAAGGCGGAGAAGCGACAGGAGTTACTCTCCCTTCAGCAGGGGAGTATGTCAGTATGAGAGTTGGGGATAAAGTTCAAATACCTCCTATGCTTTGCTCCGGATCTCTTTCTGGATGAGGAGTCTCGAGCGAGACGTTTGGAGGAGGCGCTTTGTCCTTTACTCCAGTATGCTGTCACCCCCTTCACCCTTCCGACGCACTTGGCAGTATAGAAGAAGGCATAGGTTGTAGAGAGGATGCACTCACAGGGAGGTGCACCACGTGAGGGGATCCAGCCAGGTTCGTCGAAGGGGAAGGCAGTCAGTAGTAGGTCTCCTGCGATGGGACCTTCCAGGTTCAGGCCAGTGGGGAGCAGGCCCCAGTAGTTCCAGTTCAGATCTTCAGGTCCTTGTCCCTTTTTCACGAGCCCAGGACCGAAGTGTTTTTCTTGTGGAGGTTTTAGGCATATTCAGAGTTGGTGCCTGACCCGAGCTCAGTACAGTGGAGGTGTGAAGGTTCAGCACCCACCTCAGCAGCACCAGTTGTCGGCGAGGCCTTTCCAGTAGCAGCAGGACCATGCTCCTCTGAGGGCAGACTTTGCGGGAGGAGGCCGACCTCAGGGTGCTCCTCAGGGACCTCGACCAGGGCGTGGTCGGGGAGGTGGACAACATCATAGAGGCAGAGGAGCTGGGCGTGGACAGTTGCACGCAGCAAAGTTGGCAGATCCAGCAGGACCAGAGGTGGTGCGAGGTACGATTTGTTTGTTCAGCACTCTCATTTCTACTTTGTTCAATTCAGGAGCTTCGCACTCCTTTGTTTCACCTGGTCTAGCCCATGCTTTGGGACTAGACGTAGAGAGACTTTCCGTACCACTGGTGTTGAGTACACTAGTTAGAGGCCAGACCAGCATATCTTGTGTTTGCCGGGGATGTGGTCTGACGTTGGGACCACATCGATCTAGTGGGGACCTTCTTCTGTTACAGATGCAGCCATACGATGTCATCCTAGGCATCGATTGGTTGTTTTCCGTTAGTTCCGTTATCGACTACTTCTAAAGATGGGTCGTGTTCTCTGACATGGATGGGAAATGTGTAGCTGTTTTTGGCAAGATGAGCTATCAGGTGGTAAGCCGACACATAGAGCCTCTCCTTTCCTTATTAGGCAGGTTATCAGTGGTTCCAGCTGATACATAGATGATGGATGTCCCAGAGGTTGTTGGGGAGTTCCTTGATGTTTTTCCTGAGGAGGTTGTGACTTTACCCCCCCGACGTGACGTTGAGTTCAGGATAGACTTACAGCCTGGTGTCCATCCAATTTCGATGGCCCCTTATTTGATGGAACCTTCGGAGTTGTGGGAGTTGCGGATTCAGATTGACGACCTGCTGGAGAAGGGTTTTGTTCGACCCAGTGTGTCGCCATGGGGTGCTCCAGTTTTGTTCGTGAAGAAGGCAGATGGTGGTCTTAGGATATGCATAGACTACCGAAGGTTGAACCAGGTAATGGTTAAGAACCGTTACCCCCTTCCAAGGATAGATGATCTCTTCGACCAACTGAGGGGAACATGTTGGTTTTCTAAGATTGATCTATGATCTGGATATCATCAGTTGATGGTAAAGGACAGTGACATCTCGAAGACGGATTTTAGGTGCAGGTATGGGCACTTAGAGTTTGTAGTGATGCCGTTTGGAGTTACAAATTCACCGGTTGTGTTCATGGGACTTATGAACTTTGTCTTCCGAGAGTTTTTGGACCGGTTCGTCGTTGTGTTTATCGATGACATCCTGATCTACTCAAGATCAGAGGAGGAGCACGTTGAGCATCTCAGGGCAGTCTTGGAAGTCCTTCGACACCACCAGCTTTACGGGAAATTGTCTAAGTGTAAGTTCTTGATGCAAGAAGTACACTTCCTTGGGCACGTGGTGTCTCAGCATAGAGTGTCAGTGGACCCGTCAAAGGTGGAGGCAATTGTTTCTTGGGAAGCACCCAAGAGCATGGCAGAAGTTCGTAGTTTCCTGGGGTTAACAGGTTACTATTGGAGGTTCGTTTCAGACTTCTCTCGAGTTGCTGCTCCATTGATAGCTTTGACTAGGAAAAACCAGGTCTTCCTATGGAGCGAGCAGTGCCAAAAATCTTTCGACTACCTAAAGGAGAAGTTGTTCAGTGCTCCCGTACTCAGGTTTCCAGAGGAAGGGTTGTTGTATGAGGTGTTTTGTGATGCTTATGGCCTTGGTCTGGGGTGCGTGCTGATACAGGATAAGGGAGTGATCTGTTATGGGTCTAGGCAGTTACGCCCTCATGAGCGTAACTATGCCACCCATGACCTAGAGCTTGCAGTAGTAGTGTTCGCACTGAAGTTGTGGCGACATTACCTCTTTGGAGAGCACTTTGTGGTCTTCTCAGATCACAAGAGCCTATGTTATATCTTCTCCCAATGTGACCTGAACTTACAGCAGTAGAGATGGGTCGAGTTCCTCCAAGACTATGAATTCAAGATCTCTTACAATGAAGGTAAGGGAAACGTTGTGGCTGATGACCTGAGAAGAAAGTCGCATAAGGAAGTGGTTCGGGAATCCACTGATGCTTGGAAAGAAATGGGAGAGTTGACTTCCTTGCACTTGGATGCAAGAGTAGAAGGTGTTAAAGGCTGTTTGTTTTAGATGACGGTGCAGTCCTCCTTGTTGCAGTATGTGGAAGAGTCTCAGTGGGGGGACTCTGAGGCAGAAGTAATGCAGGATCGTGTCAATCAGGGAAATGCTCCAGAAGGATGGTTAGAGGACAGCCAACATCAAATGCTTTTTCATGGAAGGTTTTTTGTTCCGAAGGCGATGCGTGAGAGAGTTCTCCTTGAGTTCCATAGCTCAGCCTTGGCGGTACATCCAGGAATTTCAAAAATGTACCGAGGCCTGAGGGAACAGTTTTTGTGGCCCGGGGTGAAACGGGCAGTGGCGGAGTTTGTGGCTAAATGCCTAGTGTGTCAGAAAGTGAAGGCTAAACACCATGTTCCCAGTGGTTTGTTGCGTCCTTTAGATGTCCCCGAGTGGAAGTGGGATGACATCTCAATGGAATTTGTCACAGGACTACCCAGAGCTCAGGGTGGTTATGATGCTATCTGGGTAGTGGTGGATCGACTGACAAAATCAGCTCACTTCTTAGTAATTAAGGAGTCGTGCCTGGTGAGTACCTTACCACAGAGGTACGTAGACAAGGTAGTGCATTTGCATGGAGTTCCTAAGACTATCATCTCCGACCGGGATACTCGGTTTACCTCACAAGTCTGGAGGGGGTTACAGCATGCTTTTGGCACCCAGCTACGCCTTAGCACTGCTTTCCACCCCCAGACCGATGGGCAGACAGATCGGACTATCCAGACATTGGAGGACATGCTACAAGCATGCGTTCTGGATTTTGGAGGATCATGGGTACGACACTTTCCATTAGTAGAGTTTGCCTACAACAACAAATTCCACTCTATTATTGGCATGACACTGTTTGAGGCTTTTTATGGAAGACCATGTCATTCACCCATTTGCTGGGTAGAGGTTGGTGAGACAGGTGCTCTTGGGCCAGAGGTAGTGCAGAGCACCACAGAGAAAGTCCAGCTTGTACGTGAGAGGATGAAAGGGCTCAGGACCGACAGAAGTCTTATGCTGATCGTCAGAGGAGGCCCTTGGAGTTCGAGGTGGGATATCACGTGTTCTTGAAGGTTTCCCCTCGACGGGGGAAACAGGGGTTTGGGAAAGGGAGCAAGCTCTCACCTAGGTTCATCGAACCTTTTGAGGTGCTGAGGCAAGTCGGCAAGGTGGCATATCAGCTAGACCTGCCACCTTAGTTGGAGAAGGTTCATGACGTCTTCCATGTCTCCCAACTACGTCGATACTTACACGATGACTCTCACATTATCGACTGGGGAGAGTTAGATATGGGAGACGATGAGACCTTTGAGGAACGACCAGTCAGAATCAAGGATCGTAAAGATAAGGTGCTCCATGGATGAACCATTCCCTTGGTTTGTGTGTTGTGGAGGCATGACGGCCTCGAGGAGAGCACTTGGGAGCAGGAGGCCCAGATTCACACTCAGTACTAGGAGTTGTTTTGACTTGTGTTTGCTTTGTTCTTCTGAGCTTTGTTTTGATGTTATAATTTGTACCTTTGATATATGGAATGCTTGGCTTGTTGGTTATGATACCTTTTGTTTCCTTGTTCTATGGAAGTGTGTAGCATATCCGGATGTGTGGGGAAAGGGAAACACCTGATCCTTAATCAAGACACATTAATGCAGATGCGATTGAACTCGTGCGGGCGAGTCAGTGCTGCCTAAAGCGGATAATATCTCGACATAGAAGAAGGAATTTCCCCAAACCCCATGTTCAGGCAGTATGTTGGTTGTGTGGTGTTGGGGGTAGTGCAAGTTGGAAAATCCTAATGTATAAAAGTGGGAAGACCCAATTCTTAATCGAGATGCATTAATGAGGATTCGATTAAACCTGTGCAGGCGATTCAGTGCCGCCTAAATTGGATAATATCTCGACATAGGAGAAGGAATTCCTAACACATATGATTAGGGTTGTTGAATGGATTCCTGTTATAACGAGGGCCCTAAGAGGTATCTTGTTGGGTTCCTCTGGGTTGGATTTTGAATTCTCGGGGATGAGAATGTTTTAAGAGGTATCTGATGTAATGGCTCGGACCTCTCCAGCCCATTCCATTGTCAAAAAGAGGGTCATGAAGTGTTCTGGAGGGTAAAATGGATTTTTCCCACACTTTTCATAATTTTGAAACTACATGCCGTGTAGTGTGAGTACATGCCGTGTACCCCCTCATCGGGTATACCCTGTGTTCAAGGCCATGTCCTTGCCGTGTGAAATAAATGGGTATACGCTGTGTACCCAATACTACACACCATGTAGTCCCCCCCTGCGTACGCGTTACCCTCAAACCGTGTGTTGACCAGTCAACGGTCGTGTGCCGTGTTAGAGCTGTGTCCTTGCCATGTGAAATAAATGAGTACACGTCGTGTAGTCCCTCCCCACGTATGAGTTACCTTCAATCCGTGTGTTGACCAGTCAACGGCCGCGTTCCCCATTGAAGGCTGTGTTGGAAGCCGCGTGGTGACCGTGTGAAATGGCCGAGTACACGCCGTGTACCATAAAGTACACGCTGTGTACTTTTGGGTTTCTCACCTATAAAAGGAGGGGTCCCATCCTCCTTTTCAACTCACGCCTCTCCTCCCCATTCCTCTGAGCAGAGCTCTCCCAAGAGACTCGAAGGCTCCTTTTCTTCCATAACTTCTTCGTCTGAGCTCCGATTTACGATCTGTCATCGGCCACAGGATCGTAACGACGAGAAGGAACTTCTGAGCTTGGATCCGTTGTCTTTCCTTCGGCCTTTCCTTTCTAAATTCCACCTGAGGAGGTTTTCCTGGGACTTGACAGAAGAGACGGACGCTGACAGACGTCTTCTAAAGTTGATACGGGGGAGCGTTGTGATCAGAACCTGTTGAGGTAGGGATCTTACCTTCATCTCTCTAGATTGTGCATCATGCGGGGTGGGTGTACTCTTGTTTACGTGAAACACATTTGAACCGGTTTAATAAAGATAATAACTGGCTTATATAACGGGGATGGGAAGTTTGTGAATGCAATTACATTTTTTTATATCCTGTGATATTATGTTGTGAATTGAATGAGCTTCCGCCTACTGAAAATCATGGTCATTAGGGGCCTTTGCTTATGCAATTAAATGTTTCCCTATATTTCTAGACCGTTTTTTGTGAATGGAACTTTGTTGAATGTAAAATTTGGTTAATGATGTAAAGTTGGCTGATTTAAAATCTGGAACCCTTGTGTGATCACCCCAGTTGAACAAAATGGAATGATGAACATGTGGGTGTTGGCTTGGATACGTGGCATGTGATGGGGTGTTTTGGGGGTTATTATGGATCGGGTGAGCAGTGGGGCTGCGGTTGGCTTGGTTGTGGGGTGGTGTGAATGCTATGTTGGTGGTTGGCAGTGGGGCTGCAGGGATGGGTTTGAATGTGAATGAACTATGGGTTGTGAATAATAAATAAAAAGTGGAAGAGTTAATAAATGGTGGGGCATGGTAATGGAATGGAAATAATAATCAATGGGTTGGTTGGTTAATAAGAAGGGACTTGTTGTGATTGCTTGTGTTTTCCCTAACTTTTGTTGTGGTTGGAAGGGATATGTTTTATGAACACTCGATTTGGTTGGTTGTGGATAGTTTCCTAGTAGTTAAGGAACTAATAAGCTGATTCTGTTGAAACATAAAAACCTAAATGGGGTTGGGGCTATTTTTTGTATGCATACTTCGTAGTAGCAGTGCCGAGACAGGTGCTTAGTTTCTCTGTTTAGAAGCCATAGGTTGGGCTGTGTGTTTGGTATACACATATATATCTGTATCTTTTTTGTTTTATCGCACCCCACCCATGTTGAGAACTTAGTGCCGAACACTCCCATTTCATGGGAGAGGGTGTTTTTCCCCTTAGTTACTAGATCTTTCCTTCTCCTTCTTCCCTAGGCTGTGATGGCTTGAGGCGATCTTACACCCAAGACTCTTCGGGTAGGTTTCGATTGAGGTGGTTTTAGCCCAAGACTCTTCAGGCAGGTTTTATTGTTTCCCAAGAATCTTCGGGATGAGGCCCAGGTGTGTGCGGGCGGGATACGTGGTTGTGAGGCCCAGGTGTGTGCGAGCATGATACATGGTTGTGAGGCCCAGGTGTGTGCGGGTGGGATACGTGGTTGTGAGGAACAGGTGTGTGCGGGCGGGATATGTGGTTCTTGAGGCCCAGGTGTGTGAGGGCAGGAAGAGTGTGGTAGCGTCAGGACGTTCGCCATTAGGAAGAGCATCTAACTAAGGGGAAATGGTGCGGGGTACCCAATACTCTTGTTCTTATATACTAATACCTGTTGTGATTGTGTTTTTGGTGAGTGTGGCTAGTGAGGTTGGGTGGATAGATTTCCTTTTTAGGTTTCTTCTATTGTTCTCACGGGACATTAGGATGTCTCCCCAATTGTGCACGAGAGCTTTAGGTTTCCCTACTGAGTATACTTGTATGCTCACCCTACGTTTACTTTCAGGTTTCCAGGAGGACTACCAGGGCCGTGCGGGACCCTACTAGTCGGGGCATTTGGAGTTGTTGCAGTTGTTGTACTCTTGTTTCTTTTGGTATTATACTTTTGAGCTTTCTTGTACTTGTACCTTGTTTTAGAACTATTTGAACATTCATGTGGTATTAGTTTGGGTTTATTTCAATACACTTGTTCTTTTCCTTTTTGGTGGTTGACTTGTCCTATTTTCCGATCTTAAATAATAAAAAAAGTGTAATGCCTCCCATATTTGTGAAAACTCATACCCTTGGTGCTAGTTGCCACCCCGGGGCCTACTAGAGGCGGGACTCAGGGGTCATTATCTCCCTTTCACCATTTCCAGCTCAGGAGGGGCATCTTTGGTGGGAGGTGGTCATGACAGGATGTTTCTAGGAAGCGACATGAATCCTTTTTGCAAGATTAGGGTGTTGTTTGGGATTAGTTTAAAGTCCCTTTCTATGTATACCTCCTTGGTTGTAATGTTTTTTTCTCAGTGGTGTTTTGTGGTGTTTTATTCTCTTTAAGATTGTAAAAGTGGATGTTTTGGATCTCCTGAGAACCTCTATTTCAATGTAAGCATGTTTGTCTTTTGGAAGTTCTGAATTTTTGTCATCTTGAGTGAAGGTGTTCCTAATTGAGTGTATTGTTTCTTCTATTTCTCATTTGAAGTGAAAAAGGTATGATGCATATGTATCTTCTAAAATCCCTATTTTAACGGAAAGGAGGCGTTCTGATCAGGGTTTATCAGCTCCTAACTACAAGACATCAGGGCTTGATCCATAGGCCCCAGAGTAAAGCTTACACATAGTCATAAATCAGGGGTGTGAGGGACCTTGGTCTAGATATTTTCTTTAGTGTGAGAATGGGGAAAATTCAAATTCCTCAGTAGTAGTCTCTTCAATATAGAAGATCCCATTTGGTAGAAAGGGGCATATATACCTTTTTTCCTTATGGAAATTATTGTGAGTTGAAGTTCCTCTTTGGTTGTAAGGAGGCATGGTGGTCTCGTTTTCTTAAAATTTCAATGGTGGTACCTTTTCATAGGCGGACCACTAAATTGGTTATCCTTGTGCAGTTGGCCTTCGTGATTTAGTTTTGGTTTTATCCAGTCGCATGGGTTGGTGTTTCTTTCATCGAGTTTTCCCCCTTTGTGGTGGGGGATGTTGGTCTATGTGGAAAGTTCCTGATTTGGTTTGTGTGGAGAGTTCCGAGTTGGCCCATGTTGGGTTTTCTGTGTCATTATATTCTAGTTGGTTTAATTTTGTCAATTCCTAAATGGTGGGGAGACCCAACATGGATCTTGTTGTGATTTTTTCTAGACTTGGTTGGTGATAGTTTATTTCTAATGGCGGGGAGTCCATTTTGGCCTCTCGTATTGGTAAACCGGTTAGTTATCCATGGTTGGATTGGCACCATGTGGTTTTTTTGGGTTTTTGATTTTGAGTCTTTCCTTCCAAGTGAATGTTGGGTGTCTAGAGTGCTCCCAATGGTCTTTCTTAACAAAAGGTTGTAGATATGTGGTTTGAGATTTCTGTCATTTCTCGAGAATTGGTTTGGGTTCATTAATTTGTTTCAAATAAGGGGTATGAGTTTTGTTTGGTGGTGGTCAATGTGTTCTTGGCTTGAGAGGTTGGATCATGTGGTTGTGGTAATCCTTTGTCCTTGATCGATCAACTGGAAAATGTTGTGGCATTATGGGGGGAAGAAATCGTTAATGGTGGGGAGAATTGTCACACCTAGATTTTTTTTCATCCTTTTTTATGGTTCATTTTTTGGATCTTGGTTGTTCTCTCAAGTTCTGGGTGTGGCTGATATAAAATTTTAAGGTGGTTCTTTGTTCATTTTTTGCCATGTTTTAATTCCGTAGTTTCTTTGGGAGTTTGGTGAAAATGTGGAGATTTTGGGCTTGAAAGTAGGTGGTTCACAGTTGGCACATAGTTAAAGGAAACCATGTGACCTATCCTAGGAAACCATATGAGCATTTGGTTACCTATGGTCATGGGTGCAAGACCCACACATGGTTAGTAAAACCATGTGAAAGGCATACACATGGTTCTTCAATTTTGGAAAAAACCATATCTCATGTTTAACACATGGTTTACCAAACCGTGCGTCCAAAACGTGCAAGTGTCCATCGTTTCCAGTGAGGGGTGCATGATTGGCACATGGTTTGGGAAACCATGCGCCTTAACCATGCACAATGCCCAAGTCATTAAAAATATGAATCCTACCCTCTCAGGATTTTATCCTCAAAACACCTCCTCCCTTCCTTCTCTGATTCGTGCGAACCAAATGGGGCTCCTCCCTCCCTCTCCTCCTTCTAATCTTGGATTTAGGGATTTCTTCAAGTTTTTGGGGTCATTTCTCAAGGTATTATCTTCTTCTCTTCTCCCTCTTCCTTATCTTTCTATTTTCTATTGAGTTCCTCTTATTACATGGAATTTTGGATCTAGGGTTTATGTTTAAATTGGTTTATATTAGGGATTTTTTCTTCCTAGGGTTTCTATTGGATGTTCTTACTTCCTTGATCCTTCGCGAGGTTGTTTTGGGTGTGCGTGGTTGAAGCGCATGCGATCCGAGGTAGGTTTCCCTTTCACTTTCCCTTTAAATTTAATAATTGTTGGTTTCTTTATTTTCTCACCTTTATTATATGTTAAATTATGATGTGTGATATTTTAAATAATTTTTTGATGTTAAATGAGGTGATTTTCATAATTTTTTTGAAGCATATGGAATTGTTTTGTTATGTGATGCACACCAAGTGTTTGATAAAATGTATGTTTTGTGATCTTGGAAGAATGGTTTGTCTTTATAAATGAATTTGTGTCATTTAAAATGATAATTTGGGTTTCTAAAATGGTTTTACAAGTGTTTTTGGATTTAAAAGATGTGTGTGTTTGGATTTTGAAAATGGAATGGCATGTGATGATAATGTGTGACCCATTTGGCATTTTGATGAAAGTGGTTTTGGTTTGCACATGTAATGTGAGTACTTAAATGAGATTTTTTATAAATGAGTTTGAAATGTAAAATGGTGTGTTTACACCTTTTTGGAAAGGTGTATATGGTTCTTTGAAAAAGAGTGCTTGAGGGTCGTTTGACACTTTTGTGAAATTGGTGAAAATGGTTATCATGAAAACTATAATTGGATAATAATATTGCCTTATTTATATTGAATTGATGATATTTCCTTACCATGGAATCCTTGTGATCTATTTTTATTTAATTTATGGGACGTCCTCACTGTGGACTCCTCGTGATCCATTTATTTTGAGCGGAAATGGAGATCCTCGGTGTGGACTCCGTTGAGGTTTGTTGGTTTTAAGGAAATATATTGATCCTTGGGGTGACTTGGGGGTGATTTTTTTTGTGAGTTTCTTATATATGATATATTTTCATGTGATTGGATGCTTGGTTGTCATTTTTGGCTCACCCCCACTTTAATTTACTCTTAACATGGGAACTTGACATAGCTAGTGGATTTTTGGTGAATGATTGTTGCACTAGCTTAGGATTATGCTCTGGATAGTGGAAAATAGTAAGGAATTGGTTTATTTTGTTTTATTACTATGGGAGAGTGCCCCTCAGTAAGACCAAGTAGGGTGTGATCAAGCGTGTGGGCGGAATTTTATATCATTGGGTGAGGCATTCCTTCGGGATGAGTTAAGATGTATAGTATGTTCTATATTATTCCACTGAGCTCCTAGGTTCTCCCATGTCTCTTGGCACTTAGTTTTCTACAATGGATGTTTGAAAATCTTGTTGTTTGATTACTCTTGTGTGATATTTTCCATTTTCATTAATTGTATGATTATTGTTGTTTCTCCCTAGTGTACTGTGTTTCTTTTGAAAAGTGGTGAGTTGTTTTTTAAAGGTTTATGGAAAATGTTTTAGAAATGTTTTACAGTCACTTTTCCTACTTTTAGATAAAAACATCATGAATTTAAAATGGTTACTCCTTAGAAAAGAATGTGGTTTTAAATGGAAAATGGACCGTGTTTAGTTTTAAAGAGAAAGTGTGTGTAAAAAGCATAGTTTTATATATTGTATTAAAAACTTGAAATTGATGTTGAATTTATTTAAAGTAAGTTCATTGGGAATAGATTTTTTTAGGCATACCTGCTGAGTTTTAATACTCATGCCTATAGTTATTTATTATTTTTATCTTGTGATGTAGGTCTCATATTGGTTTCGATTTTCGTGGGTGATGATTGGTTTTGGTATCAAAGAGTGACGCTCAGGGTCACATGGAGATGTTGTGGTTATCAGGTTTAGTTGGGTTTTGTTCTTCAGTATGTTATATTTTTCAGCTTATGTAAAAGAATGTTCAGTCTAGATGTTAATTTTTTTTAGGATGATCTGTTTGTTTCTACTATTTATTTATATTCATATTGGGTGAAATTGTTCCCTTGTTTCTCTATTAATACCATGATACTAGTTTCCAGCCCGTGAGGATCGAGAATGCCTCTTGGGCCTTGCCATGTATTGAATCAGGTGATCGGTTCGAGGTTGACCCAGGTTAGTTCATGATAATAACCTCGATGCCTATGAAAAAACTAGGTGCTTACCTTATAATCATTAATAAAAATACAATGGAACTAATGGTGAATCAATTTGATTAGTATTGAGGGAAATATAATAGAAAGAAGTTGAGGAATTGGAGTATATTATTTACTCGATTTTTACATAAATTATCATAATTAATTCCAATGACTTTAATTATAAAATATCATTTAATTAAGAAAAATTATTTCTCTTAATTTTACATGTTTTGACAACATTCAAATTCCATATTTTATTATTATTAAATTCAAAACAACACAATCTGTCTCCAATCAATTCAATTTCCTAACACCTCACCTATTCTTCTTTTATTCCTCTCTTCCACACCCACTAAATTATTATTTTATTATTTTTGTTTTTCCGTTATTATATATCTTTAATCTCTTTCTATTTACTTTATTATTTAATTTTTCATTTAATCTAAAGGGTAACATTCTCTCTTCAATCTATCTTTTCTCCATTCTTTATTCAAGGCCTCACCCATTTATTTCTTGTATTTTTTTATAAATTCATTCAATATTTTTTTTAACATTTCTTATATACAAACCCCCCCATTTTTTGAAAAACAAAATCACACACACACACATAAATATATATATAATGTGACTTCATATATATATATATATATGATGGGTTTTTTTGAATATATGACCATATGCCGTGGAAGACAACCCAAACATAGACAGATCCATCTTTGTGAATCAACATGTAAATAAACTATATAAACAGTGTACCTAGAAATTACCAATGGTAGTAGTCTTCTTCTTTCATGGTGAAGGAGAATGCTTGATGAAGATCACATAGTAGTGAACAAAATCACTTTGCCTCTGGGGGTACACCTATTATTGGATCCATGATCGTGTTGCGTGGATACTCGAATGCTGAAGGGGTGTTGGCACCTTCATCTCAGATGATGGACAACAATATGTGAGGAATAGATAAATGGGAGGCTTTCTCACAATTACTTATCTACAATAGGAGGGATCACTTCCCTTTATATAGCCATCCATGACGTGTTTCATTAAATGAAAACACGTCAACCATATTAATGTATCCATATACATTTATTCCTATAATCCATTGAATCCTATTCAATGAGTTGTCAAGCTAATTAATTTTTTAATAACAGATTGAACTCGATAATAAATCCATTCAGGAGAAATAAATATATGTCAAATATATATATTTATTATCACATGTATTTAATACATGCATCAAATTCATGTAATTAAATATACACTTTCTATATATCATATATATATATATATATTAGTGCATATCTAACAATATATAACTTGCACTAAAATCCCATAAGGACTTTATACATAATTTAATAACTCTTTGTGAATCCATCCAAACTCTTTTTTATACTGTTTTTCATCAAAATCTCTTCATTTTAAAAAAATAATTTATCCAAAATTTTATCCTTATCTAAGGGCCTAATTGTGTGACCATTCAAACCTTAGTAGTGTTGATAACAACTATGAAAGTAATAAAAGAGAGGTCTCTAGAAAAGCATCAGTGATACTGAAGTTACTAAGGGGTCTGGTGTGATCTCTATCAAACATACTCATATCTCTATACAAACATGTCCACCACACGATATATCATATACACCATATGCATATTATATAATACCTTTGTTCACGACATTGAATGACCATTATACATGGAACATGTCAACCTAGTATAGGACTCTCATTGTTTTCTTAATTCTATAGAAAATAGTGACCAATTGAATGACTACATCACATGTCATTCATCTATTTGATAAGCACATCACATGTAACTTGTCCAAGTAGTTGAACAAATCATATGTGAAACAACTATGCATGGTTATACATTTACCCAGTCTAATTCAATCAAGGTACATATGTCTTTTCTTGTCATACAAGTGGATAAATCCCATCTTGGTTGCACTCCAACCAGCGACATGATCAACAACATGCCCAAACACCCCTGTATTGGCCAAGTTCAAATGTTTACTTGTGTAAGTAGGGTATCAAAGTATGAAGTTTCTAATGATAGGTATCTCACCAACCTCAGGTAATAAAGATTGATATTAAGTATACACCCCTAAGTATATTTATGACCATATGAAATTCCATGATATGTACTTTAGCGGATCAGTCCAAGTAATAATTCTCTACTTATTACCTCAATAATATATTATTAAATATCAAATATTCAAACCTTTGTAATGGATATGAGAATATATTCAATCTAACCTTTACATATCATCACCACCCATTATACTCTATGATGATCATCAATTAGGGACAACTCAAAGTTTTCACTTTGGGTCAATATTTATCATTTGACCGTTCATGTAAAATATATTATAGCACACATGAATGAATAATAAATTAAGATTGCCTTTATTATAATGATATGATACATTTACAACCATTAAAACCAATCTCTTATAGATATATAACATGAACCTCATGTGGTTGTTGCAGTAATGGATTCATTTTCTGAACATTGCATCTATATGTAATTTCAGTCACATCCCTATGTGACCATATGATAAAATACTCCAACTAACCACTTAATGGGTGACATTTATAAAGTAATCTAGTTTGAATAATGGTAAGACATAGGAATCATATACCTTAATTTCAAATATTTGAACTTATATTCAAACTCTTTAACTTTATAACATCAAATTTTATAATGTTATATTATGTTGCCTACTTAGAACTCTTTCTAATTATATCATCATTATCTTTATAACCCTTTCAATTAAAATTTTTCCTTGAAATATTTTTTGTAAATAATGTAACAATTTACATTATCACTTTACCAGCACATCATAAACCTTTTTTTAGGATAAAGTGATATCCATTTTTTTACAGTAACTAATATAACTCTTAAAATTTATTTATACCATCATACCATAAACTCTTTTAGGATAAAGTGACAGTAACCTCATTTTGGTAAAATATGTAACTATTTTTATTTATCTTTAACAATATTTCCTAAACCTTTTAGAAAATCATGTGAATTTCACTTTGTAACTAATCTGGCATAACAATGACATTTACTATATCATAGTAACTAAATGTAAATATTTACATTTTTATTTACTATCACATCCCCTAACTCTTTAAGATATTAATTGAAAAATAAGTCAAAATCAGATTGGAACGATCTTTTATTTGTTAAATTTGAACTTCCCTAAGTTCATGCATACTACCACTAGCCTCTTATACATAATATTCTCTTTAGAATATATTTATAATATTCAATAAAAAATACTTTTTGTTTTAGAAAATAACATTTATTTCCTTTTAGTAGAAATATGAAACAAATAATATATTTTTTCTAAATCATAAATGGTATTTTATGTGTTTGAAACCTTTCATTTTATAAATAATATTTTATTAAAATATCTTATATATGGATGGTGGGAACACATTCCCTCATATTTTAACAAATATTTGGATAAACACTTTTATCCTGGATAAACACTTTTATCCTAGATAAACACTTTTATCCAAATCTTCTTCTCAATACATGTTATAAAAATCCAATAAATCATAAACCATGTGTATACATTTAATCATATCATAACAACCCTTTGTTATAGAACATCATATCTCATAATATAAGAGAAGTGAGATGGGGATACACATATTTTACTTAAATTAATCCAAGATTGACACATTACTTTACATTCAAATTCTTGATGTAGTAACTATTTACTTCATATCATGAATATAAAATACAAGATTGATCAATTATTCATTTGATTTTGAACTCATGTATATTTAATTTTTTTTAAAATATGCATTTGGTATCACATACCCTTCAAAAATTGAATAATTAATTTTTATAATATCCTTATCTGATATAGAAATTCCATGGAGTTTCAAAAAATCCATCAGGTATATATTAAATGATACAATTATATTGAATTATTAACATTCCTTTCTTGAATACCATAGGTTTCAATGACCTTTATTTTCTTCTTGAAGAAAATTTGTTTAACTTTTCAACTAACTTTTCTTCTTTTGGTTTGAACTTTTACCCACTTGTAATATAGTACTAGAATCCATACATCATATTCCCAATTCATCCATTCTAAAAACTTTGAAAATATCTGGTAATTTTTTTCATTGGATTCAATAATATTGTTAGAACATTTCAATAAATGAAAATAGGATAAATACCATAACCAGAACAAGCCATTTTATTCACCCATTTAAAGCATGTTATAGAATTAAACTCATCATAAACCATGTGTAAAAACACCAATCTCATTTCATTAAAACAAGAATTGTTTAAAATATCTTCTAAATAGATAAATGATATATTTTACACATCTTATGATGAGTTTATCCAAGCTTGAATCATCCAAGTCATCAATGTAGAAAATCCTCTACATTACTTGAAAACAAAATTCAATCTTCAATTCTTTTCATATTTCTGACCTTATTTATATTTAAAACACTTTTTAAAACATAAAATTGATATCATATATCTATCATAATAATAAAATTTATTTTTATTACCAATAAATCTTTAAGGAAACTTTTAGTCTCACCAAGTCATTAATATAGTAATCATATTGAATATCATTTGACATACCCAATCATATTGAGTATATGAGATTAAAATCATCAATGTACTCAACCATATTGATTACATGTGTGGAGACTAAAATTCCTTTGGTAATTTAGAATATAATTCCTTTATAACATTAAATTAATCACAATATGCTTCCGTGAGCACCTAGATTCTCTTATTGAACAACTTCAACACTTGGTTACTAAGGAAGGAATTGTTCTAACACATAGAATGCATATCTTGATCAAGAAATTTTCTTAATCCACCGGTCTTAGGAGTTTATTACTTTAGGATACTCATTTAAAGGATTGATATTAAGTTTAGCATGATGATGATGCATTTATCTACAATAGAACTTTTAATAATAGGAATATCATGTCTTATATCTTTTTATTATGGACTTTTAATGAAAGTGATCACACTAAAATTGATGACCCCGTACATCATATAAATTTAGTGATCTGATGAGAGGGGTTTGTCGTTGATCCCTCACTAATAAATTATTATTACCTAAGAATTTACCATAGTGGCACAACCTAGGGTCGATCTCAAAGAGGCCGCTCACAACACACCGAATTTCTATTGTCACTGTTTATAACCTAACTAATATAAAACTACTTATATAATAATATAAATGGGGGTTTGATTATGAAAATACATAAAATATAATATATATTAATAATAAAATTAAAAACACAAAGGAAAGAAAGAATACATAAAGAAGTTAGTGAAGAATCTTTGTCGTTCTTGGGAGACCGTGGTGATAAAATCATTGTTCTTTAAAAATATTTACTCCTAATACTCTACTTAATGTTGAGATCAAACCTATAACTCAACACCTTCCCATGAATTTTTATTATCTTTAAATTACCCTCTACATGCAAGATAATACTCACTCACATCATCACCACAATGCTACTCCACCCTGGATACAATAGTATGATGATGGAGAGGAAAATTTTAAAACGGGAAGAAGAAATCAATAACAATGAAAGTGGGGTGAATCCTAAACCAAAACCATTTTATTAATATTGAAATTTACAGAATAAAATAAAGATAAAAATTTAAGCACAATGAACTCAAGGACCACCACTCCCCCCTCGAACAACAACGAGAGTTAGTTCTCTATTTTCATGGAGATTAGATGGATCATTGTGGGGGAACACAAAATAGAAAATGAAAGAGAAGAGAAATGAACAGAAGAAGAATAATAACTAAGATAAAATATAATTAAAATATAAAAAACTATTATAGATACCAAACTCCATTATTCCCCCTTTAAAATGTCTATGTTGTAAGAGGTAGAAGAGATGACAATTTATAGAGAAAATGGGTGAGAAAATTTGGATCCCAATCTGTCCACCTGATTGATCCACACTTCATCCTAATTAAATGGATGAATCTTGGAAAGTTTCCTTCATAAATGCTGTTCCATTTTTATCCCTAGTCAACCCTAAAAATTTCATATTTAATGGAGATGTGTGTAGAAAGTTATTACCGTTTTAGTCCGAAACATTTAGTTTGGTCAGTTGACTTTCCATATTCCACTTTTCAAACTTTCCATGCCATTATGACCTTTAATAAAGCCGAATACCACGTGAAATACTCTATAAAAGTTGATCCCAATCTTCTTTTATATCTCCATGCCGAATTTAATCTTCATTGGACCGGCCCACGTGGAGATATAATCTCAATAGTAAAAGTGTCCAGATTTGTACATAGTTTTTGAGGCTCGATTTGTGAGCTATATTTAAGACTCCAAATGGATGATTGAGCATTGACTACAAAAGGATGAAATGGGACCCATGATGTATGTAAACCTAAAAAAAATTAACTTCACAATTTAATTTATTTTAGAAAATGTTATAGACGAATTACAGAATACAAATAAAATAATTAAATCAAAAAATTAGGCCATTTAACAATTATGCTCAAAATTCATCTAAAAACTAACAATGTGACAATTTACCATAAAATAACACTATAGTGTGATTTAAAACATTTAATTACAGTATAAAATATGTGAAAATTTTGTCTTCATCACTCTCCCACACTTAACCATTTCACTCTCAGGCAATCATCATATATTCAAATCATAATCCACACAACAATCAACCACGAGAAAACATCAATGATCATTTCCAAAGTATAATTCCATCATGTATCCTCTATGAAAAAAAATTAACTCTCATATTAATTCCTCACATTTAAATTTTTTCAACCTCATAAATCCATCCATGTCCCAATCACAACCTACCTCACATTGAATTTTATGTCACTCTTCACTCAAGAGAAATTAAATCTAGAGTTATGCTCATACTTGGAAATCGCATGTATCACCATATGCTTGTGAAAATTATCATTTATCTATAGTGTGAAAAATGAAAATATTTTCAATCATTAATTATTTTCTATGTAAATTCTGTGGCTTAGGGTTGGTGAGAAAACGATTGGAAATTTAAGGCTGAAAAGAGAAGGTTTTGACTCTTAAGTACAATGCATGAATATTCAAGTAAAAACACAAGATGAACCTCACTCAGATCCCATTTAAAGTGTGAAAAAAACTCCAAATCCCATTTTATGACATGGTAAATGATCCAATAAATGATTACAATTAATTATATCATCCAAATTCTCCCCCTTTTTTTTCTCATTTTTTTTAAAGCTCCAGAAAGGCACAACTTTATTTTTTTTTCTTTTTTTTAGAGAATGAGATGAAAATTTAATAAAATGAATGAATTAAAATAATTACCTTTATTTTAAAGAGGAACATGAGTAATAAAAATAGGTACAATAAAATATTCAAGATCACCTCCATTTTTTCATCATTTTTTTCAATTTTTTTTCTTGAAGGAGAACCAAATGAATGAAATAAAGCACAATGAAATATTGACTCAAGCTCAATTATATCATTATCCACTTCCCATAATATTGAAAAAAACCTCACACCACCAAAAAGTAAAACACATCCCAAAAAACACACACACAAAAGGCCCTTACCCCACACTCAAACTTGAAATATCCATGAAAAATTACCAAGAGTGCGGGTAGGTAAGGAAAAATCAGCTTTTAATGTGGCTTAAACCTATAAGGCAATTCATGGAATCTAAGGGATAATGAAGGATATATGTAAGGGTGGGTCTCAAGATAAAAATGTGGCTAGCCAAATAGATGTCTCAATCATATCAAAAACATTCCATGAAATCCAAAGCTTCAAAAGATAAAAATCACAAATTCTGGTTCTCACACAAAATCCAAGTTTCCCTAAAGAATGTGTGTGTATTAGGAAAAATATTTCAAAGTGGTTCATAATACCTAAAAAGACTGAAAAAATGATTTGAGTCAATGTTTCATGGTCATGGATTTAAAAAATTAGTCAAACTCATAAAAATGCTTGAAAATCCAATTCAAGGATAAAGTTTTCACATCAACAATCATTTAAAATCCATTTTTTTCAAAAATCATTTCAATTTTCTTAAAATGAATTTATGTGTGAAAAATGATCATAATTTACATTGAAAATCAATAATCCTAAAAATATGAAAAACAAAAAGGAAAATCACACATGAACAACTAAGAAGTTTGACGCTCCCCCCACACTTAGATTTAACTACCCCTTATTTTATCATAATAAAAATAAATGTAAGAGCATAAAAAAGGAAAGGAAAGATACAACCTGACATTATTTTCTAGTGGTAGCTTTGAGATAAGCTCTTAGCTGCTACCACTTACTTCTATAAAGCAAGAAATAAAAAAATTCATAAAAAAAATAAATAAAAATAAAAAGGTAGGGAAAAGATGATAGAACATGGTTTATACCCCCATGTGGTGATAGGATTTTACTGCCCCTAATCAGGCAGTTGAAGTGGTTTAACCCTAATCATATGGTGGGTATGGTTTCATTGAGATGAACCACCATATGTGACTTTTCTTAGTTTCCATGAGTAGACACCAAGAACAGAGAACCCTGAAGAAGATAAAAAAATTCCCAACCCCTAATAACAAATAAAGAGATAAATTATGATCCAGTGTGGGACGAAAAAGAAGATAGGGGTACTTCCTAATGACTTTCATGATGTACTCCTTCATATGGTATGGATTTTTTTGAAGAGGAGGTAGTAGAACCACATGTTTATCTATCTCTTCTTCTTCTTTGACCACCACCACTTAGGTGTTGCCTTCTTTAACATTGAAGGTCTTCTCTATTTGTGCTCTGTAAAAATTTTTAGTATGGGACAAGTTTGCAAATAGTTCATATTGAATAAGATTAAAACATTAAAAATCAATAAATAAATCTTCCCTTTCAATTAAATCATCTTGGAAATTGATCTCTTCGGTAAAGTCCATTAGCAACTCCATATCAATCAGTATATCTTCTGTATTATCTTCCAAATAAAGAGAGAGGTAGAATGGTACTTGATCTCCCACATGTGCATAATCTAGAAAGTCTTATTCTTCAACCTCCTATGGAAATGGTGTAGATAGGTTTGAGGCTAGTTCCTTCATAATTTCATCCTCACATGGCTCTTCAATTGAAAATGTTGGAAAAATAATCTTTGATTCCTCTTTTTATTGAGCCTAATTTTGAGCTACCAATTCCTTCAAGGAAGATGAAATAAATTTCATTTGATTCCTCAACTCTTCTATCATTTTTTAATTCTCATCCAATTTTCTCTTCAGTGATACTTTTTTGATAACCTCACAAATATTTTTATCACATCATATGAAAAATTACCTTGAAATTCCATCATTGAACCAAGAAAATAAAGATATGCAATGAAGTTCAATTTTTTGGTTTTTTAATTTTATGATTTTTTTAGTTTTTTTTAAGAATAGTGTGAGTAAGTTCTTGGACTCCCCAGAAATGGTTCCAATTTAAAAGGTGCTATCGTGGGCTCCCTCAAATGATTAATGGTTTTTGGGGTGCTTAGGTGCAGTAGAGTGGCTGACCTAGGTCGTCTCTCAAAGAGGCAGTAATTGAAACAACTTATTAAAGGTGTTATGAAAATAAAATAAAAGTAAATAATAACATTGATTAAAAGGATGTGGTTTGTTTATAGTTTATAAATATAGAAGAAGTTTTCTGGAAGAATATTTTATTTTTTTTGTTTTTAGTTTTGAAATGAAGTTTGATTAAAATGACACAACAAGATGTTTTTTTAGAAAATATTTAAAAGGCGTAATCAATCTAACTCTACATATTCACTCAATTATTTATCATTATCATCTAAATTAACATACACTAAATTATGATACCCTAAATTTTTAACCCTCTAACCCTATGATAATTAACTTTACCACAAAGATGAAGTGAATTAAACCCCAGGCTATCTTCGAAACATGAAATCGTAGCACCCTGATTTTATTGATGTTCTAAGGATAGATTATGGTCAGTGGTAAATTAGGGAACATATACAATCTTTAAATGAGGATGAATTGTGTTTAGGGATTATATTTTAACTCTACAAATTTATCCCGTGTGGTCTTGTATTACCAATTAAGATCGCGCTCTCACAATTCACACAATACTTGACCTCGCGTGTTTTTGTGTTAATTGTCAAATTGCTTTATTAGTTTATTCTAATTTAAAAACTCAATTCATGTATCATATTAAGTGAATTTTAGTATCTCAATTATTCAAAATAATTAAATGAATAGGGTATAAGATATATCGATCACTAAGAAAACCACTCTTCCATGGGCAGTGTGGTCATCGTGGAGACGTTTTTCATGAGCAAAGGATTGAAAGGGTAGAACCCAATATTGTCTACACTATTTATTAAAAACCAAATATGATGAGTAAATAAGAATATAATTGAACAAAAAATAAGAAAATATAATAAATAAAAGAAGAATAGAGAAGTTAATTATGCAAATGTAAACATTACAAAATGAAGAGGAAGAAGAAGGCTTCGATGAAGGGATCCTTGCTTCAAGAGCTACCCCTCTTACAATGGTTGAATAAATTGAGTGAAACCAATTATCCTCAACCTTCAAACTCCTAATTCACATATAAACCCCTAAAAATGATAAAAACACTAATTTATAGAGTGGAGGGGGGGATAGGTTTAAAGAGGTTTCAAGTGTGAATGGGGAATCTCGGTAAAATATTTCAAGCCAATTTTCACCGACCATTTTACCTACAAAACGCATGAACCAGCTGTTATTCCAGAAGAATTATTTGTGCAAGATTGGTTTGGAGAGATCATCTCAAAATTTGGTCTCAATCCAAGCACATATAAAGAAGTTACGACTCAAATATAGAACTGATGTCCAATCTTGCGGGTCCAGCCCACCTCTGCCTTCATGGTCTATTTAGTCCAACCAAATGAAAGATTTAGCTCCAATTTCCTGAACAAAATTTGTATCAAATTAAGTCAAAAACATATTCACAAAATTTAAAGTTAAAATAATAAATATAAAAATATTTATCTCTAAAATGCTATAGTGCACTATAAAGGGTAAAACTGGAATTTCCATCAAATTTTCAAATGAATGATCTAATCCCAAATATTTTATAAATAAACATATTTAACACAATGTTAGGAAATTTTATCATTTATTGTCAATAAAATATTCAATAAAAATGCGTTTTATCAACTTGAAAGGCACTGTTGTGGGTGCCCTCAAATGATTAATGGTTTTTGCAGGTATTTAGGTGCAACAGAGTGGCTGACCAAGGTCATCTCTCAAAGAGGCAGTAATTGAAACAACTTGTTAAAGGTATTATGAAAATAAAATAAAAGTAAATAAGAAAATTAATTAAAATTTTGTGGGTTGTTTATCATTTATAAATCTAGAAGAAGTTTTCTGGAAGAAAATTGTATTTTTGTTTTTTTTAGTTTTGAAATGAAGTTCGATTAAAATGACACAACAAGAAGATGTTTTTTAGAAAATATTTAAAAGGAGTAATCGATATAAATATAACTATTCACTCAATTATTTATCATTATAATATAAATTAATATCCACTTAATTATGATCCCCTAACTTGTTAACCTCCGAACCCTACGAGAATTAACTTTACAACAAAGATGAAGTGAATTAAACCCTAGGCTATCTTTGAAACATGCAATCGCAAGACCCTACTTTGATTGATGTTATAAGGATATCTTATGGTTAGTGGTAAATTATGACACATATACACTCTAGAAATGAGGATTAATGGTGTTTAGGGTTTATATTTGAACTCTACAAATTTATCCCGTGTGGTCTTGTATTACCGATTAAGATCACGCTCTCACAATTCACACAATACTCAACCTCGCGTGTTTTTGTGTTAATTGTTCAATTGATTGATTAGTTTATTTAATTTAAAAACTCAATTAATGGATCATATTAAGTGAATTACAGTATCTCAATGATTCAAAATAATTAAATGAATAGGGTAGAATATAGATCGATCACTAAGAAAACTACTCTTCCATGGGCGGTGTGGTCATCGTGGAGACGTTTTGCATGAGCAAAGGATTGAAAGGGTAGAACCCAATCTCGTCTCCAATATTGATTCAAACCCAAATAGGATTAGTAAATAAAAATATAATTGAACAAAACAGAATAAAATAGAAGAAATAAAAGAATAACAAAGAAGTTTATTATGCAAATGCAAACATTACAACATGAAGAGGAAGAAGAAGGATTCGATGAGGGGATCCTTGCTTCAAGAGCTACCCCTCTTACAATGGTTGGATAAATTGAGTGAAACCAATTCTAATCTGCCTTAAAACTCCTAATTCATGTCCCAACCTCTCAAAAATGAGAAAAACACTAATTTATAGAGTGGAGGGGAGGCTAGGTTTAAAGAGGTTTCAAGTGTGAATGGGGAATCTCAGACAAATATTTTAAGCCAATTTGAACTGCCCATTTGACCTCCAAAACGCGTTAAATAGATGTTCTTCTAGAGAAATTATTTTTGAACAATTGGGTTGGATAGATCCTCTCAAAATTTTGGTTTAATACAAGCACAGATGAAAAATTTCTAGCCCAAATATAGAACTAATGTCCAATCTAGCAAGTCCAGCCCACCTTTGCCTTCATGGTCCATTTATTCCAACCAAATGAAAGATTTAGCTCTGATTTCCTGAACAAAAGTTTTATCCCATTAAGTCAGGAGCACAGTCACAAAATTTCAAGTTCAAATAATAAATATAAAAATATTTATCTCTGAAATGCTACAGTGCACTATAAAGAGTAAAACTGAAATTTCCATCAAATTTTCAAATGAATGATCTAATCCCAAATATTTTATAAATAAACATATTTAACACAATGTGAGGAAATTTTATCATTTATTATAATTAAAATATTCAATAAAAATATTTTTTATCAACTCCCCCACACTTACCGTTTTTCACTCCTGGGCAAAACCTCATATCATGCATTCAAAAAAAATTGTGACAAGATATGCATATTCAAATATCTCAATCTACAGTGAAAATATAGGAAAATTAAGAATCCCATAAAGAGTCAATATCAATAAATTTTAAATTCATTATCTCATAAATTGTTTCAAAACAAAATCTAGTGAGATTTATAACACTAATCATAGCGAAACAAGTCATGGGTCTACCATGCTAATAATTCTCCACGTGTGTGTGTGCCAACCATTACAAGCTTGTATCTCCACCCTTTATCTAGTATATTCAGGTCAATAAATTTTTTTCTTCTTACCTGATTATATTCCATCGAACCTGTTCAATATCCTTTGCAATAAAATTCCAAAACCCACTCATTTAAGCATTCCCATAAGTCAAACCATGAGCTCCCGATCTAAATATCCCCACATGTTGTACATTTCTTCAATCCCCTATTTATTGATTGTTTTTTTTTTGATTTTTTGATTTTTTTTGAATTTTTTGAGGGCGTAAAATAGTCAGATATTAGGTTCACATGCATAGGTCAATCTAGTACAGTGATGGGAATGATCAGTAGAGAAACAAACATATGGAAAGACCATGTTATAAGATGAAAAGAATTACTTACCCTGAATATACATTCAATTGGGAAAGATAAACTCACAAGTCATGATTGTGTGAAAATATGTGTGGTGAAATAAATGACACAATTTACCATGAACAAAAATAACAAAGAATGTTTTCATAATCTAAAAGGTTTTATTATGACACAACCAATCATATCATCGATGACTTCAATTTTTATAAAAGTCAACCCTTGATGATGAAATCTTACTCATGCTTATATTTCTACCAATGAATTTTGCAAACATGCATTTTCTATATGTTCCACATGAGAATGTTACATGATATATTTATTTATTTTTTATTTATTTTTTTGTGTTTTTTTTAAATTTTAACCAAAAACTTAATAGAAAATACACATAAAACACACAAATGAAAATCTTAAATATCTACCCCAAAATGTTGTCCCCTCCCCCACACTTAATACATTACATTATCTTCAATGTGAACCTATGAGATGATATATGCACATGAAATGTATAATTTTAATTAGGACCAAGAATATAAAAGTGAAAGGGTTAGGAACAACCTGATATGCTCAAGTGATGATGGGGTCATGTAGTGTGATGAAATCCACTGCATCAGTTGGAAGTCCCTCAATGTATTTCTTCAAACGTTGCCCATTGACTGTAAGCTCCCTCCAGTGTCCTCTTGTGTGATCTCCAATACTCCATATGAAGAAACATTAGATAAAATATAAGGACCCAACCATCTGGAACACAACTTACCAGGCACCAGCTTTAGTTGTGAACTGTAGAGAAGAACACTCTCTCCAACATGAAATTCCATTTTCTGGATCATTTTTTCATGAGATGCTTTGGATATTTCCTTGTAGATCCTTGAGTTCTCATATAAAGATAATAGAATCTCCTCAAGCTCTTGAATTTGTAGCTTTTGCTGAATTCCATCTTGGGCCAAGTCCATGTTGCATTTCTTTATAGCCCAATAAGACCAATGCTCAACCTCCATGGGTAGATGACATGCTTTCCCCAAAACAATATGAAATGGGGGAATAATAATAGGCGTCTTGTATGTTTTCCTATAATACCATAGAGCATCATCCAAGCACTTTCTCCAATCCTTCATATTTGGCTGCACAGTTTTCTCCAAAATTTGTTTCAACTCACGGTTTGAAACCTCAGCCTGGCCATTTTTTTGGGGGTGGTATGGTGTTGATGTTTTGTGTGTCAACCCATACTTCTAAAGGATGGAATCCAAATTCAGATTGCAGAAGTGTGTCCCTTGGTCACTGATGATGACCTTTGATACTCCAAACCTACAAAAAATTTGTGTCTTGACAAAGTACACTACAACATGATAATCATCATTCCTGGCGTCCTTAACTTCCACCCATTTACTCACATAATAAACAGTAACTAAAATATATAAAAAACCAAAGGAATTGGGAAAAGGACCCATAAAATCGATTCCCCATACATAAAAAATCTCACAGAATAGTATGGGTTTTTGGGGCATCTCATGTCTCCTAGAAATGTTCCTAGTGTGTTGGCAATGAGAGCATGACTTAAAAAACACATGGGCATCATGGAATAAGCTAGACCAATATAATTTAGAGTATAAGACTTTCTTAGCTATCCGTTGGGGTCCAAAGTGTCCACCATAAGAAAGTGTATGAAAAAAATGTAAAATAGACTCAAACTCATGATCAGGAACACACCTACTAATAACTTGGTCACTACACATGCGCCATAGGTATGGACTATACCAAACATAAAATCTTGACTCACTCTTTAATTTTTGTACTTGATGTTTCTTTAAATTTTTAGGGATTTTAGATGTACCAAGGTAGTTAACTAAATCTTCATACCAAGGATGCGTACCTGAGATGACATAAATATGCTCATCGGGGAAAGTGTCTTGAAGTGGTACCTAGTCCAAGGTGTCATCCTCTAGTGCATGAGTAGGCCAACTCATGTGGTCCGCCACCAGGTTTTCTGACCCCTTCTTGTCCTTTATCTCAATATCATATTCTTGAAGAAGAAGCATCCATCGGATAAGCTAGGGTTTCACATATGGCTTCTTCAAGAGGTACCTCAGAGCTACATGGTCATAAAAAAAATTAATTTAGAGCCCAATAAATATGAACAGAATTTATCTAAAGAAAATATAAAAGAAAGAAACTCCTTTTTAGTGGTTTTATAGTTTGATTAGACTGAATCCAATGTCCTCAATGCATAGTCAATCACATGTGAACGTCCCTCCACCCTATGAGATAAGACAACCCCAACTGCGAAGTTGGAGGTGTCACACATAAGCTTAAAAGGAAGCTCCCACCATGGGGGATTTATGAGAGGTGGAGTGGTCAGACACTTCTTTATCTCATCAAAGGAAGTCCTGCAAGAATCATCAAACACAAAATCAGAATACTTTTGAAGTAATTGTGACATAGGAAGAGCAATCTTACTAAAATATTTAATGAAGCACCGATAAAATCATGCATGCCCTAGGAAAGATCTAACATCACACACACATGAAGGATAAGGTAAGGATGAAATGATATCTACCTTAGATTTATCAACCTCTATCCCATGTTTTGACACTACATGCCCTAAGACAATCCCATGATCTACCATAAAATGTCACTTTTCAAAGTTCAAGACCAAAATCTTTTCAATAAAATGATTCAACACCTTTCCCAAACTAGATATACAATCATCAAATGAAGAACCATACACTATAAAATCATCCATAAATACCTCCATGCAGGTCTCAATAAAATCAGAAAAAAATACCCACCATGCATCTCTGGAAGGTACCTGGGGCATTGAAAAGTCCAAATGGCATCCTCTGGTAGGCAAATGTACCGAAGGGACAGGTGAAAGTAGTTTTCTCCTGATCCTTCAGAGCAATAAGAACCTAAAAATATCCAGAAAATCCATCTAAGTAACAATAACGTGTCTTCCCAGCTAGTCTCTCAAGCATTTGATCAATAAATGGGAGAGGGAAATGGTCCTTGCAAGTGGAATGATTTAGTTTCCTATAATCAATACACACACACCAACTATTTTTTACCCTCATCAGAACTAACTCCTCTTTATCATTTTTAACAACAGTAACATCACTTTTCTTAGGTACAACCTGAATAGGACTCACCCACTGGGAATCTGAAATGGGATAGATTATACCTACCTCGAGAAAATTTTCAACCTATTTTTTAACAACTTCCATAAGGGTTGGATTGAGTCTCCTTTTTGGCTGCCTAACCGGTTTATCCCCATACTCCAAAATAATCCTATGCATGAAAATAGAGGGGCTAATACCTGATATGTCAGCCAAGGTCCACCCGATTGCCTTAATGTTCTTCCTCAAAAGATTCAAAAGTTTTTCTTCATGTTCAAATGAGAGATTGTTAGCAATGATAACAGGTAATTTATCACCACTTAACAAGTATGAGTATTTGAGATTAGGTGGAAATGGATTGAGTTCCAATGTAGGGGGTGATGTATGGATGGAGAAATTGAAGGAACAGAAATATGTGAACAATGAACATCAATATCAGAATATACATCATCAAAATTAGAGAATAAAGCATCAAATTCATTAGCATACTCAAAAACCATGTCATAATCAGAGTTCACATGATCAAAATCAGAATATGAATCCATTTAAAAATCAATTCTAAGAGAGTTTTGTGCATTCGAAATAGGTGTGGAAGTACTATTAGACATCAAACTAGAACCAATACTCATAATCTTCCTAAGCATAGGAAAATAAAATTACATGGGGTTTTTATTTTGTGGTTCAAAATGGGAGATAACAAATGCAGAATGGTCCTATGATGGGTACTTCATGGAGTCCATAACATTAAATATCACAACTTCATCCCCAAAATCCATGGAAAGTGTATCCTCATTGACATTTATGATAGTTTTTGTAGTTTTGAGGAAGGGTATACCTAATATAATGGGAGCATGAGAACTTACCTGATCATCCTCCATGTTAAGCACATAGAAATCTACTGGAAAGATCATGTCTCTTACCTGGACAAGTACATCCTCAAGGGATCTCACTAGATATACTGTAGCTCTATTTTCCAACTGCACCACTACTCTCGTTGGCTTCAACTCACCAACCTATAAATAAGAGAATACAGAGTGAGGAATCACATTTATGGAAACTCCTAAATCACAGAGAGCATCAAAAAAGTGAAACTCCCCTATAGTGCATGGGATGGTGAATGTCCCTAGATCCTTTCACTTTGTTTGAATTTCTTGATTCAGTGTAATGAGTGCTGAAAAATTCCTTCCAAGATTGATCCTCTCATTTCCCTTGAGCCCTCTTAGATTGGTACAAATTTCTTTTAAGAATTTCACATACCTTGGGATTTTCTTGATGGATTCAAGTAGAGGGATGTTGATCTCCACATGCTTGAATGTATCCAAAAATTCTTTTTGCATCGTCTCTTCAGCCATCTTCTTGGTTTGTACAACCCTGTTTGAAAAGGGAAGGGGTTTAGTAGGAACATCATTAATCTTTTGCTTACCTTTATCTTTCTCCTTTGGTTTCTCATCAGCTGTTTTTGAATGGGTTTTCTCTAGAGTTGAGGTGAATCCCGGTGGAACGATAGGTGTAGATGTATCAGTTTTTTTCTTTACACTTCTCAATGTAATGGAACTGACATTCCCCTTGGTATTTGGATAGGTTGGGAAGGTAGATTTCTATAATTCTTACTTACCAGTTCATGGAGGGCGGTGGAAATCTGGCTCATTTGAGTTTTCAACTCCCTCAGCTCCGAACCTTGACTCTTCAACTCATTCTGTTGATTAAGAACAATTTGATTCAAAAGGTCATTAGTTTTATAATCTACCTTGGGTGGGGGATTCCCTTATTGTTTAATTTTTGATGCTTGAGATTCAAATCACCTTTGGGGTTATTGGAAACCCTATTGGTAAAATAGAGGCTACTTGAAGTTTTGTTGAAAAGGGGGCCTTTGTTGTTGTCCAGAGCCATACCTCATGTCTGATTGATCCTTCCACCCTTGGTTGCATGTTGGAGAAAAATAATCAATCTTCTTTTGGGGATATGGTTGTTGTTTTTGCTAATATGGTCTCTTGGGAAACACTGCTGCACAATATTCTATTTCTTACAATTGGGGGAAATAGTCAGTTGGGTGGCTTGTCTCAGTGAAAATGCCACAAGGCCTTGAAGGAGGGGTTTGGGATGTCTTTTGAGCCAAATAAATCTGACTCACCATAGCGTTCAATTCTTCTAACTTGGTATCAATTAAACGACTCTCAAGAGAAGAAGGACTTACTTGATGTACTCCCCTGACATGTGGTGCACCTCGATCGCTAAATTGTTGAGAGTTTTGTGTCATATTTTCGATCAACGCATGTGTAGCTACTAGTGTTTTGTCCACAAATGCTCCTCCATCCGAGAGATCCACCATGATTCTCTCCATAGGTGTGAGTCCTTCATAGAAGTACTGGATGAGGTGTTTCTCACTTATTTAGTGATGTGGACAACTTGCGCACAACTTCTTGAATCGCTCACAGTACTCATACATTGACTCCCCTTGTGCTTGATTGATCCCTGAGATCTACTTATGAATGGAATTGGTCCTTGATGCTGGAAACAATATCTGTAAGAAAAGACATTTCAAATTGTTCCAACATGTTACATCTTTAGGTTGTAAATAATACATCCAATACTTTACTGCTCCATAAAGTGAAAATGATAATTCTCTAAGTTTTATCTGATCTTCATATACATTTCTTGGTTTAAGGGTTGAGAAAACTATATTAAATTATTTAAGGTTTTTATTGGGATCCTCACCAGAGCGGCCATGAAATTTTGGAAGTAGTCGAATTAACCCATATTTCAGTTCAAAGTTTGATTCGAGATTTGGGTATGCAATGCAATTTGGTTGATAATTAATATCAGGTGCAACCAATTCTCGAATGGATCTATTAAGTTCATTTCCATTATTTTAATACATTGGTTTTTCTTTATGGTTGAATTTTAATTTCTTCTAATTTTAAAGTTCTGAGAGTGGAGGAATTCTCCAACTGGTTGAATGTTGAAACTTCCCATAAACTGAGAATGTCTGATTCGAGCCCAAAGGCTACGTTCAATCTTAGGATCAAGATCTAAGAGATCTTCAGGATTAGTTTGTGTCATAAATCAAATAAAAATGAAAAGAAGAAAAGTGGACCATAATTAACTAAAATATGAGAAGTTTGAGTTTATGGTCCAAAAAGAATAATGAGAAGAAAAGAAAAGAAGAAGAAAAATTCAGAATGGGTAAAGAAGGAAGAAAGAAGAGAAGAAGAGAATAAAATGTAAAATAAAATAAATAGCTCTAAATGGTTGAAATATTACTTGCCTCCCCGGCAATAGCGCAAAATTGATGAGAAGGTTTTGTTACAGATACCTCACCAATAAATTATTATTACCTAAGAGTGTACCATAGTGGCACAACCTAGGGTCGATCTCGAAGAGGCCACTCACAACACACCGAATTTATATTGTCACTGTTTATAACCTAACTAATATAAAACTACTTATATACTAATATAAATGGGTTTTTGATTATAAAAATACATAAAATATAATATATATTAATAATAAAATTAAAAACACAAAGTAAAGAAAGAAGACACAAATAAGCTAGTGAAGAATCGTTGTTGTTCTTGGGAGATCGTGGTGATAAAATCATTGTTCTTTAAAAATATTTATTCTCAATACTCTACTCAATGTTGAGATCAACCCTATCACTGAACACATTTCCATGAATTGTTATTATCCTGCACTGACCCTCCGCATGAAATATAATACTCACTCACATCATCACCACAATGCTACTCTACCCTGGATACAATATTATGATGATGGAGAGGAAAAATTTAAAACAGGAAGAAGAAATAAATAACAATGAAAGTGGGGTAAACCCTACACCAAAACCATTTCAGTACTATTAAAATTTCTAGAATAAAATAAAGAGAAACATTTAAGCACAATGAACTCAAGGACCACCACTCCCCCCTCGAACAACAACGAGAGTTAGTTCTCCATTTGCATGGAGATTAGAAGGATCATTGTGGGGGAACACAAAATAGAAATTGAAAGAGAAGAGAAATGCACAGAAGAAGAATAATAACTAAGATAAAATATAATTAAAATATAAAAAACTATTACAGATACAAAACTCCACCATGCCCCCTTGAAAATGGCTATGTTGTAAGAGGTAGAAGAGATGACAATTTATAGAGAAAATGGGTGAGAAAATTTGGCTCCCAATATGTCCACCTGATTGATCTGCAAATTATCCTAATTAAATGGCTGAATATTTGAAAGTTTACTTAATAAAAGTTGTTACATTTTCTCTCCCTATTCAACCCTAAAATTTTCATATTTAATGGATACGTTTGTAGAAAGTTATTACTGTTTAGTCTGAAACATTTAATCTGGTCAGTTGACTTTCCAAATTCCACTTTTCTAATTCCACACCATTATGAACTTTAATAAAGCTGAATACCGCATATAATCCTCTATAAAAGTTGATCCCCATCTTCTTTTATATCTCCATTCCGAATTTAAGTTTCATTGGACCAGCCCACATGGAGATATAATCTCAATAGTAAATTGTTAATATTTGTACACAGTTTTTGAGGCCCGATTTGTGAGTTATATTTAAGCCTCCAAATGGATGATTGAGCATTGAATCCAAAAGGATAAAATGGGAACCATGATGTATGGAAACCTACAAAAAAGTAATTTCACAATTTCATTTAGTTTAGAAAAAAGTTATGTCCTAATTACAGAATACAAATAAAATAATTAAATCAAAAAATTAGGTCATTTAGCAATAATGCTCAAAATTCATCTAAAAACTAATAATGTGACAATTTCCCATAAAATAACACTATGGTGGAATTTAAAACATTGAATTATAGTATAAAATATGTGAAATTTTTGTCTTAATCATGATCCAAGATCCATATTTCACCATAATTGATATTGGTTATCATGTAGGCAATTCATGATTATTTAGGTAGGGAATCATCCGAATGATGATAGATATGATTCTTGAATAGTTGAGTATATAAATATTTATTAAAATACACCTTATGGTTTCAATCAATTTTATTCCTATAGTATCCTAACTATTAGAGTTTCCCAACTAGTGTAACCCAAATAAAACATCAAGAATAAGCCAACTAAAGAAAATCAAGGGATACTTGTGCTGATAGATTTCTTTCCTTACACAAGATAATCTAGGGGTTATCATGTTGAGATTTATAATACTTGATTGAATAATTGAGGTCCTAAAAAATTTCTCTTTCGAATTAATCTCACACTTAGTATTTCAGGGGGTTTCTTTTAAGGTCTCATTAATTTAATATACATCATATTCATATTAAATTCATAACTATTACATCATATGTAATAATTGTCTTCACATGTCTTATTACCTTTTTGTTTATGCATGATTCTAATGATTTAGTTTTGGAATCCTTATTTTAACCAACAAATTAATGTTTTCACACCACAATAATGTGTAACTCCTTACACAGCCCAAAAGTATGCGTTAATCACCCAAAAATAGTAGTTAAGAATATTTATACATATCTAAATGCATCATATACATAAGGTACATGGACACTTTATGTAAAGGAATAGGGTTATATGAGATTGGAAAACTCCACATGAGTAAGCCCAATACGATAGATAGTCAACCCCATTCACTTTCCTAGCCAAGGAAATCCTCTAGGAAAGTAGGAGGTCTGACCCAAAGTCACTCTACCTGGGGAAATTTTACTAAAGAGATAATTTAATTCATGAAAACTTTAACACATAATATACAAAAATTATTCCAAACCACTACTCTCAAGATCATAACTAACATTACAAACTGGGGTCAAGGTAGATAAAAAATAAATTTTATGATATCAAACCTAGAATGATATGAAAGGCTCTATCCTAAAAGCAATTCATCAAATACATTTTGGAATACAATTATTCATAATATAAATAATTTATAACTATGAATATAGATGGGAATAAACTATAAACAAATGAACAATTAAAATATTTAAACATGAGATAAACATTTATGAACAATTTCATAAATAAAATCTAATTATAAACCCTTTTATAATTTTAGCTTTAACATTATGGACATTTCATAAATCTTGAATATAAACTCTTTATATTCTTTCCAGTATGAACACTTTCATATTTATCATAATATGGAAATTAATTTTAAATATATGATATTATATGAATTATAAAATATTTCAAATTCAATTTCTATTATGTAAACTTTTTACATAATCTAAATATCATATAATTTATTATTATTTAAACCTTGATCATATCAATTATCAAAACACCTTTTTGATGTGGATTAAATAATATCCAAATAAATCCCATTTAATTTGAACAATTTCAAATTAATTAATTATGTACTAACCATGAATATTAAGAAAATTTAATAAATATAAAATTTATCTATTTTCCAAAATATGAAACATTTATGAACTATTCATAAATAATTTCTAATTATAAACATTTTATAATTAGAAATAATATAAAAATTCTATATTCTTATCAATATGAACTCTTTATCATTTTATATTGAATGTAATTTATATTATATTTCATGAATTAGAAACATTTTATAATTCAACATCTATTATATAAACATTTTAATCAAACCAGTTCAGGATCCGAGCAAGTCCTGTTCCTATAAAATTATTAAAAAATCAAAAAAGTGGCAGAACAAGGGGGTTTAAAAAGTCAAGAATGAAACACACCACACACTTCCTGATCAACAAGGTGTGAGAAAAATTTTACGTTAACAAAAGACCATCTTGAAGAGGCCTCTATATCATAAATCATGCCATTTAATTTGTTAAAATGTATTTTAAAAAATATTTATCAATTAAACATAAATAATTTATAGTTAATTAATTTATAAAAAACTTTTATAAATTTATATAAATATTTCAAAATACCTTTTTCATTATTTACAAACAATTTATAAATAATATAATTCAATTCAAAATTAAATTCTCTTGATTAAAATAAATACTTTATTTATTTTCATAAACAAGAGTAATATATATGAACATTTCATATTTATTTCCAGGATTGAAAAATATCATTTTAATATCAAAACATATTTTTCATAAATTAATAAATGTGTTGATTCATAAAAGAAGCCTAACCTCTGATACTATTTATGGGATTTTTATGATCATCATATGACCATATGCATTGGAACACAACCCAAACACAAATAGATCTATCTTCGATGATCAATGCGTAAATAAACTGTATAAACAGTGTACCCAAAAATTGTCAAAAAAGAAAATCTTCTTCTTTCTCAACAAAGAAGAATTCTTGATGAATATCACCAAGCAATGAACAAAATCACTCTTCCTCTAAGGGTTTTACACTAACCATTGAATCCATGATCGTATCGCAAGGATACCTGAATGTTGAAGAGGTGTTAGCACCTTTTTCTTAGATGATGAACAATAGTATGAGAAAAAGAGATAAATGAGAGGCTTTATCACAATTGCTTGTCTACAACAAGAGGAATCACATCCCTTTATATAGTCATCCATGGTGTGTTTCATTAAATGAAAACGCATCGGCCATATTGATGTATCTATATACATTTATTCCCATAATTCATTGAATCCTATTCAATGAGTGGTCAATCCAATTAATCCATTCACAACTAATTGTAACTAATAATAAAACCACTCAATAAAAATAAATATATATCAAACATATATATGTTTATTATCACATTTATTTAATACACGCATTATAATACATACATTGAACGACCCAAACTGTTGTAAATAAAATTTCCTTATGATTTAATGTTTTATTATGTAATATGGTTATAGAAAACACATGAAATTATTTTTTATATCCAATTTTATTCAAAATACCATTACAAATCTTTACCATTGATAATATAGACATTAAATAGTGATCACATGATTAGTATAAATATAGGGCTTTAATAAATCCAATTGACTCAGACAAAGGAAGTGATGACCTCATATAGTAGGATTGTACCCTATGAAGCCCATTTATTAGAGCTTTAGATGGAGATAACATCTTTGGGATTTTTCCTCAACCAATTCCAAGACGAGATCCAATAACTTAAGCATGAGTGAAACTGTTTATGGGAGAAGTTCAATCTCATCGAGATCGCGACCCAAACCATGTTTGCCAAACGACCCCATAAAAGTCTCACTGGCGCACACCTTAATCTTAGGGTGTACACCAATGTATTAAATATATATGTATCAAGACCCTAGAAAATTTATTTATGTACATTATTTTTTAAATAATAATAAATATATTTTTATTTTGATACTATAAAACATGAATAGTGTTTTTGGGTAATATTCAATTCAATTAAGGAATTTATTTTGATGGATTAATGAATTTTTGAAATAAAAAACATTTTAATTAAATATTATTATTAAATATAAATTACCATATAATTTTTATGAAATAAAATGTAATGTTTTATTAGGGTTCAAAAACTGTTATTGCCAAAAATCCATCATTTTCAATAAATGTCGGTTATCTTTTAAAATTGAAAATTCACATATTTAGAAAATTATTTAGATAAAATGAATATTATTTTTGGAATCATAATGTCGAAATTATCTAATGATGAATTTTTCACAATTTTTTGAAACAGTCGAATTTTCAGGTAAAAATTAAATACCGTATAAATATAGTGTGTTTTATGACATCATAATTGCCCAAAATTTATATAATAAATACTATAATGGGTATAATCAGCCAAATATATGTTTTCCCCATAAAATAATATGATTTTAAGATTATTTTATTAATTTTATATAGACTTTATGAATCCTCCAAAACATATAATATATTTTATGATTTTAAATTCATTTCTTTAAAAGCATGACTTACCTCCACATAAACAAGGGTGATATTTTAATAAGTTCGGCCCTTTTACTAATAAAATATTTAAAAACACCTCCATTTGGAAGAAAACATAGGCAAAAACCCTGAGAAGTTTTGTTGGTTTTGAATATTTTATTATATAGAGTCCAAAACCTATGTTTGTGAAATATTAAAGAATTCCCCTATCATTTCCTATATAAACCCACCCAAGATCCCATTTATATTTAGTAAAAATCCTTGGATAATTTTCTTACTCTTCCCTCCTCTCTCTATAATCCTCCCAATGTTCCCCCAAGCTATCATGAACCCCCTTTCAAGCTTTTGATGTCATACTCTATTGGTAAGGTATCCTCTCTTTCTCCCTTTTATTCAAGAATCTTTTCTATTTTATGCCATGTTATTTTTAATTCCTAATGATGGGGTATGTTTTCTCACCTCCCCCATTGTAACATACCTACTTATACTCATTTTCTTGAGAAGTTGGAAGGATTCTACTTGGACTTAAGCGATATCCACAAGATGCCAAAGGATGGAAATAAATGTCGAAGGGCTTAATTAAATAGAAAGAGGGAAATTTTCCCTTAAATAATAAAACAACTGATCAAAAATTCATAACCAAACATATCACTAAAAATTATGCATGATAACCATGAAAGAAAACTCAAAATTTCATACATCAAAATCATACTCAAATCAAGTTCCATAGTGGAAGATTACTACATCAAAATAAACTATGGAAGATAAACTAACAAGATAATTATTTCCCATGTTCCATTACACATTTGGCACCGAGCACAAGGTCATATTTCAACCAAGCCTCATAAATGAAATATGAACACCCATAACAATTATGCCCAAAAACTATTCCAATACCAATAAGTCAAAACCATTTCAATAAAACAATATTTTACTAAAAACATTTCTCCAACAAATCATTTCAAACATCCAGCAAAGACAAATTTTAAAATCACCATTTTAAAATCAAGAAACTAAATCACTTTGCACAACAATTCACCAAAATTCCACAATTTCACTAAAAGCCATAAATCATCACTAAAGAGGATTTATAACATGATTTTCACCAAGATTTAACAATCAATTTCAATCAATTAAACCAATTTAAAACTAATCCTATCAATTATAGAAAGAGGAGTCAAGAGTGAAGCCACCTACCTCAAGAGTTTTTGGCGAAAATGATAAACAGATGAAAAACGCTAATGAAACTGGGTTAAATCTCCACTTACCCACCTTATATATATTAACCTAACATAATCAAGACCAAATATAAACTTATTTGGCATCCAAAATTTTATATATACATTCATCGAGCATAGATCTAAGAAACCAAGAGGAGAAACGAAGAAGATCTAAGAAACCGATCAAGAACGATGAAGAACGAACACTTATCCTGAAGAATCAGCTTCTAAACACCAAGGGAAGCCTTCATATGGCCTCCAAATCAATGGGAGAACCTTCCTTGACCTTTTGGGAAGAACAATACCAAGTTAGGGCCGAATTAGAGGGAAAACAAAACAATTATATGAAAAAATGTGTAAGATCCACTTTTTAAGGAGGTGGTTTTGACCCGTGCATGGTTTAGTTGTACAGTTAGGAAAACCATTCACTAACTGTGTGTTAGAAAATTACTTGAGGATGAACCTCACATGGTCTACTTCTACAGTCTCCAAACCATGCACCAACCGTGCCAAATCCACTGCCTCAAAATGACCAAAGCCCTTTTTTTCAAAGCGCACAATTTCTCCTTGGATTATGCATGGTTTGAACAAACTGTGCGTAGCCCGTATGCATCCCCTTTATCCTCTGTCTCACTGTGCATGGTTTCCTATAATTGTTGCATGATTTTTAAAAACCATGCACTAGCTGTTCACCTGTAGGAAAACCCCAAAACATTACAAAAGTTCCCCAAACCTTCCCAAACTTAACCCATATACTTTACATAATTAAAATACATAAATAAAGGGTTACTTAATAGAAACCAGAGGTACTAAATTCTCTCCACCATTGGTCTTTCCATCCCCATAAAGTAAAAAAACATCATTTCTCTAAAAGAGTTCTGATCATATATCTTTTATTTCTTTCTCACATTCCTAAGTCCCTTCCTAAACTTGACCATGTTGCCACAAAACCCGCACTAGGCTAATGCTTTTCCCACACAAGACTTTATCTTTCCTATCTACAATCTGCACTGGGATATGTACCAATGAAGCATTCGACTCTAGGAAAACATGATCCCATCTGATCACATGGTCGGGATCAGGGGGATACTTTTTCAAATGAGATACGTGGAACACATTGTGCACCGTACTGAACCGTGGTGGAAAATCCAACTGATATGCCACCTCTCTGACCCATTCTAGCATCTCAAAAGGTCTTATTTACCAAAGAGATAACTTGAACTAAATCCAAAAATGATGATTTCAAAGCCTACGAGAGATCCTTAAGAACAAATGATTACTCATGCAGAATTAAAATGGTCGTCGACGATGATCCACATATGATTTCTGATAAATTTGAGCTATCTCCATCTGTTTTATGATCAATTAAATCTTCTCTATTGTTTCTTGGACAAGGATCAACCCAACTAGTAAATTATCACCCATTTCCACCCAAAAAAGTGGAGAATGACAAGGAGAACCATAAAATGATTCAAAAGGATCCATATGTATTGAGGCGTGATAGTTGTTATTATATGAGAACTCCGCCAATGACACATGCTCTTCCCATGAGCCACAGAAATCCATTACACAATCCCATAGCATGTCTTACAACATTTGTATATTCCTTTAGGATTTACCATCCATTTGAGGATGATACACCATACTCATAGTCAAATGAGTCCCAAGGTATTTTTTTAAGTATTTACATAAATGAGACGTGAACCTTAGATCTTTGTTTGAGACTATCAAAAATGGTATGCCATGTCTCTTTACCACTTCTTAGATATAGATTTTGGAAAGATCCTCCACTGTATGAGTTTCATGAATAGGGATGAAATGAGTTGAATTTGTGAGCCGATCCACAATCACCCATATGGCATCGTGTTTCCGAACCGTTCTTGGGAGTCCTATCACAAAATCCATTGCTATCTACTCCAATTTCCACACTAAAATAGGTAAGGACTGCAACATACCTATTGAACGCTGATGCTCTACCTTAACTTGCTGACAAGTTAAACACTTTGAAACAAACTCAACCACTTTATATTTGATACTATTTCACCAAAACTGTTCTTTCGAACCCTTATACATTTTCTGTATTCCTAGATGAACAACTCATCTCGAATGATGATAATAACTTAGAAGTTGCTCCTAACAAGACATAGGTACAACCATATGATTCATAAAGCAAAAAACTAAACTTCCATCAAACCTCCAACCCTCAATGGTCTCCCTAAAATTGAGTTTTGAACTCATAACTACACATTCTACATCAGATGTTTGTGCATTCTTAACCATCTTTACCAAATTAGGAATCAAGAAAACTGAAAAGAAAACTGTAACATCACCTCAATATTCCCATTCCACATGCATATTTTCTAGGACTGATATTAGCTGCCAATCATCTAAATATTATTTTTCCAAAGGAGCATATGACTTCTTGCTTATTGCATTGACCACCAAATTGCCTTTTCCCAATGTATACATCAAGTCAAAGTTGAACATTTTAAGATATTCCATATATCCCCTTTTCCTCAGATTCAAATCCCATTGTGAGAAAATAAAATTCAAGCTCTTATAATCCATGAACATAGTAAATTTCTCACCAATAAGATAATGACACCAAGTCTTCAAACCATGGACGACTTCAGCTAACTCTAAATCATGAGTTGGGTAATTCTTATCATGAAATATAAACTATCTTGAACAATAAAAAAAATGGTCTCCTTTCATGAGAACACATCCCAAACCAGACCTCGAAGCATCACAATACACCACATACCCCTGTCCTGATTCCATAAAAATTAAGATAGATGGCGATGCAAGACAAACTTTCATCTCTTGGAAAGACTTCTGGCATTCCTTAGTCTATTGGAATGTAACATTATTATTTTTAAAAGCTTTCATAAGAAAATATAATCATGATAAGCCATTAAAAAAGCACCGGTAATAACTAATGAGACCAAGAAAACTTCGTATCTCGAAGATGTTATTTGGTGGTTTCCAAGAGATAACAACGTCTATCTTTTCTGGATCAACATAAAAAACTTATTCATAGATTACATGGACTATAAATCATGCCTCTTGTATCCAAAAATCACACTTTGATAATTTTTTATAAAAATGATGATCTCTCAATATTTCCAACACTGTCACCAAGTTTTTCTCATATTCAGCCTTTGTCCTTGAATATGCTAATATGTCATCCATAAACACCACAACAAAAGAATCAAGATATATTTTAAATATCAAATTCATAAATTCCATAAAGACTATTGGTACATTCATAAGACCTAAATTCATTACCATATATTTATAATGGCCATATCTGCTTTTGAAAGCTGTTTTCAAAATATCCTCCTTCTGCACTCGCAATTGGTGATTTCCTGATCACAAGACAATTTTAGAGAACCATTGAGCTCCCCTCAATTGATAAAATAGATCATAAATGCATAGAAGTATATATATATTCTTTATCATAACTTGGTTAAGCTTACGATAATCAATGTAAAACCTTATAATTCTATCTTCTTTCTTTACGAACAAGAATGCTGCTTCCCATAGAGACGTGCTTGGCCGAATGAAACCATTTCTTTCCAGCTCTTCCAACTGCACTTTTAGCTCCCTTAATTCTATTTGTGACATCCTATAAGATGAAAGGGAAATATGGCTGGTACCCGTAAGGAGATTAATCATAAAATCCACTTCCCTTATAGGTGGTAACCCTGAGAAGTTAACATCTGGAAATTGATCCACCACTGCTGGAAAATTGTTATCTTAGATCACTTCCATCGATACCAAATTCAATGTTTCCAATTGGTAAGTGATCGTTCCCACTGCTGGTTCCAAAAAAATCATTACACCTGTCTTAAAATCATTTCTCCTTTGCAAATATTCTTAGTTCCATCCTCAGTCATGAAACTAACTATTCTTCTATAACAGTTGATGCGAGCCTTGAAAATTTTCATCCAATACATACCCAGGATTACATCATAAACATCCATATCCAACATTGAGAAGTACCACTTCATCTTAGCTCCACCAACATTTACAGAACATGCTCTACAGACAAAGCCTCAACATTCTCTTTGACCAAGAGGAGTTTGAAGTTTTAACACAGAAGGAATCATCTAGAAAATAAATAGCACAAGAACAAATTAAGGAATGCGATGCACCAGTATCAAACAACAATTTCATAAGGGAATAATTCAAAATAATCACACCTCTCATCGTAGATGGTCTAACCTGATCTTCCATAATCACCTGCTCAACTCCATATAATTGATTCATCACTGAATTATTCTACTTGTTGGATTGCTGAGATTTCCCTTGCTGAGGAGTCATGGTATTCCTAGAATCACCAGGGCTATCTTTACTTTTCTACCGAGATTGATGCTACTGTCCTTGCCCCTTCAAAGCATACAATGATTGTGACACCTGAGAAGTGTCTTTATCACCCAACCTCGGAGCACTGCGACAATATCACTTAAGATGTCCCATATTGTTGCAAAAATGGCATGATCTTGGTGGTCTTGTACACTCTCACTTCACGTGGTTGAAGGAACCACATTGGAAACATCCCGCTTTAGTTTTGGGTATTGAAGGAAGATTAACTGATCCAACTGTCAGATTTTGATTTACACTCCCACCCTAGAAGTAGGTGTCCCTCTTCCACTTGCTCGTAGTATTAGAGTTCCTACCAGTTCCCATGGGTATTAACATACTTCCTCCTCCCATATCTCCTAAGATGTCCCATTCATCCATTATTTCTCTATTCACTATCTCTGTATAGTCCATGATACAGAGCATAGAAATTTTTGAGTGAATCTCCTATCTAAGACCTGATTCAAAGATGCGTGCCTCCAATGATGCACTAGCAGAAACTTTAGGTGAAAAATGGACTAAATTCATGAATTTAGCCACATACTAGGTGATAAAGATATTTTTCTGCTTTAGGCTGAAGAAGCATGTCATCCATTGAATCTTGAACGTGTGAGGATAGAATTGTTTATTGAAAAATTACTCAAAATACTCCCAACTAAGGCCTTGCTCTACTCTAGCCGACACCACTAGATCCCACCACTGGTGTGCAAGATCCTCCAACATATACATTGCCATCTTGACTTTAATATCTGATGGCGTGCTGATGAAATCGAAGATATGATTCATCCTGTTTAGCCACACCTCTGCCTTTTCTGGTTTGGAATCACCCCTGAAGATAGGTGGATTCTACTTATATAACTGGATGGAATGATCTAATTGTCTTAGCTCATCCCTCTAGTTCCCTGTATCCATAGATTGAAATGCTTGGAAAATATTATGAACCATCTGTTGGTTCACCTGTGGCTTAGGTGTAACCACATTCTCCACAGCTTCTTCTAGTTGGTTTCTACGACGTCTACTGGGTGCCATTTTTTATATAATAACAAATGCCATAAGTATCACTCTCTAGTAACTAAAGGATTATCATTTAAAATTTTATCACATCTACTATCACAACATTTCTTTCCAAAATCAACCTTTACCATGTTAATCCATTTTTGAAAACTTTCAAATTTCATTTGAAAATCAAACCATTTTCAAAATACCACAACCAAGCTCTTTTTCAAAATATTTCATTTAAAAACAGTTTCAATTTTTTTCAAAAACCTGTACTTTTACAAAAAAATCATAAATCATTATTCTAAATGATGTATGCACTCCGGGTGGGGAGTGATTACTCTAATGTATGTCATGCTCGTCTCATTATCTAAACCCATGAAAATGAGATTTAAAACCTATAAGTATCTCCAAAACAATTATGTACCCAACTCCATGGTAACTTGAAGTTCAACATAAAAAGGTTAGATATGTCTTTTTATGCTCTACATTTCAAGTCCAAAAAATCCTACTCCTTTCTAAGATCACCACTCAAGGAATAGACAAGAATTAATTCAACTCCAAAACCAAGAAAACTGATGACTACTTGTTCCACAAGGAAAGGAACAAGATGATACCATTTATGTCAACATGATTTTGGACTGAACAAAGCTGATACCGTTTGTAACATCCCTCCTTCTACTCATTGGCTTGAGAAGGTGTGAGGATGATACTTGGAATTAAGATACACCCCCAATATGCTAAAGGTTGGAAATAAATGGTGAAGGGATTCATTAAATAGGTGGGGATGATTTTACCTTAAAGAATAAAACAACTAACCAAAAATTCATAACCAAACATACCACTAAAAATGATGCATGATAACCATGAAAGACAGCTCAACATTTCATACATCAAAATCATACTCAAATAAAGTGCCACAGTGAAATACTACTACATCAAAATAAACAGCATAAGACAAACTAAAAATACTCAAAGACAACTACAAGACTCCATGCTCCACGATCTCTATTCTCTAACTTCACCAAACAGCCCAAGTATCACGAGGTAGTGCTAAAGACGTGTGATACTTTACCTTTTCCCATGTCCCAGTAGATAACATTTTCAAAAGAACCAAAGTGCCAAAGTAGGGGTGAGTACTAAAACTCAGTAGGTTTTTCACAATGACTTCCCTACTCATGCCACTAGGATGGAAGAGTTAGTGACATTTATATAAAATAGTTTATATAAAACATTTTCCAAATTAGTTTATAAATAAATATAAACAACTTCTAAAATATTTTATGTAAAATAACTTCCAAAAAAGTTTATAAATAAATATAAAAAAGTACCATAATATCCAATTTTCCAATAAAATCCATTTTTCAAGAAAGCAACCAAATCATACTTTTTAAAGCATTCAAAAAAATCCATTTGGCATAACCATTTTATTCCACACAACCACAATACCAACTATGAATGCTTCATTATGATAGTTCCATACTCATGAGTGGTCACTCGTTGATCTACCATGTCGTCACAAGGTAATTATTTCCCATATTCCATTACACCTTTAGAACTGATCACAAGATCATATTTCAACCAAGCCTCATAAATGCAATATGAACACCCATACCAATTATGCACAAAAACTATTCTAATACCAACAAGACAAAAACATTTAAATAAAAAAATCTTCTTATTGAAAACCTTTCTATAACAAATCATTTAAAAAATACAGCAAATACATATTTTAAAATCACCATTTTAAAATCAAGAAACTAAATCACTTTGCACAACAATTCACCAAAATCTCACAATTTCACCAAAAAACCATAAATCATCACTAAAGAGGATTTATAACATGATTTTCACCAATATTTCACAATAAATTTCAACCAATTAAACCAATTTGAAAGTAAGTCTATCAATTTTATCAATTGGATTTGAGAGTGAAGCCACATACCTTGAGAGTTTTTGGCGAAAATGATAAACGGATGAAAAACACCAACGAAACTGGGTTAAATATCCATGAACCCACCTTAGATCTATTACCATAACATAATAAAGACCAAATATAAAATTATTTGTCATCCAAAACCTTAGATCTACCCACAATGAGTGTGGATCTAAGAAACTGATAAGAGAAACAAATAATATCTAAGAAACCGATCAAGAATGATGAAGAACGAACACTTACCATGAAGAATCAGCTTCTAAACACCAAGGGAAGCCTTCAGATTACCTACGAATTGATGAGAGAACCTTACTTGACCTTTAGGGAATAAAAATACTGAGTTAGGGATGAATATGAGGAAAAACAAAACACTTAGAGGAAAAAACATGTTAGATCCACTTTTTAAGGAGGTGGTTTTGACCCGCGCACGGTTTAGCCCCACAGTTAGGAAAACCGTGCACAAACTATGCATTATCCACTACCCTGAGGATGACCCTTTCATGGTCTACTTGCACGGTCTCCAAACAATGAACCAACTATTCTGAATCCACTGCCTCAAAATGACCAAATCCCCTTTTTTTAAAAGCGCGCAATTTCTCCTTGGATTCCACATGATTTGGACAAATTCTATACAGCTCGTACACATCCCCTTTAGCCCCTGTATCACTGTTCATGGTTTACTACAAGTGTTTCATGGTTTCCAAAAACTGTGCACCACTTTTTCACCTATAGGAAAGCCCCAAAAACATTCCAAAAGGTCCCCAAACCTTCCCAAACTTAACCCATATACTTTAAATACATAAAATGAATAAAGAAAAGGTTACTAGAAACCAAGGGTACTACACCCATATTTACCTTATGATGTATAAATGATAAGATACCCATTTCTATCTCATTAATCCATCCCAAGTACATTTGTTACCATGCTGAAATTTAGTAAGAGTTCTTCCTTCCTCTTATTTAATCAAGTTTCTTTACTATAATATGTCTTATATTTAAAATTCCTAATAACGGGATATATATTTCCATTACCCTATTACTACCCATTTTATGTCCAAATGATGAGAGACCCCTTTTTTTCATAAACCCTTTTTATGAATTTTTAAGTGACGTTGTTGGGATGACAAAATTTCACCGCATTTTTTCATTCCAAAGAAATTGTGTAGTGAATACCATACCCATTTCTTATCAAGGGTATTCAAATTTATACACTTATAACTATTTTAATTGGGACTTACCTATATTTATTCCACACTCCATGATCGTGGAATAAAATACGATGATAAATGAACCCATGTTGTATGATCTATATGGCACACTTAAGTATGAGATTGAAATGAAAGTGAAAGGTTAAACCATAATTATATAGTTCTCCAATACATTGGGTAATGTTTAGTATCATGATACGTCATGTTGGGATAGAGAGTAAACCTGATTCCTTTATGGATCTTTATACATTATGATTTCTTGGTAGTTAACCTTGACTTATGATGTAGTGTTTTAAGTTATTTCCACATTTCCCATGTTATCTTTATGTTATCAGGTTATATCATGTCTTATCATTCATGTTTATGATTAATAATATTTTTATTCCCCTTGATATGCCTATTTTTTAACATGTTTTACCTTATTCCATTTTTTTCCCTTATTGGGATTTATAGCTCACCCCTCTCTTATACATTTCTTCTGGTTATCCCAAGCAATTTTAAGTGAAATCATGTTAAAGAAGTTTTCAATAAATATGTTGTATTCTATGTTTTAAGTTGTAATGTAATGTAACTAATTCCAAAATACACTAGACTTATTGATCTTTCAGGTTGAATTAAGTTCACTTTTATGTAATAAATCATGTGTTAATGTGTAATAAAGGTAAGAGTTGTCATAGTTGGTATCAAAGGAAAATTTTAGTTATTTTTTGGATTAGGATTAAAAAATTATAGAAAATTCCTTAGGGATAATACTAAGTATAAGAAAATATCCCTAAATTTTGATAAGTATAGAGTATGTGGTTTATCAAGCAAATAAATCCTTGTTTGGATACTACAAGTGGACATGGTTCTGACACAAATGCACCTAGGGGTAACAACTTCGACAAGGTGTTCTAGGCCATACTCAGGGTAACATGGTACATGAATGACAACATGCCTTACTACGCACCTAGTTTGACACTCCCATAGGATATTCTTTGGTAAATTCATAAGTTCATTATGAACCATTATCAGGGGAGTAAAAAAATATGCCCATAAGAGTATATATTAGGAAATATACCATGTATGACATAGACTAAAGTATAGAAATTCATAAGTTAATGAAATACATGTAATTTATAAGCTATCCCTTTAATTTCTTTGGATTCCACCTTCATGTGTTTAAAGTTTAAATATACCCATCCTCGGTTTTCCTTTTATTCTAGCCAATGGCCGGAAATAGGAGGAATCGGGTAAAAAATCAATGTGAAGAGAAATGTGATGACTTACCTAATGAGATTCCCAACTTGATGAGATCAAGAATCATGCACTTCATGATGATACACTCTGAGCTAACTCAGGTTCTGAATAGAAACCTAGATTAGGAGGAGCATCCAAATCCCCCTAAGAGAGAACAAGCTGCAAACAAAAGCTTTATATGAAAAAGGTATCTGAATTTTAATGGGTCATCTGATCCCTTAATTATGGAACAGTGGATAAACTCCATTGAAAAGATATTCTCCATACATCAATGTTCTAATCAAGAAAAGGTTCTTCTTGCTGCTTATCATATAGAAGGTGAAGTTAATCAGTGGTGGACATTGATAAAAAATATGAAGCCTGAGGAAGAGATCAAAGAAATGGGGTGGAAGTATTTCTAGAAAATGTTTTCAATAAATATTTTCCTCACACTCTCCATATTAAAATGGAAAGGTATTTACTTGCCCTCAAGAAAAAATACAACAAATCAGTTGGGGCGTATGAGGAAAACTTCACAAGACTTTCACGGTACACCTCCGGCTTTGTCATTACCCCTTAGTGCAAGGTTGATCATTTATTTGGTGGACTAAAACCTAGTATACTAAAATCCTTGGTGATATGAAAATTTGATAGCTATGAGGAAATTTTTTAATGTTCCCTCAAGTTCGAAATGGAGATTGGTGAATCTCAAGGGTATCATGGGGATACGAAGCATAAAGTGAAGTTTAATTTTGGTGTTTCGATGCAGAAATATAATGTTACTAATAAATTTCATCACCCCACTTGTTAAAGGTGCATAAAGAAGCACCAAAAAAATTTCCTAAAGGGGATGAGGAAATGCTTTAGGTGTAGGAAGGAAGGACACTTATCCAATGATTGTCAGCACGAGAAACCCACTACTGTGATGGAGGAAAAAAATGCTTCGGTCAACCCTCAACGCATTGTTCATTTCTACAACTGCAAGGAACAAAGGCACTTTGCAAACCAATGAACTAATCCAAGGGTTTTCAAAGACAACAAATAACCTCCAAGGCATCAAGGGTGATATTTTTCCATCACAACCAATGAGGTGTATCCCAACAATGAAGTGGTGATAGGTGTGCTAGTTATTCATTCAAGAATAATGAAAGTACCTTTTGATTCTGGTTCTACACATTCCTTCACATCAAATTTTTTTAGTAGAACTATCCAAAAACTACCACAAAGGTTGGAAGTAGAGCTGTTGGTGAAAACAGAAAATGGGACAATTATTGCACCCCAAATATATAACTCCTCCCCTGTCAAAGTTTGTGGGATGAATTTCCCAGTAAACCTTGTCATACTCACTTTAGTGGAATTTTATGCAATTCTAGGAATTGATTGACTTTACCTATATAGATCCAAAATAAATTTCTATGAGAAGGAAATCAATATCCGTATTGTGAATTATCCTCAGATTATATACAAATTCAAAGAGAAGGATGAATCTTATTTATCACTATCATCTCAAGTATGGATATTATTTCCCTATGATCAAGAATATCTAGCTCAAATTATTGAGTCTAAGGAAAGGATCATCCTTGAATACATTCCCATTGTGAGAGAATATGTTGATGTGTTTCTTGAGGAATTTCTTGGTCTTCCTCCTAACCGAGAGGTTGAATTTTTAATTGAGATTATACTTAGGGCATTACCATTATCTAAGACTTCATATAGAACAAATATTGTGGAACTTGAGTAGCTTAAGAAACAACTATAGGAGAATATTGATAATGTTTTCATACACCCAACTGTTGCACTATGGGGTGCACCAGTCCTCTTCGACAGGAAGAAGGATGGGTCAATGCACCTTTTCATAAATTATTGTGATCTCAACAAGATCACGATAAAGAACAAGTATCCTCTATGTCAGATGAATTGTTTAATAATCTATGTGGAGTAAAATACTTCTCCAAGGTGGATATTTGGTTGGTATATTACCAAGTTAGGGTGAAGAAGGAGGATATCCTCAAGACTGATTTTTGTACATGGTATGGACACTATAAGTTTATAGTGATGCCTTTCGGAATCACTAATGATCCAACTATCTTTATGGAATTGATGAATAGAGTCTTTAGATATTATCTCAATAAATTCATGGTAGTCTTTATAGATGATATTCTAATATACTCCAAAATTAAGGAGGAGCATGAGGATCATTTGAGTACTGTGGTAAAGACCTTGTGAAAGAAGAATATTTTTTAAAAGTCTAGTAAATGTGAGTTATGGTTGAAAGAAGTCTCTTTTTAGGGACATATCATCACAAAAAATGGGATATTTATAGACCCTTCAAAGACTAGAGCAATTGAATAATGGTTGAGGCCAACATCGGTGATGGATAACCGTAATTTCCTTGGATTAGCTGGGTATTATCGTCGATTTATGAGAAATTTCTCACAATTTTCAAACCCTATTACCAAGCTAACTCGGATGGGAGTAAAGTTTTCTAGGAATGATGAATGTGAATAGAGCTTCAAGGAGTTGAAAAGTAGGCTTATCACTAACCTTGTGCTTACACTACCCTCAAGTGGATAAATTTTCATGGTATTCGGTGATGCTTCAAAAAAAATGCTTGGGTTGTGTGTTTATGTAGAATGAAAAAGTGATAGTCTATGCTTCAAGGCAGTTGAAGATGCATGAGAATAACTACCCAATGCAAGATCTGGAGTTGGCTATAGTTATTTTTTTTTTGAAAATTTGGTGGATTTATCTCTTTGGGGATAAGTGTAAAATATATATGGAACATAAAATCCTTAAGTATATATTCACACAAAAATAGATGACACTACTGGAAATATGATCTATACCAACGGTTTTGGGAAAACTGTTGGTATAGTTCACTAATTTGGACCTATACCAATGGTTTGGCCAAAATTGTTGGTATAGGTCACTTATATGGACCTATACCAACGATTTGTCCAAAACCGTTGGTATAGGTCCCAAAAATCAAAGAACATATACCAACGGTTCTCAAAACCATTTGTATAGGTCTATACTAACGGTTTTGAGAACCGTTGGTATAGGTACATGTATTTTTAATGGAATCTTCTTATAGAGGACATTAAATAAATCAAAATTTAAAATACTTATGATAATACACATATATATTTATGAAATTATGTTCATAAAAGTAAGTTAGGTTAGTGGTTAGGTCGTTCAATCATAAACGGGAGGTGCTGGGATCAAAACCAACCGAATGATTATTTTTTTAATTACATATACCAACAGTTTATGAAACCATTGGTATATATTTTCACATTACTTATACCAATGGTTTTCAAAACCATTGGTATAGACCTATCCTCATGGATTACTTGCCCACGGTTCTCCAAACCCTTGGTATAGGCTATACCAATAGTTTGGAGGCCTATACCAATGGTTCCAAACTACTGGTATAGGTTATTTTTCCAGTAGTGTGAATATGCACCAAAAAAGATGGTTAGTGCTGATTAAAGACTATAAATTCTTAATACACTACTAACCTGAGAAAGCGAATAAAGTGGTAGACACTATAAGTATAAAGGATCTAGCAATTATATCATTTATGAGAATTGAGAGGGATCCATCTTCTTATATTTGTAAAGAATGTACATGGGAATCATAAAAGAAGGAATATCATCAATATTTTCACAAATGATTGCCCAAACATCTCTTATGAAGAGGTTAAAGGATGATAAAAGAGTTGATATGGGAATTAAAAATAAAGTGGAAGCTATAAGTAAAGGTAAATCCTTTAAGTTCAATGCTAATAATGAGGGTGTTGTAAGATTTGGGTCAATACTATGTGTACCATCAAATCCTGAGTTAAACAAGGATCCATTAGATGATGCACATAGCTTAACCTTCTCCATCCACCCAGGAAGCATGAAGATGTATTGAGATCTCTTAGAACACTATTGGTGGGAAAATATGAAGAAGGAGATCACAGAATATACATCAAGATGTCTTTTATGTTAGCAAGTGAAAGCAGAAAGGAAAAAAATCCAATGGGATGATGCAACCATTACCCATTCCTATATGGAAATGGGAAAACATCACCATATACTTTGTCACTAATCTTCCAAAGACATCGAGAGGGGATGATTCTATATGGGTTATGGTGGATTATCTTACAAAGACTGCACACTTCATTACAATATGAGAGGAATTATCACTAGATCCACTTGCACGAATATACATTAGGGAAGTGGTCAAGATGCATGGAGTACCACTATCAATTATATATGATTGAGATCTAAGATTCACCTCCAAGTTTTGGAAAAGTCTCCAGCAAGCTCTAAACACTTATCTGAACTTCAATATGGCCTATAATCCTCAAACTGATATCCAATTAGAGTATACTATCCAAAAAATTGAGGAAACATTGAGAGCATGCTCAATTGACTTCAAAAGCAGATGAGATCAACATCTTCCTCTGGTCTAGTTCTCTTACAAAAACAATTTCCACTCAAGCATCCAAATGTCTCCCTATGAAGCCCTTTATGGGAAGAGGTGTAGGACACCTGCATTTTGGGATGAAGTTAGGGAACAAAAACTGTTAGGTCCTAAAATGGTCGAGGAAATGGTGGAAATGGTTAAGACCATTCAGTAGCACATCAAAGCTTCTCAAAGTCAACGTAAGAGCTATGTTGACAATCTTTGATGAGACCTAGAGTTTGATGTTATAGATATGGTATTCCTCTATATATCTCTATGTAATAAAGTGATGATATTTGGGATGAAGGGAAAGCTTAGTCCAAGATACATCCTCCCCTTTAGGATCCTTGAACGCATCAGAGTGGTGGCCTATCGAATTGTACTCCCACATAATCTATCTCAAGTTTATGATGTATTTCATATATCCCTCTTGAAGAAGAAAATACTGGACCCCTCACATGTACTAAATCCATAGGTAGTACCATTGGATAATGATATTTCCTATGAGGATTAGCCAATGAAGATCTTAGATTATAGGGAGAAAGTTCTAATAAATAAGACAATGAACCTTGTCAAAGTGTTATGGAGAAACCAAAAGTTTGAAGAAAAAACATGGGAATCAAAGGAAGTGAAGAAACAAAATTAATCTCATCTATTTTAAGGGGGTGAAATGAAAATTTTGAGGGTGAATTTTTTCAAGGTGGAAGATTTTAACAACCCGAACTGTTATAAATAAAATTCCATTATGATTTAATGTTTTATTATGTAATATAGTCATATAAAACACATTCAATTATTTTTTATCTCCAATTGGATTCAAAATACCATTAAGAATCTCTACCATTGATAATATAGTTGTTAAATAGTGATCACATGATTAATATAAATATAGGGATTTAACAAATCCAATTGACTCAAACAAAGAAAGTGATAGACTCATATAATAGGATTATACCCTATGAAACCCATTTATCAGATCTTCCAAGTGATATGTCATCTTTGGGATTTTCCCTTGACCAAACCCATACTGAGATCTAACAACTTAATCATCAAAACTGTTTATAGGAGAAGTTCAAGCTCATTAAGATCACGACCCAAACTATGTTTGCCGAACGACCCCATGAAAGTCTCACCATATCACATCTTACTATTAGAGATTATACTGGTGTATTAAAGGTATATATATCTATACCCTATCAAATTTATTATGTATATTTTTTTAAAGAATAATGAATATATTTTTATTTTGATACTATAAAACACAAATAGTATTTTTGGGTAATATTCAATTCAATTAAGGAATTTATTTTGACGGATTAATGTATTTTTGAAATAAATAATATTTTAATTAAATATTATTATTAAATCATGTTTATTAAATATAAATTATCATATAATTTTTATGAAATCAAATGTAATGTTTTATTAGGGTTCAAAAACTATTATTGTGAAAAACCCGACATTTACAATAAATGTCCGTTATTTTTTAAAAGTGAAAATGAACATATTTAGAAAATTATTTAGATAAAATTAATATTATTTTTGGAATCATAGCATAAAAAATATCCAATAGTGAATTTTTCATAATTTTCTGTGACAGTCAAATTTTTGGGTAAAAATTAAATACTGTATAAATATACAGTGTGTTTTATGACATCATAATGACCCAAAAATGATGTAATAAATACTATAATTGGTATCATCATACAAATATATGTTTTCCACTTAAAATAATTTTTATTTTAATACTATTTAATTAATTTTATAAATCCTTTATGAATCCTTCAAAACATATAATATATTTTATGATTTTAAATTCATTTCTTTAAAAGTGTGACTCACCTCCGCATAAGTAAGGGTAATATTTTAATAAGTTCAGAACTTTTCATAATAATATATATATAAAAACTCCCATTTGGTATGAACCATGGGCAAAAACCATGGTAATTATTTTGGTTTTGAATATTTTATTATATAGAGTCCAAAACCTAGGTTTGTGAAATATTAAAGAATTCCCCTCTCATTTCCTATATAAACCCACCCAATATCCTATTTCTATTCACTAAAAATCCTTAAAACACGTCCTTAATATTACATCCTCTCTCTATAATCCTCCCAATGTTCTAAAAAGCTCTCAATAATCCCCTTTCAAATTTTTGGTGTCATACTCTCAAGGTAAGGAATCCTCTCTTTTTCCCTTATATTTAAGAATATCCTCTATTCTATGCCCATTTATTTTTAATTTATAATAATGGGGTATGTTTTAAAAATTACCCCATAATTACCTTATGATGTATAAATTATTATATACCCATTTATCTTTCATTAACCCCCCAAGTACATCTGTTACTATGCCAAAATTTCATAAGAGTTCTTCCTTCCTCTTTTGTAATCAAGTTTCTTTATTATCACATGCCTTAAATTTCAAATTCCTATTGATATTATATGTATTTAAATTACCCTAATATTTCAAATTTTATGTATAAATTATGAGATACACCTTTTGTTCTCATCAATCATTTTTATAAATTTTTAAGCGATGTCGTTAGGCTACCGAAATTTCACCGTGACTTTTCATTCCAAAGCAATTGTGTAGTGAATAACATACCCATTTACTATAAAGGGTATTCAAAATTTATACACTTACAACTATTTTATTTTGGACTTACATGTATTTATTCCACACTCCATGATCGTGGAATAAAAAACGATGATGAATGAACCCATGTTGTATGATCTATGTGACACAATTAAGCATGAGATTGAAATGAAAGTGACGGGTGCACCCGGAATTATATATCACTCCAATGAATTGGGTAATGTTTAGTACCATGATACTTCATGTTGGGATAGAGAGTAAACCTAATTCCTTTATGCAACTTTTTTCCATTATGATGTCTTGGTAGTTATCTTTGACCAATGATGCAGTGTTTTAAGTTGTTTCCAAATTTCCCATATTGCCTTTATGTTATCATGTTATATCATGTATTATCATTATTCTTTATGATTACTACTATTTTTATACCCCTTTATATTCCTATTGTCTAACATGTTTTACCTTATACTATGTTTATTCCATTATTAGGCTTTATAGCTCACCCATTTCTTATGTATCTCTTCAGGTTATCCCATGCAGTTTTAAGTGTGAGTATGTTTAAGAAGTTTTCAATAAAGATGCTGCATTCCATGTTTTAAGTTGTAATTTAATGTACCTAATTCCCAATGACACTAGACTTATCGATCTTTTAGGTTTAATTAAATGTAATGTCATGTAATAAATCACATGTTAATGTGTAATAAAGGGAAGAGTTGTTATATGCATCAAATGCATGTAATTAAATATACACTTTATATATATAATATAATATTATATTTATATATATATATATATATTAGTTCATATCTAAATATATATATATATATATATATAAATGTTACAAAGTATATATATATATATATAACTCAAAACATATGATACATATATAAATATACCCATGTATATATATATGTATTCATATACATATACATATATAATTATATTTTATATCTGTATAGTATATTTTATATCATAATATAAATAAAAAATTAATATATATATACACGCACATGAACACACACACACACACACACACACATATATATATATATCTATCTATGTGTGTGTGTGTGTATAAAATTTCATAACACTAATATTTTTGCAATGTTTAATATTAACATCACTTATGTAAATATAAAAATTTACACATGTGTATAATATATTGTATAATTTTTAATATATCACACCTAATTACAATTTTGAAAAACATATTTAAATTCAATAATATTGAACTACTTACAATTAAATAAATCTTCATAAATTAAATCATTTTAAAAACTTCCAAATTTATTTCTAAAATAAAATTTTAAAACTTTGGAATTACTTTTATAATTGGTGAAAACATTTTAAACTGACTTCATAAATTATAAGATAATTAAAAAAAACTTCTAAATTTTATGAAACCATTCTCAAACCACCAGACACTCACAAAATGACAAAGGAATACTCAAGAATATTCCAGACCTTTACATTAGATACCACAAGATACCCCAGAATTCCAAAGGAATACTCGAGAATATTCTAGAACTTTACATTAGATACCTATCAAACAATTCTCACCCTTGAGAATACAAAAACAAAAGGAAAATATAATGGTAGTCTGGATAACCAAACTGTGAGATACTTCTCAAGGTTCTTGATATATTTAAAATAAAAGAACCACTATGGAAAATAAGTGTAAAGGTATACAATACTTTAAAAATAATATCTCAATGGAGAGGCCTCTCAAACGGGTATAAGAACATTAATAAATCATTACATCAAGGGAGGAAATCTATATTATATATCAACATGAGAGAAAATAATTCATCCCAACAAAAAAAATCTTTAAACAACTTGGAATTTTGAGCACACGTCTGTGACTCTAATTCCCAATTAAGGTCACACAATCACATCAAAGGCCATAGAGATGGAAAAAACCAAATAGTAATCAAAACATATCAATCAATCATGGGAAAAACATTCTTTTTAATCTCAATTCATCATTAAAAGTTTAAATTTCCTACTCCAAGTTTAATACCAAATCATAGTTTTTTTAACTAGTTCATGCCTTTAAAAATTACTCTTCATTTAAAACCATTTTTTTGAATCTACATAAAAAGAATTTCATTAAATCACTTTTCATTTTAAGTCATTGTTTTTTTATCCAACCAAAATTTTAAAACCTTTAAAAGAATGTTTAACTTCACAATTCTATGCCTTTTATTTCAAAAATAAAAATTTAATGTTTTTTTTTGAAAACTTGTGCCTCTCATTTCAAATAATTCCAAATCAAATCATAAAACATTTCACACCTTTTTCATTTCATCAAATTTATTCTCCAAATCATTATTTCATCTTAAGAACATTTTCTAGGAACTCAATAATTTTTTTTAAAAAGGTCACTATTAAGGGTTTTCATCACACACACCATTCCATTTAAAATCATTTTCAAGAGTCTCAAATTTGAAACATGACATACAAGATAAATAAAAAATAGCATAAGGTTGGAACAATCCATTTTATCAAGATTTTATTTCTTTCCAACTTTACTAACAAAAATTTATTTACTAGGAGCATATTCATGAAAAAATTTCACATAAAATTTCTCAAACAACACAACAACTCATATAAACATAGATAGATCTGTCACAAGTATAAGGGAATTAACCTTCCACATTAATATATTATCCACTTTGGGTGGCACTGATTCGATATGCCGTAATATAACATGTCTTGATGTGTGAAATGGTTCCCCTCTCTTTATATATTTGAGGACATAACACATGAAACCAACATAAGATCAATCAAAACAAAACCAACCAAAAATATATCTATCAAACATTCCCATAACTTCCTTCATAAAATATTTAGGTGAGGGAGGTAAAAAATCTTCATTAATTTCAATATTTTCCAAACAAACCTTTTCTTTTATTACCAAATTTAAGCGATTAACTATTTTATGGGATGTGGGGGATTTCATCAATACAAACACATCACAACACAACAAAATAAATATAAGCACAACAACCACACATATCATCCACCACACATCACCACCACCACATAACACTACCACTAGACAAACTTACCAACCAACACAAACATCCACCTGACATTTCACACAACCACATCACCTTAACACTTTACCATCAAAATGAAACCACCATTTTTACATAACCACCTACTCAATATAATCCTCCACAATTCTATAACCAACAATCACCACTATCATTACACATCAAAGTCCCAATCACACAAATTAAGAAATTCCCCCTCTCATGTCATTTTATTATCCTCTTTGGGAGAGACTGACTCACCCTCACGATTTTAATCATGTAAAAGTATAACACGTATTGATTAGGGATAAAGTTTCCCCCTCTTTTTATGCTTGAAGATTTTAATCACACATCGCACAATAAAACACAACAAGATCAACCACACATAGAAACAACCCATTTTGGATTCCATAATTATTTAGGGGCTTACATTACTTCACCCCATTATTTAGAATGAGTGTTTTGAAAAAATTTCAAATATTAAATGGGGGAATTGGTTAATTATACATATACAATTGATTATCCTTTTAATACATTCCAAGATTAATAAAGCAGTCATATCAAGGGTCTCATAATCCATGATAATCACATTGTAAGCAAGATCTCCAATAACTATTATTTTCAGCAAGGCATATCAACACTCCCACACAACAACAATAATGCAACCAAAAACAACACTCAACATTACCAAGTCATTTTTGATGAAAAAACATAACTTGAATTTAATTTTTTTTAACATGAAACCAAGTTAAATATGAAACTGCACACACTTCATCTCACACATCATGCTTAATATTCTTAAACAAGAAATTCTAGGTTCATCTTGTTGTCAAGGAACTACACTTCCAACATATTTGAAAATTTGTACATGCTATGTTCTTATGTTCAATTAAAATACCCCATTACATACACAACATGATTTCATATTCATCAAAATGAAACATTCTTTCTGACTACAAAATTAAAATTTCTCATGTTACATTACTATGTTTCATGATTCATCATGCTCGAACTAAACATTTTTTTTCATTTCATTGCTCAAGAAAACATCCTTATATACTACACTAAGGATAACATGATTCTAATTCCATATTTTAATATAATATATTAAACACGATACATGTTTAATTATCACATACTAAAATTTACCTATTTACCACTCTAATGTTTTTAACTTTAGGAACATTTCCCATAACAAAAAACTCATGACTTAACATATGATTCAAGGTTATATCAACACTTAAAATTTATATCTGTCATAGAAATAATAAGTTTAATAATTTAAATAGTTGTTAGTCTCAAAAGGTTACCAAAAATCATGCTTATCATTTTCCAAAATTTTGAAATAAATGTCACAAGAATTTTCACCCTAACACATGCTTACAACACATGGTTATATCAATATTCCATAACAAAAATCATGTCAAAAATAAGTAGAAAGTTATTATTTTCAAGGTTCTCCAAATTAAAATTAATTATCAATAATCAATATGGTCATTTCTCAGAATTTTCAGAATTTCAATGTCCAAAACCAAGATTTACAACTAGTTCATAACACATGATCATGATAAATTATGAATGGAAAGCAATGCATGGTGTATTAAATCACATGAGAACTAGAATATTTCTTAGCATGGTTTCAAAATAATTCATTTTATTATGCTAGTATGAAATCTAATCGAGGTAAAATTCTTCATAAGGATTTTCAGAATTAAACAGTTGTTCACAAAAAAATACACTACACATGATTCTCTAATAATTTCAAACATTCAAAAATAAATATGGAATGTTATACATTTTAAGAAAGGAAAAAAATAAATTTACTAAGAAAAATTCTATAACAGGTAAGGAAACAACACATTAAATCCTAAAAAAGGTTTTAAACAAAATCATAGGCCCTTTAACCATAATTTTACTCTTTCCTTTCAGGTTATACGATAAATTCATCAAAAAATAACAATTCATTGGAAACTTTATCATGTTAAAATTCAGATAAATACATATAAAATTCCATGATTTATTTAATTAATTTCATCAACTTTTCGAAACCATCTCATTCAATCATAGGTGCAGTCAATCATGATGCATGTACTGTTGTACCACTCGTTCCCCTCGTTGTTTAATTTTCATGATCACAATCACTTTCTTTTTTGTCTAATATTGTTTGAAGTGTTTTTGAATGATAGGCACAAGGTTGCCAAGAAGTTGGCCCAAGAATGGACAAGAAATGGACTGCACTGCAGTCCACCGGCCAACCGGTGTGATAGCACCGGCCAGCCGGTGGACCTGGCAGAGGCATTGCCCACTGCCAGGTTCCACCGGTCAGCCGGTGGCTCTGTCACCGGCCAGCCGGTGGCACCCAGATGAATAGTGAGACCTACTGTCTCACCACCGGCCAGCCGGTGGCCTTCTCACCGGCTAGCCGGTGGCTCCTGGGCAGAAGCACTTCTCAACATCCAAGGCACCGGCCAGCCGGTGGCCCTGCACCGGCCAGCCGGTAGCCCAGTCAAACTAGCCGTTGGCTTTGACCAGTCAACTCCCATTTGGCCTCCAACGGCTCCGAAGACTCCCCAAGGGTTCCATGCCTATAAATAAAGGCTGAGGAAGCCCCGGACACTTACTGGAACAAAAACCAATCCCAAGGACACTTTGTTGATCAATTGGCCAACCTCCGGCGACTTCCTTCAAAGGAACCTCAAGTGCTCCAACAACTTCCACATCCAAGGAGCTCCACCCAAGAAGCTTGGAAGCGGCCTTCAACATCTCCAATCATTCAAAGGCGCCCAAGGCTTCTTCTCATATATGGTTTTTATTGTTTATTTATTTTGAGCTTTAAATTTGGGTTTGTGCCTACAAACCCCAAACTTTTCTCATCCCCTCTTTCTTTTGGGTTTCACATCACCACTAAGGTGTGAAGAGGTTTCTTCAAGCCTTTCCTTTTAAAAGGCTTGTGTCATAGGTGAGCTAGCCTTCACCTGTAAGAAGGCTAGTGGGTTCTTGCTCAACCATCAAAAGCAAGTGGGTTCTTGCTAAACCACTAAAAGAAAGCTGTAATAGGTCCTAGTGCTACCTCAAAGCCTAGTGGGTTTCTTGCTAAAACCATTGAAAAGCAAGCGGTAGGAATCTCTCAATGGTTGAGTTAGGAGTGGAGACGTAGGCCGGGTTTTGGCCAAACTCCGTTATCAATTTCTTGTGTGATTTCCTTCTTTATTTCCGCTGCATTCTTTACTTTGATTTTAAATTGTTAATCATTTTTTAAAAGGCAATTCACCCCCCCTCTTGCCATCCTTCCCTTGTTTTCTCCGTCCAACAATTGGTATCAGAGGGGTAATTTGAGTAATACCTTAAACGGTTTCAAATTCAAAGATCCATTGTGATGGCATCCACCTCTTTCGCCCCCGAAGGCTACTCTTTGGGTCGGGCTCCATTTTTTGATGGGTCCGACTATAATTATTGGAAAACCCGCATGACCACTTTTTTAAGAAGCATAGGATATCCTATTTACAAAATTGTCATGCAAGGTTATACTTTGTCTAACCCCGACGAATCCAAATGGACCCCCGCCGATATTAGAAACTTTGAGCTTGATGGCAAAGCCATGAACGCTCTACATTGCGGCCTTGACCGAAATGAGTTCAACCGAGTTTCCACTTGCACCTCATCTCATGAAATTTGGAAACTATTGGAAGTGACCCATGAGGGCACTAACAAAGTTAAGGATACTTGGTTAGACATGTATAGACAAGACTTTGAATCTTTTTCAATGCATCCAAATGAGTCTATTTCTGAAATGTTTACACGCTTCACTGACGTTTGCAATGGTAGAAAATCTCTTGGTGATGATGTTTCAGCTGAAACAATGGTCAAAAAGATTCTATGGGTCCTTCCGAGCTCATGGGCACCTAAGGTGACGGCTATCCAAGAAGCTAAGGATGTAAAGAACATGCCGGTCGAAGAGATCATCGGATCCCTAATGACGTACGAGATCACGATGAGGAGGCAAGCTCAAAAGGAGGGCACACCAATCAAGACACCAAAGAACATCGCCCTCAAGGTACAAAAAGAAGTAAGCTCCTCCTCCTCATCATCATCTTCATCTTCTTCATCATCAAGCGGCAACTCGGAAATGGAGAATCTCGCCCGCCAAATGCACAAATTTATGAAGAAGCACAAGAAGAAGAAGAAATCTCGCAAGGCGCGAAAGCAAGAACCCACTGCAAGATCCGAGCCCAAGGTAAAATGCTACGGGTGCGGCGAAAAGGGCCATTACAAGCCCGATTGCCCACTCAACAAAAAACGGGCCACGCAAAACGAAAAAGGAAAGAAAAAGGTCCTCAAGGCGACATGGAGTGACACCTCATCTCCTCCTCCTCCTCCTTCTCAAGCGACCAAGGTACAAAATGCCTAATGGCAAAACATGAGGTAGATTCTTCCTCCTCTTCCTCCTCTTCCTCCTCTAGTTCTTCTAATTCATTTAATCATCTATCTTATGAAGAACTCTCACACTCTAGAGACCAACTAGAAAAAGGTTTTCATGAATTATCGTCAAAATTTGTTGCTTTAAAAAAGTCTTTCAAAAAACTCTCCTCCGAAAAAGAACAACTTCTCAAAGAGAAGGAGGAGATGTCCCTCAAGATCCAAAATTTTCCGGATGTTGATTCTTTGGAATCAACCATTAAAGTCCTAAGGGAATCTTTAGCCAAGTTCACCCAAGGGGAACAAAATCTTTCAAAATTGATTGGTTCCCAACGTATTTCAAGAACCACCCAAGGGCTAGGATATACCAATGTAGCTTCCTCCTCCCATGCTCCAACTGTTTTTGTAAGGGGGAGCTCTAGTTATAAATTTTGCAATTATTGTAAAAAACCCGGGCACCTTATTTATGAATGTAATTGTAAAAACGCCCGGTATGGTCAACCCAAATCTATTTTTTATTCGGACGAGTTTTATAGGAGAAGACCCGCCATGAAACAAATTTGGATTGAAAAATCCCTTTTGGCGAGTCTCTCCGGGCCAAAAATAGTTTCGTCTCCCCGGTGATTCATTGTTTTATTTAGGGGGAGAAATTTTCTTAAACTCAAAAATCTCTTTCGATTCTTTTTTTTAAATTTTCAATTCATCTTTGTTTCAAAACTCTCAATTTTTAAAATTTCATTTGGTTTCAAATTTTCAATTTCAATTGGTTTTTGATTTCGAAACTTTCAATTCAATTTTTGGTTCAAAATTTTCATTTCAATTTTGATTCAAAACTTTCAATTCAAACTGTTATTCGATCTTTCAATTTCCAAAATCTCAATTGATTTTCAAATCTCAAATCTTGTTTTTCAAACCCTTTCCCTCAATCAAGTTTTATGCCCCGTGCTATTTTGATAATCACAAAGGGGGAGAAGTTTCTTGATTGATTGGGGGAGAAACCTTTTGCTCATGCTTAGCATTTATTTTCAATTTATTCATTAAAAAGCATGCCTTTAATTCATGTTTTTACTTTAATTGTTTTGGTGATTGTGATCATCAAAATAGGGGGAGATTGTTGTACCACTCGTTCCCCTCGTTGTTTAATTTTCATGATCACAATCACTTTCTTTTTTGTCTAATATTGTTTGAAGTGTTTTTGAATGATAGGCACAAGGTTGCCAAGAAGTTGGCCCAAGAATGGACAAGAAATGGACTGCATTGTAGTCCACCGGCCAACCGGTGTGATAGCACCGGCCAGCCGGTGGACCTGGCAGAGGCATTGCCCACTGCCAGGTTCCACCGGTCAGCCGGTGGCTCTGTCACCGGCCAGCCGGTGGCACCCAGATGAATAGTGAGACCTACTGTCTCACCACCGGCCAGCCGGTGGCCTTCTCACCGGCCAGCCGGTGGCTCCTGAGCAGAAGCACTTCTCAACATCCAAGGCACCGGCCAGCCGGTGGCCCTGCACCGGCCAGCCGGTAGCCCAGTCAAACTAGCCGTTGGCTTTGACCAGTCAACTCCCATTTGGCCTCCAACGGCTCCGAGGACTTCTCCAACGGCTCCGAAGACTCCCCAAGGGTTCCATGCCTATAAATAAAGGCTGAGGAAGCCCCGGACACTTACCGGAACAAAAACCAAGCCCAAGGACACTTTGTTGATCAATTGGCCAACCTCCGACGACTTCCTTCAAAGGAACCTCAAGTGCTCCAACAACTTCCACATCCAAGGAGCTCCACCCAAGAAGCTTGGAAGCGGCCTTCAACATCTCCAATCATTCAAAGGCTCCCAAGGCTTCTTCTCATATACGGTTTTTATTGTTTATTTATTTTGAGCTTTAAATTTGGGTTTGTGCCTACAAACCCCAAACTTTTCTCATCCCCTCTTTCTTTTGGGTTTCACATCACCACTAAGGTGTGAAGAGGTTTCTTCAAGCCTTTCCTTTTAAAAGGCTTGTGTCATAGGTGAGCTAGCCTTCACCTGTAAGAAGGCTAGTGGGTTCTTGCTCAACCATCAAAAGCAAGTGGGTTCTTGCTAAACCACTAAAAGCAAGCTGTAATAGGTCCTAGTGCTACCTCAAAGCCTAGTGGGTTTCTTGCTAAAACCATTGAAAAGCAAGCGGTAGGAATCTCTCAACGGTTGAGTTGGGAGCGGAGACGTAGGCCGGGTTTTGGCCGAACTCTGTTATCAATTTCTTGTGTGATTGCCTTCTTTATTTCCGATGCATTCTTTACTTTGATTTTAAATTGTTAATCATTTTTTAAAAGGCAATTCACCCCCCCTCTTGCCATCCTTCCCTTGTTTTCTCCGTCCAACATGTACTTGTCTTAGTCCTCTACCCTGCAAGTGGTTCCACCTCACTTGGTCATTCAGTAGGATTAGAGTCCTTACATCGAATCACTGGGGGACCTAAAATCCTATTTCCTAGCTAGTTTTCCCTAGCCTATGTCACACATCAAAGTCAACTGAAATTGTTTCCCTACCAACCCATTCAATCCTAACCATGTATAACTCCAAAACATATCCTATCTATAAATCATCACCTCTAATACCACTATGTCATGACCCTATCTATCCAATGATAAAACAATGAAGGAATAGAGATAACGACTCTCGAGTCCCACCTCCCATAGGCCCCGTGTTTCAACTAACACCGAGGGTATGAAAATATCATAAATGAGAGGCATTACCCTTTATAATAAAATGGGATCGAGAGATAGGATAAATCAAACACAAGCAACTCCATGACATAATATAAAAAGGAAACCAAAACCATCCTATAATTAATGTATAAATAAAATAGATATAGATAAATTCCTCCAAATGAAAGTTGAAAAAATAAAAGCTAAGGCAGCGACACAACAACATCTCCCAAGGTCTGAGCTAGTAATGTATAGTATGGTCCACAAAGTCCTCTTAAAAACCTGAAAATTGGTTTATATGGATGTGGGGTGAGCATAAAATTATACTCACTAGGATATCCAAAGTCTCTCGTGTGCATGTGAAAAGAGCATACTAATGCACCTGTGAGCAAACAAAAGAACCAACGACACCTAATCAGGTCAACTAACCAAACCCCAACCTCACCAAAAAATGAATCCAAGTATAATAATATAATATTAAGCATATCGATGAAAGGTTCCCCCGCAAAACTTTCCCATTGATTAGCCACTCTCACACCCCAATGAAAAACATCATGGTGCTCTCAACTATTTTGTATATGATCACATCACATCACATCACATGATGCCCATAGACACCTAGGCCATCACATCACATCACATACCACATTTATACACCTAATCCATCACACCAAATCAAATAACCATGGTATTAGGGTATCGTGAACATGAATAAAATCAACCTCGTGCTTTCCTCATATCATACATGACACCCACCATAATCCATCTCATCACATCTTGCCTGAAGACACCCACTTAAAATCACATATAGAAAATGAAACTCTTGAATTATGGCCATCACAAACCATGAAAATCATCATCTCTTAGAAGAGGGAGTGGGTAAGAGTAGGTGGAAAACCATTCATCCTCGTCACTGGGATATTGGAAAAAATACCCACAAAATGTTTGGTTATCGACACAAGTGATTGACATGGGTGGGGAACATAAAGAAATAAAAAGGAATATACAATGTGTGTGTGTGTGTAAATCCAAAGACAAATACAGCCTATGAGTTCACAAAAATTCACCAACCAACTCACAACATCACCACTTTCACTACCACTTCTAAATGCACAATACCACATAACAAGCCACATTTCACATTTCATCCTCCTTTTTTAGATTTATCCATTTTCCAAATTCCATATTACCAACCAATTTAAATTAAAATAGCCAATTGATTCATATTTCTCATCCCATTGATTCATATATAAACACCAACCCTTCAAACCGAATAACCCATTTCAATTAATTCTTCCATCATCCAATTCAACCCATTCCATTATTTCATCCCTCTTATTTCACATTTTTCAACAACCACATTAACAACACCTTACTTTATAATTTCAAGCATTAATTATCCACTCCAACTCATGCCATTATAATTTAAAATTAATGTTTAATTCCATTACTACCTGGAAATCTATCACAACATAACCCATTCTCATCTCATCTCTCTCATATAGCATTTTTTAGATTTAGAAAAAATGGGATTTCATCAGATTCCACTTATTTATTTAAGGGAATTATCACACAATCCATAAATCTTAGAGAAACCATTTTATTAACCAAATATAAGTGATTAACCAATTACATTTAACAAGATGTCAAAAAATGACACCAATCAAGGTTCCATAACACATATAAAATCAGAAAAAGGCTCCCAATAATCATGATTTTCAGCAAAATCAAGCCCATACAATATCAATATCAAAATAAAAAAGAAATCTATAAAAACATGTGATTCAAATCCCTCCCCCCTTCGATTTAAATTATCCAATTATTTATCTTTAATTAATATGATGAAGCTATCTTCCCAAAATATAACAAGAGTATGACCCCCCCCATATGATACACAAAGAAGAGAAATGAGGGATCCCCTTCCTAGATTCATGAAAAAAACCAGGATTATAAATGATGTTTTCAAGGCCTGACATGAACCTATAATCATCTGGTTCTCCATATTTAATAATTTAAATATAAAAAATCTGATTTAATTAATTATGAAAAAAGAACCTCAACACCTATAGAAACAAACTAGGTGTTTACCTTCTACTTGTCAAGATGAATTCAATGGAACTAATGACACATCATTCCTATTAGTATTGAGGAAGACATGATAAAGAGAAGTTGAGGAATTAGAGTATATTATTTACCTGATTTTTACATAAATTTTCATAATTAATTCCAGTGATTTTAATTATAAAATCTCATTTAATTCATAAAAATGATTTCTCTTAATTTCACATGTTTTGACCACTTTCAAATTACATATTTTATTATTATTAAATTCAAAACAACATAATCTCTCTCAAATCAATTCAAATCCCCAACACCTCACCTATTCCTCTTTAATTCCTCTCATCCACTCCCCACTAAATTATTATCTTTTTATCTTTTTATTTTTTTTGTTTTCCCTTTATTATTAATCTTTAATATATTTCCATTTAATTTATTATTTAATTTTTCATTTAATAAAAAGGCTAACATTCTTTCTAAAATATATCTTTTATCTATTCTTTATTCAAGGACTCACCTATTTATTTTATGCGCTTTTTTTTTCTAAATTCATTCAATATATTTTTGACATTTTTTTATATACATGTTCCCCCCCATTTTTCTTAAAACAAACGTTACATATATTTATATATATATAATGTGACTTCACACATATATATATACATATTAAAGGTACATTTTTTGTAAACATATTTTGACTTTTATTATATTTTTTAAACGAAACTCTACTATGAATATATGTATAACAATAATATATTTATATATATATAAACGTTAAAAAGTATATATATCTATATAACTCAAAATGTATGATATATATATATAAATATATTCCTACACACATATATATGTATTCATATACATATATAATAACATTTTATATCTGTATAGTATATATTACATCATAATATAAATAAAAAAAGTAATATACATGTATATGCACATGAATATATATATAACATTTCGTAACAAAAATATTTTTGAAATGTTTAATATTAACATAAATCATGTAAATATACAAATTTACACATGTGTATAATATGTTGTATAATGTTTAATATATCACACCTAATTAAACTTTTGAAAAACATATTTAAATTTAATAATATTTAATTGCTTACAATTAAATAGATATTCCTAAATTAAATCATTTTAAAAAATTCCAAATTTATTTTTGAAATAAACTTTTAAAACTTTGGAATGATTTCCATAATTGGTATAAACATTGTAAACCCACTATAAATTAAAAGATCATTTTAAAAAATAACTTTTAAATTTTTTAAAACCGTTCTCAAACCACCAAACACCCCAGAATGATAAAGGAATGCTCAGGAGTATTTCGTACCTTTACAATGCTTGCGAAATGAATATTGATCAATCTGCCCATGTACATATCCATTTCATGGGTAGGTATGTGTGGTAATATACTCACAAAGTATTCATAATTTACTTTTTTCACATATTGTATGCAATCAAGAGATGCATATTGCACATATCTATTAATTATAGTAACATATTACTATAATTAAACTAATTACAGTAATATACTCTATGGTAATTATAATATTCAAAAAAGTACATGTAGTACAATTTTATTCAGATGCATACTGCACATATCTTTTGGTTTAAACTATAATTAAGTACAATATGCATAATTAATTTTTTCTTAATCAACTACATGTGAAGTTCCAATGTGCTTTACCTACCCACCTATTTTTCATCTTTGGATTTCTATCCATGTGATCTATGAATTGCATGCATGCATACTCAACGAGACACAATGTATGGAGTAATATATTCCTATACATTTTAGTGAAATAAAATGTATGCGGTAATATACTCCATGAGGTACAATGTACATTTCAGTGAGATATAATATATTCCTATAAATTTTAGCGAGATACAATATATTACTTCACATTTCAGTGGGATACATTTTAGGGAGATACAATATACTCCATGAGATATAATATACTATATGAGATACAATGTATACGATATTAAATCTATGAGATACAATATATGTTGTAATATATATAATTTGTGACATACAATGTATGCAGTATTAAATCCATTAAATACAATACATTTCAGTGACATACAATGTATGTAGTATTACATGAATGCATGTTGTGTGAGATATAATTTATGTAGTAATATATTTTTGTACATTTCAATGAGATATAATATACTCCATGAGATACAATATATTCCTATACATTTCAATGAGATATAATAACTCTATGAGATACAATATATGTGGTAATATATTCTAGTTAATTTCAATGAGATACAATGTATGTAGTGAGATAAAATGTGTGCTCTATGAATATAATGTAATCAATGAGATACAATGTATGTAGTGATATATAATGTATGCACATAGATACATTTCAGCAAGACACAATGTATTCTCTTTGAATAAACTATCAGTTCATGTGCTCCATCAGTTTTTCTACTAAGATATTAACATGTTTAGTGTTGTTTCAAATGTTTTTCCTAAATTTAATAAATTTAATACATAATTATAATAAAAATACATCTGTTAGTAGACAACAACAATTCAAAGAAGCACAATAAAATCATTAACTAATTAGAAAACATATATAGACATCATGATTAATACAATGTATACCATATCTTAGATTTTAGTATTTATAAATGTTGATGTAAAGGTATATTATCTAACTCACATTTTCATCATCAAGGAGTAAATCACTGATTGTTAATTCATCTTGAATTTTGATGACTTTGTGAACCACATCTGAATGATTTGTACTTCAATTTTAAATGTTTCATCATATTCAATGGATTTTTTTTGTAATTACCTCCAAATCCATTTTTTTTGGTATTTTCTAAGAGTCCACTTCATGGATAAGTGGGAACCTCACATTCAAGCTGTTCACACTATCACATCCCAAATTTGAAATTAAAAAGAGAGCCACAATAACCACATTTGAAATTCAAAATGATGTACCTTGGACCAATCACCATCGAACTGCCTCGAGTCACCAAATCTATAGCAGCGGTCCACCTCGATCCACACCCTCGACAGACAAATCACAATCTTCAACAAAAAATCACCACTTCCGGAAAATATCACTAGAAATCTACCCACTGAATCTATAAACCACGAACACTGAAGACACCAATAGCCTTGCCATCGTCGAATCACCTTCCAAACGAACCGAAATCCATACCAGATCAATCTTTCGGAAATAGAACCATTAGAAACAAACATTTCACAAAAATGGAAACAAACAAGATCCATTGAGAACATGCCTAGTAGAAATATAAAGGTAGAGAAGAAGCCATCACGAACAACACCTCCTGGAACACCGTTGAATTATCAAAATACACATCCCAAAACACCATCAAACCATCACCCTAGTCCGACTAGGATAAGATTTTTGGGATCCTGGTGCCAGAGCAGAGGACAAGCATCGGCAACGAGCCAAAAAATGTCTCTGTGACTAGCAACCTCCGCCATCGGAACCACTTGAAACAGAATCACCCAAAAATAAGAACAACCACCAAGGGAACCAGAAGAAAAGAAGACCTCTGCAAAACATGCCTCCTGAAGCACCGACCGCTTGCACAAAAAAATCCTAAAACCTCCTAAAAAATATTACACTTATTTGAATGGGAAATTTTTAAGAAACCACATTAATAATGAAAATAATATTTTTTAGTAAATATAACATCATTATGAAATGAGTAATGTAAAATAAAAAACATGTTAAAGCTATAAATTTGCATCAAATGAAATAATTAAAGGATAATATCTCCTTTAAATATTGAATGGCCCCCAATAATCTGAATGATTCATGTTTACTCTAGTTATGAAATCATGTTTTTTGAAATGAGTTCCAGTTAGAATCTGATCTCTGATTACATGATCTCCCAAATTAGTGACTATTAACCGTATTCCATTACAATGTCCATAAGATTGATCTATATTTCTTAATAACATAACCAGTACCCCACTTTGGAAATTTATTTATGAAATAGAAAAGCAGATATATTGATTCCATTTAGAATGTCTGGTGTGTGTGTATTCTATAGTGTGTTTGTATCTAAACATTCTTGACAAACTGAATCAAAATTGAGATAAACCTTCTCTTTAAATGAATGTCAACTTGTAATCATTCCGTTGCTAGACAAAATCATGTTTTGGTGTTAAAATATCCCATTCCTTTAAGTATTCTAAATCATTTTACTTTGTAGATAAAAAATGATACGTGATTTGAATAATAACATCAACTAGGTTTTGAAATATAGTAAGTATTCAATCTTTTAGAATGTGAATTTATGTATCACCGCCCGTTTGATCACCAAACATACCATAACCTATTTTCACAATCTAACTTTCAATACCTTGGAAGAAAGTAGTCTAATGTTCACCATGAGGTGAATAACATGACAATGCTTCCATAGATAAGAATAATATATACTTGAAAATACTATATCACTTATGTTCCCATGATGCACCACTAGTAAAATCAGCCAAAAATCTCCACCAAAGATAATTATTTTTCCCAATAAACGATAGATTAGAATCATGAAGAATATTTATTGACATGATGTTCCTCAATGTATGATCCAAAGCTTCAAAGAAATATTTGTGTACTATTGGTGCCTCATCCCAAATAATTAATTTTTTTCTTTCCAAAAGTTTAGCCAATTCACTTCCTTATTGTATGTTGTAAGTTGATTTTTCTATAACAACAATTGAAATACAAAATAAATAGAGTTTTGTTCTCCCACCAAGAATCATCAAGGATGCTCTACCACTTGAAGCTACAATAAAAGTACAATATTTCCTTCTATGCAAGGTTGTGACATTATTATTTATCATAAGAAAGTTTTATCTATGCCTCTATATCCATGTAAAAAGAAAATGAGAAATTTTTTCATTATTTAATTTAGAGTTATATTAGAAGTATATATAAATGGGATAAATTAATATAGTAATACAAAATTCATATACCTTGGCATTGTAACCTATTTCGTTGAATATATTTAATATCTTCAGGAAGTATTTTCTAGATGCTACTCCATATATGGTCTATTCGTGAAACCATGTTTGAGAATAACAAGTTGTCAAACAACCTTCACAAGGAATTATCTATTGTCCAAATTAAAGCCTATGTAATAGCCTTAATGAATTTTGTATCATCATTAAGTAATCCCGAAGCATATCAGGATTCTCAAAAAGTCAAATGGACAGAATGATTGATAATCAAGATATTATTAAAAGAAGTTTTACCTCTAACTTTAGTGAGAAGGATTCTAAGATACTATAGCACTCCAATTGTGGGAGGAACATAAAGCAATATACCAATAGAAAATACGCAAATTTTAGGATACCATATCCATTCTCGTTTATGGTAAACAAATTTTTTAAGAAATTCAGCATATGTGAGATGTAGTGCTTCACGGTAATTTCTGTTTGCTTCGAACCATGAGGTGAAAATTGTTTGGGAGATTTTTGTTTTAGATGGAATTTCATCAAGGTTGGATTCATCTAAATAAGTTATGATTTTTCCACTATGAAAATGGAATTAAAATATATTAATTGGGTGAAACCTGAAATAGAAGTCATAACCATATATTCACCAAGTGTCCTCATATGGTGGAATATATCAATAATCATACATTTTTATCTCATCTACCTATTTTTAAACTTACTTTGTATTTTTTGTTCCATATAGAGAAAATGTGACTCGATCATGCCCTTTATTTATGTATTTAAAAAATAATTTATTGAACATAGCTGATTACATGTTTCAATGTTGATGTGATCCTGGTATTTAACCAAAAGAGTTGTATTATAAGGGATATAATAATGATTTTCTATCTTAATGCCATTCTTTGATATTGTTATAACTCTATATCATCTTCTATATGTAGCATATCCATCCTCATCCAAACTTAAAGTACTAAAATAAGTTTTTGGGAAAATCTCTGACCACATAAAGTTTCTCATGTAAGGTGATCATGGGTTATAAACACTATATGGTCCATGAATCATATAGTTTTTTACACATTCATATAAAATGGGATGATCTATTTTATCTGGTATTTCCACTAAAATTATATGATATATAGAACCGGTTGTTGATATTTTATATGGAGATTCAAAGAATACAAGTATATAGAAATGAGAAAAATCATGTTTTTGAAATTCAATGGTGTATACAAATGCATGAAGAATTAGATCACTATTACTTGAATTCCTTTTAGAAAATGATATAATGACATATTGCAATGAATTAAAATATAACAAAAATGATACATGCTTAATAATTTCCATAAATAAACCCATCTTTTAAATCTTTTATGTTTAAATGGAAAACCTTGATATTGAAAACCATTGATGGTATTTTGGAGACAATATGTGGGATGAAGGTTTTGAATTTTAAGAAATCATGTAATCTCAGACTGTCATGAGTTTCATGAGAATGTGAGGAACATATCTAGATATCCATCATAGTTACAATTTTCCATTACATATATATAATTCTAAATCATGTATCTTGGTCCACTAGTGAAAGATTAAAGAAAATGATATATACGTTTTCTGTAAAGTGTACCATCACACTCACCCATTAAGTAAGATTCTTGAAAACCACTATATAACTTAACTCTTAATTGTTTTTTTATTAAATTGAATGAAGGAAAAACATTGAGATTCAACTATTGTATATGCATCAACTATAAACTGTTGTAAGAGTCATCTTGAATGTAAGAGTATCACATACTGATTTGGTCTGAATTGAAGATGACATGCAAAGTACCCTCTCATTGTTAATTTTTGAACTTTTGAAGTTATGGAAGATGAACTATGATAAACATTATTAGAATACCCATCTTTACTGATGGAAAAAATTATGGAATATTGCAACAGAAGATATATAGGATGAAGTTCATCTATACGTTGTAAGTCACCTCATCATGTTTTAATTATGGTATATTTGTCCTTATTAACATCTTAAATATCATCAAATATTACCATAGTAATTTTTGATGATGTTGTAAAGTTATATATTTATGAACCCAATCCCCTTTGTTTAATTAGCATTATCTTCAACTGTGGGTCGGGATTTGTATTGAATAAATCCATTATAGTTCTAAACTGATGAATTGACTAATTGTATTCATCAAACATTGAATTTGTATTTTTCACAATGATAGGGTTAATATAGGAATCCATATCATTTTTGTTGGAGTCGAGTAAAAAATATAAAGTGTAAATTGAAAACGAACAAACAAATAAATCAGCAATGCATAAGTGAGATATCCTTACCTCACACACCTAATTTTGTTTTGTAATTTGTTTGAAGTGTTAAAAAAATATAGTTGGGTGAATTTTGGGGCTTGACCAAAAGGTGGAAATAATCTTCCAATACGTTGATAGTTTTTTCTATTGATCCTGTAAATATAAGGACTACCTCCATTGTTCACAAAATTATCATTTTTTTCTCCCATTGATGTAAAAGAGAACATTATATTGTAAAGGTGGATAATATCCTGAAAGTTTCTTGCACCATTCTACTTATCATAAAAAAATAAGGGAATTTAGGTATTAAGGCAGGGTATCAAATTCATGCAGTTTGATTTTACCAAGAGAAAAACACGATGAAATCCTAGGAGAATTTTTTACTTTTTATCGTTTAACTCTTTCATCAAATCACAACATAGAGTAGAAGTACATGTGATAATGTTGAGTATCACCAATATCCAAGTAATTTGTTTACAATTAATATATTTTGAGTAACAATGTAAAATAATAAGAAAACTAAAAAATATAAATTGAAAAAATGAAGCGGGTTATGCAATACTAATATGTTCAACTGATGTATGTCCATTTGTATGTATTTCTATTTCTATTCATTTAAATAATGGTTTGTGTAATAAGTAATATATATTTTTTAATATAATCAGTTGATTTTAATCAATACTACAAGAAAACTTATATAAATATATATCTACAATGATCATATAAACTTCACATAAGAATATTCCATCATCATAATCAATGTTGAGTTCATTGTTTAAATTTCTTGGTGAAGTGTTCCTATAATACACATGCTACATTAATATAAAAATTATTTAGTTTGAAATGATAAAAAAAATTTGTGACCACATTAATGTTATAGGAAGAAACCGCTACTGATGAAATGTTGACATGGATTGATGACAATCATAAATCAGTGATAAACTTATACTTGAGTAAGTTGTGTTAAATATTTCCAAGTACAGTAAAATATTGAAAGTTAATTGATTAATATATTGAAAAATATTCATTTTACCATTATCTCTTAATTTATTCAAAGTGATTTGACTTGAACTTGGTACAATATTAACATCAATGGATGTAGGGGTTGTGGTAGTAACACTAGATAATTGGTTAAAATATAATGATTTATAAGGAATACATGACTCTATAATGTGTGTGGAAGACTCCGTTAATACATAATTGTAACATAATATTTCAATATACATTTGTAGTACTGAAAATTTTGGGAATTGATAAAATAATTAATAATATACCTATAATAGTTTCTTTCCATTTTTTATACATAATTTTTATTGCAGCCTTGCCTCCTTTGAGGGTAAAGATTGTTTTGTATTAGAAGTAGTTGGTAGGGGGTTCATATTGTCATGCTGACTTTTTAATCTTTTTACATGTTCATATGGTGAATGGTCTTGATCTCTTTATATTTTTGAATTTTGAGTTTGAAAAATAATCAATGCATATATTTTAGTTAAATGATACAAATTTGAAATTTTTTTAACCCTATAAGAAGGTAGCAAGTAGTTTATCATAACTTCTGAAAATGGAAAGCATGGTGCAATTTTCATGTTGATGAAAATATTAGGAATTGGTTATAAGTGAAAATCATGGTCTATTTATTTTACTGCATTTTTCAAACTACGATGAATATGAGAACCTAAAATAAAGGTATCATTTAATTTAAGAGAGAAAGAACATACGACCAAATATGTGGAAATGTTGACTTTATTTTCATTTTCAAAATCTGTTGTTTCCTATCTTCCTTGAACCTTGATTTTTTATTTTCACTCATTTGTGACATCTTTGTCATGGTGTGTCATGAATTTTTCACAAACAACCCAATGATAGATGTCAAGAGAATATTGAACCGAAAAAAATTGAGTTCATATCATACATGTTTGATTAATAAAATACAAAATAAAATAGGAATTTAATGCTCACTAATAAATAAGTCAACAAGAAATGGAATTTATATTGAGAAGATTATGGGTTGAATAGAAAAAATAAGTAATTGAATATGTTTCATCCACATATGTAGATTTTTTTTAATTTTGTATATTAGGTATAAAATAGTAAATTAGGAGTAATATTAAAGCACAACAAGATAAATTCATTGAAAAAAACTGAACCTTCAAGAGAGTGGAGTGATTATGAAAAATCTATTGGCATGTTTTTTTCATTAAAGGCAGCCCTTGATATTGCAGACTGTGGGTCTATTTGAATTAAGAAGATGTCAATTGTTATAGAATTTGTGATGAAAATAAATATCATTGATCAAATAAAATAAGAAAATGTATATAAATTAATATACAATAAAAAAACTTTCCAATTAAAACTATGCATAAAGCTTAAAAACTTATCAACACCTTATGGTTAGAGACACCAATTAGCTAATAAAATCTCAAAACCCTGGTTATTTATTTATCAGAATAACTACCATAGAAAAATAGAGATAGCATAATCAAGAAATGTATCCAAGAGAATGGAGGGTGAAAATCCATGTATGTAGTAATATGCATAATTTTTTTTAAAATAGTTTCCTTTTAGAATGCTGCAACCTATATTGCACCATCCCTGCCATTTGAATAGGTCCAATTCTTCATGTTTTGATCTATGAAATAAAAAAATCAATTTCAGTCAAAAACAAAATCCATAGATGAAATAAAATGCAAGGAAAAATGGAATAAAATACAAAGACATGTATAATACCAACGTCAGGAGCCTGGTGGAAATTCTCCATGGCATGCACGCTAAATTTGAATGGGAGGTCTTAGAGCAACACACACTTTGGGGGAGGGCTATGGCTGGCCGATGACGAGGGAGTTTGGATCGGGGTGTCGTGCCTATCCCTTCTGGTCCTCTGTCCTCTTGTTTATCCCAACCCTCCATCCCCTTACTCAGTGGATTGTAGGGAATGTCGAATTATCGTTTTGGCACCAGAACTGGGCCGGTGAGACCATCAGATTTCCAGGATTCCCTGTGCAGGATATTTCATTCAAGGAGGCTGCTATGTTCCCATCTTTCATTTCGGCTGTCCTTGATGATACACAAAAGGATGATTTTGACCTCATCTCCACCAACGAGGACCCGGACAGATGTGTTTTTGTCCCGTCCAGTTCAGGGGCCTTTTCTGTGAAGGATTTCAAATGGGTCTCAGATTCCCAGTCTTCTTCAGATGTTTGGGGTGATATCCTATGGTACAAACAGATCCCTACGAAGTTTAATTTTCTCCCCTGGCGTATTAGGAACAATGTAATTCCTTCGGATGTTAACATCAAGCGATGTGGGATCAGCCTGGTGTCGATATGTTGTTGTTGTAATGAGCCTTGAGAAGAAAGTGTGGACCATATTTTTTTCGAAGGCTTTTGGGAGTAGGTGGTTTGTGCTTTTTTGGGTTCTTTTACTGCTGTTTCCACTTCCCATATGGTCGATTCTCCATTTCTGGACAGGTGGTTTAGCGGTGTGAGTTTTTCGGGTTCGGAGAAGGAGGCCCATGCGGTTGTGCTCCTCATGGGATGTTGGTGCCTATGGCAGGCGCGTAACAAGTCATGGTTTGAGGGAGTCCAGACCTCGGGTAGGACCATCATTTCCAGGATCCGTAACTAGCTTCTCGATTTGGTTTGTCTCGTAAAGGAATGGAGTGAGGCCCCTACTATTCAGCGTCTGCTGCTCAATGTCCCCTACCTGAACAACAATATTTCAAGGGGTCTTTGGGTGCGACGGTGACCTACGACATGCGGTTTAAAACTAAACACGGATGGATCCTTCCGTGCGGGTGTTATTAGAGGTGGTGGGGTCATGCGGGACTCTGGAAGCTTGGTCATCTTGGCTTTCTCTGCCTATCTGGTCAATGGCTCCTCCATCCAGGCGGAGCCCAAGGCTACCCTTATTGTCCTTTCTCTTTGTCAACAGTCTAGTATCAACCTCTCCGAAGTGGAGACAAATTCTATGATCCTGCACAACTCCTTGAAGGGGTCGGGAACGATACCATGGTCGATAACCTACATCATTCGAAAGTGTCGAGGCATTCTCAATACTAATAATATTAAGGTGCTACATACGTGGCGTGAAGGGAAAAAAGTGGCGGACCCCCTGGCCTCTTTAGCTGATCAAGGCTCCCAATTTTTTTGTGTCTCAAATGTTAACCTCTTGAAGCCTGAGGGAGTGGACCTGATTAGGGCGGATGCCCTTGGATTGCATTACTTCAGACCTCCATAGTCTCGTGAGGTACTTTTGGCCTCGCCCCTTGGGGGTGCTTGTACTCCTCTTTCCTTATTTTTCAATAAATAAATAAATGAAGATGATGATGATGATGTATAATACCTTGAGAGATATAGATTTAACATGAGGAAGAAATAGAAGGTGGAAGCTTAGATGGAACTGGAGAGGCAGAGATGGGTGATAAAGATGAAACAGGAGATGACGTGTGGAGGAAGAGGTGGATGAGGAGGTAGAAAGTGGAGGTAGAGGTGAGAGGTGGAGGGTGGAGGTGAGCTTGAGACAGATGATGGTAGGATACACTATAGGAAAAGCTGAATTTTGCGGTGGGTTTTTAGCGGTGGTTTTCAAAATCGCCACTAAATAAAATTTTATTTTTTTAAAAAATATTTATTTTTATGGGAGGTTTTTGAAAAACCACCGCTAAATCAAATTTTTTATTTTTTTGTAAATTTTTTTAATTTATTTTTAGGTGCAGTTTATAAAAAGCGCTCTGAAACAGTGGCAGTTTTTTAAAAAACACAGCTAAATTAATGGAAAAAATATTAAATATTACATAATTAATTATGATTTATTATCAGTAACTACTATTTATTATTTATAATCATTTATTTTTTATTATTTACAATTTTAATTAATTATAATGTGCTAATTATTAATTATTTATAATTATTAGTTAGTAATTATTTAAAACATAAATTATTTTTTGGATAAGTTGAAAATTAGACTTCAGCATCAAATGAGGATAACTTTTGATCCAAGTATTCATTTTAACTCCACAATAAGTCAAATTGAAGCTTATGAAATGAGCTAAAATGAAATTAAATAATAATTTGGTAATAACTAATAGAATAAAAAATATTAAAGTTTTAATAGAAGTTGAAAAATCCAACTTGAACTTCAAATGACTATAACTTTTGATTCAAGTGTCCGTATGAGATCTACCATATATCAAATCAAATTCTGTGATGTGATCTATACCACATTAATCAGGAGGACCCTTGTCACTATTTTTTAAAGGTCAAAGAGGCCTGAAATCCCTCCAAAACTGAGTTTTTGTCTCAGATACTATGATTTTGGAACATTTGATGAGATTTCATCTTTGCTTAAGAGTGTTTACATATGTTTGTTAGGTCGTTTATGATTTTACTCCATGGATTTACATTCCTATTAATTTGATGATGTTTCAACTGTTGTGGTTTTCTCTCTTTTGGTGATTTATCATCCATTATATATATGTTTGTATGTATTTATATACATTTATGTATATTTATTTATAATTTAGATATATTTATCAATATTTATTTAAAATTATATATAATTGTATCTATGAATGGATATTTATATGTATTTATGAATATTTTTCTATATTTACATACATTTGTAAATATTTATATATATTTATGTTTATATATTTTTATATCTTATGTGGGTACATATATATAGATATTTATATTTACTTGTGTTTATATATATATATATATTAATATACAATTATATACATGTCTGCATTTATATATATTTATGTAACATAAATGCGTATTTATATATATTTATGTAAATTTGGTTATATATATATATATAGATATTTATATCTATTTGTTATATATTATTTATTATCTATTATTTGTTACTTATTACTTATTACTTATTACTTATTATTAGTTTATTTATTATTTATTAAATTATTATTTAATATTTTTTAATATTTATTACATATTATTGCATAATATTTATAAATTATTATTAATTTATTATTAATTATTAAATTACAATTAAATAAGTATTTATTTATTATTGTCTATTATTTATTTATTATTTATATATTTATTTTTAATTTATTACTAGTTTATTATTAACGTATTATTTATTTATTACTTATTTATTAATAAATTATAAATTATAAATTATAAATTATTATTTACTTATTTATTTATTACTTATTGATTATTAATTATTATTTATTAATGGTTATTTATTATTTATTCATTTACTATTCATTATTTATTATTTATTATCTATGATTTATTTTTTATTTATTTATTACTTATTTATTAAATATGAATTTATTGTTTAATTATTTTTTATTATTAATTTATAATTAACATATTATTTATTATTTATTTATCATATATTAATTTATTCCTTTTTATTAATTTTTTATTTATTCATTATTTATCCACTACTTATTTATTATTTATTTATTTATTAATAATTTTTTTATTTAATAATTATTAATTATTAATTACCTAGTTCGTATTTATTCGTTATGTATTTTTTATTTTTTTTATTTTTTATTACTTATTTTTTTAATGTTATTATTGGATTTTTATCGATATATATAAGTATATTAAATTCTGTTTACTCACCATATAATGAGCTAGCCGGAGTGGTGACGTCTTTGCAGAATAACCAAGAGGTAAGGGGTTCAAGTCTCACTCAACGTATATGTATGTTTAATTTTTGCATGTCATATGCATACATGCATGGAAATAATAAATAAATATTAATTAATTAATTAATTAATTAATTATGTAAAAAATTAAAATTAAAATTTAAGATTTAAAGATTTTAAAATTTTAAAATTTAAAAAATAAACTGTCGTGAAATGATTTAGCAGTGTTTTAAACCGCCACTAAATGATTCTCCCGGTTTTTAAAAAACTGCCGCTTAAGTGTTCCGCAGTAGTTTTGGAAAACTACTGCTAAATAATTATTGACACACAATTTAGTGGCGGTTTAAACCACCACTAAATGCTTACTTTGGTGTAGTGAGAGTTTGAGAGATTTGTAGGGTTTTTTGATTTTGTTGGGAGTAAAGCTTTGATAGACTGGGCTTGCGACGATGCAGGGGTTGAGATTTGTAAGAAACCTAACCACGTTCGATGCAGTGCCATTGAAAGAGAAGCAGTGTCTATGGAGGAAAACGGGATGGAACGAATGTGATGCGCGAGATACGTGTCTATGGAGGAGGATGAAATGGGGATGCGACCAGGGATGTGGAATGCATAGGAGGTAGACTTTGGGGTAGGATCAAGGGGCCAAAATGGGGAGGATAAATAATGAGGGGAGGAGAGATGTATTAGGTAGAAATGGATGGAGACGTCGACACGTATGTGACGAGTGGTCTGAAAGAGAAAAATGTACATGGAGGAACATCCTATAGTATAGAAATGGATGGAGAGGTGTCTATGGTAGAGGAAGAAATGGGGGTGAGACCAGGGATGTGGAACGTAGAGGAGGTAGACTTTGGGGCAGGATCAAGGGGCCAAAATGGGGAGGAGAAAGAATGCGGGGAGGAGAGACGTATTGGGAAGAAATGGATGGAGAGGTTGACACGTATGGGAAGATTGGTCTGAAAGAGACAAATGTACATGGAGGAACATACTATAGTATAGATAATGGATATATTATTATAAATAATATCTCATTTATAATAAATGATTAATAATATAATTAATAACTAAAAAAATGATTAATATAATTCCTAATTAATAATATAATTAATAACGAGTTGGAATATAATTAATAATATAAATAATGAAATTAAGTATAATAATGCAATTAATAATTAATAATATAGTTAATAATAGACCTGTACATGGGTCAAGGGACCTGCCCAACTCGATAATCCTAGCCCGATAAAAAAACCTAATAGGATCGAGTAGACTTTAATAAGTGACCGAGTACGTGGTACACTTGACCTGATTAATAAACAAGATTTTTTAAGGCCCAATTAATAAACAAGATTTTTCTGCAATGCCCGATTAATAAATGTAAGAACCCGAACCTTCTTTTCAGGTATGTTTTCCTTTTCTGGTCATTTTTGAGAAAAAGAGGAATTTATGGAAATTTTCAAAGTACACGCTGTGTACTTTCTAAGTACACGCCATGTACTCGGTTACCACAGGTAACCAAGTGCTAGCCGTGTAGCGATCATGCACACGGTCGTGTGGGGGTGACTTGGAGGCCGCCTAAAGCGAAGTATGGAAATGGCGAGTACACGCTGTGCACTTTCTTTTTTTTTCATTAAAAGCACCGGGGTCACGTCTAATCGCTATAACCATCTTCTTTTAGGTTTTTTTCATCCGAGAGAACCTGTACGACCGTGATCCTTCTCCAAGCCCCCGAGCCTCCATCCGATCTCTGATTCGACCACCGTCGATTGCGTTGGGATCGCCTCGGTAAGCTCTCTCTTCTGTTTGAGCTTTGTTTCATGATTCCTCTTCTTCCTCAAGTTATACTTCGTTGAAATTTTTAGACGTTTTTGTAGATCTACCACATTCTAGGTCGATCCAAGGGCCAACGCTGGAGTATATCAATCTCACAATGCCGAGGTAGGTGGTTTGTGCCTTTCTGTTGAATGTCTTTGAGTATTATGTGCAATTTTTCCCAATACCCTTGAACAGGGTATTGTACGTTTACCTTTTTACCCCTGTTGGTTGCCTTCCATGCTTGTATTCTTGTGTAGAGGTAAATTGGATATGATTAGGGTTGATTTCCATGCTTTGGATTTTTTACCCACGCATGATCTGTTTACGACCGTTTGGTCCTTCTTAGCCTTTTGGCCACCTTGCCTGTTTTTCATGCCTGTTGTTGTAGGGTGGAGAGTTTGTATTCTAACATGATTGATATGCTTTAGACTGGTTATCCAAGTAGTTCTATAGGTTTAATTTGTCCATATTGCACTTCTATGCTCATTGGACTATACATGGCCGTGAGAACCTGGTGTAGTAGACTATAAGGGGAATTGACCGAGTGAGCTTCCTCAGAGAGTCTTTGATCACTTTAGGCTATAAGTGGGATTGACCGAGTGAGCTTCCTCAGAGAGTCTAGGACCACTTGGGTCTATAAGGGTAATTGATCGAGTGAGCTTCCTTAGAGAGTCCTTGACTGCTTTAGACTATAAGGGGAATTGACCGTGTGAGCTTCCTCAGAGAGTCTTTGAATTACTTGAACGACTTGGGGCTATGAGGGGGATTGACCGAGTGAGATTACTTAGAGAGTACTTGACCTTGGAGCTATAAGGGTAATTGATCGTGTGAGCGTCCTCAGAGAGTCCTTGACTACCTTAGACTATAAGGGGAAGTGACTGTGTGAGCTTCCTTAGAGATTATTGTTTTACCTTTGACTATAAGGGGAATTGACTGTGAGTACTTCCTCAGAGAGTCTTTATATATTCTTATAATTGAACCAGAGGGGATAGGCTGTGTGTACTTCCTAGAGGGTTACTATGCTTGATTAGTTGTTTTTGATATGTGGAATTGTTTCTACTAAGTACCTTTTATTTACTGCTTCTGTACTTTTACCTGCCATATATTCACTGACTGTTAGACATAGATCTTTAGGTGGTTGCCTGCTGGGATTTAGTCTCACACCCTATTTGGGCAATGATTTTGGGCCCAAACATATTATATTGCTGCAGGTATAGACAAGGGAAATCTCCCTTCTACTTCAGGTACTTGACTTGTTGTGGAGATGGAGAGCATGGGACCAAGATGAGGCTTGCGATGCTGAGGAGTTGTTATCTATTTTCCTTTTATACTTTGGTTTAGTACTGTTTGTATTCCATCATTGTGATTTGTTTGGCTGATTTCTTAAACACATGTTACCATGCATCATTTATATATGTGATTCAGTTGTTTGTTATTCCAGTCTTCCGCTATTACAGTTGTTGGTATATTTACTGCTTCTGCTATTGTGTATTTGTTTCCCTTCCACTGTGTTACTCTGCCAATGAGGGCATAGTTTCTCCATTATCACACCCAAGGCCCTCGATGCTAGTCGGTAGCCTCTGGAGTTTGGGGAAATGTGCTTGAGGCTATGTGATCAACCGGGTACGGGGCACCTCTAGGTGGCTTCCAGATCCGGGACGTTACAAAGTGGTATCAAAGGAACTCTTTTCTCTTGACTTACTTTTTGGAGCCTTTATCCAGTAATAGGATGGAATAGGTACTTGGTAATAAGATGTTCCCGAGAGTAGCTAACCCATGTATAGGGAAAATCCAATCTACCTCATTTAATTTCAATTTTTCTAGTTTTCCAAATGTTACCGCTGATTTGATTTCACCTCGAGTGATTCACATGATTTGTGATGTTATTGTTGATGTCATTGAGGTTCTATTTTTGTTGCAACCTTATGAGATGAGGGTATTCCATCTCATTCATCATATAGGCACTTTCTATAAATCACATGTCATGCATTTTTGCCATGCCATCTAGGGTGCATTAGCGATTTCATGTTGTTGTGATAGATGTTGTGTAGAATATGCATGCTGTTGTGATAGATGACTTGATAAAAATACCTACTGTTGATAGGATATTGTTGTGTAAGGTTTTTTTGAATGAATTCCAAACTTTGATTTGTGGGTAGAACAAAGTTTGATGGATCATTGCCTTGTTTTCCATGTTATAATGTGTATAAGATGCCAAACTTTGATTTGCGGGGAGTATGGGCCCTCACAGATCGGAATTTGGAACTTTCAATGTTCGTTCAGTGTTTTTCTGGGTTTCGGAGTAGTTTCTGAGGCTTACTGTCTGGAAAAACCTAGAATAAACACCGTGTAATGTTAATTACATGCCATGTGGTCTTATATTCAGGAAGAAACTGTTTTTCTTAAGTAAATGCCGTGTACTTTATGTACACGCCGTGTAGTCTCTAACCATGTCATATGTTGTGTGGGAAGAGACACGAGATGGGGAAGGTTTTGTGGGAACACTCCGTGTACCAGTCAAACAGACCATGTAGTGTTGACCATGTGTCCACCCATGTAGCTAACAACACGAATGGATAAAACTTAAGTTATACACGCCGTGTCAGGATTGAACACGCTGTGTAGTCTGACCCAGGTACCCAACCGTGTCACGAACAACATGGGTCAGTGTTATCCTTTCACATACATGTCATTTCTGCCTTGAACACACCGTGTAGTGTGATCTGTGTGTCAATCCATGTCACTAACAACATGGGCCAAGTGAAGCTTGTCTAGTGCACGTTGTGTCTCCCGTGAACACGCCGTGTAGTTTTGTCTTAGGAGAGCCGTGTAACTTAACTGTGTTGTAGGACTTGGGAAGGGGAAGAGGATTCAAGTACACGTCATGTGTTAAGACAACATGCCATGTGTTTGGGGTGTTACACGACCAATTTAGACTGGATTACACACCCATGTAAATGACTTAAGGTAACATGTCGTGTAGGAATTGTACACACCGTGTAGTCATGTTTTGTAAAACTTGAGTGCTTTCTTTCTCCTGTTCCTATATTACAATTATAGTTTTCAGTCCTTGATAATATTTATCTAAGGTGAGCACTTGACCTTGAATAATCATTCCACCGAGACGTCCTCCGGTTGTATGCCAGTTTCCAGGCGGTGATCAGACACCGGACATGGCTGATCAGGGACTACCTGCAGATCCTCTTATCATGCCAGTCTTGATACCAGCCATTATAACTGACATAGGTGCTGATGCATAGTTCAGAGAGGGATTTTTGATGATGATGTATACCTTTCAGGGAGCGCCACCTCCTTCCCCATCTATGGAAGAATTGACACGGGTCTTTCAGCAGTAGCATCCTCCCACTTTCTCAGGGGATGGAGAACCCCGGGCTGCAGAGTCATGGCTAGAATCCATGCTGATGATTTTCGAGCATCTGGAGATACCTCCATAGAATAGGGTGAAGCTCTCTACCTACATGCTCCGAGACTTCGCCAAGAGGTGATGGGATGTGATCTCATAAGCGGGACGCCAATTGTGATAATGAACACATCTCCACTAAACATCTTGTAAACACATGGCTCGCATTCATTATTAATGAAACAAAATTATTTTATGGATTTATAAAATTGAATGTTCTATGACCTGAATGACTTATTCAATCCATAAATGGATCTCTAAAACTTGAAAATACTTTTGGCATCACTTGAAGTCACAAACCCTTCTAGTTGTGTCATATAGACATCTTCCTGAAGGTTCCCATTAAGTATGCAGTTTTGAAATCCATCTATCAAATCTCATAGTCATGGTAAGATGCTATAGTAAGTATAATTCTGATGGATTTAAGCATGTCAACTAATGAAAAGGTTTCATCATAGTCAATTACTTGATGATTTTTACACCCTTTATCCACTAGCCTTGCTTTATAGGTATTTACTTTACCTTCCATGTCTAGTTTTTTCTTGAATACCCATTTTCATTCAATAGGATTTACATCAACTGGCACATCGACCATAACCCAAACTTGGTTATGATACCTGGAATACATTTTAGAATTCATGGCTTCTTTCCATATTGTAGCTTCTTAGATCTCTACTACCTCTTTTTAGGAGATAGGTTCTTCATTATAAACCAATAATGAGCCACTATCCTCAGTGACTAGAAACCATATCTCTCTGGTTCTCTCACCTCTCTTACACTCCTAAACAGTACTTATGTTTCAAGAACTACTTCTTCTACGGGGTCTTGTGGAACCTTTTCCTACTCCAAATCTTATATATCTTGAGCATCAACTCCATCGAATTCAATATTGCTCCCACTATCCTTTTTTAGTATGTACTCCCTCTCAAGAAAGACAGCTTTCCTAGCGACATACGCTTTCTTGTTTGAGTGATTGTATAGGTAGTATCCCTTTATTTCCTTGGGATACCCTATAAAGATACACTTTGTGCCCCAGGGTTCTATTTTTTTGGCTAATAAGTCCTTAACAAATTCCTTGAAACCTCATACACGTTTATGTGACAAAATGGGTTTCTTTCCACTCTATAACTCTAAGGAAATTCCATTTTCTACTTTACTTAGAACTCGGTTCAATGTGTATGTTGCAGTTTGTAATACATATCACCAAAAGGATAATGGAAGATCTGTATGACTCATCATTGACCTTACCATGTATAACAAGGTATGGTTCCTCATTTCACTAACATCATTCCACTATGGTGTGTAAGGTGGAGTGATTTGAGATAGAATCCCAAACTCCTGTAAAAAGTAGATGAACTCTTGGTTAAGATATTCACCACCATGACCTGATCAAATCTTCTTTATCTTCTTACCAATTTAGTTCTCTACTTCATTCTTAAATTCCTTGAATTTATCAAATGACTCGAACTTATACCTCATCAAGTATACATATCCATATCTACTCAATTAATTAGTAAAAGTTATGAAGTAAGAGTATCCACCTCTAGCTTCCATTGGAAACGGTCCACACACATCAGCGTGTACCGATCCTAGAATCTTTTTGGCCCTTTCAACCTATCCACCAAATGTTTTTTTCGTCATTTTTCCTTGTAAACAAACATGACATCTACCAAGTGGTTTTAGATCAAAAGAGTCTAAATAACCATCTTTACATGACTAAGACAGTGATGCCAAAGTTGGGTGTTATATGATTCATGTGAACATGATTCATTATCAATTTCCAAAACATTTTTTTCATAATTTAATACATAAATTCATTTATTTAAATTTTCCATACCATAACATATGCTGTCCTTATAAAAGAAACAAATTTTATTTCCAAAATCGAAAATAAACCCATTTTCATCTAGGAATGATATAGAAATTACATTCTTGGTAATCGTAGGTACATAATAAAAATATTTTAAAACCAAAATCATTCATATTGAAAATGGGAGGTGGTAGTCAATAATGGATAAAGCATTCAACCTTTCACTATTGGTAAATCTTAGATCCACCTCTCCTCTAGAAATCTTTCAAAATCTACTTGGTTCCTGTATTTGGATGCATATTTGAGCACCACAAGATATATATAATACCCAATGTGTATATATTGAAATATTACACTCGATAAAGAATGAAACTTTATCTTACCCTTACTTCTGGGTGTATTTATTATTTCAGTAACCTAACTTACAACATGAAAAACATACTACCTCCTTTCCCCTTCCCTACCTCTATATTTTTTTCTTCTTGGAAGGATGGTGCTTAGGAGCTTTAGAATTTTTATAAGTCTTGGGACTCTTTTCAATGTCCTTACTTTTCTTATTCACCATAAGTATCATAGGTTTATCTTGCCTCTTATCCTTATACACTTAAAAAATCAAATTAATAAGTTCTGATAGAATATTCTCATTATTTATCATATTATAATTGCCAATAAAACTGTAGAATGTCTTAGGAAATGATGAAAGTATGAGATCTATATGCAAATCATCTGGGAATTTAATCCCTAAGATGTTCAGGTGTTTAATGTATCCAATAAGATTGACTACATGAGGCCCAGCTAACATATACTCTCCAAGATTAGTTGTAAATAAAACATTATAGATCTCATACCTCTCTTATCTCACCTTCTCTTGATAGAGACCCTGAAGGTGATACATCATGTTATAGGCATCCATATCCTCATGTTACTTAAAAATATCATTGTACATTGATGATAGCATGAATAACTAAACATATGTAGCATCATTTAGATGTTTATCATAGAGATAAAACTCTTCATCACTTGCCTTATTGCCAGGCGCAACTGGTAAAGATCCTTCAAACACATACAATTTCCTTTCATGGAAAAGGATGACACATAAGTTCCTTTTCCAATCTTGTAAATTTGTTCCAGTGAGAAGGCTTTACTTCTCAATTATGGATCACAATGATATGTTTGATTTAATTTTAATGTTGTTTCTACAAAATAACATAAGAAGAATTTTATTACTTTATCTGATAAATTTGGACAAATAAATAAATAATATATTTATTAGTCTCCCACTATTTTATCAAAACCCAATATACCTCACAATTGGATAAAAAATATCCTATTTATTGTACATTCTATTGGAAAGGATCCATATTCCCCTTATCATTACCCAAACTTTAGTTGGTCAAGAAACTTGAATGGTTTTAGTTAGGCATTCCAAATGCCAACTACATTAACTCACAGTTCCTTGATCTATTGAGTGGACTCTCCAATCCTGAAATAATTAATTTGTATTTCCTCAACCTTTTCCTCTCAGTTACACCAAGTATTAATTTGGAAGTCAACCCTTGATGTGAACTAAGTTAAGTTAACCCAAAACTTCAAGTTATAATTCCCAAATAATTTAAAGCACCCCAACTTTGTCTGGTCAAGTACTTTGAACTATGGTTCAATTTTAATTGAAGTAGTGGAATTCTATATCAACTTAATATATATAATTGAGGTATTTTATCCTTTTATGCATAAATTTATAATTATTGTCTTTATCATGTGCTTGTTAATATTAAGTGGATTTACTTATGTGATTAACCATGTCTTAGATAATATTTATGCAAAAGCTAACATATTTTAGTTCTATCTTGCATGCTCATTAATTTCATTAATTTATGTGATCATAACAAAACATCCATAATGAAATAACCATGAAAATAAAAAAATAAAATAATAAAGAGGTATGATCATGATATTTTACTAATGGTTAGTTTATCTAGTGGTTGATAAACTAATCATTGACCTAGGGGAAAAACACCTTGAACCATTTAAGGTTTGTGTTGAAGCTTTCCACCTATTCACCTATGCATCTCCTTGGATTGGTTTCTCCATGGCTCTGAACTTGAACCAAATCCATTAGCTTGGGAGCTCCATCCATTATATATTCCTTTTACTCACAAACTGATGAGGGTAAAAGGGGTTTGCATAAAAGAAACCATGGGCACATAGACCCTGCATAATAAGAGGAGAGAAGGAACGCAAACCAACAATTTAATTTAATAATAAATTAAATGAAACCAATCATATAAAATGTTTTTGTCTATCTCATGACCATCCATATTCATGAAACAAATTATGTATTTAATAAAACTAGCATTCAATTCTTAATTGTTCTTATTTAAGATAAATCACACTTAAATCAATTAATTATTATCTTTAATTAATCAATTATTTTATCTTAATTATTATCCAAATTTCCTTGAGATTCCCATCCATTGTAATTTAAAAAAAATTAATTAATTAATTTAAAATTAACTATGTACATAAATGTGCCTTGGAGGAAACATGGTGAATACCCGTCCAATTCTACCCAATATGTATTATAGTCGTACAGTGTTTACTCTTGTGACATATGGCATACACGACTTATCACGTACTTTCACGACATATAGTATCAACTTAATGATTACATGAATTATATGATTTTTTGATCATGTGTTATGCTTAAATGCACATAGAGTAAAAATTGTAATATGAATCATACATGATATGAAAATATGAACATTACACAAATATTTTTATATAAAAATATCAAAACTTCTCCCATGGCGTGTCCTATAAATTAAATTACCACACATAAGATCTTGGATTAAGGTTTATATAATATAATAAATAAATTTTAAATCTGTGTAACTTGGTATAAGTACACACCATGTACATATGAGAACACGGAGGGTACGCCTCTTAGCGTCTATCCAAGGTACAAACCTAGGGACTCAGTGTATAGATCCTACCTCGAAAATTGGGGTACATAGCATTTTCAATGGGATACACACTATGTGATCTCTAGATTACACAATCACTAGTCATGTAGGTCATGTATTGAAATACATAGCCCGTATTTGAATCAAAGGGACTACACGCCATGTACGTGGTCTACACGACATGTACTTTGGATAACCATGCATCAGTTTTTCCTAGCCAACACATGATGTAATAATTAACTATGACACATGTCATCAATGCATGCTGATTGAGTAATTTCTAAATTAACTCCTGGTGAATTGAACACAACTACACAGTGTGTAACTCTGGTTACACGGTGTATACTTCTGTGTTATCCTAGCAGAATCCTTGTCACCTCTAGATGAGTTCCTCAATTTTATTTTAATCATAAAATTAATTGTTTTGATTAGTTCTACGAGAAACGAAGGAGGAAGAAGCATATATCACAATTTGGATTAAAATAATGATTAAAATTGAATTGAAAAACTAAATTACAAATGCATAAATCACCAATGATATTTAAATAATTATAAATAATTATGTAACTGCTCTGATAACACTTGTAGGTTCCGGATGCAGCAGAAGCATGCGATGGGCGATTCCCACCTTTTCATTTTTTCCATAATCGATGATCAATCTAAGATCTATGCGACAATGAACACCATGATCAATGGAATTGAATCAAAGAAATATAAAATGGATAATTACACTGGAATTGAGAGAGTGGATTATCACATATTATTTATAATTAATTTAATTAAATAATGAATTACCTTGATGGAATTTTTTCTTAGTTGATGAATCTGATGACAGATCTACGGTGCATCATCACAATATTGTAGAAACTAAGTGTAGATTTCCTCTAGTAGTGATCCAAATGTGTTCCATGAATCTCCAGATGTCACTGAAGGAATCTCCAGCTGCTAGCGCAGTAGATCCTTATGGTTGAATCATCTGCCTTTGATCGCTTTGAGAACCGTTTCCAAAGCATTCTCCTTGATCCAGTGGAGGAGGATTGCTCTCTGTTCTTGGGAGCATTCTTGGAGAAGGGGGATCTCTAGTCTTGAGAGGATTCTCTAAATTCATTGTTCACAACCAAGAAAAATGAATTGGATTAATGATAAAATGATATAATTGGGTTTATACATCGCTAAGGTTAAAATAAAATAATTTCACAAGTGACCTTAATTATTTATTTAATCCTAGAAAAAACCCCATAACAAATAATAATAATAATATTATTATTTATTGACATGTGCTTAACTTGTGAATTATACTAAATAATATTTAACTAAATAATATTCAATATTTATTCTTATCTTATTATTTTATATGATCATGTATTAATATTTCCTATGTTTAACCTTACTGATCATATAAGCTCTCCCTTTTCTTATGTTTCTTTTCCCTATGATATGAAGAAAGATATTAAGTATGATATGTCAAAAGGGTTCTAGTTATGAAGGATTAAGAAGAAGATAATGTGGATGTTTTATGAACTGGTTGTTTATGTTTCCAAGTTTCCAAAGATGCTAAACCCATATGGTTTTGGCATGGTTTTGTTATGTTATATAATGAATTTTTATATATTTATATGTAATATCTATGTATGAAAAGAGTGAGTCGTTATAGTTGGTATTAGAGTAAGGTTTAGTTAACATTTGGAAACTAGTATGAGAAAACCATAGTAAGAACACTAAAGTTAAGTCTAAGTTACAATCCTATAGTTTTGGTAACGATCATTAATAACCTAGGATTAAAACTAAGGTATCATATATTGAGATTTTACAAGAAATTTATTTTGATCATATGGTTTCTCACTATGTTTATTATTTCTCACACTATTATTTTTGGGTTTTAGGCAACGTTTGGAACTAAGAGGATTCATGTTAATGGTGAATGTGATTGATAATAGAATAATATTCCTCATGAGCAAAAAAATTAAATGGGAGCTGAAATGTAAAACCTTATTATTATTCATAATTATTAATATCATAATATGATCATTAATCATAACTTTGGCGAGTTTCCTGACCCATCTGATAAAAGAAAGCTGGAGTTTCATGGTGAACACAAAGGAAAGAAAGTTCAATTTTCCTCATGTAAATCATGTGGGAAGAGGCATCGAGGAGAATGTTTTTAAGGAACCAAGAGATAATTTGGGTGTGGAAAATAAGAACACAAATCAAGTAATTAAAAAGGAAAATTAAAAGGTTTAGTTAATGAAATAGATGAGAATAATGGTATTCCTAAGGCATTATTCATAGTTAAATGTTTTAAATGTATAATGTATAGGAATTATGAAAATCTATTCCCTCGGGGAAAAGTTTGTAAAGAGAATCAGAAAGGTTGTATGAGTAATGGTTATATTGCAGATGATGAAGAGACTATGAATTCCAGATGAGATGGAATAAATGTTAAGGAATAAAACGATGAAGTCTGGTTAATGGTTTAAGAAGGAAGTGGATTTATTAAGTATTTATGTATTGGAATTCAATAATAATGTTGTGGAAGTACTTTTATAGTATTATGAAATGATGAAACATATAAGGATTATTCTACTGTAGTTTTTCCTTAAGTATTTGAAAGTATATGTTGAATGGTTATATTAGCTATGAAAAGTGATTGAGGTGGTAAGGTGATATTGTTTGAGAACAAATGATTAAAAGAAATATAACCCTTAATATGTGCTAGATATTGGGATAATAATGAGATAAAGAGATGTTTGATTGTGATAAAATAAATGGGATATTATTGATAACCTTGGAACTAGTTAGTAATATGATTGTGGGGTGGTTTATGTATTAAGTTTATAGAATTTTTGGATTTATGGTATGAGGAAAGAGTTAATTTTTGAAAACATGCATGTTTTCACTATGGTTTTATGGTAATTCAAGTTATTATCATGTTTCAAGAGAATACATGATAATGATATTAACATGTTTGGTGTGTGATAGTTAAGAGTGACATCGAGTTTTTTGAGGGATTAATGATAAGTTTATTTTGAAAATTTAGTGACCTTCATTTAAAAGTTTTGGATTTTAATATTTTGGAAGGTTCATAAGGGTAACCTTTTATATAATTATCTAAATTAAACTTTGGATGAGGTTTTATAGATTAATGTATTACTTAACTATATGAATATTTATACATATTGGATAAGTTGTGATAACCATTTTTTTATCATGATAACTAGATACTGAATGAATGAATTTTCATCCCATTATGGATCTTATGATCCACTGGTTCTTCAGGCATTAGAATTTCAACTTCATTTCTTGGAGTAAGAAATGAAGTGAAAATTGATCAAGGCCCAACCAAAGAGTGATATTGTACTTATGAGATGAAATCAAGTAAGTATATCTTCTCAAAATATTTTGAAATAAAATTTTATCCTATTATCATAATTTTTGATGATATAAATAACCTTTTTTAGACCTTTTTGGTCTATTGTTTTGTGTTCATTAACCTTATCTTGATTATTTTATCTATCATTCTACATCATAACTTGATAGTTAGAATTCTCTCCCATATCCATATTTTTACTTTCTACTAATTTTTGCCTAATTGGAATCCTATTTTTATGGTGACCTTAACCTATTAATTTCCCTCTTTTTAAGTGGAATTTTTATTGAATTTTTTTATGATGTGGGTTTCCCACAAAGGAATTTTCAAATATCCACCTTTGATTTTGGAAGTGAATTTTCAAATTGTGAGGTCGTAATTTTTTAAAATTATTGATCATATCGGGATGGTAGCTTATCGATTGGAACTTCCAAAAAATATCACACAAGTTCATGATGTTTTCCATGTATCTCTCCTAAGGAAGTACTTACCTGATCCTTCACATTTACTAAACTCATAATTTGTACCACCAGAGCAAGATCCTTCATATTAATAGAAACTAGTAGAGATTATATATCATGGAGATAAAGTTATACAAAAAAATACCACTCACTTGGCTAAATTTTTATGGAAAAACCACCAATTTGAGGAAGTTATGTGGGGACCTGAGGATGTGATGAGGTAGAGGTATCCTCATATGTTTGTATCTGAGTGATGAATTTTGAGGGTGAAATTCATTTTAAGAGGGATATAATGTAACACCCCAATATATTATGGTATGTATATTTTTTAAATAAATTTAATCTCTTATATGGATTATGTTGAATGAAACATAGATCTTAAATGAAATCTAAAATATTATTATTTTAACATAGAAGTTATAAAAAAACCATTAAATTCATAGGTGTTGATGAGATTTAATATATTATGAAATATATATTAATTTAATATTTGATAAAAATTTATTTATTCTTATTAAATAAACACATAATTTTTAGTAAATTCATTTTGCTCTTCAAAATATAGGTTTTCTTAAAAAAGTTCTTTTTGTTGCTTTCTATGAGAAAATACATATAAATAATTTTTAAAACACTTTGAAAATTTGTTTTATAAAATGAAAATAATTTTTGGATTCATAATTTTAAAATTATCTTAGGATTAATTTTTTATAATTTTCTGAAAAGTTTAATTTTTCAGTGAATAGTAAAAAATATTGATTTTTATTAAAATCTCATTTTCTCTATATTTAAAAATAATTTTATGATTTAAAACTGATGTAAAATTAATTGAAGTAATTTTAAGTTATATATAATCTAATTAATTATATTTAAATAATATTTTTACCTTATTTTTATATAAGTACATTTTTTGCCTTAAAAACACATTTTTCTAAAAAATCTATTTTTCGTTGTGTTTTGACAGTTTAATTTTAAATGTAATTTTGAAACTTCTATGTTTTTAATTTTTTAAAATGGACTAAATATTTTTAATTATTACATAAAAATTAGGTTATAATTTCATTTTCAATTTTAGGCATAAAAAAGTTACCATGGAAAAAATATATTTACCGTAATATAGGTAAAATAATGTAGTGGGTTAAAATTAAAAGGTAAAAAATTAAAATAAATAAAAACTAAAAAATTAAATGGGTGTTTGATGTATTTATAAACCTTAACCATCCTTTACTACATTAATTATAATCCAAATATTTTGTAATTAATTTCACCCAAATGTTTTTGGCTTTAAATATAAAATAATCATTATTTTATCACTTAAAACCACCCCTCATCAAGTTTAAATACCACCCCTCACCGCCCCATTTCTCATAAAAATAATTTAAGATATTAAAATATATATAAAACCCTATCATATAAACTCTTCCCATGTTCAAGTTCTTCTGGTATCACCCAAATACCAATTCCAAGTTTCTTAATGGGTCCTTCAAGGAGGTGATATTCAAGAGGTAACTTTCTCAAACAACCTCTCTTAATTTATTTTATTTTTTTACCTTCTTTTCACATCCTTCATCCATTAAATCATAATAAATCTATTATAATTTATATACTGTAATTTTATATTTCTAAAGTAATATCTTCAATCCATCCCTTTTCTCATCTCCTCTTATTCAAAGAAATGAAACCATTGTCCAAATTATAATGGTTAACCATCCCAGTGGATAATGATTTTTTGTTTTATATTACCACCTTAAATGATGGTAATAAAAGTATTATCCTAGTTAAATAAGATTTTTATAGATATATTATAACTTATTTCACGTTATGTAACTGATATATATATATATATATATACATAATATTAAATAAAACAAAACTAGTTCATGATGGTCGGGAAAACTGCCAAAATAAACTAAATATTTATCTTTAATGTTTTATCAAATGAATTGTACTCATACTAGAAATAAATGTGATATATGAGACCATTTAAAATTATTTAATTGCACAAATACCATTTAATTTCACTTCTGTAGTTTTATTTCTATTTAATAAGAAAATCAATAATTATACAAAAATGAACCGATTATGAAAACCATGAAACAAATGCACCCAAAATAATGAAAATAATGAAATATTATTAATGAAAGGATGGTAAGTTGTTATAAAAGTATCATATAAGGTATTATAAATATTATTATAGTTTTTAATGAATTAATAACATTATTTAAAACTTTATACAGTAGGTTACAGTACGAAAAACTAAAGGGAATCATGAGGTAAGGGTTTCCCGTCCCACTTTTACTTTTGTGAGGTATATGACTTATTCAACACTTATTTATTTTGTGTGTTGTTTATACTAAACTTTGATATATCATATAATAAATCTCATTATATCCATGGTATTAATTTTTTTTTATTTTATAATTTTTACTTTTATGAGGCATATGATTCGACTAATTATAAAGTGGTAAGGGATTTCATAACTTAATTTTCATTCATTGGGTTAAACTTATACTTCATTTATTATGTCATGTTTAGATTATGTGTGATATGATTTTTTATTATCTTATGTTTTATTTGCACTTATATTTTGTGGATTTATAGCTGATACACAAAATTGATTCATTTTATTAATTCTCACTTAAATGATATGATATTTATAAGGGGATTTCTTTAAAGAATTATTTTCTAAAAATTTACCTAAAAAATCTCTTTTTCTTCCATGTCCATATTGTCTAGAATTGTTTCCAAATTCTTTTTAATATTATATTATGATTGTTTAAATTTATTTTTAATTGTGTTTTATTTTTTACAAAGTGGTTTTAAAAGATTATTTTTGTTGTTTTCTAAATGAGGTTCTTTGTGAATTTTCTGACAAAAATATGAAAGGAATGTTTTTTTAAACTTATACAACATGAGCGTATTTTCCCAACACTATAATTCATAAATGATTTGATGTTTACGTTACAATATTATAAGGTTATTTTAAAATATTTTTTTTCCTTTATAATTGTGTGACTCTTTAAAAAGAAATGATTTGAAAATGGAAATGTTATTTTTTTAAGAATTATTTCAAGTGATATCTCAAAATTATTTTATATATAATATAACTTTTTTATGTTACTTATGATTTATTAGGAATATTATTAAATTATACTATCCATATTATTTTTAAGGTTGGTTTATGTTTATAATGTCATGATATTTAAGAAACCTATTTCTTTTCCATGGGTTATGCTATGATGAAATGTTTATGAAACCCATTTATTTTCATGGGTTTTGATATGATGAATGATTTATATTATTATGGCCCGCATATGTTTGGTTTTCATTATTTTATGGGTGGTAACTATATATTCATACAATTTATTCAGTAAAGATTTATATCTCATGATATAATAATGGGAAAAAATATGATGGACTTGATCCACTATGGGAAATAGGTACGTCCTGATCCACCATGAGAAACACGTGTGTCTTGATCCACTATATTGATGGTCTTAGTAGTTAAACTTGAAATGTGAAATGGTTTTATATATTTATGATGGTGGTACACTTTTATGACATGATCTTATGGATCATGATATATTTATGATTATTTCTCACTCTTTTGGTTTATATTTTCAAAAATGATAATGGTTATTTCATGAATCATGTTTATGATATATGATAGTTTGGGTATGAACTTCATAAGTTATGATCATGATCACATAACCTTATTCTTATCTTATGCTTTAATATAATCATGGATTTATATTTCCTATGTTTATCCTTACTAAGCATCTGAGATCACCCTTTTCTTATGTTTCTTTTCCCTAGGATATGAAGAAAGTTATTAAGTATGATATGTCAAAAAGGGTTCTAGTTATGAAGGAATAAGCATAAGATAATGTATATATTTTATGAACTGATTGTTTATGTTTTTAAGTTTTAAAATACACTAAACCTATATAGTTCTGGCATATTTTTGTTATGTTTTGTAATTATTATTCATATATTTATATGTAATATCTATGTATGAAAATAGTGGGTCATTATAACATGAATTCAAGTGAACCTCCCCATATTCAAGAGGATACCGACTAACAGTGAGGGATTAGGGTGTGTCTATGGAGAGACTATTCCCTCATGAGTTAGAGTGTGCTACAATGGTAAATAATAAATGTAAAATAATGGAAGCAATAATAAACAAGTAGTAGTGGATAAGAATAATAGATCAATCAATATATAAGTAAACAGGCAGAAGTTGAATCATATATAGATACAAAAATGATGACGATGATCATGTCATGTAGCTATAAAAAATGAGGTACACAGGATACAAGGGAAATGGGAATATAACACATACTATAAAAAAATACAAAAATTCCAAAAGCTTACACTACTAGCATCATGAGTATAGGCTCAGTCCTCTTCCCCTGTACTCCATCCCAATACTCAGAATCAAACATCGGAAGCTAGATGATTCCATTTTTCTATAACTGAAATCATGAAGTCTACTCAGGTACTAAGGGTGGCCCGAGAAGTGTGTGATATATACTTAATAGGCCACCACCAATAGTGTCTTGAACAATCCAGATTGTGCATATAAAATAAGTAGTGTGATAGTAATAATATAAGCGAAGAAATAAATAAATAATACATATCAGTCCAGGTTACTTGTGGATACCCGACCCACACTACCTTCTTTAGCCTAAGTTGGATGTCTATGAACCAAGGCGAACCTATACAAGTATGATATGGTGTATGAATGGGTCATCATTAATTAAGTATTAAAATTGGACAAAGCCCAATATTGTGATTTATCTTAGTAGATATGTCCTTTAATTTAATAGGTTGGAATAACTATAATTTTATATAAGTTATCTCTAGAATTTAATAAAGTGGTATCTTGGTCCCATCAAAGGAAAACCATAAAAAGGAACCTGAGTATTGCACATGAGCACTATAAATACCCAACATCATAAGAGTCCGTCCATGGAAATCCATAAATTCATCACAAGTATCACTCTCAACATGGTGTAAATCATGACCCTTTAAGCATGTCCTCGGTATCTAATATATGGGACCAAGTATCCCTCATTGATGGTGTAACCATATCACCCAATGATCCTATCCAAAGTATCTTCCCTAGGGAATCAGTATCACTCATGGGTAAGTAAGCAATCTTCCTAGTGATCCCATCCAAGGAAATCTATCAAAAGGATCCAAGTATCACTCTTAGTGTAAAGGTAATCATTACCATTTCTAATTATGAATCACAATGAGTCCGTCCAAGGTGTCCTTAAGTTGGTACCCTTGTATCACTCTCTACTTAAGTGAAGGGAAGGTTATGGTTAGCACTAACTCATACCATAACCCGCAAGAATTATTAATAAGCTATAAAATTCATTTAATTCAAGTAATTAATACTATGGAATAATCATAGGGCCCTAACTCATGGCCAAACATATTTCATTAGATCACTTCACATCCCAATACATTTTTACAAGGTAATTAATTCACTATAATTAGTATGTAATAATTCTCATTGCCAAGGCATAAGGATATTAAGCCTTCAAAATAGGGGCACAACTAAATGGGTGTCTCATGTTGAGGTAAACTCCTCATGAAATTGATTTACAGGTAGCTTTAGTCCCATTATATAAAAGGAATAACCTTTAATTTAATTAATTTAACAATATGAAGGCGTTGATGGAAAGTTTAGTTTGTATCACATGGTGAATGATAAAAATAAAACTATATTTTGAGGTAAAGGAACTAGACCACATACCTTAGGCTTTTAGAACTCTCCTCATCTAGTTTCTACCCTTGAATTGCGCTAGAATGGGAGAAATCAGAAGAACGAATAAATTCCTTGAAAATAGGACATATGAGATCACACCAAAATAGCACAAAATAAGGGAAGATAAAAAAAATAATGGAAGGAATAGGATTATAGTGCTTATTGTTGTGGATCCAATGCACCTGAATGTGAATAAAATGAATATTGGATGGAGGAGATACCAAAAATCCAAGCTTTGTTTGAAGAGGAGAGATTATCTTGGAGAAAAGTTTTCCACTGGAGAAGAAAAGAAGGAGTTGAGGATCAAAAAAATTTCAGGGGGAAAAGGGTGATTTACCCCATCATTAAGGGTTCACACGGTTTGGTCACATGGTCAGAAAAATCGTGTGTCAATCGTGCACCTAGCACTATCCAAGGAACCCCCTCACACAGGCTAGGTGCATGGTTTGACTAACCATGCACAACCCATGTGAAATGGATCTGTCACATGTATGAGACAATTTGAATGACCATGTATCCTAGGTCACATAGTTCAATCAAACCATGCGTCCTCCTTCTATGAACTAAGCACCCTACATGGTTGAGTCACACATTTAGCACTAACTATGTGCTAACCATGCGGCTCAATCTATCTCTCCAATTTCTAGAGATCTGGGCTCTGAACGAGCCCCAGAATCTTCTAAGCTAGTCATTATCCTCTTAATCACATTATTAACATAAAATGATTGGTTTCTAATAGTATAAAAAGTTTTCATTCCTCTCCAAAAATTTGGGATGTTACAACCTCCCCTTCTTAAAAAACTCAACCACGAGTTTCCCTTATGAGTTTGTTAAATCTTATTCTGAGAAAAGTTATAACCACTGAGTATGTACATCAGCCTCCCACTCCCACATCTCATCCTATACATGGTTGTGCTGCCATAAAACCTATACCAGAGGAACTGACTAAACTCAGAGAGCCTTCTTGATCCAATCAATGATATGTATCAGATGATGTTTAAAGGATTCATCTGCTTCAGCTCAATATCCTTGGGATTAAATGAATGAGATGGGTCATAATGATAATTGTGGAGTTGCAATATGTGGAAGAAATTGTGCATGGAACGATACCTTTGAGTTCACTACAAAAGATAGGCTATCAGCCTGAATCTCTCTATGATATTGAAAGGCTCGATGTAATGAGTAAATAGATTTACCTATCTCTAAATCCATCTATGTAAAAATCTATGTGAAACTCATAAAAATACCTAATATCCCACCTCGAACTATAGAGGTCATCAATGATGATCAGTATATGACTTCTACCTAGACTGAGCTGTATCCATACATTTCTAAATCAACTATACTTGCTGTGAATTCTCCTGAATGAGACAAGGAATCAATAATTCTACCTCACATACATCTAACCAGCACAGGGGTGAACGGAATGGTCCACCTTAAAGGTCCTTATAAGGATCCATCGAAATTATTTTCTAAAAGATGTCATTATAGGAAAACTCCACTAAGGGTATGTGTTTCTCCCAAGAGACTCTAAAATCAAGAACACATGTCTAGATCATGTCTTTGAACACCTGTATCATCTGTTCAAATTACCCACTGGTATTAGGGTGATATTTTGTACTCATTAGCACCAGTGAACCTAGTGATTTCTATAACCCCTCCCAGAATTGTGATGTGAACCAGGAATCTCAGTCCAATATAATAGAATGGGGAACACTGAAAAAGCAAATATTTTAAATAATTCTACTGTTTATTTCAATTTTTTAATCCCACCAAAGTTGTATTTTAAGTTAAATTTTCACATTTTATGCTTTTAGTATCATTGTGAGCTTAATTGCTAAAATGACCTAATTTTGGATTTTAAATGTTTTAATTTATTTAGTATTTTGACCATAACTTTATCTAAACTGATTGAAAATTTTAAATTCCAAATTTTTAGGCTTAAATACATCTTGGTATTCATTTAATTATTCTGTACCTAAAGCTCAATCCCCCATTTTAAGGCCCAAAAAATAGCTCACAATTTGGGCCTAAAAAATTGTACATGGATCTAGATAATTTTTAATATGGGGGAATATATAATAAATGGACAATCCAAATAAGATTAAATTATACAAGGATATGTAGAATATATTTATAAAAAACTTTTATAAAGTTTTACACACCTTATTCTTCATATTTGAAGGATATAAATGCTTTGAAAATTGGATTTTGGGAATACAACGAGACTGTTTGGACATATCATTTTTTCATACTAAATTGGATATAACTCCTTCATATAGTGAACAATAAAGATAAAATTTTGTGGGTGAAAAATTTAGATATATATGAACAAATTTAAAGATGAAAAATCTTCCGAATTATTCCATTTAATAGTTATAACACGTGTAAATTTCTAGATTATCTTTTTGGATCAAAATTTTCACCCTCTCTCCCTATAAGAATGTGGATCTTCTTCATTTCAAGGGGTTGGAAACTTTGGGGTAATATTTTTTGTCCATTATCAGTAGTTTTTTAGTATTTTAATTACTATAATATTATTTTTCTTTTAATATATTATATCTATTATTCATATCTTCATTCTTCCATTTTTACTTTTATGCGTTTCACCCAATGTGTTCTCATCTAACTCCATGAGAATAGGAAACTAACCTTGAAATTTGTTCAAGGGGGAGAATGGTGGTTGATTGAGTTTCATTTCACTTCAATTTAAAACTCATTATTTAATTATTATAATTTATATAGTGGTTAAATTTATTATGGTTTGTGATTTATTCATTTTCTCTTCCACCTATTTATTTTTCTCATTTATCATTCATCCTTCCCTTTACTATATAAGTCTTCCATACAATGGATTATAGCTTGGATAGCGATGTTTGAAAAAGAGATATCCTATATAGATTTAGTAAGAGTATTACCTTGTATGCATATATATCAGTGTTTGGTTAATAATAATTTTAATGAGAGGGAGTAGTGTGATAGATCTTAATCATTACATTGAATTGAGTATTGAGAATATTTTAACAAACAATGATATCGATCATTATGATCTTCTGAGAAGTAATGTCTTTATTCTTTCTTTCTAACATCATTTTGTTCAAATTTAATATATATATATATATATTAATATTTTATGTATCTTTCCAACCCAACTTTTTATACTATTTAGTTTTATATTAGTTATAATTTAAATAGTGACAATAGAAATTTGTTGTTGAGTAAGCTTCCTCCTCAAGATCGACTCGGGGTGTGCACTATATTGCATGATTAGGTAAATAAACTATTTACTAAGGATCCAAAAAAATACCCATGCATCAATTTGTAATTTTTTAGGGAGTCACAATACTTTAACAATTCTCTTTTCATAAAAAAAACACAAAAAAATCATAAATTTCAAAAACTAAAAAAATAATCTTTATTTATGATGTCTTTATATTCAAATTATTTTACATATACTGACCAATATTAGGTGAAAGAAAAGATTAAAAAGGATCTTTAAGCCCGGTTGGAAATTATTAGTGATTCAATGCAAAACCTAGAGAGAAAAATAGAGTGGATAGTTGAATATGTATGCAAGAGAAACAACCTGAACCAGAACCAGAATGAGTGGTGGAAGATATTTCACTAATAATTTATTATATTAAAGAACATAAGGTGGTTGAGAAGGAGATACTAAATTAATTAATAACATCATCCCTCACTAAACAATTTCTCAATGAGTTCCTTGAAAAACACATGCAAGCTGATACACTTATGGGAGATCAATATTTTTTGGTAGAATTTTGGAATCACTTTGTTGAAGATAACTTAAACCTCAATATTCCTATCCTTGATAATGAAAAATAGGCACCTATATACCTTTATCTTATTTTATAATATGATGATAAATATGAAACTATTGAGATTGAGTTGAAAATGGTCCTACTATAAGAGATAAATTTCCAAGATGGCCTACTTGAAAAGGAAGATTTCTTTTTTGATTATTCATGTTTTAATCTTATTCAAGATGAATTGTTTTCTAACTTCTTCTTTTCTGAAATTTCTAACACAACAAAAATGGAGTAGGATTTTGATGTTATGAAAGAATATATACAAGTAGTGAATGAAATATAATATCTAGATAATCATGTGGTAATGCGACTTCCTCCTCTATAGAAACTTTTATACCATATAGAAGAGGAAACCACACAAGTAAATAGGGATAACCCCTATTTTCTTTTCCCTCCCACTACGGACTTCAAATTATATCTTTATTATTTATTAAGGGTTGTAAAATTTCTTATCTTATATGGGGTTCTCCATTCTCATTGTATACTAATGGAAACTGGGAAGAGTTACATGTGGTGGTTCATCTCAAAGAAACCACACCCACCTTCTAATTGGGTACAAAATTATGTAACTGCATGACTAGGGGTAGTAACAACCTAACACCTACTTGGGGGTCTGAACTAAGAATTATAACTTTTATTTCTCCTTTCTATTTATTTCTATTTATTTTTATTATTTTTTGTTTATTTATTTATTATAGTTTTAAATTAGTAGCAGTTAGGAGCTTAATTCAAGGCTACCACCAAAAAATAAATCAGGTTGTTTCTTTCCTTTTCTTTATTTTATTTTATACCCAATTGAAATTATGTATGAAAATAATTATTGATCTAATTTTAACTAAAAATAAGATATTAAATTTAATAATTATAGGGGAGGTATTATAACTTATTATTAGAAATTTTTTGTGTGTTTCCATTTTATTTTTCATGTCTTTTTCTGAATTTTTAATGTTTTCCTTTTTCATTTTTTGGTGTGTTTTTAGGATTCTTGAGCTGAATAAAATAATTTGGAAAATTAAAACCATCTTGGTGTTTTTTACACATTGATTTATTTTAATGTTTAAGGATTTAAATTATTTTTGAATGGATTTAGTTTCTTGATTTTAGTTCTTTTCATTTGATAATGTTTGATTGATTGTGAAACTCATGTGCACAAGTACTTTCTGAATTGAAAATCATACCCAACCCAAGTGTATTCTCAACCTTTTTGACATATTATTTACATTTCTATTTTTCTTGGGAGTCTTGAGACATGTTTTTTGATCTATAACTTTCTATTTTTCTCTTTTTCAAAGCTCTTAGAGTTCACAGAATGTGTCAAGTATGATTGAGTCACCACTTTGAAAGCCCTTTTTACATTGAACTCTAATATTAGACTACATTTTCATATAACCATTATTAATCCCATAGTATACATGAAATACCTTATTAGGAAAAAAAATTATAAACTATTTATCCCTTTATAACCTTCTATATAATTTAAATGCAAGATTATTATTGAAATTGAGTATGGGGGAGGGATAATATGAGTTTTATTTTTTTTCCTGAAGAATCTGTTTTAGATGAAATGAAAAAAAATGTTTCAATTTTATTGATAATTTGGTCAAAGAAATTTTATAGTGTAAATATAGATGTGTGAACTAAAATATCATTACAAATATGGCCTGGTTGTTTGTTGATATTTGAAGATCAAGAGTTATCTTTCTTTTCCTCAAAAACATGATTCTGAGGAGAAATCCAGATCTGAATTCAAGCTGAAACAATGCTACAAATTAGGGAAAAAGAGAATACATTTATCATTTATGATAAAATTAAAAGCGTGAAATTCCTATAGAAATAAATAGGTGTTATTAGGTTATTTAATTTCGAGCTAATTGAGGATAATTCCATTCTTGAGAAAAAAAATTGATGCATTCACCTTACTTTAGAGCTTAACTCTCCTCATTCTGTCTCAAATGTTTTTACATTTAAAATATGATAACCCTAAGCCTCATAATAACCTATTAAAAATACCTCAATATTGAAACATTTTTTACTTCATGAATTGGATATACTAGGAGGATATCAAGCCTATAGAGATCACACATGTTCTTAAGAATGAGAAAAACTCTACAAAAAATCCTTGAGGGAAGAAAGAAATATTTTTCTTAGGAGGTATGCATGATATGCACATGAGTATTAACATGATATTGAATTGATTTTTATGATCTGTAAGTATTTAGGTAATTTTTAACCATATATTAGGCATTATATTTCCTTTTATGTGAAATTTGAGTTGTGTTGTCATTTATGTTTTGGGAAGCTTGTTTTGACCTTGGTATTAGATAGTTTCCTAGGAGTGTAATGTTTAAGTGTGGGGGAATTGAGAGAGAAAATATTTTAAAATATTTTACTTTTAATTTCAATTTTTTAATCCCACAAAAGTGTTATTTTAAGGTCAATTTTCACATTTTATTCTTTTAGTATCATTTTGAGCTTAACTGCTAAAATGGCCTAATTTTGGATTTTAACTATTTTAATTTATTTCATTATTTTGACCATAACGTTTTCTAAAATAATTTAAAATTTAAAATTATTTTTTAGGCTTACATACATCTTTGGATTCATTTCATTCTTATGGAACCAAATATCAATCCCTCATTTGAAGTCCCAAAACTAACTCACAATTCAGGCCTCAAAAATTGTGCACATATCTGAATAATTTTGAAGGTTAGACCATATCTCATAAATGGACAATCAAAATGAGATTAAATTATACAAGGATATGGAGAAGATATTTATGAATAAATTTTATAAAGGTTTTAATGCCTAATTATTCATATTTCAAGGCCATAAATTATTAAGAAATCAGATTTGGGGAATACAAAGAGTCTACCTAGACAGATCATTTTTATGAAGTAAATTGGCCATAACTCTTTAATCTGGTGGCCAATAAAACTAAAAGTTTGTTGGTGTACACAGGAGAAATAAATTAAAAAATTTAAAGAAAAAAAATCTTCCCAATTTTTCCATTTAATTGGGATAACATGCATAAACTTTAGTATGGTATTTTTAGAGTGATTTTTTCACCCCCTCTCCCTATAAAAAAGATTTTCTTCTTCACTTCAAGGGGTTGGAAACTATTGGGATTTAGAATATTTATTAAGGAGAGAGATATTAATTAATGGATTGGTTTTTTATCAACATTAATAGGTAAGTTTCTCTCAATATTAAAGGATATTTAATTCTCAAAATTAATGGTTGGAAAAGGTACAGTGAATGAATTAATTGTAGATATGGACTTGGTGTCTATATAAGAGGATGAGGTGGCATATTTTTTAGAGATAAAGACGATGAAATTAACTTGTACTCATGGAGAGGTTCTTGGAAAGTGGTTCAAAATTTCATACACTGATATCATGGAGGGGGCTACCACATTGGCGGAAGCATGTGCAGTGCGTCATCATTTAATACATGAAAAGTAGCAATGTCATGATCAATGATTGGGTTCATGTATTGAATGTATTCCTGATAGTTGTGATTTGGTGGAATTTCTTGGTTGATGATCGGTGGTACATTATGATGGTGAGATCATGATAGTGAAAATCATTTGGGTGTCATAAGATGGTGTGAGCATAACACATGTTTGGATAAAGATCTATGAGGTAGTGATATTTCTTCGATAGAAGGGTGACATTTTTTCATAGATGGATCTTTCAAGTATGGTGTTGGTGAGATGGTTTTTAGAGAGAATATGGAGGTGTATTGGGGTGTGGTTTTCACATAGGTTTTTTCTACTTCGTCATTGACATTCAAGTTCAGGAATTACTTAGATTTTGTATTTTCTAATTCATAGTGGATATTTCAGAATTTTCTCATGGTTTATTAATCCTCCTCATTAGAGGGTTTTTTTAAATTAAAAATATTACATGATAGTTTATTTATTCAACTTTATATAACTTTCATGTTTCATAATATTTCTTAAAAATATTTTTTCAATAAATTTTCTTCTCGGAATTAGGATTCTCCCTAAAATTAGTATCATAGGGAAGGGTTTTTCTTGAAATTTAATGTAAGAATTATGGAAGTTTCTGAAAGCATCGATGATGAGTTCATGAAGCAGAATAAGTTTCGGAAATTAAATTAGATTGAGATAGGGGATAAACATATCCACTCAGGGATTTTGAGTAGGGGATAGTTAATTTTAAAAGGTTCTCTAGGTTATTTGGTAATCACTATTATGGGGATCCATATGCTTCTGATTCTAGTCTTGTTCCACGGGATGGTTCAGACATGGGTGTGATGAAGACTTCTATGTTTGGATTTATTTTACAGGGGGAGCTATCAGTTTTTTATCACATTTGCAAAAGGGTGTCATCATATTTTATATAGAAGATGATGGTTAGTGTGATACCAACCTGTTTTCTTTCCAATTGATTTTGTTGGATGTTTTTATTATTTGATATGCTGAAGGGGGAAATTTTTGTGATTTAGTACATTTATTAAGGAAAGAGAGATTAATTAATGGATATATTTTTTCTTAACAATAATAGGGGATTTTCTATCAACTTCAAAGGAGAGTTAATTCTCAATATTAATGGATATAAAAGGGATATTGAATTCATTAATTGGAGATATGGACTTTATGAATATATAAGAGGATGTGGTAGAATTTTTTTCGGAGATGATGGAAACGTAATTAACTTGTACTCGTGGAGAGGTTCCTAGAAATTAGTTCAATATGCAGTCTACCGAGAGCAGTAAGGGAGCTACCACATTGGTGGTAGCATGTGTGGCAGGTCTTAGAAAACCTGTTACAAATTCTATAGTGACATCATCCCATTTCCACTTAGGAATGGATAGTGGTTGTAAAAGTTTTGTAGGTCATTGGTGCTCGGTATTCACCTACTAATAGGTGGAGTATCGGGTGATAAAACTTACAATCTGTCTCTTCATACTTGGCCTCCAATACTGATGACATATGTCTTGGTACATCTTGGTAAGACTAGGGTGAACTACCCAAATAGAATCATGAGATTTTCACATCATATATTCCTGTATATATAAAGGGACATAAATACATCCATAGAAATGCTGAATCTCATCCCCATCGATAACCCAACCATGATGTGGGTCCTCACCTGAGACACTCTCCCTCAAGACTAGTCCCTTAGGATCTGAGAGTTGTCTAATCCTTACTCATTCTAGAAGAAAGGATGAAACTTCCAAAGCTGCTAGAATAGGCTTCCCATGATATTCCTGAACATCAAGGTGTGTCTCAGAAAACAGATCCATCAACTTCCACTCACCACTAGCCTCTTAGATGGCATGTGTCTGAGTCTTCCAACTTTGGGCATCATCCATAGTATTTTCCTTTATGGGTGTATAATAGATCTCAAAGTTGAATGAATGTAGGTATTCTACCCACCTACGCTACCTGAGATTCATGTCATGATGTGTGGAAATGTATTTGACACTTTTATGGTCCATGTAAATGATAAATTATTCCCCTGATAGATAATGTCTCTAAGAACATAAAGTATGAGCCATGAATACTAGCTCAAGGTTTTATGTGGGGTAATTTCACTCATAAGGCCTCAGCTAGCGGGACTCATATCCTAAAACCCAATCACCATGCATAAAAATTGCTCCAAGACCAATTCCTAAAGCATCACAGTAAACTATATAGATTATAACCAACTGTAGTAGAATCAATATTGACATTGAAGTAAACCTCCCTTTCAGATCCTGAAAGGATTTCTCACAAGATTTAGACCATACAAAATTCACTCCCTTCTTAGTCAAGCCTTTAAGTGGTGCTGCTAGGCATGAGAAGTCCTGAATAAAATTCATGTAGTATCCATCCATCCCTAAGAAACCATGTATGTAAAAGAAATTCTTGGGCTAATTCCTGGAAACTATGGTTCTTACCTTCTATGGTTCAATAGATACTCCACCCTCTAAGATAATATGACCCAAGAAGTGGGATTTATTGATCCAAAAGTGTCATTTGGTGATATTTGTGTAAATATGGTGCTCTCTCAGTGTATTCAGCATGATATCAAGATATTTGGCATGGTCGTATCACGTGTGAGAACACACCAATATTTCGTCTATAAATACTACTAAAAATGAATCTAGATATGGGTATAAAACTCGATTCATCATAGCCATGAAAATAGTTAGTGTGTTTGTGAGACTGAATGACATAACCAGATACTCATACAATCCATATATACTTTGGAACACTATATGTGGTATGTATGGTGGTCTCACATGCACCTAATGGTATCCCGACCTCAAATTTATCTCAGATAAAACTTTTTATCCTTAGATTTTGTCTAAGAGGTCATATATATGAGGTAGTGGATATCAATTCTTCACCGTAAGTTGGTTTAACCGATGATAATCTACACAAAACCTAAGGGTAATATCCGCCTTCTTGGTGAAAGGGACAGGTGAACCCCACAGTGAAGTACTGGGTCATATAAAACAATTTTCTTCCAAATAATCTAACAACTTGATTTCATGGAGCAATCTAAATACCCCATTACTGACATAACACCCTATTGTAGGTGCATAAACTCTCTTGTGTGGTCCGTTATTAAAGTCTGTAGAAATAATCAGTCATATAATGGTTTCTGGAAGTCCACCCAGACCATACACCGATGATTATCAGCCTAATAGATGACATCCCACCAATGCTTGGAATATTCACGATGCATATATGTGGAGATATTGACCCTACACTCTAGAAGCATCTTAATATGCTCAAAGATCAATAACATGACCTCTAGACAAGATTCAGCAACCTAAGGACCACTATCCCCTTAAAATTTGGGAGGATGATTCTGCTATAATTCCTTCATCAATTCTTCCATAGTATAGACAGTTCACATATTTTACTTTACAAACTACATGAATAAAAAGAAGCTATCTCAAAACAGATCATCATCGCCCAATGAACAATCAATAGGAGGTGCCTCAAGTGGCACTATAGGAGGCAATACTGATGGGTCAAGGCCTACCACATCTGAAGAATGGTTATCACCACCCTCCAGGCATATGACTCGAAGACATCATGGTAATATAGCTCTAAAATTTCAAAACACATACCTCATATAAGATTTAATAGAAGATAATAAACAATATAACTGGAAAGTAAAAATAAAAATACTTCCTATAAATGAGTCACACCCCTATTTCTATTGCTAAAGTTAGGTCTAGGTGATAGGAAATGGTCACATTGGACCATAGGTTACACTACATACTTTCCACTACTAAGGTTGGGTTGGGTTCAAGGTCTCACATCAAGCAAAAATGGTTCGGGTATATGAAGTTTCAATTACAAGGTATAGAGGAAAACACCCTTTACTTTACAATTGACATCCCCATTTATAGATAACCATTTCATTTAAAAATTTAAATTTATTTACATTAATACTTGTTTTTATGTATAAAGTTATCACATCCTAGTTAGATATGTCACCATTCCCAATTTATAAATTCCCATAATCTTTATAAATTACAATTGGTATATCAAGTAACTATGGCCTGACCTTTACATCTAGTGTTAGGATGCAATAGGTCATGTATAATGATTGGATTAAATGAACTACCATTCCCAATTTATAGAAGTACATGCTTCATAAATTACAATTGTCATTCAATAATCAAATAATATAATGTTTCAGTTCATAGAACCAGTGGTTCATGGATCAAACATGGAATAATTGGTTAATTAAGGTTTCATCATTAATCTGTAAGGGAAAACACTATTTATATTGATATAAGAACTTTAATTAATCCAATTATGTTATCCCTATAAGAAATTTTTATCACATTTCTATATATAAAAATCAAGGTACTAACAATAATCATAGGTAATACTGGTAATGCATGTAGTAATATAAACATGGCATGGCATAATGCATGACATGTGAGTCCTTAAGAACCTAATATGATGCATGAGATGAAACCTCCTTATCATACCATGCCAATGAAAAGGGAAACACATAATAATAATATTAGCAATAATAACGTCACAAAACATGTGTGTCACCCAATGGTGAAATCAATTATACTTTAACAGGAACAACCAATAACAACAATAACCCAACCTAGGTAATTTGGGATTCCCTTGTATATGGGTTAGCTACTTTCAGGCATAGGATCATTACCAAATTCAGATACATCCTAGTCTCTGGTCTAATACACAAACAGTAATACAAAAGGAAAAAAGATGCTCTGATACCACTTTTTAGCATCTTGTCCTAGAATCCCCTAAGCGATTCCCCAAGACGATTGTCCATAAGACCTCAAAAGCGCCTCCTCGTACACCATAAGCTTCTGACTAGTAACAAGGGCCTAGGGTGTGTATATGGAGAGAATATTCCCTCATGAGTTAGAGTGTAGTATAATGGTAAATAATAAATATAAAATAGTGAACGCAGTAACAAACAAGTAGTATAAAATAAGAATAATGGATCATCCAATAGAATTTGTAACATCCCAACCTGGGTGCCACACATCGGTGCCCCGATTTGGTCGGTTACATGACCTCATGCGCATCTCCCCGTATACCAAAGGTTGCCGAAAAGTATCAAGGGTATAATTTTGATCATGGGGATACTATAACCTATTTTTCAAAGTAGCACAAAAATATAAATAAATAATAATAACCAAATGATATAACCAATAATCAAACCAAACCAGCATCACATGATGACCAAATGGGAAATACAATATCCAAAAAAAACAATAGATATGTCATTCCAAATACATGTCAAGTGTCAATATGAAAAACCCAAAATAAATAAAGACACTGACAACTCTCAAGAGGGTCTTAAATCATGTATGGTTCCCTCATCCATGCTCTATCCCAACTAACCCATCTAACATATGACTCTTTCCCTTATCATGTCTTGCAAACATAAAGTCTATTCAGGTACCAATCAGGAAGCCTAAGTACAGTGTGAGTACACCTCAGTAGGACACTACCAATGGTGTCTAAAACAATATCCAGTTAATAACAGTGTATACAGTTATATAAAGAATAATTTACAATTCATAAGTAAATAGTTATCATATTTGATTATTCTTTAATTAACCACATAAACCTCTAGGTTCCAGAGGACACCCAAAATCTCAATACCTACTTTAGACCATGTTGGAGTTTGAAATGTAACACATATTCAATTAACAATTCATTATAACACATGTGATTTTATTATTTATTTCATTCCAATTCATAGCATGACCACTTGGAACCATAGTCCAATGCAAATCTCATGGGCGTAGAATGTTGTGTCTAACACCCCATGGTTATTTTGAGATTTTGTCTCTATCCCACACCTCAATGTTACATGTTAATTTGGATCCTTAGTCCTTAACCCACACTCTCTATCTCATATGAGTATTTGGAGCCTCGATCCCTATACCACATTTATTAACACCTATGGGTATTTGAATCCCCAGTCTCTATCCCATAAATTAATAATCACATATGGGTATTTGGAGCCTTAATTCATATCCCACACTTGGATATCAATCAATCACATATTTATCACATATATCACATTATTCAAGGATAATAAACATTAACCCTTTAATCAAAATTTCACATCATGGTATACCATTAAAATTTATCACAAAAAACATGGTTCTCTAATTTAATCACATGGAATAATATGAACAATTCACCATTAAACTATTTTGCAATATTTAAATAATATGACCCTTTAAACCATTAAGGTCAAGTCAACCATCACATAATACCCATTTTAAATTAATTAATAATCACATTAATTGACCAATTTCACAAATTCAATTTCCCATCAATTCCATAATCAAAACATTCCATTAATTAATTAACCAATTAATTAATCCAAATTCCACCAATTTCATAATCAAAATGACCAAAGATCAATTTTACCATATTCAACTCATTTCATAATCCCATGTAAAATCAATTAATCAATTCCATGATTCCATAAATTAATTAATCAATTAATTTATTCAATTCAAGATTCAATTAAAAAATGTGCCAATTAAAATTTTACAAACCTTAAACGCAATTGGAATTCAAGACTATGGTAATTGAATTTAGACCACCTACCTCAAAATTGATGATGAACACTCACCAATGGAAATTCCCAATTGAAGTGGAATGATCAAGAACCCAATGATGAACAAGAACTAGATCTAAAACCCAGGTCCAAGATCAAATAGAACAAAAATCATCAAAACCTAGATCCAAACCCTTTTCAATGATAAATAAAACATTCCTATTTATCTGGAAAGAGGGAAAGGAGATAGAGAAACATAATCAGGAAGAAACCACATACCCAAAGAGGTTCAAATCCATCAACAGATCTTCTATTTGATAAGAACATAGGTTAGAGAGCCTTGGAATCTATCTAGAAGCCTAAAAAATGAGATAATTCAATTTAGGGTTGATCTAGGCTGTTAATGGACATAACACTAGGGTTTGGGAAATTTTAAATGAAATTTTGGAATAATTAAACCTATGAACATAGTTTCCTAAGTAGGGGTGCACAGTTTTCCAAATTGTGTGCCTAAATCCTGCGCCTCTTCTAGGGAAGGTGCATGGTTACTACTAAAAGGGATCACAGTTTGACAAACCATATTTTAGCCATGCAATCCCTCACTATCTAGGGTTTTTTGGTTTTTTGGGATAGGGTGCATAGTTTGGGAAAACTATGCGCTAACTGTTCATTACCCAAAACCCCTACAAAAACTTCCAAATTTCACCCAAATGAACCCAAGATAAAACCCAAAAATGATTTACTCAAAAAAAGGAAAAATAGTACCTATAAACAAGCTCAAGATATATCCAAATTTTTTTTGGATCTTACAATCTTCCCACCTTATAACAGATCATCCTTGAGCTATACTCCAAAGCATCTCTAAGATTAAAAATAAAAAAAATATCGATCCACTGAGCCCACATATCTAATTCTCTCTCCCATGTTTCCTCTTGAATATGGACGTGTTGCTATAATACATGAAATATTAGCATGGTCTTTCCCCCATAACACTTTTTCACTTTGATCCAACATACATATTGGATTCTCCTCAAAGTAAACATTGGTCTCAAGCTCAAAATTATCCACATTAATCACATGATAAGGTTCGAGGTGATACCACTAAAGTTGTGACATATGAAAAACATCATGAATACCATTATACCTCTATGGAAGAGCCAATCAATATGCTGCCAGCCAATTCTTTCCACAACCTCAAATGGTCCAACAAACTTGGGTGCCAAATTTCCCTATCATCGAATCCTATGGTGACCCAACCTAGGCGACACCCTAAGGAACACATGATCACCCACTGTAAAATCTAGGGGTCATCGACGTCTATCAGCATATGACTTCTGCCTGCTCTGAGCCATATCCATATGTTTCTGAATCAACTGAACATTCTATGACATTTTTTTCATGACACTCAATCCCAACATCTTTGACTCATCTGTCTCTATCCAACATAGAGGTGATCTTCATAGCCTATCATAAATATCCTCATATGGTTCCATCTAAATAGTTTCCTGATAATTGTTATTATAGGAGAACTCCACCAAAGCTAGGTACTTCTCCCAAGATCCTCTAAAGTCTAAGACACATGCTAGAAGCATATCCTTAATCAACTATATAGTATGTTCTGATTTCCCATCTATCTTTGGGTGGAATTTCATACTCAGTAAAACCTGTGTACCAAGAACCTTCTGTAAGACCTAATAGAAGTGAAAAGTAAAGTGTGATTCATGGTCTAAAATAATACTCTGTGGAACCCTGTGTAGATGGACTATCTTTTGAATGTACAAATATCCCAATTTTTCTATTGATAAAGTCTCATGTATAGGCAAGAAATGCGCTAATTTCATCAATTGTTCCACAACCACCCAAATAGTGTCATTATTTTGATGCATCATTAGGAGACCCGCCAAAAATCCATAATAACATCATCCCATTTCCATTATAGAATGGGAAATGGTTGTAGTAAACAACCAGGACATTGATTCTCATCCTTCACCTATTAACAGGTGTAACATCATGTCACGAACCCTATTGTATCCCTTTTCATGATCAACCACCAATACTACCACCGTAGGTCATGGTAAATTTTGGTCAAACCCGCATGCACCACCCACTTAGAGGTATAAAATTCACACATCATCCCCTCTTACATGCTCATTGGCACAAAAACCTGATCCATGACATAGATGATCTCATCCTCATATATGGTCCAATCGAAAGGTGACTCCCCACCTTCAAGGATTTCCCTCAAGGAAAATTTTTTTGGGTACTCATATTTTTTGTCTCTAATCTGGCTCAAAAGTGTAGACTCTACTGAAACTAATATGAGAGTCATCTATTCCTGGATCTCCTGAACCACAACATGCATCTCAACTTGTAAAGTCATCATCTTACACTAAGAACTAGACTTCTAAATTGCATGAGTCTGATTTTTCCTACTTAAATAATCAACAACATTGTTTCCATTCTCAGGCGTGTATGCTAGCTCAAAATCAAATGATTGGATATTATAAACCCATATTTGATACCGTATATTCAAATATCATTGGTAAAAGATATACTTTAATCTCTTATGATCAGTATACATAATTAACTTTTCACCCAAGAGATAATACTACCAAAACTTCAAAGCATAAACCACTATAGCTAATTCGAGGTCATGAATAGAGTAGTTCTATTCATGTGGCCTCAAATTACATGACCCATATTCAATAACTCAATCTCTATGCATCAATAATGTTCTAATCCCTATCCTAGAAGCATAAAAAATGGTATAATTTTCACTTGGCTCAGGTAGGATCAATATTGGTGTCGTATTCAAATACTTATTCAACTCCTAGAAGGCATTCTCACATGCTTCAGACCATTAAAACTTCACTCCCTTTTTGTTCAATCCCAAAAGAGGTGATACCAAGTAATAAAAGTCCTAAATAAACCTCTGATAATAAGTCGTAAACCCCATAAAGCTATTAATAATGAAAATATTATTAGTCTTCTCCCAAGAAACCACTAGCTGAACTTTCTCTGGGTACACTGAAACACCTTCCTCTGAGATGATGTGACCTAATAAGTATACCTGATCAATCCAAAATTGAAACTTAGATATATTGGAATATATTTAATGATCTCTCAGTATACTCAGGACGATTTCAAGATGTTGGGCATGATCATCATGAGTCTTAGAGTACACCAATATTTCATCTACAAACACAACCACAAACTGATCCAAGTACTGATGGAAGATTATGTTCATCAAGGCTATAAACACTACTGGTGCATTCGTTGTCCCTAATGACATAATGAAAAACTCATATAGGCCATACCTACTTCTGAAAGTAGTGATTGGTATATCAGAAGGTCATAATCTCAAGTGATGATACCCTGATCTCAAGTAGATCTTGGAGAAAACACAAGATCTTATCAACTAGTCAAAAATATCATCAATAAATATAATAGGATACCGGTTCTTCACAGTCATCTGATTAAACTTCTGGTAATCAACACATAAGCATAGAGTCCCATAATCTTTCTTAGAAATAAAGACTTGAGAACCCCAAGATGACATACTCAGATAGATAAACCCATTATCCATCAACTCTACCAGTTTAGTATTGAGTACTTGAAGCTCTGTCGATGACATTATGTATAGTGGAATTGAAACTGGCTTATCCCCTAGTATGAGCTCAATTGTAATTTCACATATCTCTCAAGTGGAATATCTGATAAGTCTTTAGGAAACACATCCTGAAAATAATTCACTACAGGTGGAAATACATCCTGACTTACACCCCCATCATCCAGCAATAGACTAGAAACCTAGGTAGTGAGATCCCCCGGTTGTTAGTGAGCTATCCCCGCACGACCTACCTAGATATCCCATTCTCCATAGTGAATATATGTGTCACCCTCAGGATATGTAAAAGTCACTCTCATGTAGTAAATATCAATTTGGGATTAGTATGCTACTAACCAGTCCATACCCATAATTAGGTCAAACCCTGACATATCCAAAATGTAAAGATCTCAAGGAAATCGATACTCCTCAACCTTGAGAGAACACCCCTTACATAGGCATATGTCTCTCGACCGTACTCCCAAAGGTGTATTTATCATCATCACCCCACTCACAAACTCTACTGTCAGACTTAACCCATTTACAAGTTGTGAAGATATAAAAGAATGAGAGGCATCGGTATCAAATAAGGTATTATCTAGTGTAGAAGATATAATAATAATACCTCTAATTGTCGATCGTCCAGCCTCGCTATCCACTAGTGTCGACTGAACTTCATGCAATTGTTCTTCCCCTCTTACCTGTGATGCAGTCTGAGTCCCCTGAGCTATACCACTCTGCTGATATGAGTGCTATTTCCCAGAAGCACCATATCCATTGCCTCTACTGCCACGACCAGTAGAACTCCAACTATCAGACTGATACAGTGTATAAGATCCCCTTACCATACTCGAGTTCTATCTAGCCCCCCCATAATTTCTCATATTTCATGGGATCCTACAAAACATCTATAGATATCCCATCCTTAAACAATCTTAGCACTCTACTAGTAGTCGAGAACAATGTCTACAAAAGTGGACCAACCTACCGCACTGGTGGAAAAGTACTCAGGTGATATCCTGAGTAACTAACCCTTCCCTCTAGCCACTCTTCTTTCCAAAGCTCTGGTCAACATTCTCATAGTGATGCATCCTACCCTCAGAAGATGTACCTCTTGATCATCTAGAAGAAACCACTTATCCACCACTAGAATCCTCCCTCAGGTTCCCCTTAGTTATGAGAGACCGATCCACCATGTTGACAAACTATTTTAGCCAAAAGATATTAAATTGGGACTTAATCTCACATTTAAGATCATACTAGAAATTCCTTTTCATAGTTGTCTCATCTCCTTCCAACGCTAGAGTAATGTGCTTCAAGTCAATAAAGAGAGCAACATAGTCCATCACAAACATACTCCCCTGATTCAATCACATGAACACAAATACCCTCTCTTGTCTCAGTGTCTCTTCATAAAATTGATCCAAGAACTTCTCCAAAAAGACCTTCCATATCATACCCTCTTCCTGCCTGGTCCAATCTTGAACATCCCACTAGTGATTTTTTTATCCTCATACTATATGAGTATCCAACTTGACCCTCTTCACAATAGGAGTCTCTAAATGGTCAAGTATTTTCTGGAATGACTAAATCTATAATTGTGCCACCTTAGGACCACCCTCTCTGGTAAATGTCAAAGGGTGCTGCAACTGGAATCTGAGTCAAGTCATACATACTCTTCATGACCCGGTCTAGGTCTCTCTCTATAAACTTTATGAAGCAAGTAAAGTTCTCACAGAACTTCTCTCTGGCTCCTTCACCCGACACTATCGATGCCTTAGGTTCCACTACTAGAGGATCATTTCTAGCCATGTCCTCATATCATCCTATCAACAAGAATCATCATGGAGGCATATTTATACAAGTCCAAACACATGTATTTGGAAATATAATGCAAAATTAACACATTTAACAAGAGGGATCTACATAAATCCATAATAAGTCATATTATTCCTCCGCCACATGGCTAAAACTGAGGTGTTATCACTACCCTTAACCATCCTACATCTTGGTCATGGTTAACAAGGGTAAACTCATTATTATTATTCAATTTTCTCATTATACCCTAATTTATTCACATCTTGAATCATTTTACAAATTTCAATTCCATATTAGGCACAATTTTCAGTTCAATTACATAAGCGAGGAAAAACATTTCAATTTCAACAACTTACACAAAAACCTATTTTTCCCATGTGTACCTAAAATGATGCATATCACAATAGATCCTAAGTACCTAGAATGATGCATGCATACTCAACCCTCATTCCATACTAGTCTATGAGTAAAATCTTATAAAATCTCAGAAATAATAATCACATCACACAATAAGTGCATCACCGAAGGTGAAATAACATCTAACTATAATATAAAATACCAATAACAACAATCCCACCCTAGGTACTTAGGTTTTTTCCCATATATGGGTAAGATACTCCCATGAACGAGCTCATGTACAAGGCCTGACTCTTTCTAGTCTCATGTCTAACTTTAACGAATATTAATATGAAATAAAAGAAAATAAAACTCCTTTGATACCACTTTGAAACATCTCGACCTGGGTGCCACATATCGGTGCCCTGAGGTGATCAGTTACATGACCTCAGGAATGAATCCCTGTATTCCAAAGATTTACAACTATCAATGAGGGTCTAATATCGATCATAGGAAGACTGTACCCTCTTTATCAAAGTATAGAAATAGCATAAATAAATAATAATAACCAAATGATTTAACAAATAACCAAACCAAAACAATATCATATGATGAAAAAAATGGGAAATACAATATCCAAAACTAAACAGTGGATATTTCATTCTAAATACACATCAAGTGTCAATATACAAAATCCAAAATAAATAAAGACACTAAAAAATTCCAAATGGGTATTGAATCACATCTAGTTACCTCATCCATGCTCCATCCCAACTCAGTCATCTAACATAAGACTATTTCCCTTATCCTATCCTGAAAACATGAAGTTTATTCAGGTACTGACCAGAAATCTTGAGTAGGGTGTGAGTACAACTCATTAGTCCACCAACAACGACATCTAAAACAATATCCAGTCAATAAAAATGTATGCAGTTTTATAGAGAATAAAGTACAATTCATAAGTAAATAGTTATAAATTTCATCATTCTTTAATTAACAACATAAACCCTTGGGTTCTAGAGGACACCTGAACTCTTAATAAACACTTTTGCTTGTGATGAATTCTAAACCATAACACATATTCAATTCACAATTCATTATAACACATGGGATTTCATTAACCATTTCATTCCAATTCATAGTGTGACCACTTGGAACCATATTTCAATGACAATCTCATGGGCATAGAACATTGTGTCTAACACACTATGGGTATTTGGATCTTATGTCCCCATCCCATGCCTCAATCTCACATGGGTATTTGGAGCCTTAGTCCATTTCCTACACTCTCTATATCATATGGGTATTTAGAGACTCAGTACTTGTCCCATGCATATTAAAACCTATGGCTATTTGGAGCCTCAGTCCCTATACCATACATTAATAATCACATATAGGTATTTGGAGCCTCAATCCCTATACCACACTCATATATCAATCAATCACATGTTTATCACATATATCACATCATTAAAGGCTAGTCAACATTAACCCTTTTATCAACATTTCACATCATGGTATACCATTACAATTTATCATAATAAACATGGTTCTCCAATTTAATCACATAGAATAATATAAACAATTCACCATTAAACCATTTAGCAATATTTAAATCATATGAACCCTTAACCCATTAAGGTCAAGTCAACCATCACATAATACCCATTCTCAATTAATTCACAATCACATTAATTGACCAATTACATGAACTCAATTTCCCATCAATTCCATAATCACAACATTACATTAATTAACTAACTAATTAATTAATCCAAATTCCACCAATTTCATAATCACAATTACCAAAGCTCAATTTTACCATATTCGACTCATTTCATAATCCCATGGAAAATTAATTAATCAATTCCATGATTCCATAAATTAATTAATCAATTGATTTATTCAATTCAAGATTCAATTTTCAAACATGCTAATTGAAATTTAATAACCCATACATACAAATGGAATTCAATACTTTGGGAATTGAATTTAGATCACCTACCTCAAAATTGATAATGAACGCTTGCCAATGAAAATCCTCAATTGAAGCAGAACGATCAAGAACAAAATGCTGAAAAAGATCTAGATATGAAACCTAGGTCCAAGATCAAATGAAAAAATAATAATCAAAACCTAGATCCAAACCATTTCAAATGGAAGATAAAACATTCCTCTTTATCCAAAAAGAGGAGAGAGAGAGAGAGAAAACTAATTTGGAAGAAACCACATACCTGAAGAGGTGCATATCCATCAACGGATCTTCGATTTGTCTAGAACGGAGTTTAGAGGGCCTTGGAATCCATCTGGGATCTTCTAAAAATGAGAGAAATTGATTTATGGTTGAGCTAGGGTGTTTAGGGATATAATACATGGTTTGTGAAATTTTAAATGAATTTTTTGGGATAATTAAACCTACACGCATAGTTTCCTAGGCAGGGGTGCATGGTTTTCTAAACTGTGTTCCTGAACTATGTGCCTCTTCTATGGGGGTGCATGGTTACTAATAAAAGGGAACACGTTTGACAAACCATGTGCTAGTCATGAAATCCCTCTCTGTCTAGGGTTGCATGGTTTTTTGGGGTAGGGTGCATGGTTTGGAAAAATCATGCGCCAAACGTGCACTACCCAAAACCCTCCAAAAACTTCCAAATTTCACCCAAATGATCCCAAGATAAAACCCAGACAAGATATACTCAAAACAAGGAAAAATAGTACTTGTAAACGAGCTTAGTATATCTCTAAAATATGTCAGGATATTATATAAGTAAACAGGTGGAAGCTAAATAATAAATAGATTCAAAAATGACGATGATGATGATCATGTCATGTAGCTATACAAAAATGAGGTACATGGGATATATAAGAAATAAAAATATACCAAATGCTATGGAAAAATACAAAAAGTCCAAAAGCTACAACTACTAGCATCACAACCATAGGCTCAGTCCTATTCCCCTATAATCCATCCCAATACTCATAATCAAACATTAGAAGTGATAGGTTTCCCTTTGTCTATTCTTGCAATCATGAACTCTTCTTGGGTACCAATGGTATCCTGAGCATTATGTGAGATATAATCAATAGGCCACCACAAATAGTGTCTACAACAATCTAGTCTATGTATATAAAATGAGTAGTGTGTTATTAATAATATAAGTGATGCAATAAATAAATAATACATATCTATATGGGTTCCTCATGGATACCCGACCAACACTACCAGCTTCGGCTTAAGTCATATATATCTAAACCAAGGTGAACCTGTACAAGTATGATATGGTGTATAAATGGGTCATTATAAATTAATTCTCAATATTGGACCGATCCCAATCTTGTGATTTTTCATGGTGGATGTGTCCTTTAATTTAATAGGTTGTCATAACTATAATTGTATATAAGTCATCTCTAGAATTTAATAAAGTGACATCCTAGTCCTGTCCAAGGAGAACCGTTCAAAAGAACCCAAGTATCGCACTAGGATCACTACAAATACCCAACACCATAAGAGTTCGTACAAGGTGGTCCATAAAGTTATCCCAAGTATCACTCTCAATGTGGTGTAAAGCATGACCCTCTAAGCCCATCCTAGGTATCTCACATAGGGGACCAAGTATCGCTCATGGATGTTATAACCATATCTCCCACTGGGCCCATCCAAGGTATCTCTCCTAGGGAACCGATATTGCTCATGGGTAAGTAATAAATATGCCCAACAAGCCCATCTAAGGAAATATAAGGATCCAATTATCACTCTCAGTGTAAAGGTAATCATTCCCATTTCTAATTATGAAGCATGATGAGCTCGTCCAAGGCGTCCTTAAGTTAGGAACCTTGTATCGCTCTCAGCTTAAGTGAAGGGAAGGTTATGGTTATAACTAACTCAAACCATAACCCCCAAAAATTATTAACAAGTAGGTAAATTCATTTAATTCAAGCAATTAAAACTATGGCATAAGAATAGGGGCTTAACTCATGGCCGAACATCTTTCATTAGATCGCTTCAAATTCCTATACATTTGTTACAAGGAAGTTCATTCACCTTAAGTAATATATTATAATTCTCATTTCCAAAAAATAAGTTTCTTAATCATTCAAAATAGGGTCACACCCAAAGGGGTGTCTCATGTCTAGGTAAACACCTCACAACGTTGATTCATGGGTAGCTAGAGTCCCATTAACAAAATAATAACCTTTAATTTATTTAATTTAACAATACAGAGGTGTCTTTAGAAAGTCCGACATGTGGAACATGAAACATGATAAAAATATAACTATAATTTGAGGGAAAATAACTTGACCACCTACCTTAGACTCATATCACTCTCCTAATCCAGTTTCATCCCTTGAATTGAGCTATAACGGGAGAAATCAGAAGAACGGAAAATGACCTAAAAATATGGAATATGATCTCACACAAAAATAGAATAGGATAAGGGAAGATAAATGAAAAAAACAAGAAATATAATTAGAGATATTATTGTTGTATATCCAATGCACCCGATAGTGAAGAAAATGGAGATCGGATGGAGGAGACACCAAAAAGCCTATCTTAGCTTGAAGTGGAGAGATCATGTGGGAGAGGAGTTGTATGATGGAGAAGAAAATAAGGAGTTGAGGGTTAAAAACATTTCATGGGAAAAAGGGTATGTTAACCCTTCATTAAGGGGTTTTATGTTTTGGATACATGGTTGGCCAAACTATGCGTCAATCGTACGCCCAACACTATCCAAGGAACCCTCTCGCATGGGCTAGGTGAAAAGTTTGACTAGTCATGCACAACCCTTGTAAAATAGATCATCACGTGTCTAAGACAAATTGAATGTACATGCAACCTGGGTCACATGGTTTAATAAAATTGTGTGGCCTCATGTTGTGCACTGAGCACCCTATACGGTTGAGTCGCACGATTGGAACTAATCGTGCACTAACTGTACGACTCAATCTATCTCTCCAATTTCTTGATCTCTGGGCTCCGAATGAGCCCTGGAATCTCCTAAACCACTTCTTAGCCTCTTAATCACATTACTAATATAAAAGATGAGGTTTTTAAAATCATAAAAATTTATTTTACCTCTCCAAAAATTTAGGACATTGTAGTTTGTTTAATTGTGTGCCAACTGTGCAATCCCCCTCTGTCCCATAATGCATAGTTTCTGGGGGTGGGCACGTGGTTTGGGAAAACTGTGCACCAACTATGTACTACCCAAAAACCCTCCAAAATCTTCCAAAACTCACTCAAACACACCCAAGACAAACCTCAACCAAAAGAATACAAAATCAAGTGTAAAAGGTACCTGAAACAAGTACAATACATATCCAAGAAGGTTGGAATCTTACACTTACTCACATTAAGACCTTGAGAAAACCCCATCAAAAAATTATTTAGAAAACTCCATTTCTATTTTGAAATTACATTTCAAAACCCTTTCTTAAATCAAAACTTTCCCTTTGGAATTCTCATTTAAATCCATTCTCTTTAAAATATCATTTTAAAATAAAACCTTCTTTCTCTTTAAAATTTAATTTACATCACCAAGAAAATCATAAAGAGGGTCATAAACACTTGTTTGACCAAAGCATTACTATTGGACCATTTATAAAGCTATGTGATCCATGAACAAGTAGAAAAAATATTTATAACGTCAATGTTTTAATTTTGGTTATTTAATAACTGACATTAGAAATATTTTTTATGCTGATTATTTAATAACCAATATAAAATTTATTAAATGGGTAATTTTAATGTTGTTTATTTTAAAAACATATATTAAAAATATTATGGAATATTTTTAACATTGGTAATTTAAATAAACAGTGTTAAAAAGGGTATATTTAATGTTGTTTATTTTAATAACATACATTAAAAATATTTTTGAAATATTTTTACATCATTTATTAAAATAACTCTCTAGCTTATGATAATCCTGAAAGATAGATAAATGGTGTTTCAATTCATTTCATACACTCTGTCATGATTTGTGATCATAAAAAATGAGATGTTTGTTGGATTAATTTACCAAATCCTTATTTCAATTCTCACAAATCATGTTTCTTAGTTATTAATATATTTTAGGTTTTAGGATAGTAAAAAAATATTTTACTATCATAAAATATAAAACATATTAATAACTAAGAAATATGATTTTTGAGTATTCAAATAAGGAGCTATTGGATTAAGCTAATAATCTCCCCATTTTTTGTGATAAAATATCATGACAAAGTATATGAAATGAATTGAAACAGTATTTCTATCCCTTTTCTATTATCAAAAAGTATGCTAAAGGTATGTGGAGATGGAAAAAGAAACATTAAAAATATATTAAACAAAGTAGTGAATAAATACGAAGAATAAATTGAGAAAGGGAAATGCATTAAGGAAATAAAGTATTTCATTGATAACTTTAAAATGATTACAAAAAGAGGCCATATCAGATACTCCAATCATAATCATAATCTGACATAGTATCTTTGATGTCAGAAGAGAGAATATGATCTTTTCCTTAGGATGTGGAGGTTGAGGCAGGAGTTGTAGGTTGTGGTGAAGAGACGGAATAGGGTTCTTGAATAACCAAAAATATAGAAAGATATCAAAGATGTTGAAAAACTTGTCTATGAGACAATCCAAAAGGGTTGGTAGTGAAAGTAGTACAAGTAGTGGCTAAAGAAATAGGTAAGGCAGGAGATGTAAAAAATGGTAGTATTGGTAGTATAAAGGTATGAATTGAGTAGTCTAGTGAATTCCTTCACAGCTCGGGAACCATGATCCATGGCATGAAAATAGACCTCATTCTCCAAAAAGGCTTCCAGAGTTTGAGTAATAACTTTTATATTTTCCACATGAGTTTTGAAGGCTTAAGTTAGATAGAGAATCCTAAGATCACTAGCTAAGGATCTAAACATGGAATTCAGATCAGACTTATTAAATATCCTATTAAGATAAAAATCAATAGCCCTTCTAATTGTGTCTATGTCTCGATCATCTTTATTTACATCCCTTCCAACTTGTTCTAAAGTCTTTGTAGCATGTGTTTTAAATAATTCAAACATTATTTACTTAGTCTTATAAAAATAACCCAAGATCACTTTAAACTTATCTCTCATAATTTGTTTGATTTGATCTTCATTAATATCACCTTGAATAGGATCTGGAGGTGAAACAGAGGAATATGCAGGAGGAACAGCTGATATAAAAGACTAAAAAATATATTAAAAAATGTATGGTCTAACTTCAGCATTATGTCATGAAGATCTATTTTCAACTCTTCAAATTGATCTCTAAGGTCCTAAATCTTATTTTTCATAAGATACATCTTGAGATTAATCTTTGGTTAAAAATGAGAGATAATAAGAGTGACCATCCTTATGATTACCTCTTCTCTAATGGGTTCCATTGTATTCCCAAATCCAATAAACAACTCTTTCAAAACACCCATCAAATCATATTTTAAGACATTAAAATATTTATTAGTCATAAAGGATATATAAGGAAAATAATAAAGTATAGGTGTAGATGGGTTAGAATCAAACTACCTGCCGTCCATTTCAAATTCAATCACCACGTTCTTTGGTCTCAAAGATTCAAATTTTAGTCTGGCACCACTTTCTTCCTCATCAACATCAAAATGTTCTATATAGGTAGATCCAATAGTAGCTGTAATATTAGTGTCAAATGGTTCCTCAATATATTTAGTAGAAGTTTTTCCATAAATTTCTCCAAGAACTTAGTCAGTTGGTGTCATGGAAGTAGATACTTAAACTATTTATTCAAAATCAATCTCAGTTATTAAAGACCCTTAATGTAATATCTAATTAGATTAGAGATCAGGTCCACTATACTTATGTAGACAACCCCCATGATCATCAGCATCGTTAGATTCATACCCCTAAGGAGTTGCTTCTCCTTCACTTGGTCTAGGATTATTTCAAATGATAGGGCTCAAAGTAAATGATTTTCTAGAAATTTCTTCACTTCTTTTAGTTTCACTAGATTCACTTTCCTCCCATTATATTTCTTCAACATAATTACTCACAGATACCTCAATATCATCAAGTTATCAATATTTTAATTCTTATTCTTGATAGGGTAGAGGCATGAGATAATTATGAGATCTAAAAGATACAATAGTATATAGATCCTTGACATCCTCAAGTGATGCCCCAGTTTCAACACCAAAATCAGCCACTTCTGTTTATTATTCTTTAATCTCTAAGGAAACTTCATTTTCATCAGAATAATACTCAACTAAATCATCAAGTTTAGACTAGGATACAATTTTTCTCTTGATCTAATAGAATCCTTAATGGTATTGAACTTATCATAAAGCTTCTCATTAATGTCCAGCCACTCCTTTTTCTATGGGTTCCAATTAACCTTCATATGATTACACATTTTCTAATTTAGGAAAAAACTAATATAGGAAATAAATTTTTCTTCCCCCTAAGAAACTAATCATTTGAAATCCAATAGGGCTAAGATATATTTTGGGTAAGGCAAAGAATTAAATCTGGAAGAGGGAATGCATAGTTCAGTCATATGTATCATGATATATCTTGATAAACATATTTGAAATTCATTCTTCATCAAATACAGAAAAAAATATTGATGCCTCAAAATGATAAATCCCCCTTTCTTGAGACTAATCAGATATTGGATAAACTTCACCAATAATATGTACTCCTAATTAAATTCAATAGAAATTTTTCTTCTGAATGTCTTTTTCCCAATTAATTTCTCAAGGGAATTCAAAAACTCAAAATGAGAATGATTAACAAGATATTAATTTTGATAATCCTCATATTCTTCTATATAAGGAACATTCAATTTTTTCCCATAGATTCTAATGTAATAATATATTTTCTCAATTTAAAATCATTTGAATTATATCCCTTGAATCACTAGAAACAAAATCCATATTCGTATAAAAATATTTTACCAAATGAGGATAGAATGTATTGCCATTATCCTTAAACCAATCACTCCACCTTTTCTTTTGAATTGACTTCCAAACCAAGAAATTACTTGATTTTAGCCATTCTGCATTCAGTTCTTTTTCTACAAAAATTGGCCAGTCTGATAGATGGGGGTTGCGTGGATTGACTGTACCACTCAAGCTAGATTGATCCTTTGTAGTTATATTTGAAGGTGGTCAACCAACAAGATATGTGACCTTGTGAGATCTTTTCATTTTAACCATCCTTATATAGAAATTAAAAACTCTGGAGGTTTGGGTTCTATTTTGAGAGAGAAAGGGTCTTATAAAAGATATATTCAAGAAATAAAATGTCTATGGTTTTTTAAAATAGAAAGGGTTAAGATATTTGAGATGATTCAAATTCTGATTTGAATTTTATTCAATCATTTAGGGCATGAAATAATAATAAACTGAAAAATAAATACCAGCAGAATATTTAATTAAAATTTCAAACTTAGATGGTCACGATAGGTTAACTGATCATAAAAACATTCTTGAGGTAACTTAAATAAGTTATGGTTATTATACTTGTTGTATGAAATTACTTATAGTAACTTAGAGGGCTCATAGTAGTTTACTGGACATATGACATATTTTCATTGATACTTGTTATCAGAGTAAATAAAACATCAAATAAAACTTAAATTAAGAGAAGGCTTAATAAATGCATTTTTAAGCACTATAATATAATTAGTAAATAGTTAATTTTTAGGAATAAGAATCAAATAAATTCAATAGTTGTAAATTGAATAAAGTATTTAGGAATAATTAATCATTCCTAACTCATGTTTGATATAACTTAATCTCTCTATATTTAGAGGCTTTGTAAAAATATCAACAAGTTTTTGTTCTCTTCCAATTAACTCAAGAGTAATATCTCCTTTTTGAAAATGATATCTTAAAAAGTTATTTCTTATATCAATATGTTTTTTCTTGGAATGATACATAAATTTTTTATAAATATTAATAGCACTTGTATTGTCAATATTTATAGGGACATGTTTAAATTGATAACCATAGTCTAGTAAAGTGTGTTTTATCCACAGAATTTATGTACAAAATTTGTTTGTAGCTATGAACTCAGCTTTAGCATTAGATAATGAAACAAAATTATTCTTCTTAATTCACTGTGAAAAAAAAAAGACTTTTCCAAAAGATGACAAGTTCTAGAGATTCTTTTTCTATCTAACTTACGACCACCAAAATCAGTATTATAATAACTAACTAATTAAAATTTATTTATTTTAGAGTATAACTATACAATTTTTATTTTTATTTTTGAGGTATTTGAAAATTCTTTTGATAGAATTCAAATGAGATTATTTGGGGTTTTATTAAAAATGGGAATACATACATACACTAAACATAACATTGGGTTGAATATTAGTTAAGCATAGTAAACTTATAATCATAATTCTATAAGTACGTTGGTCAACTAACTTTCCAATCTCATCTAGATTTATCTTACATTTTGTACTCATAATATTATCACTACCTTTGGTGTTATCCATACCAAAATGTTTACTTTGATTTAAAACAATTCCATACCAGGAATGAATTTTAACTCACCCATTAAACTCATTTAAAATTCATTTTTCATTGTTTTATAAAATTCAATACACAAAGAGTGTTTGGATGATCTGAGAATAATATCATCAACATATATTTTAACTACTAAAACATCCTTTGAAATTTTTTTATAAATAGATTAGGTTTGGAAACACATTTTTAAAAATCATTTGAAATAAGAAAACTATTGATCCTATCATACCAATCTCTAGGAAACTATTTTAAACCATAAAAATATTTATAAATATTAAAAACATGATTTGGAAAAATGAGGATTTTGAAATCCATGAGGTTTATCAACAAAAACATCCTCAATAATATAACCATTTAGAAATTCACTCTTGACATCCATTTGAAATAGTTTGAAATTAAGTTTTGTTTCATATGAAAGTGGTATTATAATGGTTTAAAGTATAGTTACTAGTACAAAGGTTTATTCACATTCAATACCTTCTTCTTGACAATATCCATGTGAAACCAATCTATCTTTGTTTCTAATAGTTGTTTCAGATTCATCAACCTTTTTTCTATATACCCACTTGATTCCAATGGTAAGGTAGTCTTTAGGTATTTCTATTAATGTCCATAATTTATTTCATTCAAATTAATTCAATTATTCTTACATATGTATTACACAATTCTCATCATTAATTGCTTCATTGATATTCTTAGGTTCATGTTGTGACAAAAAAGATTGATGTTCAATATAGTTTCTAAGTGAGGCTCAGGTTTGAGTATCTTTATTCAGGTCTCCTACACCAACATCTAGGGGATGGTGTTTGAGGGTTCTAATGGTTTGAGGGAATGAATTAATTAGTTCTTCCAAGTATTCTTCTAGGATAGGAAGGACTTGATGGTCTCTTCTAAGAAATTTATTTGGTAAATTATCAAAAAGATCATAATCTTTAGAGGAATTATTGATATTAAAATTTGATATATCATCCTCAAGATTTTCTATAGTGGATTGTAATTCATGTGGATCTATATCATCAAAAGTTACATGAAAAATTTCTTATATAACTTTATATTTCTTATTAATGACTCTGTAAGCTTTATTAGTGGTTGAATAATAAATAAAAAATCCTCCATGGATTTTTGGTGCGATTTTTTTTAGATTCTCTTTTTTATTTAGAATGTGGACTTTGTATCCAAAAACTCTAAAGTAATTTAGTTTTGGTTTTATACCATTCCATAATTCATATGGAGTATTTTTCAAGATAGCTCTAATAAGAACTCTATTAATTATATAACTATCTATATTAATAGCTTCATCCAAAAAATATATAGGTAAGTTATATTCACTGAGCATAGTTTGGGTAATTTATTGAAGAGTCTTATTTCTCCTTTAAACAGCCCCATTTTGTTGAGTTGTTCGATGTGAAGAGAAATTGTGAGTATATCCATGTTGTGATCAAAGAGATTCAAACTCTTGATTCTCAAACTCTTACTCATGATCACTTATCAAGGTTTTGATGGTGAGTCCACTAAGGTTCTATAATGATTTTATATATTTTTTGAAAATAATAAGGATATTCACTCTCCTAAATAATAGAAAATTTCCATGTATATCTTGAATAATAATTAATAATAACATAGACATAGTGTTTTATTATTAGACTAGAACCTCTAAATGGTCCAAATAAATTCATATGAACTAATTCTAATGGTTGAGAGGTAGATAACTATTTCTTTGGTTTGAAATATATTTTTTGTTACTTTCCCTTTTGACAAGGATTACACACATTGTATTTAGGGAATTATTTCTTGGGTATATCCTTAACTAGATCCTTTTTATTTAGCTTTTTTAGTGAGTATATATTGTAGTGGAATGATCTCATATGTAATAGCCACTATTATCAATGAAAATCACTTAAACAAGAAACATTTTAAGAGAATAATGAATCTAAATCAACAACATAAACATTATAATTTATTAAATCAATAAATACTAAATCATGCTTGGAATCATAAATCTTGCAAGCATTGTTTTCAAATTTAACATTAAAAACATTATCACAAAACTAAGAAATAGTAAGCAGTTTATATTTTAAAACATCAATAAATAATAATTTATAAATAAGGATATATTTATAGTTACCAATTTATCCAAGTCTAATAATATTTCCTTATGCATTGTTACCAAAAGTGACATATCCACTATCCACTTTTACAAGATTCTTGAAGCATGAATAGTATTTATCCATATTTCTAGAACATCCATTGTCTAGATACCATGTATTTTTGCTAAATATTTTCAAATATTTTTCCTAGGAATAATAAAACAAGAAATGACTTTGTTACCAAGATTTTCTTGGGTCCAAAGAAGTTAGAAAATAAATCCTTTAAAATCCACATTTTGTTTCACTGGATTTATTTCACTACAAATAATAGATTTAGACAAAAAAGCCCTTTTAGGACCAAAATTTTTAGAATTATTTCCAAAACTATTTTTTTAACTAGAAACTAAAGTCTTGTTTTTTAAACTAGGAATAAAATAATTTTTACATGGATTCCCTTATTGTTTAGATCTATACCCAGATCTAGATTTATATTTTGGATTTTTTTTACCTAGTATAATATTCAATGCTTTTATATTATCAACAAATTGTTTCAAATACTTTTTAGTTTGTTCATTTATAAGTTTTATATTAGTATTTTCCTTTAACAAATTTTCACTCTCTTCCTTTTCTATACTAAGTTCAAATTTATACACAGCACATTAAACATGGACCTTTTAAAAATAATTATATTTATATTTTAACTCATTTATGGTATCTTCCAGTATAGCATGATATTATTCTAATTATTTATTTTCCATTTCAGATTCATCGGATATATGAGAAAAAGAAATAAATGGTACCTCTAAATCAGTAGCCATAAACCATAAATTTTATTGTTCACTTGCATCTTGTCGTCTAGAATCTGAGTCACTAGAGTTATCTTCAGATGCACTTTAAGTGGCCTTTATTGAATTATTTTCTCCTTTATCTTTGTCTTCATACTTTTTATTATAGGTTCTGGGCACATCAGAAGCGTGCGATGGGTTGTGCCCAAATTTTCTTTTTTTCATGATCAATGATAAATCTGAGATTTACAAAATGATAAATGTAGTGATATACAAAATTGAATCAAAGAAAATAGAAAAATGATAGAATTATGGAACCAGATAGAGGATCATCACATATTATTTATAATTAATTTAATTAATTAAATAATTATTGTGTTGTAATTATTTCTTCACTAATGGATCAAAAAATAAATTTGTGTTGTTATGTTGTTGTATTTTAGTAATCAAGATTAGATTCCCTCTATCGATGATCCACATGAGTTCCAAAAATCTTCAAACATTATAGGAATTTTCAGGTGCTAGCATGGTAGATCTTATCACTTGTGTGCTCTACCTTTGATCTCCTAGAGAACCACTTCTAAAGCATTCTCATTGATCTCTCTTGACTTGAGAGTGAGAGGTGGAGGAATTTCACTTTTCATTCTTGGGAGAATTCTTGGAGAATGGAGCTCTCTAGGGCTTGAGATGATTATCCAAATCTATTGTTCACAACCAAATAAATGAATTGGATCTCTTAGAAAATAATATAATTGGGTTTATATACCACTAAGGTTAAAATAAAATGATTGCACAAGTGCACTTTATTATTTATTTAATCCATGTGGAACCCCTTGTCAAATAATAATATTATTATTATTTATCGACATGTGCTTAACTTGAAAATTAAATTAAATATTCTTTAATCAAATAATATTCAATATTTATTATTTCTCACCAAACCATTAAAATCGGTCCACCATTCCTCCACAATACTTATCGAGCCTTGAATAATGACTATTTATTTATTAAATAAATATCATTGCATTATTCTCCAATAAATAAATAATATTATATTCACTAAATGGAAAATAAATATTTATTAAATATTATTCTTACATTATATTCTCTCGAATAACTATTGACGAGATATATGTGATTAATAAAACATGAATAATTATTAAACTGCGTGTGGTAATAATAGTTATTCAAATTTTTAAATAATAAATAATATTATTATTATTTAACTAATATTCTGGATACACTTAGTGTGTGACCATCTAGGTTTCTCAGTGTCATTAGGTGAAGCAACCTAAAGTCCAATGTTAACATATAGAAACACTCGAAGGCACCCATAAAGAAAGAAGTTAATGTTGTAATGACATAATACCTCATACGGATTCCTACTATGTAATATAATATCTTTATTATGATATGTCTAAAAAATAGGTTGCATACCGGTGCCATCAACCTATGTGATCAATGTCTCTTTCTTTGACTTCCTGGAAATTGAAATTTTCTATAGAAAACCATGGAAATGGATTTATTTTGGCTATATCATTTTCATCAAAGGGTCTGAGATATCAACTTTCGTTAAATAACATAAGGGGAAAATCCTTTCTCATGTTATTCATTAATGCAGTATTACTCATGATAAACCCAATGTATCCTACCTCACCACAAACATCTGTCATCATAGTTTTAATCAATACATAAAAGTATGCAACTCATAATACTCATTAATAATAATATTAAAGTCTAAGGATCAATACACACATCCACATATAGGAACATCCAATGACACATATAAATATGGATTTTCTACTGGCATGTCTCGTTATCATAATATCCTACACTGGATATTACCAAGGGTGTACACCATGAGAAGGTTCCTCAAAGTCCTATGAGTCTCCACCCATGATAGCCTGTATCATTTTTTTTCCCAAAAATGATATCATCCGACTATAGAACATGTATTTAAGAATAGTGTCATAGCACTTTTGGGTTCTCATCATAGCGAGGAACTACTATGACCTTTTAGTGCAACAAATACTCTTAGGACATTATCACATACTATGTTATGTATAATAACATCATTATGTGATAAAATTTTTATTAAAATTCAAAACTATGAATACATGTTATCAGAAAGTACACCTAAGTTGGTTATAGGGAACCAAATCCAAAAAAATACCACTTTCACTAGAGTCAACTGCTAACAACCTTCAGTATGATATATCTCATGAGATACTCATGATTTTTCTAAGATATGCCTTTAGTCAAGGGGCCCACCATTTTCTCTTCCATGGGTACTCTTCTTACTATAGGTTCACCCCTCTGATAAAAACCCCTCAAGAGGCGATACTTCTGGAGTATATGATTTGTCTTTTGGTGTGACCTTGTCTCTTTTTCAAGAGCCACTGTTGTAGTATTATTATAATACAATGTGATGGGGTCTTTACTACTAGGTGCCAAATCAATATCTAGGAAAACTTTTCATATCCAAACAGATTCCTTGGTTGTATAAGAATCCGCTATATACCCAGACTCCACTATAGAATCCACAACAACTGGCTACTTTAAAATCTTCCAACTCATAGCTCCTCCATTGAGATAGAAAAAAAATCTTGACTACAACTTCATATCATTATGATCTATCTGAAAACTATAATCATTATAACCCTTGATGACCATCTCTTCATCTCCTCCATACACCAGGAACATATCCTTAGTTCTTCTCAGATACTTAAGGATATCCTTAAAAGAAAACCAATTTTGTTCTCTTGGATCTACTTTATATATTCCTACCATTCTCAATGAATAGAAAACATAAATTCTACTTCATAACATGGAAAACATTATTGAACCTATCATATAATCCTATGGGATCTTACTCATTATCTTTTTCTCTTGTTGTGTCTAAGGACATATTTTCTTAGAAAGATGCAAACTATGTGACACTGGAACCAATCCCATATTGGATTGTTCCATACTAAACCTCTTTAGTATCTGGTCAATATATATACTTTTATATAGTCCAATAAGCCTCTTGGGTATGTCAAGAATGATCTTGATCCCAAAAATATAAGCTTCTTCACCTAAGTCCTTCATGGAGAAACATTTGTTTAACCAGTCCTTAACTGACTGTAAGATTGGTATGTTATTTCAAATAAGTAATATGTCATCAACATATACTACCAGGATAATGATCGCATTACCACTAAACCTCTTGTAAACACATGACTCGCATTCATTCTGAATGAAACCAAATTCTTTTAAGGATTCATCAAATCGAATTTTTCATGGCCTGGATACTTTATTCAATCCATAAATGGATCTTTGTAACTTGCAAATCTTTTTGGAATCACCTGGAGTCACAAACCCTTATAGTTGTGTCATATAGACATCTTCTTGAAGGTTCCTATTAAGGAATTTAGTTTTTACATCCATCTTCCAAATCTCATAGTTATGGTAATATTTTATAACAAGTATAATTCTGATGGATTTAAACATGGAAACTGGTGACAAGGTTTCATCATAGTCAATTCCTTGACATTTTTTAAACCCTTTAGCCACTAGCCTTTCTTTATAGGTATTTACTTTACCTTCCATGTATATTTTTCTATTGAATACCAATTTTCACCCAAAAGGCTTTACATCAATTGGCTCATTGACCAGAACCCAAACTTGGTTCTCATACATGGAATCCATTTCAAAATTCATGGATTATTTACATCTTTCATCTTATGAGATATCTACTGCCTCTTTATAGGAGACAGGTTCATCATTGTCAACCAATAATGAGTCACCATCTTTGGTGACTAGAAAACCATATCTCACTAGTTATCTTACCTCTATTTCACTCTTATGCAGTACTTATGTTTCACAAACTACTTATTCCATGGGGACTTATGGAATTTGTTCCTATACCAACTCTTATTTCTCTTGAGCATCAACTTCATCAAAGTCAATCTTGCTCCCACTATCCTTTTTGAGGATGTTCTCCCTCTCAAGAAATAAAACTTGCCTGGAAACAATCACTTTCTTGTTTGAGGGGTTTTATAGGATACTTTATAAAGATACACTTTATGCCTCGGGGTGCTAGTTTGTTTCCTAAAAATATTTTAACAAACACCTGCCAACCTCATACACATGTATGCGAAAAAATGGGTTTCATTCCACTCCATAAATCAAAGGGAATTACATTTTCCACTTTAGTTGGTACTCAGTTTAATGTGTATGTCACAGTTTGTAATGTATATCCCCAAAAGGATAATGTAAGATCTGCATGACTCATCATCGACCTTACCATATCTAACAAGGTATGGTTCCTTTCACTAACACCATTCCACTGTGGCGTGTTAGGTGGAGTGAATTGAGATATAATCACAAACTCCCATATAAATTTAATAAACTCTTGGTTAATATATTCACCACCCAGATCTAATCGAAGATTCTTTAACTTATTTCCAAGCTGATTCTTTACTTCATTCTCGAATTCTTTGAATTTCTCAAAGGACTCAAACATATACCTCATCAAGTAGATATGAACATATCTAGTCAAGTCATCAGTAAAATTTATGAAGTAATAAAATTGATGTTATTTATATTTTAATAACTTTTAATATACTCCATTTACTTATTTTATATGAAATGTGCATAATTTGTGTGAAATATTAATGTTTGAATATTAAATGTAATTTTTGAGCATTATTTGAATTAATCCAATCGATGTCAGTTTACTATTTTAAATATACCTCTAACCATACTTATCCAAATTATATGATTCTTGTTTTTAAGGGTTCCTTACACAAATTCCAACATTTCATTATAAGGAACCTTTGGCCAAATCGTCCATTTTGAGGGTCATATAGTCCACACAAAAAGACCCAAAGAAACTATAAAGAAATTAAACCAGCCATGATGATTGGGTTACTGGTCTAAATCCCAAAGCCCAAATTTTATGAAAATCTTCCATATGTTCTTTATTATCCAATATAATCATGTATAAAGAATTTAGGGTCCAAATACACGAACAAGGGTCCCAAATTATGCTTTAAAGTTCATCCCACCATTCTGGATGAAAATTAAAATCCGTACACTATTCATGACATATATCATGATCTAGTCATAGAATAAGTCTAAGATTTTTCAGTGTGAAAGAGGAGATATATTATTCCTACTTTTTTGAAGAAATCATTCGTATTTGAAGGCATATTTATATTCAAAAATCCATTCATAGTTTAGTCATCAAGAAATCATTGATAGAAATGGACCGTTTAACATTGTTTATAAAATCCGATATAACTTTGGATACATAAGTCCAAATGACCCCAAATTTTTAGATTAGTCGGAAAACATTAATATATACAACTTTTAAGAAGATTATATCTCGATATTCGTATTTCTGAATGTCCAAATCTTCGATCCAAGTGGAGGGGTAGTTTTGGAATGCAAACCGTTTACCACCTTGGGATATAAATATATCCCCTCCTCTCCTTTCAAAAGGGTTAGAAATTCAGAATATAGGAGGATCAATTGGCAAGACCAAGGATCTGAAAAAGTCTTGTGAGGACATTCCAAACTCAAGTTTTCACTTCAAAGACCCTTCCTCCTCTCTTTGATTTCATGTTCTTTCCATTCATTTTTAATTGTAATTTCGTAAGTGTTTGTATTTGTAATTCCGTTTTAATGAATTTTTATTTCTTCATAATCTCTTATTATCATATAACTTATTTAGTTTAATATTAATTTTATTTAATTATTCTAAATCAATTTTAAAATCATTCTCTTCATTCGCTTTCTCATTCAAGAAAAAGTGTGTTTTTGTTATTTCTCTTCGTTGCTCATTTGTGTGTTCGACGCACCACTCTTTTATTATCCCTTTATTTTTCTTATCTTCTTAATTTATCATCATAATCATTATTATCAGATTACTAATCATTTCAATGGATAAGTAAATCTCTCATTGGGATGAGTTATAATTTAGGTATTTTAATTGATTGAGAGCTTTTTCTCGATGAATATTCTTTAAATTAGCATTGTGTGTGTTAGACTTAACATGTCATGGATTAATGACTTGTTTTGTTTAACGTATGGATTCCATGGATTATTGGAAACATAAATAAACTAAAACAATCAAGTACTTATACCCATTATTCTGAACAATTCTCCCAATTGAGAGAAACTTCTGAGAATTGTGAGGCAATCTTTCCAGGCCACCCCTATAACAAACTCTTTAGGAAAGAACCATACTATCCATATAACTCTGAGTGGAAAGAAAACCAAGATTATAGGAAAGGGGGTATTCAAACTAGCCTCATCAACCATGGAACCAACAAGGTCAGAGTAGTCATCCACCACCACCACCCAGAAATCCTCAACCACCCCAACGGCCTTTCCAACTGCCTCATCCCAAAATCAAGCCTAGCCTAGAATATATGATGAAACAAATGGATGCCAACAATCTCCAATTCCAAAAAAACACCCAAGTTTCCATACAAGACCTCAAAACCCAATTAGGCCAACTAGCTAACTCAGTGGGGGAAATTCAAAGTCATGGGTTGGGTAAACTACCCTCTCAACCAATAGTTAATACTAGGGATAAAGGAAATGTTAGTGCCATCAACCTCAGGAGTGGAACTCATATTAAAATCCAAATGAACCCTCCAATAGAGTCATCCCTTCCTGAGGAAACCACCATCCCAACCACTGATAAAAATGGTTCAAGAGAAGAAAATGCTTGTCTTGAGAGAATTCCTTCCAAAGGAAAGAGTGTGTATGTTGATGAATCTCTTATCCCAAACATTCCTCTTCCATTTTCCCAAAGGGCCACCCAACCAAGAAAAAAAAGGAAACTAAAATTGATAAGGAAATATTAGAAACTTTTATAAAAGTGCAGGTTAAAATTCCTTTGATTGATGTCGTGAAGAAAATTCCAAGATATGAAAAGTTTTTAAAGTAGATGTGTACACATCAAAGGAGACTTCATAGTGATGAGAAGATAAGATTGGGGAGGAATGTCTCAGCATTAATAGAACCATCACTACCTACCAAATGCAATGATCCTAGAACTTTCTCGATTCCATGCACCATAGGAGAGTATTAATTTTCCAATGTTATGATTGATTTAGGTGATTCTATAAATGTGATGCCTCACTCCATTTACTCTACATTGTAGTTAGGGGAATTGAATCCAACTAGGATAGTCATTTAGCTAGAAAATCGGAGTACATCACATCCTTCTGGTGTGCTAGAGGATGTTCTTGTGAGGGTTCAAAATATATTTTTTCCTACTGATTTTTATGTGCTTAAAATGGAAGATGATAGGATGAATGGACATGCCCCAATTATATTGGGGAGACCTTTCTTGAAAACTTCCAAAGTCATAATTATTGTCCATAATGGTACATTATCTATGGAATTTGGTGGTGACATAGTCCATTTCAATATCCTTGATTCCATGAAGCACCCCTCAGAAGAACATTCCTCTCTCTATGTTAATTCTATAGATGTACTCCCTTCCCTTAAAAAAATCAGTTCATTCCCCTGATCCCCTTTATGAGTTTTCTTCATTGATAGAAATTATAATAAATGATTCATGCATTGATTATTGTAGTGGTCTAGAGAAATATAATGCATGTTTATTGATTGATGATTTCTTGAACACTAAGGATCACTTGACCATCAATGATACTACTAAGCTTGTAAATGCTCATTCCTCATATGAGGATGATACCATTGTGTAGTTAGATGATATCAATGACCTCTCACTTGTACACACACTCCCATCAATCCAAAATCCACCTGAATTGGAACTGAAAAAACTGCCTCAAGATTTAAAATATTCATATCTTGAGAATGAAAACAAGTTACCTATCAGCATTGCTATTTAACTCCCCCCTGAGCATGAATTAGGGCTGCTTGAACTTTTGAGGGAGTATAAACGATCATTGGGATGGAAACTTGCTGAAATTCTTAGTATTAAACCATCAATTTTTACACATCATATATTGTTAAATGATATGGCTAAACCAGTGAGACATGAACGATGTCAACTGAACCCAAACCTCCTAGAAGTTGTGAAAAATGAGGTAACAAAATTATTGGTTACTGGAATCATTTACCCCACCTTTGACAGCCAATGGCTCAGTCTCATTCAAGTAGTTCCTAAAAAAATTGGTCTTATAGTAATCAAAAATGAAAACAATGAATTGGTTCCAACTCTTGTGCAGAATAGTTGGCGTGTCTGTATAGACTATCTCCGACTAAATAAACACACTAGGAAGGACCATTTCCCTTTTCCATTCATTGACCAAATTCTAGGGAGGCTAGCTGGTAAGTACCATTATTGTTTTCTTGATGGGTATTCTGGATATTTTCAAATCCATATTTCCCCCAAGGATCAGGAAAAGATGACCTTCACTTGCCCCTTTGGAACATTTTCATATAGGAGGATGCCATTTGGTTTATGCAATGCTCTGGGTACTTTCCAATGATGCATGATTAGTATTTTTTCAGATTACCTAGATAATTTCATGGAAGTATTCATGGATGATTTCACTGTTTATGGATCTTCTTTTGATGAATGTTTGAGTAGTCTTACTTCAGTCCTACATCACTGTATTGAAAAAAATCTCGTATTAAATTATGAGAAATGTCATTTCATGGTGTGACAAGGTATAGTTTTGGGACATTTCGTTTCTAAGGATGGAATCCAAGTAGATAAATCAAAATTGGATGTAATTTCTTCCCTACCATTCCCAAAAAATGTATGGGATGTGCGGTATTTCCTAGGTCATGCTGAATTTTATCGTCGTTTCATTTGTGACTTTAGTAAAATTTCACTCCCCCTCTCCCGATTACTCCAAAAAGAAAAAGAATTTTTTTTTGATAAAGAATGTGAGAAATCTTTTAATAAGTTAAAATGGAGTCTCACGTCACCCCCAGTAATCCAACCACCTTGGTGGGATTTACCATTTGAGCTCATGTGTGATGCCTCTAACTATGTTGTTGGGGCAGTCTTGTCATAAAGGGTCGATCGAGCTCCACATGTCATTGCCTATGCCTCACATACTTTGGACCATGCCCAAGAAAACTACACCACAACTGAAAAATAATTCCTTTCCATTGTGTTTTCCTTGGATAAATTCAGGTTGTATCTTTTAGGGTCTAAATTCATTGTGTTCTCAGACCATACAGCCCTTCGATATCTCCTTAAGAAACTGGAATCCAAACCACATCTCATTCACTGGATGCTCCTCCTTCTAGAATCCAATCTAGAAATTAGAGATAAAAAAGGAGAAAATAATGTGGTGACTGACCATATCAGTAGGATTAACCCATCCTCATACATTGACTCATCCCCCTGTATTCCTATACATGACATGTTTCCCAATGAGCAATTGTACTGAGTGCAAGATGTTATTCCTTGGTATGATGAAATTGTAAATTATTTGGTAGAATCTTTCATTCCTAATTATTTCAATAAAAACCAATCCATTCATCTAAAAAATGGGTCTCATTGGTACATTTGGGATGACCCCTACCTCTGGCGCACATGTAGTAATCAATTCCTTAGGTGTTGTGTCCCCGATAGCGAGTTTCAGTATGTCCTTATATTTTGCCACACTTTTGCTTATGGGGGCCACTTTGGTCCCCAATAAACTACTCGCAAAATCCTTAATTCTGGTCTCTTTTAGCCAACACTTTTTGAGGATGCCCATGATTTTTTTAAATCTTGTCCTCATTGTCAAAGAATGGGTAATGTCTCTAAAAGAAATGAAATACCACAACAACCATTTCTCTTTCATGACATTTTTTATGTTTGGGGTATTGACTTTATGGGGCCATTTTCCAAATCCTTTGGAAACTTATACATTATTATGGTAGTTGATTACGTGTCAAAATGGGTAGAGGCACAAGCTACAAGGACTGATGATTCTAAGGTAGTTGTAGAATTTTTGAGAACCCAAATCTTCTATAGGTTTGGCTTACTTAGGTTCATCATTAGTGACTAGGGTTCTCATTTCTGAAACCAAACAATGCAATCACTTTTGTGTCGGTATGGGGTCGATCATCGAGTGTCTAATGCTTATCTCCCATAGACCAATGGTCAAGCTGAGGTTTCAAATAGAGAGGTAAAACAGATTCTTGAAAAAACGGTTCAACCCAATAGAAAAGATTGGATTATTCGACTTGATGATTCATTATGGGAATACTTCACTACTTTCAAAAATCCCATTAGCATGTCACCTTATAGGCTAGTTTTTGGAAAGATTTTTCACCTGCCTGTTGAGATTGAGCACCGAGCCTACTGGGCCATCAAACAATGCAATTATAATCTTTCTGGTGCTGGTGCTAAAAGGAAGTTGCAGATTCGGGAGTTGGAGGAAATGAGAAGAGATGCATATGAGAACTCCAGGATTTATAAGAAGAGAACCAAGGCTACCCATGACTATCTTATCCTTCATTGCTAGTTCCACATTGGGAAAAAGGTCCTCTTCTACAATGCAAGGGTGAAGTTGCATCTGGGTAAGCTCTTTTCCCATTGGTTTGGACCATACATTGTTACTAACATCTCTTCATTCGATGTTGGCCAGCTTCTAAATGAAGAAACCAAGAAAACCTTCACTGTCAATGGGAAGCGGCTAAAGCACTTCCATGAATCCATTTCAGAGTCCTCGATGGAGGAACTCCATGTTCAAGAATCAATATATGAATGACACTCACCAGGTTTTATCCTTCCTTCCCACATTCTCTTCTATTACAGTGAGTACACTGCACACTTTAGGTGTGGGGGTGGGTACATTCCTGGGTTAGTTAGGATTTTTCATCGTATTTCTTCTTTCTTCTCTTTTTCACCTTCTTTATGGTATTTTCACTTTTCTCCATCTTGTTTAGTTTATTAGGATTTTCATTGTCTTTTTTTTCTTCTCTTTTTCACCTTCTTTATGGTATTTTTACTTTCTCCCCCCTTCTAGTCACAAAATCATGAAACTTACTTAAAATGCATGTTAATTTTTTTTTATTCCATGTTAATTTAACATTTGATGAAAAACTGACACTATTATGGAATGAATGTTTGTATGAATTTAACATCAGGAAGTGATTTTTAGTGAATTGATTTTCTGTCAATGATATAGATAGTTGTATCTCTGTGAAACCTCTGAGATGATTGATGCCCCTTGTGTGATTAGTTTTTTGGGAAAACTGCGTCACTAGTATCTCTACACATTTTTGCACCAAACCACAAAGTGTGAATATTTATTACTTAATAGAAGGTAAATATATGTTAGGTTAATATTTTTCATCTTAAAGTGATATTTCCATACATCCATTCCTTATCTGATCTGTTTCATTACTGTACCATATTGACCTATGCGTGTGTACCTCATATCCGACTGTTGTACTCCCTCAAAAAAATAAAAATAAAAAAAAAGATCAAAATCAAAACAAAATTGGATTGTATCTTAGGCAGGTAAAAAACCTCTCCTTTTTAACCTTTGATCTTGTTATAACTATTATAATTAGTGTCGTGAGGAGATCAAACAAGGGTTGAGAGATGAATGTGAGATTTGTTCCAAATGCAACTTTTGAAAAAAAAAACAAAAATAATAAATGAGGGGAGTGATGAAATGTGCAACATATGGGTATATCTAGGTCAGGAGCTTATGGTTTGACTTCTAGGAATTCTTAAGTGAGTGGGTCTTGAAATATGATTGCAAAGGATGTAGGGAAGGTTCAGTGGACAAAATATTTTAAGCTGAAAAATGTTAAAATAACCTATATGTATTGGATAAAAGGTGGAAAGAATAGCATGCAATGGTTTCCACTCACACACATGTAGAGATAGTGGCACAGTTGACTTCTGAATTCCTTTTCTCAATTTGGTATCATGGATATCTGTGAATTTCACTATGATATGATTTATGAGACATCTTTTTCCATTTTCAATAAAAAGAACTCCTTGGTGTAGTTTGTGCATTGATCACATTACTTTAATGAATTAAAATTTCCTCAGATGGTAAATCTTCATGATATTGGTAATATCTACTTACCTAATTTCTGAAAATTTAACCTTACCCAGGAGTGTAAATATTTAGGTGTGGGGGTGTGATCGTACCACGATTCACTGTGTCATTTTCACCCTTACACCATTGTATTAAACTGAATTTGTATTGTAAATTCCAAATATAATAACAAAATGAACTTAATGTTTGATTCAATTATTTTATTTTATCACTGTTAAAAAAGGAAATATTACTTGTTTTGATAATATCATTGAAGGTGGAGGTGATTTGGAGGACCCATGATGAAGTCCAAGAAATATGGACCAAACTGCACAGGATCCAAGCACACTAGTGGATTAATCCACACACTTCTATTATACTGTGCATCCAAATGGTTTGAAATTTTGTGGGATGGTCTAAAATTTAATAGTATACATTTCATATCAAGGAACCTAATCCCAATTCGGCTTCTATGGGTCCCATATTAACTGATATATCCAAGACACTGAATATGAATAAAGTCAAAAGTGTCATTCTAGAATATGTAAATATCTTGAGATGTGATTGTCCAAATGATGCCACAATTTTGGTGGTAATATTCAAGACGTGAGTCTATAACTTTCCAGTTTTGTCAAAAGGAAGATTTGACTTTCTAGTAGCCTAAAATCATCCTTCAAGTGGTTTATCAAAATCTAGGTGCCCAAAACCACTTCTCATTTTGGATATAGAAAGGCACCTTGGGCACCCCATTTGAAAGTTCAAACCAGAAGTAAAGCTCTGCCATTTTGGAGTCCTGAGGAGTCTCCCCCTCATCATTGAAGTTCTGGAGGTCCCTATCCTCATATGGGGATAAATAATGAAGAAGGAGTTCCACCCGAGCTTCCTCCCCCTCCTGATGTCGAGCTAAACAGTGGGTGATCATTGCGAGGGAGATACACACTTGAAGAGGGATTTCTGGAACCTTACATTCTACTAGATTTTTGTAATTTGTGTTTGAATTATTTCACTTATGTTTTGTTGGAGTTGGTGTCCTAAGAACCAGTTGTTTTTACTTTGATTACATGAATGTACACTTATTATATATTGTTCATTGTTCTGCATGACTATAATATAATAATGTTCTGGAATATTTGTTGCATTAATAAGGTCATGGAAGATCCCTGCTATGATGAGAACCTTGAAATTCTATAATAATATTCTTAAATAAAGTTCTACGGTTGGATGACATACTATGATATGACACATAGTATACAGACCATCGTGTGCAAATACATGTAAAAAGATGATACTTTCTCTCATGGAGTTCACACTTGGTAATCTCCAAGATGGGAGATTATGAGAACAGACCCGCCAATAGTAATTCTTCATATCTTGGTGTCATTGGAAATTACTATCTACGAGCGTGTGTAATGGTCCTTAGACTGGAATATTACCATTAATTCATGTCATAACTCACGCACTTAGATTTGATGATGAAAACTGTCACGAAGACAGTTGGTGGGAAGTATGGTACATTGGGTGTGTCACAAATGACATGTTTTTAATGGATAAGTCGAGGAAGGATTTTTCCCTTCCATATTTATGGAAGTAGATATCTTGGGCCCTTTGATTGAAATAGAATTGTCACCCAAATTCCATGGCCATGGTATAATGACGAGTTTATTTCTGGAAGCCAAAGAATGACAGATCAAGCATATAGGTTTATGACACTACCATGAAACCTTCTTAATGAGATATTGAGAAAAAGGGATTAAATTACATGGTAAGCATTCGTATGAGGTGACACGCCAATGTGGTGTCAACTTCTTTCTCTTGGGTGCCTTGACCCATTGCTAGACAGTAATCTTGGACTTTATGCAAGCCCACCTAATGCCAACGAGAAAGAGGCCTAGAGGGCCACACACTAAGTGTATCCAAGTATCTCAAGTAGAATAAAGATTATTCATGTATGTGGTTTAATAATTATTCAAGGAAGACTAAATGGTTTTAATGTTGGAGGAAGAATAAAATGAAAACAAGTACACACCGTGTATTAATGATTACACGCCGTGTAGTTTTCATTTTGGAAAAGAAATAAAAAACAAGTACATGTCATGTATTAATGATTACATGCCGTGTAGTTTTATGAAAAACAAGTACACGCTGTGTATTAATGATTACACGCCGTGTAGTTTTTCCAGTCGGGATTTTGAGGAAATAATATTGTTTTATTAAATGATATTTATTATAATCAGCGTGGGCGCATGTCAAGGAATTAATGATTCGACATGGGAGTTTTCAATAAGAGTTAATGAAATAAATAAAACACATAACACGTTTATTTATTGTCATAACTCTATAGCCTCAAACCTGATTATAAATATCCTCACAACCCCAAACCTTTTCCTTAATAATTGTGCACAACAATTATAGAGAATTCTCTCAAGGATGAAAGAATTCCTTCCTCCAAGAATGCTCTCAAGACCGAGAGATAGATCCTCCTCCATCGGATCAACGTGATCTAAGGCGGAAAACGCAAGCAAAGGTTTCTCCATGCTAGCACCCGAAGACTCCTTTGGCGACATCCAGAGATATGTGGTCACTACTAAAAAATCGGGCATTAGCGACTGCCATTGGCGGTCGCTATAGGTCTATAGAGACCACCCAACAACCACCATTGGCGGTTGCTTCAGCTTCGTCGCTGTAGGCCAATAACGACCGCCAATGGTGGTTGCTATAGGTGGCCGAAATTCTGGCCTTAAGCGACCGCTTGGCGGTCGCTACCCTAGGAATTTTTTTTAAAAAAAAAATTCCTATTGAAAGAAATATATATATATATATTTATTAAATAATATATATATATATATATATATATTAAAGAAAATATTTATATATATATTATTAAATAAAATATTTTAAATAAATATATATATATATATAATATGTTTTAAATATTTTAATATATTATATATATTAAAGAAATATATATATATATATATAATATTAAATAAAATATTTTTCATTTTTTTAATGAAATGTACGAATTGTGTTTTTTTTTCTTCACAATGAAAAATCATAGATAAAACAAGGTAAAAATCATAAAAAATGGAAAACAATTTCAAACAGCATAAACATCAAAATCGTCATAAACAATAAATGATAAACGTGCTTCAACAATCCAAGCAGGTCCATCCATTTAAATCTTCTGCTTCAATAAACCTACAATAAGACAAAAAAAACTAAAAAACTAAACAAACGTAATTTGGACATAATTATTCTGTTATTATATACATATAATAAAATTAAATTTGACATCAAATCATGGTGCTATAATAATTTTAAACTCCCAATTTAAGAAATGCTATCATTTCAGGTCATTCGGAGCACGTTTGCTCCGAATTCGACCGTATCACGCCGTTTTTGGTGATTTATGACAACAGAAACGCGTTTCCGGTCACCACGGTCAAATGACACCTCCGATTGGCATGTCGTCTACCCGACCATTTTAAAAATTACACAACGGCTGTTTTCGTACGGTTTCATGGCATTCGGAGGTCGTTCGGGTGGTTTTGACCCCCCAATGCGCCATTTTAGCGCGCGCTGAGCTGCTGAAAACGACACAATTGGCTGTACCGCATGCACCACACGTCTGGTGGGCGTGTCGTCTCCTCCTAAATGTCACGAATAATATTACTAATGTTTTGGTGTGGTTTCAGGTCATTCAGAGCACGTTTTCTCCGAATTCGATAGTCTCACGCCGTTTTTGGTGTTTTATGACACCGGAAACGTGTTTCTGGTCACCGCGGTCAAACGACAGCTCCGATTGATGTCCTTTCTACTCGAACATTTCAAAAATCACACAACGGCTATTTTCGTACGGTTTCATGGCATTCTGAGGTCGTTCAGGTGGTTTTGACCCCCCAACGCGCCATTTTAGCGCGCGCCGAGCTGCTGAAAACGACACAATCGGTCGTACCGTGCACACCGCACGTCTGATGGGTGTGATTTCTCCTCCTACACGTCACGAATAATATTCCTAATTTTTTCGTGTGGTTTCAAGTCATTCGGAGTACGTTTTCTCCGAATTCGACCACCTCACGCCGTTTTTGGTGTTTTATGACACCGGAAACGCGTTTCCGGTCACCGCGGTCAAACAACACCTTTGATTGACGTGCTGTCTACCCGAAAATTTCATAAATCACACAACATCTATTTTCGTACGGTTTCATGGCATTCTGAGGTCGTTCGGGTGGTTTTGACCCCCCCAACGCGCCATTTTAGCGCGCGCCGAGCTGCTGAAAATGACACAATCGGCCGTACCGCGCGCACCGCACGTTCGATGGGTGTTTTGTCTCCTCCTACACATCAAGAATAATATTCCTAATGTTTTCATGTGGTTTCAGGTCATTCAGAGCACGTTTGCTCTGAATTCGACCATCTCACGCCGTTTTTGGTGTTTTATGACACCGGAAACGCGTTTCCGGTCACCGCGGTCAAACGACAATTCCGATTGACGTGTCGTCTGCCCGAACATTTCAAAAATCACACAAAGGCTGTTTTCGTACGGTTTCATGGTATTCTGAGGTCATTCGGGTGGTTTTGAACCCCCAACGCACCATTTTAGCGCGCGCCGAGCTGTTGAAAACGACACAATCGGCCGTACCGCGCGCACCGCACGTCCGATGGGCATGTTGTCTCCTCCTACACATCACGAATAATATTCCTAATATTTTCGTGTGGTGTCAGGTCATTCTGAGCACGTTTTCTCCGAATTTGACCATCTCACGCCATTTTTGGTGTTTGATGACACCGAAAACGCGTTTCTGGTCACCGTGGTCAAACGACACCTCCGATTGACGTGCAGGGGGGGCTGTCCGGGGTGCGGGGGGCCTGTCCGGGGTGTGGGGGGCCTGTCCGGGGTGCGGGGAGGGTTGTCTGGGGTGCGGGGAGGGGCTGTCCGGGGTGGGGGGAGGGGCTGTCTAGGGTGCGGGGAGCCTGTCCGGGGTGCGGGGAGGGTTGTCCGGGGTGCGGGGAGGCTGTCCGGAGTGCGGGGGGGGGGGGGGGGGGGGGGGGGCTGTCCGGGGTGCGGGGAGGGCTGTCCGGGGTGCGTGGAGGGATGTCGGGGGTGCGGGAGGGGTGTCCGGGGTGCGGGGAGGGCTGTCCGGAGTGCAGGGAGGGCTTTTCGGAGTGCGGGGGGGTTGTTCGGGGTGCGAGAGGGCTGTCCGAGGTGCGGGGGGGGGGGGGGGGTTGTCCGGAGTGCGGGGAGGCCTGTCTGCGGTGCGAGGAGGGCTGTCCGGGGTGCGGGGGGCTGTCCGGGGTGCCGGGGGCCTGTCTGGGGTGCGGGGAGGGCTGTCCGGGGTGCGGGGAGGGCTGTCCGGGGTGCGGGGAGGGCTGTCCGGGTGCGGGGGGCCTGTCCGGGGTGCGGGGGGCTGTCCAGGGTGCGGGGGGGCTGTCTGGAGTGTGGGGAGGCATGTCTGGAGTGCGGGGGGCCTGTCCAGGGTGCGGGAGGGTTGTACGGGGTGCGGGGGGGGGGGGGGGGGGGCTGTCCGGGGTAGGCCGGGGACTACAAATAGTGAACTCAGCTCATTCATAAAAAACAAGTTTAATGGTTTATATTAAGAATCACATGTTTTTTTCAAAAATATTACAGAACATGCAATTCTAAGCATTGAAAATTAAATGAACAAAAAATTTCCAAATCATTAATCAGTTTCATGGTTACTTTTCAATTCGTGCACACAAACATTGCATGAGGCCAAAAGACACATGATACCCCCAAATCACAAAAAAAACTGACTAGAAACCCAACATAAATGTCAATAACAACCCCACCATTAAAAGAAGAAACACACCGTGAATATGATACGTCATGCGTGATCATGACTACTACCTCCATCAGGTGGGTCAGGGGCCTACAACAAAAAAAAATTATGAATATTTTCATAAAAAAATAATATAAATTAAATAAATAAATACAGTATAAACATGCGTTGTCTGATCCCCTGCACCATCACCTGGATGCACATATTTCCGCAGTGCTCTAACCTCAGCGATCAAATGCGCATTTACCTCCTCAGAATCGTGCATCCGTGCCTCGAAATTTGGCAACCGTTGTGTCATCTGAGCAATAGTAGGACCAAAAACCGCAGCGCGTGACACTAAAGAATGAGGAATCCCTGTTCCATAGGTCAAACTATATCCATGCCCTTCCTGACCAGTAATGCGATGAAAGATCTCATCCCTTCGCATGGGAAGCTGTCGTTGGTCCTCTGGAAGATGTTCTAATTCAACTTCAAATTGAGCCTGTGAAATATTTAAATATATATACATATATTAATATACATATTTTAAGTAAGTATTGGTAATGAGTACAAGCACTTACTATCAATGTTGCAGCCTCTGGATCATTGTGTTCACGAGTCCTCATCCACACCGACATTTTATCAGTTGGTGCACCTTACTCCCACAACTGTATATGAATAGAATATAAACAAAAAACCGTATTAATTAAAAAAGTTAAAAAATGAATAATAAATACCTCATGTCGGAGCTGAGATGCGTGACGAGTCCTGAGCCTGTGAGGTGGTCCCTGCAATGCTCGATTCTCAGAATGGCGTGTTGACACCTCCTACATTCAATTCATTCAAATTTCAAACAAATCACACATTCTTGAAAATATATATACCAAAATAAATATACAAACCGCAACACCCTCAGTAGACCAATATGCAACTAAATCACGCCACTGAGTTGGGAGGACACCTCTCGGGACTTTTTCCAAAACGCCTGGGGCACCCACATTTGGTACCCAGTGGTCCCTCTTGACTTTGCCTTTATAGTCTTTCCATATCTTACAGAATTTTCTCATACACACTGGCTGAAACTCATCGGGACATACTTTCAAATTTTTTATATTAAAGAAAAAAATCACATATGTTATTGTTGGTTATACATAGGGAATAAAGTAAAATGGTCTTCTTACCTGAACCTCCCTCCAAAGACAATCTAATGTGTCCTGAGGGATAGAAGCCCAATCATGCATGGTCAATGGAAATCGATGTGGATCATGTTTGATATAACCCAGCTGACAAATAAATGCAGGGTCATTCCGTCCCACAGGATGAAATACCTCATCAAATGAAACATCAAAAGTCGTGTCAGAATTCCATGATAATATGCCACGACCAGGGCCTCTCCTGCGAGAGGAAGAAGCAGTCGAGTATGATCCTGTTGAAAACAATTTTATATAAAAATTGACAGATGTTATAAATATATATTGTTGGTCGGAGTGGTTTACTCAAGAGGGGGGGGTGAATTGAGTACCAATTAAAATTTCTGTATTTAAAAACTCTGTCTTAAAGACCCCCAAATAAAATAATAAATTAAACTGTAGTGAATTTATATTAAAGTAGAGGTTCTGTTAGATTCTCAAGGGATTGATTAATTCCCAGTTAATCAACACAGGAGTGTGTGATTATCTTTTGAAACTAACTTACTAATCTACACTTAACATAAACACCTGCTAATTTAATTATCAAAGTAACTTTAAAAACAATATTAGTTTTAAAGTGATTAGCAGTGGAATAAAACTTTGAAAGAGATGGCACAACAATGTAACCAAGAGGTTCAGTCTCAAGCCGAGACTTAGTCCTCTCAAAAGTTTATATAAAAATGATCCACACCCTGGATCGGGGTTCAACAGTTTACAACTGTCCAGGTCCAAGACCTCTACCACTGTTCTTCGTGGGAAACAATACAACAGCACCCGGCTGTCCAGGTCACACACGACCTCTACCACTGTTATTCATGGGAAAGAAAGAATGAAAGAGTTTGGTAAGGATTTATAAATCCTTCAGTTTGAGTACAGGAGACAGTGTATGTGTTAGATACAGCAGATAACACACACTGCTCGAAATGAATGATAATAAATCACAGAACAAGATATGTAGAGTTTAGAAGTGGTTCTGGTGATCTCAGTGTAGCTCTGGACTCCTTTGGATTCGATCAGAAGTGAGTTTGAGTCCTCTTCTCGTTTCTGTTTGAGAAACAGAGTGTCGTATGCTCCAGGTTCACAGACAGTGACAATGTAGTGGTTGAAGTTATTCAGTGCTCTTCTTGTATGCACAGAACACTTCTCGAGTATGCTTGATTGTCTATGAGCTTCTCTGTGTTCTTGATGGAACTCCTTTTTCTCTTCTTGTGTTTTTGGTATATCTCATCCACCACGCACTTCTCTAGTTCTTCTCTTCTTTGGGCAGCGAGGTCTTCTTGTATTTATCTCCCAACAGGGAACAGAAAAGATTTCTTTTCAGCAGGTACGAGGTACGGGTTCCTGACATCCGACAACCTTTATCAGACATTTGACAAATCATTAAAATGTACATGATATGACCGTTAGATAGATTAAATAAAGATAAATAAAGAAATTCAAACAGTGAGTCGAGTGATCGGTAGGTAATCAGCATCAGTAGCTTGGACATCGGTAGCTTGAACATCGGTAGCTTGAACGTCGGTTGGTACATGCTTGTATCGGTGACTTTGTTTATCGGTAGCTCCATGCGTCGGTAGCTCCATGCGTCGGTAGCTCCATGCATCGGTAGCTGTGAGTCTGTATCGGTAGCTTCGTCCATTGGTGACTCTTATTCCATCGGTAGCTATTTATACTTACACCGGTAGCTCTATGTTTGTATCGGTAGCTGTCTGTAAGTCAGTAGCTTACATTTATAAGTACACCGGTAGCTCTGTGTTAAGTCTATCGGTGACTCTGTCTATCGGTAGACTAAGTCTATCGGTAGACTGGGTACCGGTAGCTCTTTATCAGTAGCTATAGGCATATTACTTATCTGTTTTATGCAGAACACATACAATTGTGTTAGAATTAATTTATAACTTGTATGAACATGGATAAATGAGGATTAACATATTCCAAAGACTATTTTAAAAATTATTATTGGTTTGATCACAGATTTGAAAGAATTAAAGTATAGATCAATGATACTTAAAGATATCATAGAGAATGAAAACATAATTGGGATTTTCAACACATAAGAATACATGATTGAGATTATCAAAACAGGTGAGGTCAACAATCTCCCCCTTTTTGATAATCACAATTTATGATATGGGCATTAATCATAGTGAAAATATAATAGTAAAGAGTATAATATTGAATTCAATTTTCTCAGAGAAAACAGCATCAGAGATAATAGAAATAGTATGATATAGACATAAGTTATCAGAGGTAACAATCATAAGGTACTAAATAGACATAAGGTATTAGAGGTAAAAATGAAAAAAAGGGTAATGTGTCTCCCCTTATTCCTTATTTTTCTCCATTGAAAATATTTCTCTTTCTCTCATTTTGTTCTCCCCCTTATTCTCGCATTTTGTTCTCCCCCTTTCTTGTATTATTCTCCCCCTTTGTGATAATCAAAAAGTGGGAAAGCATATATATATATATATAGGAGACAAATAAAACATGAGAAGTAAAAGGAGGTCTTCTGTATTAGAGTAGTCAAAAAAATACAAAAACAGAATACAAATGAATTCCTATCAAAAATCCTGGCCACTGGATCAATCCTCATCTTCCACGTGAGATTTCCCTTTGGGATCAGAAGAAGGCTCGGGTGGTGAGGATGCAGGTGAAGGTTTTGGAATGCCAGAAAAGATCAAAGGAGGCTGGGCCACTGACACAGAGTCAGGCCGGTTGGTTGAAGATCTTTGGGTGATCAGTGGTGTGAGGCTTCGAATAGCTTGAGCAGGAGTCAGCTGGACTGTGGAAGCAGCTGAGGCAGAAGCAGGAAAAGCAGGAGGTATGATGACTGGTCTGGCATCAACATGCAAGAAGGGCAGCAGCAGATTTCTGAAATCCATAATAATTCCTCCTCCTTTTTCCATAGCAGAGATGAAATCATCTTTGTTCTCCATGAATTTCTCTAAAGCAGGAGTCAGTTCTCTTATCTTGCTCACTTGTTCTCTGAAAGCTTGAGTGACTGGAGGTAGCTTCATGTTTTCCAACATCAGCTTGAAGTGATGGTCGAGTTGATGCTTGGTGAAAATTTTGGTGAAGTAGTAGTCCACTTTGCTCTTTATGGCTTCCTGAGAGGCAGAGGCTTCTCTCATATAATCTTGAACAATCTTCATTATTTCTCTGGCAGAATCTCTTGTATAAAGCACCACTCGGCTCAACTCTGATGAGTCCACAGAGCCACTGGTTGAAATAGAACCAATCTCCTCCTTCAACATTGCTCGAACTGAATTCAGATCAACTAAAAGTTTGGATGTGAGAGGGCCAAGAGAGAAGGAAATAGTTTCTTTGAAACTCTTAGACAAACCACTGATTGGGCTTTGAACTTGAGAGTCTTGTAATTGAACATGATCCTTCACTGAGGTTTTGAAACTTTCAAAAACCGAGACAAACTGGCTTACTACACTCTTCACATAAGCTAGGTCCTTGTCAGCTTGAGACTTGGAACTCATATAAGAGTCCAAAGCAACAACTGTTGTCTTGATAGCTTCAAGATCTGCTTCGATTCTAGAAGACTGAGTCTGGCACTCTTTCACTTCTTCCATAAGCTCAGACACAAAAGAAGATAAATTACAAGCCAGAGATAGCTCGAAGGATCTCTCTAACATTTTCATTTCTTCATAAAAGCTTTGCTTCATCTCAGCAACTGACACACTGAATGATTCTTTCAGCTCATTCTTCATGGATTCAAGATCGGATTTAGAGAAAAAATCATTTGAGACAACTGCAGCAGATCCTCTAGCTGAGGCCAAACTAACTACAGAATCAGTCATTATTGAATTAATTGAGGATGCAAGGGAGGTTTCCATTAACTTCACTTCTTTCAACAAAACTGGATTTGAGGTCCTCTTTCAGCTTATTCAGATCATGAAATCTGACCACATCATCTGGCAACAACTCAGAAGCAAGATCATAATTGGTCTTCGGTCTATTCTCAGACACCTCATTATCAGAATTCGGATAATCCAATCCACAGACTATAAAACCTGGGTCTTCTACCCAGTCTCCAAGCTCAACAGCTACTGTAACATTTCCAAGAACAGATTGATGCTCCCCCTCAATGGGTGCATTCTCATGTATCACAACAGCATTCAGTGCTAGATTCTCTTCATCAGAATCTTCTACTACAAGTTCCACAGGTGCAGCATCTAGAAGATCTTCTGATACAGGTACAGCCTCTTCTGTATATCTTTCTACATCAGTAGTCGGCATAGCTGAGCTTCCAATCAAAGGACTCATACTTAAACTACCAGAAGCAGGCGATTCAGATACATTTTCTTTTTCTTTTTCTTCTTGGTGAGGTACAGACTGGTCTTCCTCATAAGTAGACAAAATTTCCTCTACCTTTCCTTTTCTAGAATAAACCAATTCTGCAACAGGACTTGGGGGCAAGTCTGGATCTCCTCCAATATCCATAGGAGTTTCTTCTTTTTCTTCTTCTATTTCATCACTATAAACAGGTTCCTCTTCATCAGGTCTCAGACTCGGATCTCTCTCATCCTTTGGTCTTGAGGGATGATCCATAGGATTAAACCTATCATATATCTTATGATCATCACTGACCCATTCTCCCTTCCATGGGTTCCAGTTAATTTTCATGTATTTACACACAGTCGAGGTGATGCAGAAATTATTCTTGACTACAACTGTCTCATCCTGAGACTCAGCAATTCCTTTCACTTTTATCATTACTGAAATCAGCTTGGCAAAGAACAAAGCATTAGTCTTTGACTTTGGTCTAATCATGTCTTCCATTTGAAGCATTAACAATCTGCATAGATTGATTTTTACACCATGTCTTAGCAAATGAAGAAGATAGATATCTTGATATCTCATATTTGGAAAATCTCCTCGCCTCGGTATCAACACATGATGAACAAACTTGAAGAGCAGTCGATTCTCTCCATCCATTTCAGCAGCAATCACTTGCCTTTGATTTCCATTACCGGTCAGCTCTTGTAAGGCGGTTTCATAATCAAAGATGTCACTGCTAGGTGGCATTGCTCTTGATACATACCCAGAGACACCTTCATGTGGTACTTTCAAACACTCAGCCCACTCAACTGAAGAAAAAGACATCTCTTTTCCATTTACAAAAGAGCTTACCCGATTCTCATTTTCAGACTTCTCGAAGGTTACAAACTCGTAGAACTGTTTTACCAACTTCGGGTAGTATGGGCCATTGTTATTCGAGAAACAATCCACCCATTTCTGGTCCTCCAAAATCTCGAGTACTAATGATTTTCTAGGCAGTATCCATTCCACGCACAGTTCCTTCTCGATTACTATGTCTCTATTCTGCAAGTGAGGATTCACTGGTCGCCTTCCCGATCTAGTTCTGACTTCACTAACACTGGCTTTATGTTGTGTCTTCTGCTTCTTAGCGTTTGGTTCTACACTTTCATCTCTGACGATAGGAAGCTTAGTTTTTTCCATCGTGGGTTTAGGGTTCTTGGCCGATTTGGGAGCAAAGGTTCGAAGGTGAGAGACTTTGAGCTCGGTGAGGTAAGAAGTGGCTTAGACTGAGTTTTATCATTTAGGAATTCCAAATAAACAACTAAAATAGAGTAATACAATACAATAAAATGATTCGTATTCTTGGCGGCAGACAGATGTTTTAAAACATTGCATCGGTGTGAGTTAATCATCGGTGAGAAAAACAGATCGGTGAGAATTGTACATCGGTGAGAATTTTCACATCGGTGAGAATTTTCACATCGGTGAGAATTTTCACATCGGTGAGAATTTTCACATCGGTGAGAATTTTCACATCGGTGAGAATTTTCACATCATTTAGAATTTTCACATCGGTGAGAATTTTCACATCGGTGAGAATTTTCACATCGGTGAGAATTTTCACATCGGTGAGAATTTTCACATCGTTTAGAATTTTTACACCGGTTGTGATTAAACATTCCCAATTCGTGTCTTATGTAACTTAGCCTATCCGAACTTAAAGGTTTAGTGAAAATATCAGCCAATTGATGTTCGGTGCCAATAAATTCAAGAGAAATATCACCTTTTTGATAGTGATCTCTTAGGAAATGGTGTCTTACATCTATGTGTTTGGTTCTAGAGTGAGATACAGGATTCTTAGAGATGTTTATTGCACTGTTGTTATCACACTTGATTGAAACATGTTTAAAAACATATCCATAGTCCAAAAGAGTGTGTTTCATCCACAGAATTTGTGCACAGCAACTACCAGCAGCTATATATTCTGCTTCGGCAGTAGATAATGCAACTGAGTTCTGTTTCTTACTACACCAAGAAACTAAGGATTTTCCAAGCAAATGACATGTTCCTGATGTGCTTTTTCTATCTAACTTACAACCAGCAAAGTCAGCATCTGAATAACTCATTAACTCAAAGGATTGTCCTTTTGGATAAAACAAACCTAAGTTAACCGTGTGTTTGAGATATTTAAAAATTCTTTTAACAGCAAGCAAATGAGATTCTTTTGGATTAGCTTGAAATCTAGCACACATACACACACTAAACATAATATCAGGTCGACTAGTAGTAAGATAAAGTAAACTACCAATCATACCTCTGTAATTTGTTTGATCAACTGGTTTCCCAGTTTCATCTGCATCCAATTTACAGGTAGTACTCATAGGAGTTTCACTTTCCTTGATACTATCCAGACCAAAACGTTTTAAAAGATCCTTTGTATATTTACTTTGATTCAAAATAATACCATTTTCATTTTGAAATACTTGAAATCCAAGAAAGTACTTAAGCTCTCCCATTAATCTCATTTCAAATTCATTTTGCATACTTTTTGAAAAATCAGTACATAAAGAGTGTTTAGAAGATCCAAAAATAATATCATCAACATATATTTGTACAACTAAAACATCTTTAGAAATTCTTTTAATGAAAAGAGTTGGATCAGCAATCCCTTTAGTAAAACCTTTTGAAATAAGGAAATTGCTAAGTCTATCATACCAAGCTCTTGGAGCCTGTTTTAAACCATACAAGGCTTTAGAAAGTTTAAAAACTTGATTTGGAAAATGGGGGTTAGTAAATCCCGGTGGTTGTTCTACAAAAACATCTTCAATTATAAAACCATTTAGAAATGCACTTTTCACATCCATTTGATATAACTTGAAATCCAGATGTGCAGCATATGCAAGTAAGATTCTAATGGCTTCTAGTCTAGCTACAGGTGCAAAAGTTTCCTCATAGTCTATACCTTCTTCTTGACTATATCCTTGTGCAACTAGTCTAGCTTTGTTTCTAACTATATTTCCAGATTCATCTACTTTATTTCTAAAAACCCATTTTGTGCCTATTGTCAAAGTGTCCTTAGGTCTGTCAACTAATTCCCAGACTTTGTTTCTTTCAAACTGATTTAATTCTTCCTGCATAGCTATTACCCAGAATTCATCATTGATAGCATCATTGATATTTTTGGGTTCTAGCTGTGAAAGAAAAGCTTGATGTTCAACCTGGTTTCTTAGAGAAGCTCTAGTTTGTGTTCCTCTATCAAGATTACCAACAACAGCTTCTAAAGGATGATTCTTTAGAATCCTCGTTGATCTGGTAAAGGTTGGACTAGAAATTTCAGGTTCATCTATAGGTTCGGGTTCAACAGAAGCAGATTCTGGAAAAAGTCCAGAACTGGATGCTTTTATAACAAGTTATTTAGATTTATCATTAAGATCCAGAATAGACAAATCTTCTTCAAGATTCTCAAGAGAGGTTTTAGGCTCATGTGGATCAGTTTCATCGAATTTGATGTGAACATATTCTTCCACACATTTGGTTTTCTTATTGAATACTCTATAGGCTTTACTTGAAATAGAGTAACCCAGAAAAATTCCTTCATCACTTTTGGAAGCAAACTTATCCAGATTATCTTTAGTATTCAGAATAAATACTTTGCAACCAAAAACTTTAAAGTAATTAACCTTAGGATTTCTATTATTCCACAATTAATAAGGGGTTTTCTTAAGAACAGGTCTGATTAAAACTCTATTAATGACATAACAAGCTGTATTTACAGCTTCAGCCCAAAAATAAATAGGCAGGTCATATTCATTGAGCATGGTTCTAGCAATTTCTTGAAGGGTTCGGTTTCTTCTTTCTACTACACCATTCTGTTGGGGTGTTCTAGGGGCAGAAAAGTTATGAGTATAACCATTGTGTGAGCAATAAGATTCAAAATCTTTATTTTCAAACTCACGACCATGATCACTTCTCAAAGTTTTAATCTTAAGTCCACTAAGGTTCTCTACAGATTTAGAGTATTTAACAAAAGAAGAACAAGCTTCACTTTTGTGAGCTAGAAAATATACCCAAGTATATCTAGAAAATTCATCGACAAGAACATAAACATAGTGCTTCCCATTTAAACTAGAAACTCTTGATGGTCCAAACAAATCCATGTGAACCAATTCAAGTAGTTGAGAAGTTGAAACTTCTTTCTTTGATTTAAAAGAAACTTTGTGTTGTTTTCCCTTTTGATAGGGGTTACACACTCTATCATTTGGGAATTCTAATTTAGGTAGGTCTCTAACTAGGTTTTTTCTAGAGAGTTTTCTAAGTGAGTGAATGTTGCAATGTCCCAATCTTCTGTGCCATAGCCAAGATTCTTTATGAAAAGCATTCAAACAAGTAATATTCTGCTTAGCTAAAGAATTCAGATTAACAGCATAAACATTTTCATTTCTTAAGGCAGAAAATACCAAAACATTCTTAGAATTAAAAACTTTGAAGGAATCATTTTCAAATTTAACATGAAAACCATCATCACATAACTGAGAAATACTTAATAAATTGTATTTAAGGCCATCAACAAATAAAACTTTCGAAATCAAAATTGAATCAGTGTTACCAATCTGGCCTAGGCCGATGATTTTTCCTTTTGAATTATCACCAAAGGTGACAAAGCCTCTATAAACTTTTATTAAACTCTTGAAACAAGAATAATCTCCAGTCATGTGCCTTGAGCATCCACTTTCCAAATACCAGGTCTCTTTACAGGAGCTCTTTAGGCAAGTTCCCTACAAAACAGATTTAGATGGGAGATGATTTTGGTACCCAGATTTTCTTGGGTCCAGACAGGTTAGCCAATAACACTTTAGGTACCCATATTTGTCTAATGGGTCTCATATAATTTGTAGAATTGACATGCTTTGAAAGATAAACTTTATTAGATCCATAGCTATGTATATAACTGGTTGAAGCATATGAAGTTCCAGAATTACCTTCATTCTGTCCAGATTTAGAAATGAATCTAGTTTTGGCAATTTTCCTTTGTCCAGGTTGGTATCCTATACCAGTAGTATATTTAGGTGCTATTTGCTTTCCTAGCATCTGTGTTAGTGTATTTTTGCCATTGGTGAACTTCTCTAAGTCTTTCTTGAGTTGCTCATTAGATAGTTTTAGTTCAGTGTTCTCTTTTAACAGTTGAGCATTTTTCTCTTTTGCAATAGTGAGTTCGGTTTTAACTGTAGTGGTGAGAGCATGCTGTTTCTTTAATGACTTGTATTTATCCTTAAGTTCATTACATGTCTCTTCCAGCATATTACAGTACTCAAACAATTCATTTTTAGACATTGTTCCAGAATCAGAATCAGATTCTGCATTATCTCCAGAGTAATAATAATTTAAAGTAGCAGTTTCAGCAGTTACCTCAGAAGTGTTTGTCATAAAGCACATGTTTGCCTTATTTTTGTGTTTAGTTTCAGAGCTTTCAGATTCAGTAGAGCTATCCTCAGAATCACTCCAAGTAGCCTTCATGGATTTCTTAAACTTATTGTCCTTATATTCATATTTCTTTTTATACTTCAGCTTTGGACAGTCGGCTTTAATGTGTCCTTTTCTCTTGCACTCATAGCAGACAACATCATCTGATTTGTCATTCTTCTTCCAATCCTTTTTTCATTTACCTTGGTGATCATACTTACCCTTATAATCTGTTTTTCTGAAGAACTTATTTTTCCTATAAAATTTCTTAAATCTTCTAGCAATGTGAGCCATCTCAGCATCACTGTCAGAATCACTTTCACTGTCTTCACAACTTGAACTTTCAACTACAGCTTGAAGCTTTTCTTTGTCCTTATTCTTTGAAGTTGAGGATTTGAAAGCGACAGACTTTCTTGGAGGTTCATTTTCTTCCTCTTTATTCACTTTAAGCTCTTCTTCATACATCATCAGCTTGCCAATTAGTTCCTTGACAGGTAGAGCAGCAATGTCACATGATTCTCTGATTGAGACAGATGTGCCTCTCCATCTATCAGGTAGACATCTCAAAATTCTCATAATTTGTTCCTTCGATGAGACATCCTTTCCCAGCGAGATCATTGTATTGACAATTTCATTGAACCTGAGATACATGTCATAAATGGGTTCGTCAGGCTTCATTTTGAAATTATCATACTTGATAGTATAAGTGTTCAATCTCATTTCTTTAACATTCGTTGTTCCTTCATGAGAAACAGCTAAGGTATCCCAAATTTCATATGCAGTTTTACAAGAAGAAATTCTATTAAACTCTTCATCTCCTAGAGCACAGTACAAGGCATTCATAGCTTTACAGTTGTTATTGTAAGCAGTCTTTGTAGGTTCATCCCAAGTAGATCTAGCAGTAGTGGGAATTTTGTATTCTGATTCAATAGCAGTCCAAATATCAAAACCTATGCTTTCTAGATGAATTTTCATTTTCAGTTTCCACTGAGCATAATTAGTTCCATTTAAGAAAGGTGGCCGGTTAGTAGCAGCACCCTCAAGTCTATTGTCCATGATGAGAAAATTTTAAAGAGATAAAAATTTAGATATAACAGAAATTTTAAGAACTTTAAAATATAACTAAAATCACAGTTCAAAAGCTAGAGAGTATTTTCAACCCTCTGATACCAAGTGTTGGTCGGAGTGGTTTACTCAAGAGGGGGGGGGGGGTGAATTGAGTACCAATTAAAATTTCTGTATTTAAAAACTCTGTCTTAAAGACCCCCAAATAAAATAATAAATTAAACTATAGTGAATTTATATTAAAGTAGAGGTTCTGTTAGATTATCAAGGTATTGATTAATTCCCAGTTAATCAACACAGGAGTGTGTGATTATCTTTTGAAACTAACTTACTAATCTACACTTAACATAAACACTTGCTAATTTAATTATCAAAGTAACTTTAAAAACAATATTAGTTTTAAAGTGATTAGCAGCGGAATAAAACTTTGAAAGATATGGCACAACAATGTAACCAAGAGGTTCAGTCTCAAGCAGAGACTTAGTCCTCTCAAAAGTTTATATAAAAATGATCCACACCCTGGATCGGGGTTCAACAGTTTACAACTGTCCAGGTCCAAGACCTCTACCACTGTTCTTCATGGGAAACAATACAACAGCACCCAGCTGTCCAGGTCACACACGACCTCTACCACTGTTATTCGTGGGAAAGAAAGAATGAAAGAGTTTGGTAAGGATTTATAAATCCTTCAGTTTGAGTACAGAAGACAGTGTATGTGTTAGATACAGCAGATAACACACACTGCTCGAAATGAATGATAATAAATCACAAAACAAGAGATGTAGAGTTTAGAAGTGGTTCTGGTGATCTCAGTGTAGCTCTGGACTCCTTTGGATTCGATCAGAAGTGAGTTTGAGTCCTCTTCTCGTTTCTGTTTGAGAAACAGAGTGTTGTATGCTCCAGGTTCACAGACAGTGAAAATGTAGTGGTTGAAGTTATTCAGTGCTCTTCTTGTATGCACAGAACACTTCTCGAGTATGCTTGATTGTCTATGAGCTTCTCTGTGTTCTTGATGGAACTCCTTTTTCTCTTCTTGTGTTTTTGGTATATCTCATCCACCACGCACTTCTCTAGTTCTTCTCTTCTTTGGGCAGTGAGGTCTTCTTGTATTTATCTCCCAACAGGGAACAGAAAAATTTCTTTTCAGCAGGTATGAGGTACGGGTTCCTGACATCCGATAACCTTTATCAGACATTTGACAAATCATTAAAATGTACATGATATGACCATTAGGTAGATTAAATAAAGATAAATAAAGAAATTCAAACAGTGAGTCGAGTGATCGGTAGGTAATCAGCATCGGTAGCTTGGACATCAGTAGCTTGAACATCGGTAGCTTGAACGTCGGTTGGTACATGCTTGTATCAGTGACTTTGTTTATCGGTATCTCCATGCATCGGTAGCTCCATGCATCGGTAGCTCCATGCGTCGATAGCTCCATGCGTCGGTAGCTCCATGCGTCGGTAGCTCCATGCGTCGGTAGCTCCATGCGTCGGTAGCTCCATGCATCGGTAGCTGTGAGTCTGTATCGGTAGCTTCGTCCATCGGTGACTCTTATTCCATCGGTAGCTATTTATACTTACACCGGTAGCTCTATGTTTGTATCGGTAGCTGTCTGTAAGTCAGTAGCTTACATTTATAAGTACACCGGTAGCTCTGTGTTAAGTCTATCGGTGACTCTGTCTATCGGTAGACTAAGTCTATCGGTAGACTGGGTACCGGTAGCTCTTTATCAGTAGCTATAGGCAGATTACTTATCTGTTTTATGCAGAACACATCCGATTGTGTTAGAATTAATTTATAACTTGTATGAACATGGATAAATGAGGATTAACATATTCCAAAGACTATTTTAAAAATTATTATTGGTTTGATCACAGATTTGAAAGAATTAAAGTATAGATCAATGATACTTAAAGATATCATAGAGAATGAAAACATAATTGGGATTTTCAACACATAAGAATACATGATTGAGATTATCAAAACAGGTGAGGTTAACATATATATATATATATATATATATGTTTATTAATTACATAAAAAATAGAGACAATGACATTCCAACATACCTCGACCCTGAGACGTAGATGCCTCAGATGGATGATGTGGATCTACTGCCTCTTCCCCTGACATGCCTGCAGTCATGGAAAACATTAGTAAGGGGACTATCCAAAGTGTCCAAATGATAAATTGGATTGTTTTTAAAAAAAATCAAACTTGTACAGTTGTTAATCAAACAAAAAGGGATTGAATAATTAGTTGTGAATGAATTTCAAAAAATCATAAGGTTCACAAAATAGATATACAAATTATGTACAAAACCAATCAATGCAAAGCCAAATTTCAAATTGAATTAATAAAAATTCAAGCAGCACATGAACCAAATGAAGAATACCTCAATGGGAACAAGTAGCGGTCGTGCGGGGAGGGAGGGGACCAGGCGGTGGCGGTTCGGCAAGGGAGAGGACGGTGAAGGAGGGGACGGGTGTCGATGGTGTGGCGAGGGAGGGGACGAAGACAGAGGGGACGGGGGTTGGCGGGGTGCGAGGGGTGTTCAAGGTGCTGGGGGGGTGGGACAAGGGGGCGGAGGGCCGAGGGAGGAGGTCGGAGGCCGAAGGGGCTGGAGGCCGAAGGCCAGAGGGCGGCCGGAGGGCTGCCGGAGGGCTGCCGGAGGCGGGTGGCAGGAGGCCCAAGGGCAGAGGGAGGCCGGAGGGCAGCCGGAGGGTAGAGGACGGCTGGAGCCGGAGGGAAGAGCCGGAGAAAGCCCGGAGGAGCTGGAGGGTAGGGCGGAGGGCGGACGGAGGGCGGTGGGTGGCCGACAGAGGGCGGAAGGGCGACGGGGACGGCGGCGAGGGATAGTGCGCGGTGGCAGGGTAGGGAACGCGGCGACCGGGGATGGCGGGGATGGGGAGGGCGCGCGGTGACGAGGAGGGCGCGCGACGACGGGGAGGGTGGAAGGGTTCGGGGGGGGGGGGGGGGGGGGTGGGGCGCTTCGCGAGAGGAGGGAGGAGAGGGTTTGGGGGGGCGCCAAAGTTGGGGTTTTTTTAGGGAAACCTAGCGACCTCCATTGGCGGTCGCTATTGGTTACCTATAGTGACCGCCAGTGGCGGACGCTATAGGTAAAGGGGCTCAAAATGGCATATTTCTAGTAGTGGGTGCACGTGTGGATCACCTCTAGAGTAAGTCTACACTTGACTTCTGTGACGCAATGACGAATCACATCAGAACGTGATCAGAAATATCAATAAAGAAAGAACACCGTAAAAGGTACTTCTTGTCAATTAATTAAATTAATTATAATCAACCTGTGACGATCCTCGGTTGTGGTTCCGGGACTATTCTTCTTTTTGTCTATTTCTGTGATTCGATCCTTGGAGTCTGACATTTATCATCATATTGATCCTGGATTGATCATTAATAATGAAAAAAATCCAAGTGGGTACATCCACACATGAGCTTATGCTGCGCCCGAAACCTTCAATTGGTATCAGAGCGAGGTTTCAACATTGATTATAGTTATTTAATTTTTTTTGATAATTTACGCATTTATATTTGATTCAATTCAAGATAAATCATTCTATAAAACTGAATGAATGAGATCTGTTCTTCCTCATTCATTTCTCAATTCACATCATAGAAATGACCTTTTAATTTTTATTTTTATTAAAATAAAAATGAGGAACTCATCCGTAGGATCCTCTTTCTGTCTGTACAACACAAGAACACACAGTGTGTAGTGAAAACTACATGTCGTGTACTTGGGTTCAATGAACCGGTACTGGTCCACCAAACCACACTGTGTGAATTGAGTATACCTAAGTATTTATTACACCGTGTTAACCAAAACTGAACGGCACATGGAAACCAGAATACACAGCGTGTATGTTGAATCAACACGCCATGTAGTCCGATCTGGCCCCAGTGAAACCATATACAAGTAGAATCCACGTACCGTGTACACGGGATTTCCAGACCGGTAACCACGTAACAAGGAAGTGCACGCTGTGTTAGATTAATCTAAACACCATGTACTCCAAAATTTCAAAAGTACAGAAAACACACCAAAGCCCCTAGCGTGTACTTTGGATAAAGGGTGAAAACAAATACACACCATGTAATATAGCCAACACACCGTGTACTTTCCAGAAATGAAATTTCACCTGGATTCCTCCAAAGTACAAAGACCTGTACAGGGAATATGGATGAGAAGAATCTCAAGGAAATTCATAATGGAATTTAATATAAATAATTGATTGATTATAAGATCATAATTAATTGAATTCAAGCATGACTTATCTTAAATAATAGAATAATTAAAAGAATATAAATACTAAATATGCATAAATGTCATTACATGCTATGGTTGATCATGAGCTAGACCAAAGACCCTTTGTGTGTGTATAGTTTCATTTAAATTTATTTAATTTAAATTCATTGTCCTGTGATCCTTCTTCCAATAGAATATAGGGCCCTGCATTCCCATGGTTTCTTTAATGTAATCCTCATGTAATAGATGATCTCCTAAGCCAGAGGAGATGGTTCAAAATACGAATCTGAGGTGAAACCAACCCAAGAAGATACAAAGGTGGACAGGTGGGAGATGAAAAACACAAACCATTGGGTTCAAGGTTTTTTTCCCTAGGTCAAGGTTAGATTATCAAAACTACTAGATAAGCAAACCAATAGAAGCTCATGATCATGCCATCTTATTTTATTTATGTATGATTTCATGGTTTATTTATTATGTATGTGTTGTCGCGATCACATAGTTAATGAAATAAACAAGCATGCAAAGATGGAATAAAATAAAAACCGGGACTATGCACAAACATTATCAGAACATGGTTAATCACTTAATCAAGCATCACTTAATATTAACAAGCATGTGATAATGAGAAACTACACATAAAGAATAAAATCCCTCAAATACCATATTAATTCAGACCAAGCCTTCCATAATTTGATTAAGGGCAAGATTCAATAAAATTATGTGTTTGACCAACCCTTGTTAGGACACTTACTTTTATAAAGGAATATTTTATGAAAGTTTTGGGTTGACTTAAACATTTTACATCAAGAGGAGTAGACCTTGATAGACTTATTGTAAAATGGAGGCAAGTTTTAAGGAAATCCAAGTTAGGATTTTAGGATTGGGGAGTCCACTCAACATATCAAGGAATTTTAAGCTCACAATTGGCAAATACCTGCCTACCTAAATACCTTCAAATAGCTTGACCATCCCTTGTTGGGGTTATGCGAAGGGGAATATAGATCCTTTCCACTAGAATGTCATGGAAACTGTACATTCCGAGTTCAATGGTGAGGGCCATTGGGACTTGATAAAATAGTGGGAGACTTAATAAAATTTTATTATTTCTCATAAAATGTAATCAAGAAAGTAATAATAAATATGCTCTTTTAATTTGTAGAATCAATATGACAAACTTGTCAACCACATTTTCTCTACAATCAATTCTGGATAAATACAATATCCCCACCGGTAGTAACTTTCAGGAATGTTTTAGGTGCCTTCGGGTTATCCTACGCCATGAATGAAAGTGTTATGTGCTACAGTCCTCACTTCCTGATTATCCTACCCAAGGGGAGAGTGATGAAGATTTCCTGGTCTATGATCAACATTTGAGTGATGCAATCGATGTTCAATGTTTGATGATGTCATCAATGTCTAGTGAACTCATGAAGTCTCATGAAGACATGGATGCCTATAGCATGCTTGAGCACCTCCGTGGTATATACCAGGAGAGAGCAAGACGAGAAAGGTTTAAGATATCCAAAGCTCTATTTCAGAGCAATCTTGGAGAGGGTGCCCCAGCCAGGCCTCATGTAGTCAAGCTCATTGGCTACATTGATCACTTGAAGGTTCTAGGGTTTAAAATACCTGAATAACTGGGTACTGATCTCATTCTTGCATCACTCCCCCAAAGATTCTCTAACTTTGTTGTAAATTTCAACATGAACAACATTGAGAAGTCTCTATCTGATCTTCTTATCCTCATTCACCAAGTGGACAATGATATGAAGCATGAAAAGCCTTATGTCCTTATGGTGAATAAAAGGAAAGGGAAGGCAAAGATCTTTAAGTCCAAAGCTTCTTCAAGGCCTTCCCAAAAAATTAAGATCAAAGGGGAGGCAAGAGAACAAGAGGTTGTTTGTTTCGCATGTGGCAATAAGGGTCACTGGAAGAAAAACTGCACCCAGCCAAGGAAGCAAGGGGAAGCTTCAGGTGCGTTTGTTATCAAAAGAAATCTATCTGTTTCTGCAAATTGGGTATTAGATACTACTTATTGTGCTCACATCTATATCCAAATACAGGAACCAAGTAGATTCAGAAAGATTGACCAAGGTGAGGTGGATCTGCGAGCAGCCAATGGAGCTAGACTCGATGATGTAGTTGTCAGAGACTACCACCTCACATTTCCTACTGGGATGATCTTGGTATTAAAAGGATGTTATTATGTACCCTCTGTAACCAAAAACAATATTCCAGTATCCATATTAGATATTGATGGATTCATCTTCAAATTTGGAAATGAATGTTCCTACTTTTATAAATATTGCATTTGTTTTGGTAGGGCACATTTATATAAAGACCTTTATGTGTTAGACTACACAAACCAAGTAATGGAAATCGATGACAATGTTAATTCACATGACTCATACCACACCCAACTTTGGAATCACTGGATAGGTCATGTCAATAAGAAAAGTTTGACAAAATTACATCAAGATGGGTATTTAGATTCTTTCAAACTAAAACCACTTGGTGTATGTCATGCGTGTCTACAAGGAAAAATGACCAAAGCCCCATTTAGTGGGAAAGGTTAAAGGGCTAAAGAGCTTCTATAATTAGTTCACACAGATGTTTGTGGACCATTTCCAGTTGAATCAAGGGGTGGGTTCTTGTACTTCACAACTTTTACTGATGATTTTAGTAGATATGGATATATTTACTTAATGAGGTATAAGTCAGATTCTTTTGATCGGTTCAAAGAATACAAGAATTAAGTTGAGAACCATCTTGGTAAGAAGATTAAGAAACTTCACTCAGACAGAGGAGGAGAATATCTTAATCAGGACTTTATTGATTTCTTACAGGAGTTTGGGATTCTATCTCAACTCACTCCTCCTTACACGCCTTAGTGGAATGGTGCAAGTGAAAGGAGGAACCGCACCATGTTGGACATGGTGAGATCAATGATGAGTCATGAGAGTCTTACATTATCCTTTTGGAAATATTCATTACAAAAAGCAGCACACATACTAAACCAAGTACCAAATAAATCGATAAATGGTATTTCATACGAGTTATGGAGTGGACACAAATCCATATTATCAAATTTACTTGTGTGGGGTAGCAAAGAATTTGTTAAGGCCTCTTCAGGTAACAAAATTGCACCCTGAGGTACAAAGTGTATCTTTATAGGATATCCCAAGGAAACAAGGGGATATTACCTATACAAACCCTCAGATAAAAAGGTTACAGTGGCCAGACACCCCATATTCCTTGATAGGGAGCACATATCTAAAAGAGATAGTGGGAGCGAGACAGACTTCAATGAAGTTGAGGCTCAAGATACATAGGAGTTGGTACAAGAACAGATTCCACAAAGCCTCATGGAAGAACAATCTGTTCCAGAGACACAAGAACTGTGTATGAGTACGAGAGTGGTGAGAGAACCAGAATGATATGGTTTCTTGTCACTGAGGATGGTGAATCATTATTGGTTGACAATGATGATTCTATTTCCTACAAGGAAGCAGTTGAAGGCACAAACGTTGCCAAGTGTCAAGAAGCCATGAATTCTGAAATGGATTCCATGTACCAAAACCAAGTCTGGATTTTGGTATATCCTCCAGTTGATGTAAGGACTATTGGTAATAAATGGGTATTCAAGAAGAAACTAGACATGGAGGGACAAGTCAGCACCTATAAGGCATGATTGGTTGCAAAATGTTTTAGACAGCGTCAAGGAATTGACTATGATGAAACCTTTTCACTGGTTGCAATGCTGAAATCCATCAGAATCCTATTGGCCATTGCTTCTTACCATGACTATGAAATTTGGAAACTATATGTCAAAACAACATTCCTTAATGGGAACCTCCAGGAAGATGTCTACATGACACAGCCTGAAGAGTTTGTGACTCCAAAGGATGCCAACAAGGTATGAAAGTTGCATAAATTCATTTATGGATTAAAGCAAGCATCAAGGTCATGGAACATTCATTTTGATGAAGCCGTAACGAATTTTGGATTTGTTAAGAATGAATTTGATCCTTGTGTCTACAAAAGGTTTAGTGGAAGTGCAGTCATTTTCCTAATACTATATGTTAATGACATATTGCTAATTGGAAATGAATTACCTATCTTACAGTCAGTTAAGGCATGGTTGGATAAATGATTCTCTATGAAAGACTTGGGTGAGGCAACATATATTCTTGGGATCAAGATCCATCATGATAGATCCAAGAGAATACTGGGCCTGATTCAAATTACATACATTGACAAGATACTGAATAGATTCAGTATAGAACAATACAAGAGGGGATTGTTGCTAGTGTCACATGGCATTCATCTTTCCAAGAAAATGTGTCCTCAGACACATGAGGAAATAAATAAAATGGCAAGGATCCCTTATGCATCCACGATTGGGTCAGTCATGTGTGTTATGCTATGTACAAAACTAGATGTTGATTACACATTAAGTGTGCTAGGCAGATATCAAGCTGATCCAGGAGACCACCATTGGATGGTAGTCAAGACTATCCTTAAGTATATGAGGTGTACTAAGGATATGTTTCTGATTTATGGAGGATATGAGGAACTAGTCATCAGAGGACATGTAGATGCTAGTTTCCAGACTAATCAAGATGACATAAAGTTACAGACTGGTGTTGACACTCCTTTCTTTCACAGAGTCCAACAAATGGCAAAGGGGAATACCTTAAGCACAAAGAGGGTCACCCTTTGAAGAAAATCAAGAAAATTGACTAAGGCATGGACCAGGAGCTCATTTATATTGAGGCGCGCAAGTAACTTGCGTGCCCAATCTGATTTTTCACCCAAGGTGCACAATGACCTATAAATAGCCCCTGTGGGCCCCCCATTTCAGGGACGGATTTTCCAAAACTCAGATTCAAGATCCGGTCACCCAAGTCTTCAACTCAACTATTCCAAAAACTTCTAAGGTAACTTTTTACCTAGAATGGAAGACTTGTAGGAGTTGGATAAGGCCTAAGTGTTTAGAATTCATCAAAACTTGCATGCCTAAGTGTCCAGACCTCCTTAAAATTAGAAAAAATTGTGTGACGCCCTATCCTTTCAATGAAACTTACACGCCGCCCTTTTGGAAACATCTTAGGATAGTACTCAAGGCTTGAGTTAAGTCTTTCCCAAGTATTACCCTATAGATTCTTCGTCACCCAGGTGAACCCATGTCGTGCAAGTACACTTGCGTGGCCAAGACTTGCGCGCCAAATGACTTGCGTGACCTATACTTACACACCAACTTCATTTGTGTGTGTCTCTCCCGTTCACCTCTCCTATTCATGATATTATCCCTAGAACCCCTGTTCAATGCCATTTATGGCATGGTTCCTTTGTTGGATTCCTTATCTGAAAGGTATTCTATGAGAACCTCTCCCAAAACCTCATGACTTACAAGCTTTATGTCACTACGGTTAGAGGTTTCCTCTATATAACCTCATCATTTAAGATGATAAGATCTTTTGATTTTTGGGAATCCTTCTTAGGAGTAAGACCCAATCATAATTCCTTTAACTAGGGAATCCTTCTCAGGAGTAATCCCCAAGTTAAAAATCTGCTTAACCTAGGCCTCCTTCTCAGGAGTAAGCCCTAGTCATAGTTTTCTTTAACATTGGGCATCCTCCTTATGAGTAATCCCCAATCTTAATTTCTTTTTGATTTGGGCCTCCTTCTCAGGAATAATCCCCAATCATAAGTCCATTTTAATTTGGGCCTCCTTATCAAGAGTAAGCCCTGGGTTAAAACTCCAAATTTCCATAAAGTACAAATACCTTTATGGACCCTACTCCTGGCCTTCTTTCCTAAACTAAGTCCTGGTCTCCATCTATTTGGGCAATCATATATACATAAGCCCCACATCATTTCTCATGACTACATCTTTTGTGGACCATCAAGTTTACTGATACCTCTTGTTTCTCACACCGAACATGACTCACGTGAGTTTAGAGTGTAAAAGTAATCGTGAAATCTCTTTTTGGGCCATTAACCATGCATAAACCCCATCCTTCTTACCGAACTACGTGGGTTCTGATTCCTTTTTAACGAGGATACGTAGGTAGCCCATCTACGGGTACGATCCTAACTCTGAAATAATCCTTGTCTTTCTGAATGATAATAAACTTCAAGTGCCCCACTGAGTGGCTTTAAAACCAGTATGGTCATCATAATGACCAAGAGATTTCTATATAATATATTAAAGTATATCATTGACTAAGAATATCCAATACATACGGATGATTCTCCATCGATGAAGAACCTCAAATACATTTAAAAGATTCTCTAAATCCCATACATATCAATCATTGATTGCCGAATCTAAAGGAAAACTCATTTTCATTCTTGGTGAATTAATAAGTATTTGTGAACATAACTTAAATCTATAAGAGAGTCTCGGAGTAGAAAATAATTCCCCCCAAAAAAGGTGTGATGAACCTGACCTCCCATCCTCTCGACCAATGAAAATTCTTAAGCCTCATCGGTCCACAACTAATGAGCACCTACCTTTGGAAAGTAAGTCCAAATGGATATAGAATCATTGGGTGTTTCCGGTTCTACGAATAAACCCGTTAGAAACCGATTGGAAAGTTTGAACCTTAAACAAACAAGTTCATTCCCAATTCCAGAAGAAAAAAAAATGGTGAACCCGATGTGAATCCTTAACCAAGTTAAATGATGTGTTACTTATTTGTTAAGCCCCTATTAAACTCAATATGAGGGCCAAAAAAGCAATCAATAACATATGTGATCATCCAAAAGATGTAGTATGGACAAAACTATCTTGATTATGTCTGCTACATCAAAAAGGCACTCTTTTCGAATATCTCCCTGCAACACAGAATGGCTTCTTTGAAGTTCACACCTGTGAATGCCTCGGCTGCTACTCCTACTGGATCCTCGTCCGCTTTGAGGATGACATCACCTAATCAGCATATTCAATGCTGGGTATTGAATGCATTGGTGAGGTAATACCGTCAACACGGTACCATCCCGACTATGGAGGCTGCTTGACAAGCCCTCTAAGTTAACAACTCATCCTGGTTGTTCGGACAATGATGACTAGTGGTCAAGAAGCAGGTGGTGCCAACCACCGTCTCTAACCATTTTGGGTCATTATCCCAGGAATGCAACAACCAGTCCCTCCCATATTACAGGGAGGTGAATGAAGAGGTCACTCAAGGCCTCAGTTCAAGAAGACAGAAGCCCTTCCTGAGGACTCCCACCAACAATCTCCGCCAGACTCATGCGGTAGTGCACCCTCAACATGATGAGGGTATCACCTCTAGGTGTTTGTATTAGGTTCCTCAGACCCGAGCACGCAAGATGAACCGTCAGAGGCAAAATTCAGATAACAGGGAGCAGGTTCTTACCTCTTCCCACTTCGGAGAAGTCCATCAATCTAACTTGATGGTAAACAATGAGCAGGCATATACACCCGTCAGTCCTGATTTCACTGCCCAGCAGACTCGTCTGGCAGTAACATACCAATCCCTCCAGGCAATTCCGGCAGAATACTACAGGCAGGCACATACACCTATTTATAATTCATCATCCAATCAGCAGACTCGTCTGAATACATCCAAAGAAACTCACCAACCAAATGTGGTGACCACCTGTAAACAGGCACATACACCTAATTACACTCATCAATTCTTCCAGCAGTCTCATCTTCCAGTATTGAAGGAAGTTCATCAATCATATTTGGTGGATAAAAATCAGTAGGCACATACACCTTCATTTCATCAAGATAACCAACAGTCTCGTTTGGTAGCACCCAGAGATGTCAATTGGAAAGCTCCAATGAAAAATAGGAGGCAGACACAACTTTCTTCCCCCACACATGAGTACTGTCAGGATTCACTGATAGGAAAAGGAGGACAGGAGTAAGAACACACACCTACTCCAAACACAGAATGGACGTATATTCTCGTTCTGATAGCTGAAGTCACCAAGCACATTCTAACAATAGTGAAAGAGCAGAAGCAAATCCCTACCCATATTCTGGATACCTGACAGAATATTATAACAACTTCAGCGAAATCATGGGGAAAGAAACACAAATATATCCCTATAAGTGGAGTGACTCATCAACATGTCACCCCGGAGTAAATACACACCTCTGTTCCAGTCCAGGAGGGTCATGGGGCATACTCCCCCATGTCATACGGACAATCAAGTCGAGCACATACACCCGATTTAAATGGAGATAATCAGCCCAACCTGACCATTTTTTCTGAGCAGGAACATACACCTACCCATAATAACCACTTTCATCAAAAAGTGGTTTCCAAAGTGAGTAAGAAGGCATCCAATAAAAAGACCCATCCATCATAGTTAAAAAATCAAGAGCCAATCTGTAATAAGGCCTTGCTCAATGATGGAGTTCTTAAATCCCTCAAACAATTATCTATTGCAACTCAAGATTATACTCTCTCATTTACAAATTATGGAAGTAACAACAATAATTCCGAAGGTCTTCATCAGAAACTTCCTCATGAAGTATTACTTCATGACAATTCGTTCAATATCAATGTATCATCTTCAGATGAGATCCACAATAACCCTCTGCGTGGCCAGAAGACCAAGGAGCAAAAAGTTTCATCTTTTACTGTAACCCACCATGGTGGTCCTCCCCATGATGATGAATTTAGCTAAGAAATTCCTCTCTCCAGTAGTGATTCACATTGCCTGGAAAATTCTTCAATGGACAATGTAGTAACGAGAAAGCCCTCTTATCTTGAGGCACTTTCAAATGTGAAGCCAGTCATGTCTGATGCCTTACCACTAGCAGGTGAAATACTTTCTCAATCAAAAGATAGCCCGGGGTGTAGGTCATTCTACGAACCACCCCTGGGTCATTAATCTTCTAATTTGACAAATGAATTCTCTACTAATATTGTTGAATCTGATGAAGCAACAAATAATTGCCAGCTTTGGTCCAATCAGGTAGAAGAATCTTCATCAAATGACAAAGAGGAAGTGCTGAATAAGGGAAAACAATTGGTGAAAGGTGAAATACCAGTCATGTTTTGGCATTTGGCTGACTCTCAGTATTATATTCTAGAAATATTGATAGAATATTGTATTCACGATATTCATCTCAACATGTGGAAAACTCTTTGTCACTTAAAAGAGAAAATATTACCTTATGATGAATATCAAAATCATGTTACGGTAATAGAAGGGTTGCAACGCCAAATTGACTTGGCATATCTATCAGTTTCCCGACATCCAAGGTTGAAAAGTAGCAAAGATCCCTTTAGCATACATGCCTTGGCGCATTAAAAAGGCTGCGCCAGTTAATTACCAATTCCCTATCTGGTATTCATATTAGGGGATGGGGTGTTCATGGATAATTACATTTCACTATGCTCTCCAGTCAACAAAGCCCACCAAAAGTGGTCTCATGCAATGTTATTGCCCATGGATGGCCACATCTAACTGATTTTGTGTGTAATAAAAGGCTTTCTCAAGAACATGCCTCAACTAGTTCTTCACAAAGTTAGGAATATAAAGAAAAAGTTGTCGAATTACTCTTGCATCAAGAAAATGAGAATATCTAACAGGCTTTTCATTTAGATCATGCACATCACCAGGTGACAGAGATGTCAGAAATAATCCAACGGTCATCTGAGCCAGGTGATTTGAGTGGATGTAGGATGATGCATCTGGCTAATTTCCAAACTAAAATTCGCAAAATCAGGAGAGTTTTTAAGAAAGTTTCATATTTAGAAGCTCAAGAGCCACCTCATCTTGCCAGGCTGGGGACTCTTTTAATCCAATCCTCAGGATTAATAGACAATATTCGAGGAGTTGAGAAGAAAAAACATGAACAACCCTAGTCCACCGGATTGGGGACTTTTTCAAATTCTCAATCTCTCCCTCAGTGAAAGTCAGTCTTCTCTCGATTAGGGAAGAAGCCACAAGGGGAACGCAGAGCCAAATTATCAGGAAATTACCTCCAAATTATGGTTCATCAAGAAGTTCATGAGGGATCAACCAAACAAAAGTAAATGTCTCATAAAGGACATGGAAGAAGATAGTATCGCAGAAACATTGATAGAAGGGCTGCAATGCGTTATGCATCGATAAATGTCATCAATGCCATTGTCACTGATCCCATAGAACATGTGTCTCACTCAGAGAGATCAGATGAAGAATTTCATGTTCAAGAGGCTGTACATATAGGAAAAAATGAAGGTGGTGTGTGTACCAGAAGCCAGAGGTTTTCCCAGAGGTAGGACATTCCTTCGGGTAATGCCCTTCCATACTCTAGAAAGGCACATTCCAAGGAAAAGGGTAAAAGTTAGGTTACACCCCACCCTACCTCTGGATAAGGCCAATCACTCTCATTAGAGGAATGGTTCGCATAGCAAGAATAAGAAATGAATGATTTAAGGAGGTTAAATGCAGAACTACTTCAAGGTAGTCTTCCTCCTAAGCATGTTGGAGTTTATCAATCAAGGGAATTTGTTGCAGCTACTAGGATGGATCAAGAATATCCCCCTTTAAAAGTACACCCTCACAAGTCCAATCCTATGGGTTATACATGATAGAAACCACCAATACTACCATTAGTGTCAGTACCTGCCACCACACTCATCCAAACTCCAGTTATTGAACCTGCTCAGGTCCAAGCTCAACCAGATGTTTCTCAAAAATTAATGACTACCATTGAGTCATTAACAGCTCGGTTGGAAGCTATGGAAGGAAAACGTGCATAAGTTCAACCAGAAAATAGAGCTTACCCTGAATGGGTGGATGCAATTCCCCCCCCCCCCATAAAATTTTTTGAATACCACATTCCCAATTTTTAATGGTTCGGGAGATCCAGAACAACAATTAACACATTTTTTTTCTTATTGTGATCCTATGATGGGAACTCCTCAACAAAAATAAGCAGTTAATCTCAGGTGTTTTGTGCAGTCATTATAAGGACCTGCTTTTGTCTGGTATACAAGTTTGCAATCTCAGTCAATTACTGGGTGGAAATATCTCCGTCAAAGGTTCATTCTTCAATTTTGGTCAACATTACCAAAGATGATAGTTTTTGATCTTACCAATTGTAAAAAAAGGAAAAATGAAAGAGTTTTGGATTTCATTGCTCGCTAGAAGTGATTAACATATTCTTTAAGTTTAGCACTCCCTCAAAAAGAGTTGCTGCCAATCTGTGTGGCAAATCAACATGATGAATTACACACACCGTTGATCCCTGTGAAATACACAGGAAGGTTTTGAGACCATACTTCAATCGCTCAGTAGATAGAAGACTCTCTTATAAAGACTAAGGCTAAAAATCGTGTAATTCCATCAGTTTCGGGAAGGAGAATAGGGAAATTAGAGACTGCTACAGTTACACTTAAACAAGCACCTGTACCTTCTTCCACTTAAAAACCTTAATCATATCGAAGGGCTCCACCTTCTGAGCGTCAATAACAATGGATTCCTTTTCAATATGATAAAAAAGATCAAAGGCGAAAACATTTTAAGTATTTAAAGAACAAAATTTATTATTTTTTGAATGAAAAAGTTCCTGGTTACTTCATCTCATCTTTGGAAAACAATCTGTTTCAGTTGCCAAGGCCCAAAAGCCCAAACAAGGAAGAAGATGAAGACCTTCCCAACTATTTCCCATTTCATCAGATGTTGGGGAATCCCATTCAGGAGTTTTTTGTCTTCAAATACCTCCTGTAAAAGATGGTGGACTCTGGACAAGTAAAATTGAAAGGTTCTTAGCCTAGGTTGCATGTGCTACTGCTACTGATCCAGAGAAAGAAGTCGAGTGGTACGAAGTCAAAAGTAAAAATGTGCAGAAATATGATGATTGGATGGTTAGGAAAACGATCAACCAAACTCATGCCATTTTAAGAACACAATTGAATCAACCAATTGTGTCTTCTTCTATTTCTTCCACAGCAAAACCCCCTTCATCATAAGGAAAATCCTCAAAAAAGAGGCATAATTTGAAGAAAGAAGAGTAGTTAGAAGAAGATGGGCTCGTGTCAAAGCCTAAGTTTTCTTTGACTCTGGCTGATTTTATGTCATCTGCTTCAAAAGAACGAGCACTGCCCCACCAAACAGCATAGCCTGAATTGGTTCATCAAGCATAATCTTCATCAGATGAAGAATTGATCTTTGGTTCCTTTAACATGATTCATTTAACAGATCCCTATGCCAATGACAGTTTCGATCATGATGAGCCTGAGTTCCCTGTATCTAACAGAGGGATTAGAGGAAGAGATAGAGGTCTAGGATATAGGGGAAGATGTGGATATTCCAGAAGCCACTATTTCAATCCTTCCCCTACTAGAACTGTATATGCGGCAGAAACTCGTGGCAAAGCCCTTCAGTAAGCTCAACAGGAACAAGAAAGTTCTTCCACACATGGTAGATTTGGTCCTGACATAGTTATTTTGGAGGACTGGTTAGAGGTTACAAATTCTTCCTCTCAGCAAATAGATAGACCTAGTCGATCTAATCTACTGAAGCCAGGAGTGTTTCCAATTTGTACACCGATACGGGATGCATCTACTGCCAAAGCATCAACTTCAAAGGCACCTGCAAAACCACATTTTCATGATGGGAAACGCAGACCTTTGGACCAAAAGTATGATGTCTTAAAACATTTGTCCCAATTACTGGCCAAGTTATCAATTATATATGCCTTGAATCTATTAAAATATCTTTGGGGGGCACTTATTGAGGCTTTTTCAAGTTCTCAAGAATTCGAAACTGAAATTGTTGCGGCTGAGGTCTACTATATAGAGAATGATCCAGCAGAATACCATGCAGTGATATATTTTATAGATAAAGATGAAGATGATGTTATACATGGACATATCATACCTTTGTATCTATCTGGAAAAGTCAATGATATAGACATCTGACAAGCTTTCATTGATAATGGCTCAGGATTCAATCTCATTCCTATTCGTACACTTCGTCGATTGGGCCTCACCGAATATGATTTATCTCCTTATACTTTGATGTTGCAAGGATATGATAAGAATGAACAAGAACCTCTAGGTGAAATAACACTCAGAATTCAGTTTGGAGACCTTGTGTCTAATTCATATTTCATGGTTGTTCGTCAGGACACAGCCTTCAACATTTTGCTTGGAAGACCTTGGCTACATCAACATGCAGTTGTACCTTTGTCATACCATCAATGTCTCAAATATTTTTTCAATGGTCAAATTGGGACATTGTATGGTGACAAGGCCCCATTAAAAATGTGTGAGTCTCAATACATTGAGGCATAATTTTATCACATGGAGGGAAAGAAAAAATCCACAGCAAAGATGGTCACCAAAATTAATGCTTCAAATGGTTTGGAAAAGATTCCAGTAAACCCATTCATACATGTGAGTACAGATTATGTGTTGCCTATCAGTCAAATTGACAAGATAGACCTAAATCCAAACACTCTTATGGAAACTTCCATAATGTTAATTACTACTACCAAGCCAAAAAGCATGGGAGAAATTGTTGATTCGCCCAGCAGTGATGAAAGCTTAAATGGAGATGTCTTCATTTCATCCACTGAAATCCAAAAATTCTATACTTCATTAACCAGGCCAGAGGAAGGTATAGCAATACCAGAGGAAAACAATGATGTCGATTCTCAATCCATTATCTCATCTCTATCACCCCAGGAAGACCCTTCATCATCAATAAGGTCATAAATGTCGGCCTCTTCTTCAAGATATTCAAATTTTAACTTCTCTCCTGACCATGGAAATTTTGTTTCGTCATATACTTTGCAAGTAGAAATAGAAGAAGTAACACATATTGAAGAAGAAGAGGAATATCTCAGGGATGCTCCTACATCATTTGAAGAGGGTATCTCTACCACTGTGGATGAACTTAGACAAATAAATCTAGGTACAAAAGAAGATCCACGCCCCACTTTAATTAGTGCAGCCATGACTCTTGAAGAGCAAGAAATTTATACTTCATTTATAAAGAAAAATCAAGATGTATTTTCTTGGAATTATACAGAAATTTAATGTCTTGATCCTGATGTTTCCACTCATCATTTGGGTTTTCCAGAAGAATATCGAGGATTCAAGCAAGCCGCAAGAAGAACACACCCAACTTATGCCTCCAAAATTGAAGCTGAAGTTGATAAGATTATCAAAGCTAACTTCATCAGAGAATTTCAGTATCCCAAATGGATGGATAATATTGTCCCTATGAAAAAGAAGAATTGAAAAATTAGAGTTTGCATTGACTTCAGAGATCTTAATCAGCATTGTCCCAATGATGATTTTCCAATTCCGATCACAGAACTCTTAATTAATGCAACAGCTAGCTACGAAGCTCTTTCCTTTATAGATGGTTACTCTGGGTACAATCAAATATGAGTGGCCCCAGATGATGAGGATTATACAGCCTTCAGAGCTCCTCAAGGCATGTTTTGCTATCGGGTAATTCCCTTTGGCCTGAAAAATGCAGGTGCAACGTATCAACGTGACCGGAACCATATCTTCAAACCCATTTTAGGAAAATTTGTTGAATTTTATGTGGATGATTTATTGGTTAAATCCAGATAAAATTATAATCACTTGGCCGATCTGGAAATCATATTCAACAAACTTCGACAACACAATTTGAAGATGAACCCCTTGAAATGTGCTTTCAGGGTAACCTCAGGAAAATTTCTCTACTTTTTTCTATGCCATCTTGGTATCTAAGTTGATCCTGAGAAGAAAAAATCAATCCTTAACATGTCACCTCATAGAAATTTGAAGGAATTAAGAGGACTTCAAGGACACTTGGCCTATATTTGGTGTCTCATTTCCAATTTGGTAGGCAAGTGTTTTCCCTTCAACAGATTAATGAAGAAGGGAGTCACCTACCCATGGACTGAAGAATGTCAAGAATCATTCAATATCCTCAAGAAATATATCTTGAGTCCACTGGTATTAATGCCACCTGTTGAATGAATACCACTTATTCTCTATGTGACAGCTTTAGAGCGATCATTTGGTGTCTTCCTTTCCCAAAAGAATGATGCTGGGAATGAAAACAGCCTTTACTATCTCATTCAGACTATGCTTGAGGAAGAAACTTGATATTCAAGTATTGAAAAGTGCTACCTATCATTAATCTTTGCAATTTAGAAATTGATACACTACCTGTAACATCATGAGGTCCAATTGGTATCTCACAATAACCCGCTCAAATTTATCCTTAGTTGTCCAATGCTTATAGGACATCTGGTAAGGTGGGCAGTTATTTTGCAATAGTTTGATATCTAGTGTGTGTCTCAAAAGGCAATAAAGGGACAAGCTCTGGCCGATTTCCTTACTGAACACCCATATATAGAAGATACATCTTTAAATATTGAAATTCCTAATGAGGAAGTCTTCTCTATTCAAGATAATCATCAAACATGGGAAATGTACTTTGATGGTGCCTCCAAAAGTCCAACAGGGAAGAAAATGGAAGATCCTAAATTCAACAAAGTTGGGTTAGAAATTGTGCTTATTTCCCCAGAAAAGGCAGTTCTACCCTATTCCTTCTTATTGTTGAAAGGCGGTACAAACAATGAAGTATAATATCAAGCTCTCATCACAGGCTTGGAATTGGTGCTTCAGGCACAGGTGAATCACTTGAAGGTAAAAGGTGATTCGGATTTGGTAATCAAACAAATCAATGGGGATTATGCCATCAAAAAGGAAGAGTTAATCCCTTTGTATGATTACGTCAGAGAGTTAATGACGGAATTTCCCTCGGAACCGAAATTTTCTTATGTCCTGCGATCAAAAAATGCCCAAGCTGATGCATTGGCTAATGTAGCCACAGCCCTGGAAGATCCAAATCGGGATGAAACAATCATTAGTATTGCCCATCTTCGTGTAGTTTCACCTTTTGTTCAAATCAGAACAGAAGAAATCAATGAAATTAGTCCCATTTCTAAACCATATGGTCATACTACAGGATGGATGGAACCTATCAGGGAATACCTTTAAAATGGAACACTCCCACCTAATAGAGCTAGGAAAGAACAAGTCTGGCGACATGTGGTCAATTTTACTCTTTATGATAGCCCAGATCACCAAAAAATTCTCTACAAGTGAGGTTTTTATGTAATTCTCTTCAGATGTATTGATGGCCATCATGAATGAAGTACATGTAGGAGTTTGTGGTGCTCACCAGTCTGGACTTCGACTGTCTGGTCAAATTCGAAGGCTTGGATACTTTTGGACTTCAATGATGCAAGATTGTGTTGATTTCACTAAGAAGTGTCATTCTTTCTAAGTATGTGCCAACTTAATTCATCAACGCCCGAAGTTTCTTTATATGGATAAATACTCCTGGCCATTTGCTACATGGGGAATGGATGTAGTAGGACCTTATCCTCCAGCTATAGCTAAGCAGTTTAAGTATATTCTTACTACTACTGACTTCTTTTCCAAATGGGAAGAGGAAATACCTCTCAAATAAGTTGGTGCTAAAATCATTGTTAGCTTTTTCAAGTCCAACATCATTACCAAATTTGGTGTTCCTCATACCATATTGACGGATAATGGCACCAAATTTTGTTCATCCGAGGTAAGAAAATTGTATCAAGAATACAATATCAGATCCAACCATTCATCTTGGTATCATGAAGTGGTCAATGGTCAAATAAAGGCTTTAAATAAGACTCTTTGAAGCATACTTCAAAATATGATGGTTAAAGATAAGAAGTCATGGCTTGATAAACTTTTTCATTCTCTATGGGCTTATCGGACTATCACCTGCACTGCTATACGATCAACTCCATATTCATTAGTATATGGAATGGAATCAGTCTTTCATATTGAGGTCCAATTACCTTCGCTTAGAGTCACCATTTTTGATCAGTTATCTACAAATAAACAATCTAAAAAGCAATTGGATGAATTGGAACAACTAGATGAAAAAATATTTTGCATACTGCACCATTTATAAGTCTATCAGAATCGAATAGCACGAGCTTTCAATAAAAAAGTTCGTCTTCATTCATTTATTCAAGGAGAATTGGTATTGGTTCTTATAACCCCAATGATACTGGGAAAGAAACCTCCAAAGCTTGATCCAAAGTGAGAAGGACCTTACTCAATACATAGGGTCTACCCTAATGGAGCTTATTCTTTAATCTAAATGGATGGATAACTCATTACAAATCCAACCAATGCAATATTTTTGAAGAAGTATTTTGTGTAACACAAATACACCCATTGTCCTTGCTGCAGGACATTAAACTACATAGCCACCTCTATCATCCAACATGACATTAAACTGTGTCCCCTTTATCGTCAAACATGATGTTAAACTATGAATCGTCTGAGCTGTAGGACATTAAACTGCCAAGCACCCCAAGTCTATGACACATGACATTAAATTGTGATTGACGCATGCACAATTGTTTTTTTAAACACTGTTTCCATGTGTACCCTAGGAAGCTAATCATGCATAAGCCCCACACCATCCTTCATGGTTTCATCTTTCATGACATGATCGTCAGGTTTGTTACTGCTTCTTGTTTCTCACATCGAGCATGACTCACGTGAGCTTAGAGTAAGCTTTGACCGTGACATATTCTCTGGGCCGCTAACCACGCTTAAGTCCCAACATCATATTCAGGTCTTTGTCCTTAGGTACACCCCAATCGCCAAATCCCTCTCAAATTGAACTACTCAGACTTTGATCCTTGCCTCCTAGGTCGGGTACGTAGGAAACCTCCTGAGGTTCAAGCCTGAAACCACTTTCTTCACATTGATTCACCTCCATCCCATATGATGTTGATCCATGAAGCCCCTGTCAACCATCTTATTCATATCATTTCACTTTCATCCTACATGACGTTAAACTGTGTATATCCCATCATCCTATCTATATGATGTTAAACTATACAGTTCCACATTGTCCTTGCTGCTAGACATTAAACCGCATAGCACTAGTCCATGCATACGACCTTAAACTATTTGTACTTTTGTCCTGTATGACAATAAACTGAAACAATCCTTGATACCCTCACTCGAGAGGTATCATCATTGACATGGTCTCCAACCATGTCATATTTAAAGAACTACATGTGGCTTGATTTTCATCCTTATGAGATACGTAGTGACACCCAAGTCTTTAATCTTGGGTCCAGCCATAATTGCAATAAAGTCCTCTTTACCCCTCATATGTACGAACCAAATCTGTACAAAGGGTATTTCAAGAACTACGTACAGCTTTATTCCCATCCTCATGGGATAGATAGGAATTCTTGAGCATTCCTTGAGTCCAACCCCGAGCCTTTGGGCCTAACCCCAAACTCCACTTTCAGTCCCTTGGCTGAAAAGTCCCCCTGGGAGCACATAGTGTGATGTGGAACACTATGGTCTTTATTCGCATCAGATTTATAAAAAATGCACGATGTGTCTCCCTCACTATAGTCTGAGATCTACGACCCTAAACTAATATCTTCCATGCTTTCTTCCTACATGATGTTAAAATGTATTTCAAGAACTATGTGTGGCTTGATTCTCGTCCTAATGAGATACATAGTGACATCCAGAATCTCAATTTAGGACCCAGCTGCAACATTATACAAATAATATTCATGATATCCATAACCATTTTCTTGACTTTTGGTCACAAAATGTCTGATACTTGATAATTGTTTTGCCTGACTATGCAGCACATGCCCTTAGGTGGCCTTGCATAAGTTGTCTACATAATGGACCTATCAGCCCAAAAGATGATACTATTTGACTATGCAGCTTATGCCCCAATTGGCCCTTCGTAATTCAACCTCCATGATGGGTTTGTCAAGTAGTGGTAACTTCATTATTAGGAGAAGCCTCTTTTGTCCATATTGGTCTTAACAACGATATGTAGGGATCTGCAAAAAACTGTCATCCTTAACATATTTTTTCCTTACTCTTTTTCATGATCTAAAAGTATTATGTCATACAATGTTTCTATCTCTAGTTTTAGTCGTATTATTTAAAACCAAAAATACCTTTTTCCTACGTTTGGTTCAGACCTTCGTAGAAATAACATTCCTCCAATTCTTTGACAATTCTGATTGGAAATATCCTCTCCATATTCAAGTACCTTTCTCCATAAAGAAGACTCTATGCTTTGGAAAGTTTGAATCTCCATAAAACTTTCTTTGGATTTTAGTAATTGAAAGTCAAATTTCTGAGAGTTCTTTTTCCCGACTATGCAGCATGTGCCCTTAGGTGGCCTTGCATAAGTTGCCTACATAATGGACCTATCAGCCAAAAGATACTACTATTTGACTATGCAGCTTATGCCCCAGTTGGCCCTACATAATTCAGCCCCCATAACGGGTATGTAAAATAGTGGTAAATTCATTTTTAGAAAAGACTTCATCTAATGCCTTTTATCTCTTTTCCCATGTCATTCCTCAGATTCAAAATTTCTAAAGTCATAGTTTACAATTTTCCCCCTCTATACTTGAATATGGTAATATGTTTCCAAATAAATTATCAAAAATTGAGTCAATATCATCCATTCGGTCAAAGCTATTCGAACTTAAATATTATCCCTTTTATAGTCCAACATGCATGACTTTAAACTTCCAATAACAAAAGACATGGTACTCATTAAATTAAGAACCTATAAAGGGTACTCTGAGCAAAAGTCGAGTCCCAGCTTGCTAAACATACATTTTGTATGATTTAGGCAATATTGATCAATTAAAGGATAAAGCTTATGGGGTTGTTTATATAACCTAGTAAAAATTGAACTATGTTTACAAGGCCCATTGGCTTAGGTAAAAATAATAGCAATTATAAAAAAAAATGAAGGTACAGATGATTGAAGATGATCTATTTTTCATTGATGAACAAGATTATAAGAACATCCATAGACTGGAGTCTCTTATCTTTTTTCAGAAATTATAGAAGACTTTCAACATGACTTCTCATCTATTTCACAGCATCCCAAGATTCATTAGCAGCCAATTGAAGTTCATTTACTCGATCAGCTTCACTCTCTTCAGATCAACGAAGTGCTTCTTTGGCATCTGTGATGGATTTTATACCATACGCTTGGACTTCTTCCAACGAATTATGAAGCTGGTCAAGCTCCCCAGTAACAACATCTAGCTCTTGCTGAAGGCGTAACTTCTGGACAATCATCTCCTTGATCTTTTTCTTCAGCTCCTTTATCTTTACAGCATGATCATCCTCAGCTCGGGACACTACAACCTAAAATTCACTAATATTGGTCAACAATCTAGCTCTGATTAGGTCTTGACGACACCTTTTCTCTTGCTCCCTCCTTCGAATGAATTGTTTCACTGCGACATGGATTTCTTGATATCCAAAACTTCCAAGTCCCAGGATGATGAACAGGGATGAAAGTCTTGGAATTTTCTAAGGTATCTCTTCAAGAGGCACCTCAGATATTTTCTTCCATATATTTTTCCATGCCTTGCGACGTGAGAATTGGAGCGCCTTTTTCACCTCTGGGTCTAATTCAGCATTGTTATCATAGGGAGGAACATAGTCTGGGATTAATGCACTTAATAAAGTGCCCTATTCTGCTCCTTCTCTGACCCTAGTTGTTTCACCTTCTGCTACTGTTTGGTCTGAGGCTGAGGCTTCACCTCTAGATCTAGCCATTGAAGTTCACAGCCCTGTTTGGTCAATTGAAAGTATGGTTAGTTTCAAAGGATAGTAAAAGTTGATTGATTGTCTTGTAGGTTAAGTAAGAAAAAAATATCATCATCTTTTACCTAACAGTTGATCAGCAACTTGTGAAGACTCCTCCCCATCTTTCCTAGCTTCAACAGGATTTTCAGGATGGGTTTCAGGAGGGTCTTCCGTGCTAAGTTCCACCTAAGCCAGTGTTTCTACAATAATAGGGTTGACATCAATGTCTAAACCCCTTTCAAGCGTTGTTGGTTCAACAGTTTCTTTAGATGGAACTGTAATTTTTTTAACCAAACATGGTTAGAAGTGTAATCATGAGAAGATTAACATGAAAAATGATGAAACTCACATCCATTTGATTATATAACTAGATCTCCAAAATCTTATAAATCACATGGTAATTTAACATGTTCTGAAATTTCTTCAAAATACATTCCAATATTCATCATTTTATCTAATGATGTCCTAGATCCCAGGTTAGTCTCACCATTGGGAGCACTTGACATGTTTTCTTCATGAATTTCATCTGACAATCTCTGACCCTGGATAGCTTCTTCAGAGACAATTGTGGGGTCATCTTCGACAGTTGCCAAATGTTCTGGTGCATGTGTTGAACCTAAAACATCACAGAATAGAAGTCAGTTGTTGTCTAATTTGAGGTTCTATGAAGTATTTTTAATTTAACAGAATTCTTTTCTCTCCTGGCATCAGAAACAGGAGCGGTGTTGGGAACAAACGCCAACTCATCTTCTCTCAGTATTTCCTCAAGAATAGCTGTTTGAGAAGGAACTTGCAGTCGTTCTCCAACACCCTCTATTGTACTCTGAGGATGGTCAGTCCTTTCCCTTAAAATGGAAACTGAGGAATCCCTTGTAATCCTGAGAAGTTTGAGCACTTTTTCATAAGTTAAGATTCATGACTACCAGAAATACTTACTACTACTAATGAAGCATTTGACTATGGTCTTCTTTCTTCAATGCCTTTGATTCTTGGCCTTTTTGGGTGGACTGGAATCATCATCTCCGAAAACAGGTATCAGAGACAATAACGCCCTTTCTAACTCCTCATCCATGACTTACTATCCTGGAGATACTTCACTCGGCTCATGAAGAGATTCAGTGGCTCCAAGAGCAGTGCCACCAGGGCTATACCGCGGAGAAGGGATTTCAGTGGTTCTTTCCTTTAAAAGCTGTAGGATGAAGAAGATTATTTCCTTAAATAACGAAGATTTGACTAAATTCAAATTTCAAAGTAAATAGAAATATGAGAAAAAGGAAAACTTACATCTTCAGGAGCCACGTAATCATGCCACTCTTTTTCTAATGAAGGACCAATCCCCTCAGTGGTACCACGGTCCATCATTTCCTTTACCCGCTTGGTGACAGGAACTAACTTATCAGTGGCATATATGAGCATTTCCGGCTCTTTGATGTTAGCCCTCACTTCATTGGGGTTGTCCTCAAAGTGGATGTCAAAGGAAGCCCAGAGATTCCCTACTCTAGGGATATGTAGCCCTTCGCATAAGTCCATCCAGGCGGTTTCAGCATCACAATATAAACTCTACCGTGTCTGGATAGCCTCTGGTCATAAATATTTAGAATGTGCACTAGAAGGCTGTGAGGAGGGTCCTACAATCTGGGACTTCAACTTCTTACCAGCTCTTGCAATCACAGATAAAGGATAAGAAAATGAAACTTATTGCTCTTTAAAATAATGGCGACTAAATTTCCTCAATCATGTAACTCACCAGAAGTCGATGGAGTAGGTCTCTCGACTCTGGCAGGCGAATTATATCTAGCATGAGGCCACTTTGACTCATTTCGTGCCTCATCATCCCCATCCTGGGAATCTGATGAATCAGCTCTGGGTGAGAAACCTGGTGAATTAGCTCCGGGTGAGGAAGAATCACCTTCCAAATGAAAATCTTCTGCCCTGATGGTTCTCTTATTTGTCCCCACCCGAGAGACCAGCTGATTCAGTACCCCTTCAGGGTATGATGCTACCCAACTCTCGGCATACCATGTAGTCAATCGACTTGCTGCTCCAACAGCTGGTAGATCAAACACCACCCCGGTCTTCTCCATATATGTCAGCAACCATAGTTGACGAGCAACCATCAGATGCTACTCTAACCTGACATGCACTGGATGGGGATACGGTAATTTTCTGCATACATTTGAATTGATGTGAGAATCTTTATGGAGCATAGGCCTCACATATAATTTCTTCATTAATCCTCATGGCCAGTGTACCATCTCTACATTCCAGCATATATTCCCTTAACTCCAGGCTGGTTGTTCCATCATCAACAAATCGCCATGTTGGCAGATTTCCATAAGGAAATAATTGAAACTCCTTGAACATTCTCAGCCTTATTTTTATGTCATAAGCATTGAGGGATAAGGGAGAAATTCCAGAAAAGGCCTGAACAGACGGCCAGAAAGAACTTCCAAGAACCTGTACCCCACTTTGTACATCATATTTCCTAAAATGGGTGGCGATCCATCCCCATAAAACTTGGAATGGTCCCACTATTCTTAGAGAAGACTTACCCAGATAAACATGAAGTAAGATCCTATAAATCTTTGCCAAAATTGGGGTGGCCAACCCAACCATCTTCCTTTCATCCAGCTTGGCTGCGATGACAAAGGTCCTTGGCCTCACACATCCTTTCGAATCCCGAACTGGTAAAAGGTAAACACTGAGCCACAAGGCCAAAAATCCTTCCAGACGGGTCTTCGCTAGAAGCTTCCAGTTCACTTCATACCCCCACTTATCAAACTATCCCGCTTCTAGAGTTGGCCAAAATGTGCCCAAAAACCCCTCTTTTCTGCTCTAGGGAAACTAGTAGGATGATTGTAGGAAGGTACCTTATCTCTCTTCTTAATCAGAAACATGTTCATCCACTCCTCTAGATGAATATCTTTTCTGGAGTGGGTTTTCGTGGTGGTGGTATTCTTAATCTTGTAGAAAATTTTCATTAACTCTTAAGTCAAAGCTGAAGTCTTCTTCGAATCATTCCAGGTCACTTTGGGGGGATGAATTCATCATACATATCTCCCAAAATTGGAGCCCCTGAAATCTTGTAGACATCCCACAAAATGATGCCTACTTCTCCATGAGTTAGATGGAAAGAATTTGTTTCCAGGATCCAGTGGCTGATTAACTTCGGAATGAAATTGTCATTCCTGTAGACATATGTCTGCCCAACTCAGATAGCTTCATATATTGCAGCTCCCTTAAGATAATTGAAAAACTCTGCATAGGTTTTTTGCACCCAATATGCCCACATCCAAGTCGGCTTCACACCTCCTCCAGGACAGAAATCCCAACTCTTCTTTCATCCCTTAGATTGGTCCATCTGATAATTTCATAAAATAGAGGGATAGCAATGCGGCTGCAGCTCAGGCGTGTGAGGCTTCAGATCTGGAGAACATGGGCTATGATGCATTATGTATGCCTTCTCCACTATCCCAGCATTGGAAAAGGATCCTGTAACTGATACATTTGCTGAAGAGAAGTTGGTGTAGGTCTGAAACCAAGAATGAGGGATGTAATTATTTGCCTCTGGAATGTGAACTCCTTGCAAATGACCATGGCCATACAAAGGCAAGTAGATACTCTATGGAAAATTGGCATGATATTTCTTCAAGTAATTAGCCAAATCCAGGAGAGTTCTGTCACAGATAACATAATAGTCATGGATGACGATGTTCATCATATCATCTATTCTCTTGCTAGCCAACTCACCAGCTGATCCAATTCTTTTGGGATCCATTGAATCTGCACAAGGATCAAACAATAAACCTTAAGTAAGTTTGTCTTGTGAAAATTTTCATGAAGGAAATAAAAAAAATGCAAAATTAATTAAGGAGCGCAAGTCCCAAAATTTTCATGCAAGTTAGCCCTTTCGTGCAAGTATTGCTGCCCTAGTCATGGCGCGCAAGTCAAATACCTTCTGTAGAAGCGCGACAAAAATCTAGAAAAGTGATTTGCCGAAGATCGAAGCACCTGCGTGACAAGAACTCAAGCTGTTGGAAGCTGAATGAGTTCGTGTGGGAGTGAGCCTGTATATATAGAAGATCCATACCACCTGCGCGCCATACTTGCGTGCCCCAGAAGCTGTGTGTCGAACTTGAGTGCCACAGACCCTTGATTTCTCCAGATTTACCTCAGAGCCAGATCCTCTTTCCTTTTTGGATCCAACATTGAGGGGGACTTTTTTTACGCTCCTTTCCATCAAAGAGTCCAATGAATGGAAAAGGGGAATACCTTAAGCACAAAGAGAGTCACCCTTTAAAGAAAATAAAAAAAATGACAAAGGCATGGACCAGGAGCTCCTTCAGATTGAGGTGCGCAAGTAACTTGCGCGCTGTGCAAGTCACTTGCGCGTCCAATCTGATTTTTCACCCAAGGTTCACAGTGGCCTATAAATAGCCCCTGTGGGCCCCCCATTTCCGGGACGGATTTTCCAAAACTCAGATTCAAGCTCTGGTCACCCAAGTCTTCAACTCAACTCTTCCAAAAAACTTCTAAGGCAACTTTTTACCTAGATTGGAAGACTTGAAGGAGTAGGATAAGGCCTAAGTGTTTAGAATTCATCAAAACTTGCACACCTAAGTGTACAAACCTCCTTAAAAGTAGAAACACTTGTGCGCCACCCTATCCTTTCAATGAAACTTGTGTGCCTCCCTTTTGGAAACATCTTAGGATAGTACTCAAGGCTTGAGTTAAGTCTCACCCAAGTATTACCCTATAGATTCTCCATCGCCCAGGTGAACCCATGTTATGCAAGTACACTTGCGCAGCCAAGACTTGTGCGCCAAATGACTTGCGTGACCTACACTTGTGCGCCAACTTAATTTGTGTGCCTCTATCTCGTTCACCTCTCCTCTTCATGATATTATCCCTCAAACCCCTGTTCAAAGCCATTTATGTCATGATTCCTTTGTTGGATTACTTATCTGAAAGGGATTATGTGAGAACATCTCCCAAAAACTCATGACTTACAAGCTTTATGTCACAACGTTTAGAGGTTTCCTCTATATAATCTCATCATTTAAGATAAGAAGATCTTTTGATTTTTGGGAATCCTTCTCAGGAGTAAGCCCCAATCATAATTCCTTTAACTAGGGCCTCCTTCTTAGGAGTAATCCCCAAGTTACAAATCCCCTTAACCTGGGCCTCCTTCTCAGGAGTAAGCCCCAGTCATAGTTTCCTTTAACATTGGGCATCCTCCTTAGGAGTAAGCCCCAATCTTAATTTATTTTTGATTTGGGCCTCCTTATCAGGAATAAGCCCCAATCATAAGTCCCTTGTAATTTGGGGCTCCTTCTTAGGAGTCAGCCCCAGGTTAAAACTCCAAATCTCCATAAAGTACAAATACCGTTATGAAACCTACTCCTGGGCTTCTTACCTGAAGTAAGTCCTGGTCTCCATCTATTTGGGCAGTCATACATATGTAAGACCCACATCATTTCTCATGACAGCATCTTTCGTGGCATCATCGTCAAGTTTACTGATACCTCTTGTTTCTCACACTAATCATGACTCATGTGAGATTAGAGTGTAAAAGTAATCACGACATTTCTTTTGGGGCCATTAACCATGCATAAACCCCATCCTTCTTATCAAACTACATGGGTTCTGATTCCTTTTTAACGAGGATACGTAGGTATCCCATCTGTGGGTATGATCCCAACTCTAAAATAATCTATGTCTTTCTGAATGATAATAAACTTCAAGTGCCCCACTGAGTGGATTTAAAACTAGTATGGTCATCATAATGACCAAGATATTTCTATATAATATATTAAAAGATCCCATTGACTAAGAATCTTCAATACATACGGATGATTCTATATCTATGAAGAACCTCAAATACATATAAAAGATTCTCTAAATCCCATACATATCAATCATTGATTTCCAAATCTAAAGGAAAACTCATTTTCAATCTTGGTGAATTAATAAGGATTCATGAACATAACTTAAATCTATAAGAGAGTACCAGAGTAGGAAATAATTCCCCCCCCCCAGAAAGGTGTGATGAGCCTGACCTCCCATCCTCTCGACCAATGAAAATTCTTAAGCCTTATCTATCCACAACTAATGATCACCTGCCTTTGGAAAGTAGGTCCAAATGGAATTAGAATTATTGGGTGTTTCCAGTTCTATGAATAAACCCGTTAGAAACCGATTGGAAAGTTTGAACCTTAAACAAACAAGTTCATTCCCAATTTCAGAAGAAACAACTGGATACATCTTCAGTTTCAATGGAGGTGCAGTGAGCTGGAAGAGCTCAAAGCAATGTGTGGTCACAGATTCTATTGCAGAGTCTGAGTATATCGCAGCTTCTGAGGAAGTTAAAGAAGTTGTATGGATGTGAAGCTTCATCCAAGAGCTGGGTGTAGTACCTAGCATTAAATATCCTATCACACTCTATTATGATAATACTACAGCAGTGGAACTTGTAAAAGAGCCAAGGTCACATTAGCAGACAAATCACATAATTGGGAAGTATCATATCTTGAGGGATTTTTCTCAGAGAGGTGAAGCTATAGTGATCAGTATTTCCATGGAAGACAACGTGGCAAACCCCTTGACTAAAGCCTTGACTTAGCAGAAACATGATCATCATGTGAGGTCTAGCGGACTAAAAGTCATAGGCAGTTGGCTCTAGTCCAAGTGGGAGTTTGTTAGAGTTGTTGTACTGAGAACCAACTATTTGTACTTTGATTACATGAATGTACACTTATTATATATTGTTCATTATTCTGCATGACTATAATATAATAATTTCCTGGAATATCTGTTGCATTAATAAGGTCATGGCATATCCATGCTATGATGATAACCTTGAAATGATATAAAAATATTCTTAAATAAAGTTCTATGGTTGGATGACATAATATGATAGGACACATAGTATATAGGCTGTCATGTGAGAATACTCGTAAGAAGACGAGACTCTCTCTCATGGAGTTCACACTTGGTAATCTCCAAGATGGGAGATTATGAGAACAGACCCTCCAATAGTAATTCTGCATGTCTTGGTGTCATCGTACATTACTATCTACGAGCATGTGTAATGGTACTTAGACTAGAAGATTATCATTAACTCGTGTCATAACTCGCGCACTTAGATTTGCTGACGAAAACCATCATGAAGAAAATTGGTGGGAAGTAGGGTACATTGGGTGCGTCATGAATGACATGTTGTTAATGGATAAGTCGAGGAAGGATTTTTCCCTTCCATATTTATGGAAGTAGATATCTCGGGACCTTTGATTGAAATAGAACTGTCACCCAACTTTCATGGCCATGGTGTAACGATGAGTTTATTTCTGGAAGTCAAAGAATGACAGATCAAGCATATATGTTTTTGACACTGCCATGAAACCTTCTTGATGAGATATTGAGACAAAGGGATTAAATTACACGTTAAGCATTTGTATGATGTGACACTTTAATGCGGCGTCAAATTATTTCTCTTGGGTTCCTTAACCCGTTGCTAGACAATAATCTTGGACTTTAGGCAAGCCCACCTAATGCCAATGAGAAAGAGGCCTAGAGGGTCACACACTAAGTGTATCCAAGTATCTCAAGTAGAATAAAGATTATTCCCGTATGTGGTTTAATAATTATTCAAGGAAGCCTAAATCATTTTAATGTTGGAGGAAGAATAAAATGAAAACAAGTACACGTTGTTTATTAATGATTATACACCATGTAGTTTTCATTTTGGAAAGGAAATGAAAAACAATTACATGTCATGTATTAATGATTACACACTATGTAGTTTTATGAAAAACAAGTACACGCCGTGTATTAATGATTACGCGCCATGTAGCTTTTCCAGTTGGGATTTTGAGGAAATAATATTGTTTTATTAAATTATATTTATTATAATCAGCATGGGTGCATGTCAAGGAATTAATGATTCAACATGGGGGATTTTCAATAAGAGTTAATGAAATAAATAAAACGCGTAACACATTTATTTATTATCATAACTCTATAACCTCAAACTCGATTATAAATATCCTCACAACCCCAACACTTTTCCTTAATCATTGTGCACAACAATTCTGAAGAATTCTCTCAAGGCTGAAATAATTGTTTCCTCCAAGAACGCTCTTAAGACTGAGAGAGAGATCCTCCTCCATCATATCAACGCGATCTAAGGCAGACAACGCAAGAAAAGGTTTCTCCACGCTAGCACCCGGAGACTCCTTTGGCGACGTCCAAAGATACGTGGTGCACGTTTGGATCACCGCTAGAGGAATTCTACACTTGACTTCTATGACGCAACGAAGAATCGCATCGGAATGTGATCAGAAATATCAAAGAATAAAGAACACTGTAAAAGGTACTTCTTATCAATTAATTAAATTAATTATAATCAACTTGTGACAATCCTCGGTTGTGGTTCCGGGACTATTCTTCTTTTTGTCTATTTTTGTGATTTGATTTGTGGATTCTGGCATTAATCATCGTATTGATCCCGGATTGATCATTGCTAATGACAAAAAGCCAAGTGGGCATATCCACCCACGAGCTTTCGTTGTGCCTGGAACCTTCATGTTTAATATTTATATGCTTCTTCTCTGAATGCATTTATTTTGTTTAATTAAGTTAAACATTCCTCATTTTAATACCGATTAGGTTGAGATTCAAGTGGGAATCTTGAGTTGTTCTGATTGGACAACACAAGCATCCTCTTTCTCTCACACATACATGGCATCTCAGTATGCTTTGGTATACCTCACTCTATTCTTGAGTTCCAAACCTTTACAACACGATTGTTGTGTTTGTTAGGGTTGGTGTCCTGAGAACCAACTATTTTGTACTTTGAATACATGAATGTACACTTATTATATATTGTTCATTGTTCTGCATGACTATAATATAATAATGTCCTGGAATATTTGTTGCATTAATAAGGTCATGGAAGATCCCCACTATGATGAGAACCTTGAAATGCTATAACAATATTCTTAAATAAAGTTCTATGGTTGGATTACATACTATGATAGGACACATAGTATACAGACTGTTATGTGTGAGTACTCATAAGAAGACGAGACTCTCTCTCATGGAGTTCGCACTTAGTAATCTCCAAGATGGGAGATTATGAGAACAGACCCGCCAGTAGCAATTCCACATGTCTTGGTGTCATCATACATTTCTATCTACGAGCGTGTGTAATGGTCCTTAGACTGGAAGATTTTCATTAAATCATGTCATGACTCGCGCACTTATATTTGTTGATGAAAACTGTCACGAAGAGAGTTGGTGGGAAGTAGGGTACATTGGGTGCATCACGAATGAAATGTTGTTAATGGATAAGTCGAGGAAGGATTTTTCCCTTCCATATTTATGGAAGTAGATATCTCGGGCCCTTTGATTGAAATAGAACTATCACAAAAATTCCATGGCCATGGTGTCATGATGAGTTTATTTCTAGAAGTCAAAGAATGACAGATCAAGCATATAGGTTTATGACACTTCCATGAAACCTGATTGATGAGATATTGAGACAATGGGATTAAATTACACAATAATTGTTCATATGAGGTGACACGTCAATGCGGTGTCAACTTCTTTCTCTTGGGTGCCTTAACCCATTGCTAGACAGTAATCTTGGACTTTAGGCAAGCCCGCCTAATGCCAACGAGAAAGAGGCCTAGAGGGTCACACACTAAGTGTATCCAAGTATCTCAAGTAGAATAAATATTATTCCCATATGTAGTTTAATAATTATTCAAGGAATCCTAAATCGTTTTAAGAATAAAATGAAAACAAGTACATGCTGTGTATTAATGATTACACATCGTGTAGTTTTTATTTTGAAAACAAGTACACGCCATGTATTAATGATTACACACCGTGTAGTTTTTAATGAAAAAAAAGTACATGCCATGTATTTATGATTACACGCCGTGTAGTTTTTCCAGTCGGGATTTTGTGGAAATATTGTTTTATTAAATGATATTTATTATAATCAGCGTGGGCGCATGTCAAGGAATTACTGATTCGGCATGGGGTTTTCAAAAGAGTTAATGAAATAAATAAAACGCGTAACGTGTTTATTTACTGTCATAACTCTACAACCTCAAACCTGATTATAAATATCCTCACAACCCCAACTCTTTTCAAGAGAATCATTGTGCACAAAAATTCTGGAGAATTCTCTCAAGACCGAAAGAAATCCTTCCTCCAAGAACACTCTCAAGACTGAGAGAGATCCTCTTCATCGGATCAATACGATCTAAGGCGGGCAATGCAAGCAAAGGTTTCTCCATGCTAGCACCCGGAGACACCTTTGGAAACGTCTAGAGATACGTGGTGCATGTGTGGATCACCACTATAGGAATTCTACCCTTGTCTTATGCGACGCAATGACGAATCACATCGGAATGTGATCAAGAATATCAACGAAGAAAGAACACCCAAAATGTACTTTTTTCAATTAATTAAATTAATTATAATCAACCCATGATGATCCAATTTTGTGGTTCCAAGACCTTTCTTCTTATTTTTCTATTTCTGTGAATCGATCCGTGGAGACTGGCATTTATCATCGTATTGATCCCGGATTGATCATTGGTAATGACAAAAATCCAAGTGGGCACATCCACCCATGTGCTTTTGCTGCGCCTGGAACCTTCAATTGGTATCAGAGGGAGGTTACAATGTTGATTATAGTTATTTAATTTTTGTTGATAATTTACGCATTTATATTTGATTCAATTCGTGATAAATCGTTCTATTAAACTGAATTAATGTGATCTGTTCTTCCTCCTTTGTTTCTTGATTCACATCATAGAAACGACCTTTTAATTTTAATTTTGATTAAAATAAAAATGAGGAACTCATCTAGAGGAGCAACTCTTTCTATCTATACAACACGGGAATACACGGCGTTAAATGAAAACTACATATCGTGTACTTAGGTTCAATGAACTGGTACTGGTCCGCCAAACCACTCCATGTGAATTGAGTATACCTGAGTTTTATTACACCATGTTGACCAGAAATGAATGGTGCATGGAACCAGAATACATGGCGTGTATGTTAAATCAACACACCGTGTAGTCCAATCCGGCCTAGGAGAATTCATGTTCCGCGTACATGGGATTGCCAGGCCGGTAACCGCGTAACAATGAAGTACATGCCGTGTTAGATTAATCTACACGCAATGTACTCCAAAATTTCCAAAGTAGAGAAAACACGCCAAAGTCCCCGGCTTTTACTTTGGATAAATGGTGAAAAGAAATACACACCATGTAAATATAAACTACATGCCGTGTAATTTACAGAAATGGAATTTCACAAGGTTTCCTCTAAAAGTACAAAGTTCTGTACAAGGGATATGGATGAGAATAATCTCAAGGAAATTCATAAAGGAATTTAAGATAAAGAATTTATTAATTATAAGATCATAATTAATTAATTTCAAGCACGACTTATCTTAAATAATAGAACGATTAAAATAATTTTAATTCTAAATATGCATAAATGTCGTTGCATGCTATGGATGATCATGAGATAGACCAAAGACCCTTTGTATGTGTGTTTGGTTTCATTTAAATTTGTTTAATTTAAATTCATTGGCCTGTGAGCCTTCTTCCAATAAAATGTAAGGCTTGCGTGCCCGTGGTTTCTTTAATGTAAACCCCATGTGATGGAGGATCTCCCAAGCCAGAGGAGATGGTTCAAAACCCGAAGATGAGGCAAAACCAACCCAATAAGATACAAAGGTGAACAGGTGGGAGCTGCAAAACATGAACCATCGGTTCAAGGTGTTTTTTCCTAGGTCAGGTTTAGCTTATAAAACCGCTAGATAAGCTAACCAATAGAATCTCATGATCATGCCATCTTATTTTATTTCTATATAATTTCATGGTTTATTTATTATGAATGTGTTGTCTCGATCACATAATTAATGAAATAAACAAGCATTCAAAGATGGAATAAAATAAAAAATAGACTATGCGTAAACATTATCAGAACATGGTTAATCACTTAAGCAAGCATCACTTAATATTAACAAGAATGTGATAATGAAAAACTAAGCATAAAGAATAAAATATCTCAAATACCATATTAAGTCAGACCAAGACTTTTGTTACTTGATTAAGGGAAAGACTCAATAAAACTATGTGTTTGACCAACCCTTGTTGGGACACTTACTTTTATAAAGGAAGATCATATTAAAGTTTTGGGTTAACTTAAGCATTTTACATCAAGAGGAGTATCCCTTGATAGACTTGTTGTAAAATGGAGTAAAGTGTTGAGGAAATCCAAGTCAGGATTTCAGGATTGGGGAGTCCACTCAATAGATCAAGGAACTGTAAGCTCATAGTTGGCAAAGACATGCCTACCTAAATACCTTCAAATAGATTAACCAACCCTTGTTGGGGTTATGCGAAGGGAAATATGGATCCTTTCCACTAGAATGTCAAAGCAACTAGACATTCCGGGTTCAATGGTGAGGTCCATTAGGACTTGATAAAATAGTGGTAGAATTAATAAATTCATTTATTATTTTACATAAAATGTAATCAAAAGGTACTGATGAATATTCTCTTTTAATTTGTAGAATCAATATGAAAAACTCATCAACCACATTTTCTTTGCGATCAATTCTGGACAAAGACAATATCCTCATCGTCAGTAACTTTCAGAAATGTTTTAGGTGCCTTTGGGTTATCCTACGCCATGAATGAAATTTTTATGTGATGGAGTCCTCACTTCCTGATTTTCCTGCCCAAGAGGTGAGTGATGAATATTTCATGGTCTATGATCAACATTTTAACAACACACTCGACATTCAATGTTTGATGCTATAATCAATGTCTAGTGAGCTCATGAAGTCTCATAAAGGCATGGATGCATATAGCATGCTCGAGAACCTCTGTGGTATATACCAGGAGAGATCAATATAGGAAAGGTTTGAGATCTTCAAGGCTCTATTTCAGAGCAAGCTTGGAGAGGGCGCCCCATCCAGGCCTCATGTAGTCAAGCTCATTATCTACATTGATCACTTGGAGGTTCTAGGGTTCAAACTCCCCAAAGAACTGGGTACCGATCTCATTCTTGCATCATTCCCCCAGAGCTTCTCAAACTTTTTTGTGAACTTTAACATGAACAACATTGAGAAGTCTTTGTCTGATCTTTTTATCCTCATTCTCCAAGTGGACAATGACATGAAGCGTGAAAAGCCTTCTGTCCTCATGGTGAATAAAAGGAAAGGGAAGGCGAAGATATTTAAGCCCAAAGCTTCTTCAAGGCCTTCCAAGAAAAATAAGATCAAAGGGGAGGCAAGAGAATAGAAGGTTGTTGGTTTCGCATGTGGAAAGAAGGGCCACTAGAAGAAAAACTACACCCAGTAAAGAAAGTCAGGGGAAGCTTCAGGTGCCTTTGTTATCGAATGCAATCTATCTATTTCTACCAACTGGGTATTAGATACTTCTTGTGGTTCTCACATTTGTATCCAAATACAGGAACTAAGTATATTCAGAAATATTGACCGAGGTGAGGTGGATCTACGAGAAGCCAATGGAGCCAGACTCATTGTTATAGCTGTCGGAGACTACCACCTCACATTGCCTACTGGGATGGTCTTGGTTTTGAAAGGATGTTATTATGTACCCTCTGTAACCAAAAACATTATTTCAGTATCCAGATTAGATACTGATGGATTCATCTTCAAGTTTGGAAGTGGATGTTACTAATTTTATAAAGATAACATTTTTTTTGGTAGGGCACATTTATATAACGGACTTTATGTGTTAGACTACACAAACCAAGTAATGGAAATCGATGACAAAGTTAATTCACATGACTCATACCACACCCAACTTTGGCATCACTGGCTAGGTCATGTTAATGAGAAATGTTTGACAAAATTACATCAAGATGGGTATTTAGATTATTTCGAACTAAAACCACTTGGTGTATGTCATGCATGTCTACAAGGAAAAATGACCAAAGCCCGTTTAGTGTAAAATGTGAAAGGGCTAAAGATCGTCTAGAATTAGTTCACACAGATGTGTGTAGACCATTTCCAGTTAAAGCAAGGGGTGGGTTCTCGTACTTCATAACTTTTACTGATTATTTTAGTAGATATGGATATATTTACTTAATGAGGTATAAGTCAGATTCTTTTGATCGATTCAAAGAATACAAGAATGAAGTTTAGAACCAACTTGGTATGAAGATTAAGAAACTCCGCTCAGACAGAGGAGGAGAATATCTTAATTAGGAATTCATTGATTTCTTATGGGAGTTTGGGATTCTATCTCAACTCACTCCTCCTTACACACATCAGTGGAATGGTGTAAGTGAAAGGAGGAACCACACCCTGTTGGACATGGTGAGATCAATGATGAGTCATGCGAGTCTTCCATTATCATTTTGGGGATATGCATTACAAACATCAGCACACATATTAAACCAAGTACCAACTAAATCGATAAATGGTATTCCATACGATTTATGGAGTGGACGCAAAGCCATGTTATTGAATTTACATGTGTGGGGTAGCGAAGCATTTGTTAAGGCCTCTTCAGGTAACAAACTTGCACCCCGAGGCACAAAGTGTATCTTTAGAGGATATCCCAAGGAAACAAGGGGATATTACATATACAACCCCTCAGAAAAAAATGTTACAGTGTCAAGACACACCATATTCCTTGAGAGGGAGCACATCTTCCAAAGAGATAGTGAGAGCGAGATAGACTTCGATGAATTCGAGGCTCAAGATACACAGGAGCTAGTACAAGAACAGATTCCACAAAGCCCCGTGGAAGAACAATCTGTTCCAGAGACACAAGAACTGTGTAGGAGCATGAGAGGGGTGAGAGAACCAGAACAATATGGTTTTCTTATCACTAAGGATGGTGACTCATTATTGGTTGACAATGATGATCCTATTACCTACAAGGAAGTAGTTGAAGGTACAGACATTTCCAAGTGGCAAGAAGCCATGAATTCTGAAATGGATTCCATGTACCAAAACCAAGTCTAGATTTTGGTAAATCCTCCACTTGATGTAAAGCCTATTGTTAATAAATGGGTATTCAAGAAGAAACTGGACATGGAGGGGCAAGTCAGCACCTATAATGCACGACTGGTTGCAAAAGGTTTTAGACAGCGTCAAGGAATTGACTATGATGAAACCTTTTCATCGATTGCGATGCTAAAATCCATCAGAATACTATTGGTCATTGCCGCTTACCATGACTATGAAATTTGGAAAATGGATTTCAAAACATAATTCCTTAATGGGAACCACCACGAAGATGTCTACATGACACAACCTGAAGGTTTTGTGACTCCAAAGGATGCCAACAAGGTATGCAAGTTGCAAAATTCTATTTATGGATTAAATCAAACATCAAGGTCATGTAAAATTCGTTTTGATGAAGCTGTAACGAAATTTGGATTTGTTAAGAATGAATGTGAGCCTTGTTTCTACAAGAGGTTTAGTGGAAGTGCAGTCATTTTCCTAATAGTATATGTTGATGACATGTTACTAATTGGAAACGAAGTACCTGTCTTACAGTCAGTTAAGGAATGGTTGGATAAATGCTTCTCTATGAAAGACTTGGGTGAGGTAACATATATTCTTGGGATCAAGATCCATCATGATAGATCCAAAATAATGATGGGCCTCAGTCAAAGTACATACATTGACAAGATACTGAAGATATTCAGTATGAAACAATCCAAGAGGGGATTGTTTCCAGTGTCACACGGCATTCATCTTTCCAATAAAATGTGTCCTTAGACACGTGAGGATAGAATGAAAATGGAAAGGATCCCTTACGCATCTGTGATTAGGTCATTCATGTATGTTATGATATTTACAAGGCTAGATTTTTCTTACACATTAAGTGTGGTAGGCAGATATCAAGCTGATCCCAGAGACTGCCATTGGATGGAACTCAAGACTACCCTTAAGTATCTGAGGCGTACTAAGGATATGTTCCTGGTTTATGGAGGAGATGAGGAAATATTCATCAGAGGACATATAGATGCTAGTTTCTAGACTTATCAAGATGACATGAAGTCGCAGACTGGATACATATTCATTTTTAATGGAGGTGCAGTGAGCTGGAAGAGCTCAAAGCAAAGTGTGGTGGTAGATTCTACAGCAGAGTCTGATTATATCACAGCTTCTGAGGCTGCTAAAGAAGCAGTATTGCTGTGAAGCTTAATCCAAGAGCTGGATGTAGTACCTAACAGTAAAGATCCCATCACACTCTATTGTGATAATACTGCAACAGTGGCACTTGCAAAAGAGTCAAGGTCACATCAGCGGACAAATCACATACTTCAGAAGTATCATCTCTTGAGGGATTTTTCTCAGAGAGGTGAAGTTGCAGTGAGCAGTATTTCCACGGAAGACAATGTGGTGGACCCCTTGACTAAAGCCTCGACTCAGCAAAAACATGATCATCATGTGAGGTCTAGAAGACTAAAAGTAGTAGGCACATGGATCTATTCCAAGTGGGAGTTTGTTAGGGTTGGTATCCTGAGAACCAATTGTTTTGTACTTTGATTACATGAATGTACACTTATTATATATTTTTCATTGTTTTGCATGACTATAATATAATAATGTCCTGGAATATTTGTTGCATTAATAAGGTCATGGAAGATCCCCGCTATGATGAGAACCTTAAAATGTTATAACAATATTCTTAAATAAAGTTCTATGGTTGGATGACATACTATGATAGGACACATAGTATAAAAACTGTCGTGTGCGAGTACTCGTAAGAAGACGATACTCTCTCTCATGGAGTTCGCACTTGGTAATCTCTGAGATAGGAGATTATGAGAACAGACCTGCCAGTAGTAATTCTGCATGTCTTGGTGTCATCGGATATTTCTATCTACGAGCGTGTGTAATGGTCCTTAGACTGGAAGATTATCATTAACTCATGTCATGACTCACGCACTTAGATTTGCTGACAAAAACTGTCATGAAGAGAGTTGGCGGGAAGTAGGGTACGTTGGGTGCGTCATGAATGACATGTTGTTAATGGATAAGTTGAGGAAGGATTTGTCCCTTCCATATTTATTGAAGTAGATATCTCAGACCCTTTGATTGAAATAGAACTATCGCACAAATTCCATGTCCATGGTGTCACGACGAGTTTATTTCTAGAAGTCAAAGAATGACAGATCAAGCATATAGGTTTATGACACTGCCATGAAACCTACTTGATGAGATATTGAGACAAAGGGATTAAATTACATAGTAATCATTCGTATGAGGTGATAAGTCAATGCGGCGTCAACTTCTTTCTATTGGGTGCCTTGACCCGTTGCTAGACAGTAATCCTGGACTTTAGGCAAACCCGCCTAATGCCAATGAGAAAGAGGCCTAGAGGGTCACACACTAAGTGTATCCAAGTATCTCAAGTAGAATAAATATTATTCCCATACGTGGTTTAATAATTATTCAAGGAAGACTAAATCGTTTTAATGTTGGAGGAAGAATAAACTGAAAACAAGTACACGCCGTGTATTAATGATTACACGCTGTGTAGTTTTTATTTTGAAAACAAGTACACTCCGTGTATTAATGATTACACGCCGTGTAGTTTTTAATGAAAAACAAGTACACACCCTGTATTTATGATTACACTCCGTGTAGTTTTTCCAGTCGTGATTTTGAGGAAATGTCATTTTATTAAATGATATTTATTATAATCAGCGTGGGCGCATGTCAAGGAATTAATGATTCGAAATGGGGTTTTCAAAAGAGTTAATGAAATAAATAAAACGCATAATGTGTTTATTTATTATCATAACTCTACAACCTCAAACCCAATTATAAATATCCTCACAACCCCAACTCTTTTCAAGAGAATCATTGATGCACCCAATTTGTGTATACATTTTTCATATATATTATTGAAAATAAAGACATGTTTTCACCAAATATTTGTTGTTTCATGAACATATTCCTTGATTTTGGTGATTTTGTTTATTTTCAGGAGATTTCTGGCCAAAACACACAAATCAAGAGAAGTTTGTGAAAATTTTCCAATTACACGGCATGTAATTTACTACACGCTATGTACATTCAGATGGGGACACAGATAAAAAGGGGGTGTACATGCCCAAGTCACCAGCCAGAGACTACACGCCGTACGGATTACTAATACACGCCGTGTACCGGCTTCTAGATGCGGTTGGTGGCGCTTTCTAGGGACTACACGCCGTGTGTGGTGGCGCTACACGCCGTGTAATTTCCACCAACCGGTCGCCAATGCCATGTGAGTCAAAGACGGCATGGGTGGACACCTACCAAATAAAAACCACGGAAAAAGCGAGTTGACAAGACTACACGGCGTGTACTTTTATACACGTCGTGTACTTAAGTTTTCTATAAATAGCAGCCTTGGCCTTTGGACCAAAGAGATTCAGAACACTTGAAGAGAGGGGAACTTCTGCTGCCATATTCCCGAGCCACCGTTGTACCGCTATTCCACCATTCCACCTTCTGACACCTCTCCTCATAGCTTATTCAATGATCACATCAGGTATCGAAGGTGTTATTTCCATTATGTACTATATGTGTAACTAGACACCTCTTGTGTTGGGGATGTGGATGATGAAGAGTTTTTGTATGTTGGATTGATTTATACGATTGTGTTTGTTCTTTTAAATTCTTCTAATTCTTCTTTAACCTTTGTTGAATACCACTAATAATTCTGATCCGGACCAAGGACAAAATTCTTAGGGATCTAAAAGAAGAATTATGGTGAATTCTTTCATGACCATTGAAAGGATTCGTCGATTCAAAAATGGACTAAACTAAAAGTGATAATTGTGAAACACTGACTACCAGACCAAGGAGTTAAATTTATTCGATTCCAAGACAAAATCAACCAGAACAAGGGAATCACGTCATTAATAAGATCCAGAATGTTGAATTATCATGAACAACACAACCATATAAGAAATCCACATTAAATCTCCATAATCATCATAGCCCCAACATGCTCTTCTTCCTGCTAAATACATCAAAAATTCACTCGTTGTTTTCTCTTAAATTGTTAACTATTATTTCAAGTAAACAAAATAGCTTCAATAATCCCAAATAAGAAAATCTACTCTAAATTCAGCATAACTCACTGAATTAATTCTAAAATCAATTGAATTCATGCACTTACCAATTTCCCTGTGGATTGACCCCACACTTTCACTATACTAAGTTTAAGAGTGGGTAATATCAATTTGGGACACCGATAACATACCTTCGGTGAAACGACTCACCAAATTTTGGCATCGTTGCTGGGGATCTGACAGTTTAAGTGCTAAAATTTAGTTACGCTAGTAATTAATTAAGTGAAAATAAAAAATAAAAAATTCGAAAAATTTCTTTCCTAATCCTATTTCTATTTATCTTTTATTTTCCTCGTTTACACTTGGCAGTTTGTTTTGTTTTTTGCAGGTCTGTAGGTGTATGAGCGGCCACCTCACACGTTCCAAGGGAACTGAGTCATCAGGGTTTTTCCCAACTGACCCAGAGATCGAATGAACATTTTTGAGGTGCTATCGAGTACTCATGGACGAACACAATCAAACCACTCCACTGGTGCGAAACAAGGAAGGTCATCCAGTTATGGCCCAAGGAGCTAGACAATAGTTAGGTCCAGATGACAACCAGAACCAACAAGCTCTGCAGGCTCCAAAATACCATCCGCAACAACTCCAACAATTCCAACCGGAGTGGATTCCATACTTCAACCAAGGTCAAGGGTCGTTCTACGCTCCTCAAGACCATCAATTCATGCCAGTGTCCCTTCCTCAGCAGCCACCTCCACGATGTAATCTTATGGAGTACGACCTTCCATCGATCCATGGAGATGACATGGGCATTGTTCATCCTCCGGTTCAGGCCCAGCACTTCGAGATCAAGCCTACTATCATGCAGCTGATCCAGAACACTGTTCAATTCAGCGGCCTGCCCAGTGAAGACCCGAACACCCATCTCTCCAATTTTTTGGAGATATGCAATACATTCCGTTACCATGGTGTGTCTGAGGACGCCATCTGTCTTCTCCTATTACCTTTCTCTCTACGAGACATGGTGAAAGACTGGATCAAAGGGTTGCCATAGAGATCCATCCTCACCTGGGAGGAGCTAGCCCCATAATTTCCATCCAAATATTTTCCACCTTCGAAGATGGTAACCCTACGGAACGAGATCCACAACTTTCAGCAGCACAACTCAGAGTCGTTGTACGAATCCTAGGAACGTTTGAAGGAGATGTTACGTAGATGCCCACACCACAAACTTCCACTTTGGATGCAAGTCCAAACCTTCTATGGAGTACTAACAATGAATACAAAGTCCATGGTGGATGCAGCTGCTGGAGGTACGGTAATGCGAAAATCCCCCGAAGAACTTTTCGAACTGCTGGAAGATATGTCTTCCAACAGCTTCTAGTGTCATTCCGAGCAGGGGACCCAAAAACGAGGTATGCATAGTATTGATACTACTACCATGTTTGCTACCCAGTTGGATGCAGTATCCAAAAAGATCGACGCACTAAATCTCATGGGTGAATCTCAAGTCCATGCAGCGAACCATCCAGCATGCGGTGACTGTGGTAACAACCACATCCTGGGAGAATGCCCGGGACCTTAAATCGACCCTTTGACAAGCGAGGTGAGCTATGTTTCTCAAAACAGAGGGTTTAACTAGTATTCGCAGTACCAGAACTTGGCATGGCGAGATAATCAGAACACAGGCTGGGGTCAACAGTAGCAGAATCCTTTGCCCCAGCGACTGCCCGGCTACAGTCAGCCACAATATCAGAACCCATACCCAAGGAAACAATAGAACCAGTAGAGCTCCTACCATCAGCAAGTGTATCAAAATCCTCGCCCACAGCAGCCAAGGCAACAACCACCTCCACCAGCTCAACAGTCACCTCAAAAAGAGAATACCTCAAGGTTAGAGGATCTTCTGTTGAAATTCATATCAACTGCTGAGACCAGATTTCAGAACCAGGAGGCTTCTATTCGAGTCCTTGAGAACCAAATCGGCCAATTAGAAAATCATCTCTCATGGAGGCAGCCTGGTACACTACCAGGAAACACTGAGAATAACCCGAGGGAGGAGGCCCATTCCATAACACTGTGAAGTGGAAAGAATCTTCACCAAAAGGAACCATCATAGTCAAATACACCTATACTCCCTGTTGACAACAAAGGTACGATTTCAAACCCCTCTTCATCCAAAAATCCATCACCCGAGGCTCAACCAGGCAAAGCTAAGGAGGTTGTCAAACCATTCAAGTCTGCATTACCTTTTCTAGAGAGAATGAAGTAAAGGAATCCGGATCACCAGTTTGGAAAATTCATGGAGGTATTCAGAAAGCTACACATCAACATCCCATTTTCAGAGGCTCTGACTCAAATGCCCACATATGCAAAATTCATGAAGGAAATCCTCTCGAATAAGAGGAAGATGGAGGATTTGGGCACCATAGCACTGACAAAGGAGTGCTCCGCAGTCGTACAACATTTTATTCCTTCGAAACTCCAGGATCCAGGTAGCTTTAATATCCCTTGTACAATTGAACCCTATGAATTTGGAAAATCTCTATGCGACTTAGGAGCCAGTGTCAACCTCATGCCATTTGGAGTTTTCCAAAAGCTTGGACTCCACGATCTGAAGCCTACCCGAGTCGCCCTTAAACTTGCTGAAAGATCCATTAAATATCCAAAAGTACTACTGGAGGATGTGCTCGTGAAGGTGGGAATATTGATCTTCCTTGTAAATTTTATTATCCTAGACATGGAGGAGGTTCAGGAGGCACCTATTATATTCGGAAGACCTTTCCTGGCCATAGGGAAAGTCTTGATCGAAGTGCACTAGGGGGAGTTGATTTTCTGGGTAGGGGAAAAAAGAGTCTCCTACAATGTCCACAAGGCTATCAAGCAAACATCATTGCTCGATCAGGAGGACTGTTCTGTGATAACTACCATGGACGATCTCTTGGTGGATGAACTGGTATGTTCCTTTATCTATAAAAACTTTATCACTTTAGACAGTCCCGTTGAAGAAGAGCTAGAGAACTTGAAATTCCTAAAAGGCCAGGGCGGATACTATTAGGAAAATCTCCACCACCCCTCTCAGGTAAGAAAAGGTAAGTTGGTCGAGCCAACGACCTAAAACAAATACGCTTCCTAGGAGGCAACCCAGAGGATACACGTCGTGTACCACCTATATGCATGGCGTGTACTTTTTTCCTTTTCATTTATCTAGATAATATAAATCTATAGATTATCTCATAAATAAACAGGGATGATGTCGGTGTCGATGGTAAGGTCATTGGAGTTTATCCAAACCATCCCCGGTTCGAATCCTCCCGACCTACCTTCAGCACGGGATTCCTCCTTTTTATATTTTCTTACACGGCGTGTGTAGTAAAATTCATACATACATATATATATATATATATATATATATTTGTTTATAAGAAAACCCATGATGGGGATAGGTCGGTTGGCCAATATCGAACCCCGGTTTCCAAAAGACTTGGGTTCGAATCCTGACAATCGCCCCATTTCCATCATTTCCCCTTTTAATAAAAACCACACTGTGTGTCTTCCAAAATATGGAATTTGTGCCCTGTTTTCTTTCTAAAAATTAAAATATAAAAACACTTTTCTATATAAAATAAATTCATGCGGATGAAGTTGGCAGATTTGCAAAGTCTCGGCCCTGGATCCAAAAGACCCGGGTTTGAACCCGGCTAATCTCCCTGCTTCATCCCCTTCTTTTATAATTTAAAACCAAACGTCATGCATTTTCTTCTTTCCATATGTATAGGCTGTATATATTAAATTGTATATAAATAATAAATATGGACATCAGTACAACCTTCGCTCCAGTGGATGAGGGCTTCCGTTTGGAACGGCCGATCGCCGGTTCGAACCTCGCCCCAAGCACCGGACCAAAGGTTGTACTTCTCTTTTTCCAATTTTAAAACACACAGTGTGTATTTTCCAATACATGTTGTGTATAGTTTTATTTGTAATAAAATATGTATATATCTATATATATATCTATTTTTATTTTAGTTATTAATAATAATTATTATAAAGTTTACTATAATAATTATATATATATATATATATATTGTTGATTTAAAAAAAACAATACACGACATGTCTGATAAAGTACACGCCATGTAGTTTGGCTATAAAAGTCGGACGCCCTACGCGGCCACTGTCCGTGTCACGCAGCCCCCCCCCCCCCTCGCCGTTTTCTTCCTCTGGAAGTTGCACAGCCCCCCTCTTCCAAATCCATCATTTTACCTCATTTTAAGGCATGATTTATTCCTCATTTCACTCGTCACATCAGGTATGCCATTCTTCCCTCTTTAGTTCCTAGTTTTTGTAGCGTTTAGGGTGTTTTTCAATTTCTTGACCATTCGGATTTCGACAGTACACGAGCACTCATGAAGAACACATGCCATGTACTCTTGTACACGGCCACACACTAAAAACTTAGAAATTTGAAACTACACGGTGTGTATGTTCGGTACACACCATGTACTATCCAAAGTCGTGCCCGGGTCTTCCCTTTTACACGGCCACACATTCCCTGTTCCCCTACACGATGTGTATGTTCGGTACACGCCGTGTAGTTTATTATATGGACCAACCCATTTGTATCTCCCACACAGCCAGGACCTCATATTCTTATACACGGCGTGTAATCTACATACACGTCGTGTACCCTTCACTGGCCAGTGACTCACCCACTCGGCGTGTCTTTCCTGAATACACGGGTTGCTTCCCGCTACCAGTACACGCTGTGTACTCTGGAATTACATGTTGTGTACTTTTATTTTTCTTATTTTTCTCACATTTTTCTCTTTTTCTTATTTTTCTTTTCTTTTCCTTCTATTTTCTTTTGTTTTATTTTTCTTTGTTTTTCAGGTTATGGTAGATCACGATCCTTCCCGGGGGAAGTGGCCGGCCTCCGCCACTGAGGGCGAGAGGCCCATTTTTCAGCAAATTAGACTCCAACCTACAACGCAGTCAGACCCAGATGCTCTAGTCTACAAGATCCCTACGTTGTCCATTCTTCCACCACCCACTACACCAGTAGAAGTCGTACCTAGCATAGATGTACCTCCACCTTCCAGCACAGAGCTTCCGAGCACCACCATTTCTGCTACATCAGCTGCCGCTCTCCCTACGCCATCTTCATCAGCATCTGGCCCCACATTGACTGCTTCCTCCGCCGAGCCTTCCCCTACTGTAGCTGGTCCACCCCCAGAGCCATCCCCTACTGCAACACCACCTGGACTAGCTCCTGCGGGTATCCCCTATCTGTGCATGGTATTCCCAGCTACCGACTTGGCGCACGACAGAGTCCGACATTTCTCTCGCCGCCTGATCCCCTTAAGCAGTCGCTATCTATACCCTATCGTGCCTCAACAGTTGGGCATCTAGGAGGAGTTGAGGGAGCTCCTCAGCCACACATCGTTGCTGGATATCTTTCAGGTCAGCACTCCTATCTATAGAGATTTATTTTTGGAGTTTGTTGCATCGTTCGAGTTCGATGAACTTGAGTACCGAGAGACACCGAGTGATACCGTACCGATAGTTAGATTTCTTCTAGGCAGCCGCCATTTTTCCCTTTCCCTACCTGACTTTGGCCGAGGGTGTGGGTTCTACCCCCATCCAGTCACCCCACCCCAAGTCTCCACCTTGCTCCACCCTGAGCACCTGGCCCTCATGGCTGCATGGTGGGATATTGTCGGGCCTGACCACTGCTATGCCCCCACCTCCCAGAAGAGTACCCTCATCCTCGACCCTCTCATCCACTTCACTCACCGGTGCTTTAGCACCATTCTTTTTCCCCGTCATGAGGATATGGGGGTCATGACTGCCCGTGACATGGATCTCCTTACTTGTGTTATCACGCAGTCCTACCTAGACCTTCCTTACCTTGCAGCCTCGTATTTCAATTCCATGTTCACAGGCCTTTAGGGAAACCTGAACGACAGCTTTTATGACACCCACCTTGGCATCTTTGAGCCTTCTCTTCCACATGATCGCCTGGGTACCCCTCAGCAGATGGACTTTCTCATGCTTATTCGCATGGGATTAGTCCGGAAGTAGGGGGCACCTACGTCATTGCCCATTCCCATCCCCCACCTGTTGTCGACCCTCCAGCCCCCACAGATTCCCCTGCACCTCCTTCCCCGCCCCTTCTTACCACCTCCCCTGTTCCTTCTTCCTCTACAATTCCCCCTCCCGACCCTTCTCATGCTCCTTCCCCCTCTGCACCCTCAGCTGACCCACCCCTCACCCTTTGCCTAGATGAGATCAACCTTCGCCTAACTTGCATGGAGCAGCAGAAGACTGCTATCCTTCAGCACCAGTTCCATCTTGAGCAGATGATGTAGTTGATCCTACAATATCTTCAGCTTCTCGTTCCTGTGTCGGCTGCTTCCTCCTCCGTGCCTCCAGCTTCTCCTGTCCCGCCTGATGATGCTGCCTTAGCCACGTACTCCATTCTCATTTTCACTACAGGTGTTGGTCCATCTCCTCTTGTCGAGATCACAGTTCCAGATGATCCTACAGTAGTGATCCTTCCATAGGCTGAGGCCCCCAGTTCTTCCACTATTATGGTCGCTACTGCCGACCCACCTGTATCGGATGTGCCATCCCCTGAGGCGACTCCATGATAGTGACCAATCTATTTGTCTTATATATCTCTTTTTTCTTTTTTCTATGTTGTGATATTGTGTATTCTTGTAGTTTTATTTTTCCTCGACATTCATAGGTATCATGGAGCGACTTGGGCATCATTTTTCACGAGGGGAGTATTTTTCCTTTTTCTGTTGTCTATCTCTTTGTGTTTACTTCTTCCACTACTTTCCCTCATCTTTTCCCCATTTTTTTCCCTTGCCCGCCATTTACCTTGGTATTGCACTTGGTGGACCATGTGTGGTATTAAGTGTGGGGGAGCCTCTCTCTATTTCACCTTAGTCTTTTCCCTTGAACTAATCTAGGAGACATCATTATTAGATTATATATTTTCAAATGTGAAGAAATTTTGGTTAATCATATTTATAAATGCTAAAGTTATCAATAGGAACTTTTTGAGGGATGCATGCTTATTTTGATTCTTAAGTGTTTTAAAATGATTGCTGGTATAATTTAAATTACAAACTTGTAATCATTGGATAATTACATCAATTATACTAATCAATTATTTTGCAAGACATGACCTGATTGTCTCTATTTATTTTTCCCAATCCCGAGAGGTATTCTAAACCCCTTTATCTTGAGCCTACCCTACATCTTATCTTCATGAATCCCATAGAGACCATGAATAGACTTTATAGGAAGCCATATTACAATCCTATTTCCCTTCCTACCCTAATTCTTTTATGATTTTGCATGATTATTTATTTGATCTCAAAAGAAGGGATTGGCATCACATGGTATAAATTCGTGAATTGTTAAGAAATGAAGTTTGGGGGAGTGCCTCTTGATCATTTGGGGTGAAAAAGAGTTCCAAACCTCTATTTGGTAAATTCAGATAGTTTCACTTTGTGATTAAAAAAAATGGTACAAACAAAGGGGCCTTACACACACTTGTTGGTTTGTGACTCCTACTCATCTAAAGGAGATGGTGGTGATGAGATCATTTGATTAAGATGGTTGAGTACATCTTTACATTGAGTTTAATTTTGAATATCATGCATTGTTATTTAATAATTTAGCCTCCTTTTTCAATCCTCAGAGTCATTTTTCACATCTTTACCTACCAACCTTTAGCCATAGAAACATCAGATCATATTTGAAAAGCCCTCATGATTTTTGTAAAACAAATTTTCTAAAGTGGAGAACTAGAATTCTTGAAAACCTATGGATAGAGTGTATATATCTTTGATTGAGCATAACCTTGTTTAAAAACATCTTGAGTGTTGAGCATATTTTTGGTGAGGTAAATCATCAAGTGGTTTGATTATATTTTAAAGGTTGAAGCATGTGTTAAAATAGGATGTAAGTAGTTAATTGAATTATATATGAGGCATGATTCAAATATCTCATGAATTGAATTTGTTTGTGCCTCTTAGAATTTTCCTCAGCAACTGTATCATTTATACTTTTGATTAATTGAATGCCTTCCTTTTAAAAATATAGACTCTTTTAATTAGATGTTGAGATTTTTCTTGAGGGAAAGCAAACGATTAAGTGTGGGGGAGTTTGATGCACCCGATTTGTGTATAAATTTTTCAGATATATTATTGAAAATAAAAACACATTTTCACCAAATATCTTTTGTTTCATGAAAATATTCTTTGATTTTGGTGATTCTGTTTATTTTCAGGAGATTTCTGGCCAAAACACACAAATCGAGAGAAGTTTGTGAAAATTTTCTAATTACACGGCGTGTACTTTACTACACGCCATGTACATTCAGACGAGGACACGGATCAAAAGGGGGAGTACACACCCAAGTCACCAGCCAGAGACTACACACCATGCGGATTACTAATACATTCCATGTACCGGCTTCTAGATACGGTTGGTAGCGCTTGCTAGGGACTACACACCATGTGTGGCGGCGCTACACGCCGTGTAATTTCCACCAACCAGACACCAATGCCATGTGAGTCAAAGACGACATGGCTGGACACCTACCAAAGAAAAACCACGGCAAAAGCGAGTTGACAAGACTACACGGCGTGTACTTTTATACACATCGTGTACTTAAGTTTTCTATAAATAGCAGCCTTGGACTTTGGACCAAAGAGATTCAGAACACTTGAAGAGAGGGGAATTTCTGTTTCCATATTCCCGAGCCACCGTTGTACCGCTATTCCACCATTCCACCTTTCGACACCTCTCCTCATAGCTTATTCAATGATCACATCAGGTATAGAAGGTGTTATTTCAATTATGTCCTATATGTGTAACTAGACATCTCTTGTGTTGGGGATGTGGATGATGAAGAGTTTTTCTATGTTGGATTGATTTATACGATTGTGTTTGTTCTTTTAAATTCTTCTCATTCTTCTTTAACCTTTGTTGAATACCACTGATAATTATGATCCGGACCAAGGACAAAATTCTTAGGGATCTAAAAGAAGAATTATGGTGAATTCTTTCATGACCATTGAAAGGATTCATCGATTCAAAAATGGACTAAACTAAAAGTGATAATTGTGAAACACTGACTACCGGACCAAGGAGTTAAATTTCTTCGATTCCAATACAAAATAAACCAGAACAAGTGAATCTTGTCATTAATAAGATCCAGAATGTTGAATTATCATGAACAACACAACCATATAAGAAATCCGCATTAAATCTCCATAATCACCATATCCCCAACACGCTCTTCTTCCTGCTAAATACATCAAAAATTCACTCGTTGTTTTCTCTTAAATTGTTAACTATTATTTCAAGTAAACAAAACACCTTCAATAATCCCAAACAAGAAAATATACTCTAAATTCATCATAACTCGCTGAATTAATTCTAAACTCAATTGAATTCATGCACTTACCAAGTTCCATGGGGATCAACCCTGCACTTTCACTATACTAAGTTTAAGAGTGGGTAATATCAATTTGGGACACCGATAACATACCTTCGGTGAAACGACTGACCAATAATTGTGCACAAAAATCCTGGAGAATTCTCTCAAGACCAAAATAACTCCTTCCTCCAAGAACACTCTCAAGACCGAGAGAGATCCTCTTAATCGGATTAAGATGATCTAAGGCAGGCAACGCAAGCAAAGGTTTCTCCGCGCTAGCACCCGGAGACACCTTTGGTGACGTCCAGAGATACGTGGTGCACGTGTGGATCACCACTAGAGGAAGTCTACCCTTGGCTTCTGCAATGCAATGAAGAATCACATCAGAACATGATCAAGAGTATAAAAGAAGAAAGAAAACCCAAAAATTACTTATTTTCAATTAATTAAATTAATTATAATCAACCTGTGACGATCCACTTTTGTGGTTTCGGGACCTTTCTTATTCTTTGTCTATTTCTGTGAATCGATCTGTGGAGACTGAAATTTATCATCGTATTGATCCTGAATTGATCATTGATAATTAAAAAAAGCCAAGTGGTCACATCCACCCACGTGCTTCCGCTGCACCCAGAACCTTTAGTGTCAAGGGGTGGTTATTTGTGAATTATTTTAAGAGGAAAGAGGGGAACCAAGATCTTGGTCATCCCTCAAACAAAGGATTACAACAAAAACTAATAACCAATTAAGAACAAGGAACTCTTAAAGTGATGTAGTAACTTATCAATGGTCACTTATTTATATCATATTTTTCAAAATCCACTTTTTTTCAACTTTACAACTCATTACGATAAGTTACTTTCTTAAAATTTTTTACAAAATCACCCCCCCCCCATTTCATTCTTCTTATTAAAAATAATCACTAAAAACCTATAAAAACTCCTTGATATATGACCTAGGGTCTTCCATAGACTATAAATCAACCTTAAAAACATAATCAATTTGACGTGTCACGACAGCGCGGTCAAATATCCTCCTCTAGATTCTACTAGAAATGGTCCACACATATCAATGTGAATCAATCCTAGAAGCTCTGTGACCCTTTCACCCTATCCACCAAATAGTGGTTTGGTAATTTCTTTATGTAAACAATCATGACATCTTTCAAGTGGTTTTAGCTTAGATAAGTCTAAATAGCCATCTTGATAGATCATTGTCAAACACTTCTCATTTACATGACCAAGACGGTGATACCATGGTTTGGTATTATATGAGTTATGTAAACATGATTCATTATCAATTTATAATACTTGGTTTTCATAATTTAATACATAAATACCATTATTTAAATGTTTCATACCATAAAAAATGGTGTCCTTATAAAAGAAACAACTTTTATTTCCAAACTTGAAAATAAACCCATCTGCATCTAGGCATGATATAGAAATTATGTTCTTGGTAAAAATCAATACATAATAAAAATATTTAAAAACAAGAATCATTCTCATGGGAAATTTAAGGTGGTAGTCACCAATGGCCAGGGCATCCAACCTCACACCATTAACAGCTCTCAAATCCTCCTATCCTCTTGCAATCTTTTGAAATATACGTGGTTCCTGTATTTGGATATAGATGTGAGGACCACAAGCTGTGTCTAATACCCAATGTATAGATATTCAAATATTGAACTTTATAATAGACACACCTTTAGCTTCCCCTTAGTTATGGGCGTAGTTCCTCTTCTAGTGGTCTGGCTTGACACATGAAAAACATACTACCTCCTTTTCCTTATCTTGCCTCTAGATCTTTCTCTTCTTGAAAGGACGATGCTCAAGATCTTTAGACTTGTTATGAGTCTTGGGACCCTTTCATTGTTCTTCCTTTTTATTTTTTACCATAAGGACCATGGGTTTATCACACCCCATGTACTTACCCACTTGGTGAATCAAAGTAAGAAGTTTTGAAAGACTCTTCTCATTATTGCTCATATTATAATTAATAATAAAACTAGATAAGTTATTGGGTAGTGATGAAAGAATGAGATTTATATACAAATCATATAGTAATTTAATCCCTAATATGTATAAGAATTCAATGTATCCAATAATCTTGAATGCATATGGCTCATCTGGCATAGACTCTCCAAGATTAGTTGTAAAAAAATCATTGGAGATCTCGTACCTCTCTTGTCTCGCCTTCTCTTGATAGAGATCCTAAAGGTGAGACATCATGTCATATGCATCTATGTGCTCATGTTGCTTTAAAATATCATTGGTTATGGATTATGGCATGAAACACTAAACATTTATAGCATCACCTAGATTTTTCTCATAGAGATATAATTTTTCATCACTAACCTCTTTACTAGGTGCTTTGGGAATAGGTTCTTCTAGAACATATAATTTCCTTTCATGATGAAGGATAACACGTCAGCACCTTTTCCATTCTTGGAAATTTGTTCTAATAATAAGGTTATCCTTATCAATTATAGATCACAGTGATATGTTTAAAGTCATTTTAATATTGTTTCTAAAAATAAGATGAGCAGAATTTTAGTACTTTGTTTGATAAAATTTAAACAAATAAATATTATATTTATTAGTCTCCTACTATTTTATCAAAACCCAATATCCCTCACCATTGGATTCAGAATATCCTATTTCTTGGACATTCTAGTGGCAAGGATCCATATTCCCCTTCTCATTACCCCAAATTTGGTTGTTCAAGAAATTGAATGGTTTTAGGTAGGCATGCCAAATGCCAACTATATTAACTCATGGTTCCTTGATCTATTGAGTGGACTCCCCAATCCTAAAATACTAAAATTGTATTTTCTCAACCTTTCCCTCTCAGTTACACCATGTCCTTTGGCAGTCAACACTTGATGTGAACCAAGTAAATTCAACCCAATAATTCAAGTTATAATTTCTCGATAATTGAAAGAATCCCAAATTTGGTTGTTCAAGAACTTTGAACTATGGTTTTATTTTTAACTGAAGTGGTAGAAGGCTATACTGACTTAATAAATATTATTTAGGGATTTTATCCTTTTATGCATAAATTTTCAATTATTATCTATATCACATACAGGTTAATATTAAGTGGATTTACTTGAGTGATTAACCATGACTTAGATAATATTTACACATAAGCCAATTTATTTTAGTTATATATTGCATACTCATTAATTTAATTAATTCATGTTATCATGACAAAACATACATAATGAAATAACCATGCAACTTGACATAAATAAAATAATAAAGTGGTATAATCATGAGCTTTTACTAATAGTTAGTTTATTTAGTAGTTAATAAACTAATTGTTGACCTAGCAGAAAAACACCTTGAACCAATTAAGGTTCATGTTAAATCTTTCCACCTATCTACCTATGTATCACTCTTGGATTGGTTTTTCCTCGACTCCAAACTTAAACCACCCCAACTAGCTTGAGAGCTCCATCCATTACATATGTTTTTACTCACACGCGGGTGAGGGGAAAAGGGTTTACATAAAAGAAACTGTGGGCATGCAGGCCCTTACATAATAAGAGGAGAGAAGGCATGCATGCCAGTAATTTAATTTAATAATAAATTAAAATAAACCAATTGACTTAATGATTACATGAATTACATGATTGTTGGGACATGTGTTATGCTTCAATACACATAGAGTAACAACTATAATACAACTCATAAATGATATGCAGATCTAAACATTACACAGATATTGATTAAACATTTATATATAAATATTAAAACTCATCACATGGTGTGTCCTATAAACTTAATTACCACATGAAATCACATGTCGATAAGGTTTACATAGTATAATAAATAAATTTTAAATCTTCATAATTTGGTATAAGTACACGGCGTATACAGGAAACCTACACGGCATGTACATCTCTCACCATCTATCTAAGGCACATGCCTAGGGACTCAACATGAAAATCATGTCTTGAAAAAAATTGTGTACATGATGTGTACAATGGGATACATGGAGTGTGGTCTCTGAATTATATGGTCACCAGTCAGGTAGGCTGTGTACAGAAATAAATGGCTCATCTATGACTTAAAAGACTACACGTCATTTATGTGGGCTACATGGCATGTACTTTAGATGATTGTGCACCAGGATGACTCAATCAACACGTTGTGTAAAAAATAAATACATTGTGTGTAATCAATGTAAATGGTTTGATTAATTTCTAAATTAATTCCCAATGCATTGAACACAAGTACATGGTATGTAACTATGGTTAAACGGTGTGAACTTCTGTGTTATCTGGACAGTATCCTTAACACCTCTAGATGAGTTCCTTGATTTTATTTCATTCATAAAATTAATCATTTTTATTATATCTATGATAAACGAAGGAGGAATAAGCATATTTCACAATTCAGATTAAAAATGATTAAACTTGAATTGAAAACTAAATGAAAAATGCATAAATCAATCAATGATATTTAAATAATTATAAATAATTATGCGACCTCTATGATACCACTTGTAGGTTCTTGGAGTAGTGTAAGTGTGTGATGGGTTTTTCCCAACTTTTCTTTTTTCTATGATCGATGATCAATCCAAGATTTACACAATTATAAACATGGTTATCTATAGAATTGAATCAAATAAAACAGATAATGGATAGAACTCTGGAATCATAGAGAGGATCATCACATATTATTTATAATTAATTTAATTAATTAATGAATTTCCACGTTGGAATTATTTCTTCATTGATGGATCTGAAAAAATAATTGTGTTGTTCTGTCATTACATTGTATTCCCTCTAGTAGTGATCTACACATGTTTAAAAAATCTTTGAACATCATTGTAGGAATATCTAGGTTCTATAATGGTAGATCTTATTGATTGCATCATCTACCATTGATCGCTTCAAGAACTACTTATAAAGTGTTCTTCTCGATCTCTCTTGGCTTGAGAGTGGGGGTGGAGGAAGATCACACTATGTTCTTGGGAGTTTTATTGGATAAGGGAGCTCTATAGGGCTTGAGAGGATTCTCCAAATCCATTGTGCACAACCAAACAGATGAATTGGATCTCTTAGAGAATAATATAATTAAGTTTATAGACCAATAGGGTTAAAATAAAATAATTGAAAAAGTGCCCTTTATTATTTATTTAATCCCTACGAAACTTCATGTCAAATAATAATAATAATAATAATATTTCTCGACATGTGTTTAACTTGAAAAATAAATTAAATATTATTTAATCAAATAATATTCAATATTTATTATTTCTCACTAGACCATTAAACTTGGTCTCTCATTCCTCCAAAATAATTATTAGGCCTTGAATAATGAATATTTATTTATTAAATAAATATCACTCCATTATTTTTCAATAAATAAATAAATATTATATTCACTAAATAGTAAATAAATATTTATTAAATATTTTTCTCATATTATATTCTCCTGAATAACTTGTGAAAGAATATATGTGATCAAGTAAACATGAATAATTATTAAACCCCGTGCAGGAATAATATTTAGTCAATTTTTAAATAATTATTATTATTATTATTATTTAATTGAGATTTTGGATACACTTAGTGTGTGACCCTTTAGGCCTCTTTCTCAGTGGCATTATGTGAAGCAGCCTAAAGTACCGACACACCAAGGCACCCATGGAGAAATAAGTTAATGTTGAAATGACATAATACCTCATACAGATGCTTATAGTGTAATATAATCCTTTTATCACAATATCTCTAATCAAGTAGGTTGCATGTCAGTGTCATCAACTAATGTGCTTGATGTCTCTTTCTTTGACTTCCTGGAAATTAAACTTGCCTATAGAACACCATGTTCGTTAATTTATTTAGGCTATATCATTTCCATAAAAAGTCTTGAGATATCAAATTCCATTAAAGAATGAAAGGTAAAAATAATTTCTCACATTAGTCATTAATGCAATATTACTCATGACACAACCAACGTATCCTACCTCACCGCGAAGATTTGTTGTCACGGTTTTTGTCAATACATCAAAGTACATGACTCATAATACTCATTTATAATAATCATAAATTCTAAGGATCGATACACACATCCCCATATAGGAACAACCAATGGAACATATAAATGTGGATTTCCTACTGGTGAATCTTGTTCTCATAATATCCTACACCAGATATTACCAAGGGTGTACACCATGATAAGGTGCCTCAAATTTCTATGAGTCTCCACCCATGATAGCCTGTATAATTTGTGTCCCTCAAATGATATCATCTGAATATAAAACATATATTTAGGAATAGTGTTATATCACTTTAGTGTTCTCATCATAGTGGGGAACTGTTATGACCTTTTAGTGTGACAAATACTCTTAGGACATTATCACATACTATGTTACGTAGAAGAAAAATAATGATATGATAACAAGTTTATTAATATTCAAAACTATGAATACATGTTATAATAAAGTACACAGAAGATGGTTCTAGGGAACTAACTCCAACATTTATTTTACTTAAGGTTCATATAGTCATATTTTATATGTCCTTTAATCTTACATTCATAATAGGTAATCTCATAGTGGAGTCATATTTTTTCCATTCTTTCCTCTAATTTTTTATTTTATCATACTTTCCTTTATAATTTGAATTATTGAAAAAAAATATTATTTTTATAGAACTTATTAAATCTTTAATTTAATTGATTTATTTATTCATCACTATCTTTATTAGCTTCACTTCCAATTATACTATTAGGTTTGAAAACTTTCTTGGATTTTGACTATAATGCTTTAAAGGAAAAATATTTTCTTTTAGGTTGATAATATTCATTGTTTAATTTTAGCACTTATTCATATATTATCATCTTTCTAATTAGATCTTTGAATGGTAGTTTATTGATGTCATGTGAATCTTGAATAAAGACAGTAGTACCTCTCTAATGATCTGGTAGACATCTCAATATCCTTAGCACTTGATCTTTTTCATCCATCTTTTGTCTAAGTGTAATCATAATTTTTATGATTTCATTGAACCTAAGATACATATCAAAGATAGATTCATTTTTGAAATTATCATACTTAATAGTATATGTATTTAATATCATTTTCTTAACATTAGACGTAGCTTCATGAGATATAGAAAGGGTATCACAAATTTGATAAGAAATATCACAAGAAGGTGGACTATTAAATTTATCCTCCTCTAAAGCACAAATTAAAGCATTCATTTATTTAAAATTTTAATCTCAAGTATATTTATTTAGAACATCCCATTATTTTCTAAAAGTTTTAGGTTTTTTATATTATCTTCAATAGATCCTCGAATGTTAAAAATCATTCTCTCAAGATGAATTTTCATTTTCATTTTCTACATAGAATAATTTTGACCATTAAAATAAGGAGGTCTATTGGTAGCATAACCTTAAAAATTAGTATCCATACTAACAAATTATATAACAAACAAAAAATTAAAAGATATAGAAAACCTGATTAAGGTCAAACATAAACAAATATAAATAAAGAAAAATTCCTCTAATATCAAATGTTGTTCGGAGTGGACAACTCAAGAGGGGGTGAATTAAGTTTCCAATAAAAAATTATGTTTAAAAACAATTTAAAACTAATCACATAGTTTATAAAAATGATCCAATTAACTAAAATAGTAGAAATATAAAATTTTATGTTTTTAAAATATTTATGAAAGGCTCAATAACAACCTAGTTAAAAAAAAATTAAAACCAATTTCTCTTTTAAAACAAATCTAATCACATCAAAAAGAGTATATAAATCACTGATTGAACCTACCTATCAAAGTATTGATTTGTAAAAGAGTTTTTGAAGGAATAAACTAATTTTCAAAAAAAAAGTAAGAAAAAACAAATTAACATGCACTGGAAATAAATACAAGAGGTTCAGTCTCAAGTTGGGACCTAATCCTCTCTACTTGATAGTCACCTACTTCCTAGCATGTTTATTAAATAATAAATAGATCCACATCCTAGATCGGGTTTTATAGTTAAAAATATACACAAAGCAGTCTAGAATACACACATCCTATTATACAGTTATTCATGGGATAACAAGTGTAAAAAGAATCATATAGAGTATCTATTACTCTCTAATACAATGCAAAAACATGTGCTAATAAATATACAAAGTAATGTAAACACAGCTCAAAGGTAAGCTAAAAATAGAGAGAAAAGATATGAAGGAATGGATTTTAAAGCATCTCAATATAATCATCTTCGGTTGATATTTTTTTTTAAATTTTTCCGTGAAAAATCTTCAAACGGATATTTCACTAAGAGATCAGAACATATTATTGTGGAAGCGCATGGTGAAGTAATAAGTTTGATTAGTATTTCAACGCTATTCCTCACTCTTTTTCCATGAGTGGGTCTACTTCTTAAATATAACACCTACTCTAATTATTCATTAGAGAATATTCATAAATTAATTCTCACACTCATTAGTCTGATCTGACATCCTTAAATTATCTAACTCTTCAGTAAATTCTTCAAAATATAGTCGTTGGAGTTTTAAATATTCTTGGTTTCTTAAGTTAGACATAGAAACTTAGACTTTACTTAATCATGATCACTATAGCTTACAGTTACATACTTTCGGTCACTTGATCTTGGGGTCACTTGATCTTGGGGTAACTTGATCTTGCGGTCACTTGATCTTATAGTCACTTGATATTACGATCACTTGACCATGTGGTCACTTGATCTTGTGGTCACTTTATCTTAAAATCACTTGATCTTTTCATCGCTTGATCTTATGGTCACTTGACATGGTCTCTTGACATGGTCACTTGACATGGTCACTTGAGGTCATCATGCGATAGGTTGAATCCTCCATGCAATCATGTGAACACTCCATGTAGTCACTTCAAGACATGGAGAAAATTAGCTACTCTGAAACATGATTACATGTTTGTTCATGTAGTCACTTATATATATACATGTGACCTTTAAGGTTAGTTGAATGTCTTCATACAATAGGTTGATGCGGTAACTTCAAGACTTATCCATTTTTAATGGTTTTACTAAAGAACATTTTACTATCATAAAACATAAAATTTATTAATAACTAAGAAATATTATTTGTGACCACCAAAATAAGGAGTTTCTAGATTAAGAGAACAATAACTGATGTTAAAAATAAAATTGTAACATAGAAATTCTTTTTTTTCACTTCATGCCCATGAATTTTAACTTTCCTGCTTATAAATTCATCCTGTAAAACATGTAAAATTCATTTTTTTCACATTGTGCTCACATGTTATTCATCCATGCCTATATATATATCACATCATGCAATATTTATTTCATTTCCATCCCATACTTTAATTTCTCTCTCCATATTTAAATATATATCACCCACATGATTTTAACCAAAAAAAATCTTCCTCCATTGATCATTTATAGATTCCAAATCATGATTAGATATCCATTTAGAAGATAAAGAGGATAGAAATGTTGAGAGAAATAGTGGAAAATTTTCTAAAATGATGAATAAATTTATTTTAACCTTATGATTTATCAAAGATCCTTGTATATAGTTAAAATCCTTATAATTATTTATTTTATTCTCCTCTAATTTTTAAAAAAAAAATTGTTAATATTTGTTGATTATTATCACTATATATTGAATCTATCATTAAAATTTTCAGCTATACAATTGTAAAATAATTATTTTATCATATGAAATACTGATTTTTCTTGTTGATTCTCCAAAAAAACATGTAAGGTCCTGCGTTATTACATAATTTTTTTTTAAATTTTTATAATTTTTTATATGGATTATTTAAAAACCGATGTGAAAAATTATCTTTCACATCAATTATTTAAAAATATATGTAGAGATTGATATGTCATTCTAGTTATTTAAATAACTGGCATGATAGATCAATTTTCACATCATTTTTTAATTTTCTATGTAAAAATTATAAAGAGATTTAAATTTAATAATAATTTCCATTTTAAATATTTTTAAAGACACTTTTAATAGTAGATGTTAAATATATATTAACTACATTGCTTGGAATAACGTAGTCCCAAAATCCAACATTAATAACATAAAAAATCGATGTAAAAAACTATTTTTATACTAGTGATGTTGACTATTAGGCCGATGCGAGCTTGTAAAATTTTTTTGATGAGATCAAACAGGTCATGTAACATGATGATAGATATAATAATGATGACACACAAACATAAAATCACCAATCAAATAAGAGTATCAAATAAATTCAAAGCCACATTCCTCAAACAACGATCCATAAATTAGTCTCACAAGGAAACATAACTTAAGGTAAGCGATGAACGACTACTTGAATACCACTTTCTGGGACCTCCTCTACAAGCCACACATGAAATACCCTTGAATCAAGAAGATTCCACCATGCTCTGGTAAAATCAACTTCCCAAATCATAACGAACCAAAATCATTCAAGAACAAAGGAGGAAGAATAAGAGGAAATGAGGAGAGATACTGCCAAGAATAGGTGCGATGAATCAATCTCAACCCACCCGGATCAAATGGGTATAAAAGGGGAGAAGGGGAAATCCAAATAGGGATTCTACCCTCTCCTAACATAAAAAGAGATAAAATAAATATGAGGGATTCCTAAAAATAGACCCCTGATGAAATTATAAGAAAGCCCCTAAAAAAGAGGGGTCTCACACTGGTACATGATGTGACCATGAGTGTCACGCCATGACCCCCCCCCCCCCCAGACAGAGGGACCATCCCTATTCCTCGACACTTTCATAGAGTGATCCCTATGGTCATGTCATGAATACTCCTGGATATAAACCCCCTCTCTCAGGCTACCCCAATCATAGTGTGAATATCCCCATTTCATGTCGTGAAACATTCTGAACAAAATCAATCCCTTGACTCGGCCTCCTTCATGGTGTGGGATCCTACTTCATGGTGCAAAGGACCTTCATAAGGGTCATTCAAGACGTGAATCTCAGTCATCATGGTGTGAATGTCCTACAGCTACAAAATTCTAGCAAACTTTCCACCCAACCACCACTCCAACATCCACCCCAACACTCGAGGCATCCACCAATCCTTAAACCATGCCCAAAAACATGTTTTTTATAAATGATCAGACTCTTGATCCAAATCCTAATTCATGAAACATCCCCTATTCCAGATCAAAAATTCCAACTTCCCTCAATTTTCACCAACCCATAATGATGCAGGTCATTACTTACAAGCTTCATTATTTCCCAAAGGAAAAATTCTTCACTAAAACATCATCTACCACAATATTCCCAACAAGACCATTTCTAATCAAAGTACTTTCAATTGAAATGGTATATAAAACACCCATAGAACCTTAACTATAGTTATTTCTAGAATCGCTACAGCAAATACAAACTCATCACGATGACATACCATGGTGTGGTGATTGGTATGGTGAATATTTCCTACATTATATGTCCATAGATTCAAACTTATTCCTATGATTATCAACAAACTTATAATTTATGACAAATCCAATATTTTAAATTCTATGGTTACAACACAAACCCTTCCCAATTAATAGTTAGGTTGTCTATATTAAATATAAATCCTACCTAAACTTGTTTAGGTGATACCCAAACCCAATTTTATAGGGTCGGGTATCCAAAAATCGAGTACACATTACCATCCCTACATCGAATGGTTTCACATATAGAAATGTAAATAAAATAATAAAAAATCATCGATATTAATAAAATGAAGTTATTATTTTTCAGGTTCATGTGAGTGGTAAAGAATTTTACTTCTTAACCAAATTCTGTGAGGTTCAAAACTCTAATGTGATGTATACAGATATGGGTTTAGAAGATTCTATCCATGTTTTTTTCTTTGATATCCAGAACGAAACCAATATAAAATCAAAATAATATCAGCAAGGGATGGAAACATCCCAAAAATTCTAATCAGCTTCCAACACTATTGAGGTAATGTCATTGGGGATATAATGGAAATACTCAGTCTCGAACTTCTACTACTACTGTATTGGTGTAGTGGTTTGACACCACTAATCCGATAGGCCTATGGGGTTGGTGCTACCTTTCGAGGTAGATTGGATGGAAGTAATGTGTTATATGGTCACATGTCTACTTGATTGTCCTACTCAAGCCTATATAGGGGTTCAAGAGGTTATATAAGTGGTTGATCCAAGTTGAATGAGAGAGTTATAATGGTTGATATGGCGGTCATCCAATCAAAAACAACCAATCCTCAAATTCAACCTGTTAACTTTTCACCTTTCATTTTTCCTTTGGTAATAGATAAGTTTTTAAAAATTTCCTTTTAAGGCCAATAAGCACACCAGTCTTGAATGTTGTGTCTCCGAGCCTCCAAACAAGCAATTGTTTTGATTATGGTAGAAAAATATTCATATACGATAACAAATTCACCCTTCCCTTGAGGGACAAATCTCAGCTTCGATCAAAACAACTAACTCCTAGGAAATCACAATAGGAATTGAACTACAAAAGCACACAAAAGTGACATGAATACCTCCAACATATACATTATACATAAGAAATAACCTCTAGAAAATTCTATTAGAATAGACTTCATCATCAAGAAACATTGTACCCATCATGGGTAATAATATGAAACAACTGAGAGTGGGTTAAAACTACAATTGAAACATCTCTGGTGACATGGTCCCTAAAGCGCAAAACCCCCCCACTAAAGCATCAAAAAAATTAACCTTCCAAGAATAAAAAAACCCATACTATCTGATAAAAATCTCCCCTGAGTAATAGCCACAATGAATTAAAGATGCCTTGAAACTACAACAAGTGGAAAAAGGTTTTCACCAAATCTAAGAAAAAAACACCCAAAATCCTAAAAAAATAAAATAGGAAAACTATCCCATGAGAAAAATAAAACACATAAAACCTCAAAAAATACCAAACAAAATAGATAAAACTATAAACACCATGAAGAACATAGAAAGAGTAGCAATAAAAATGGAAGCATCCCTTGAAAATCAAACCCCACCTAATATTATAAATTCATCACCCATATTTATTTTCAGTTGGTTATCATGTATTATAATGCCATCAACAATACTAAAAAATACCACACTTTAATCCCCTCGATGACCAAAAATAATCACAAACCCTTAAAACACCATGAAAAAATACACATTAGAAAGCAACCTTGGAATAGAGAATAAAGAAACACAAAATGAAATCAAATCCCAAGAAATAAAGAGGAATAATAAATCATTAAAAAATTATATGGAAAATCTCTATGTAACCAAGAGTGGAATAAGAAAAAAATATCATAAATCATCATCATATTTGATATAGCTTATTAAATTCATCCCAAAAAAGGAAAAGATAAGAAAAAGGTAAATGTAATTTTAAAATGGGAACCATTGGGAGCTAGCCTGACTAACAGGTAGGTCCAACGTGTCAAGGGCTCAGACAACCAATGGACATGGGACAACCAGCGATGGCCCGCACACCCCTATCAAGAAACCAATGGGTAAGTGACAGCCCGTGATGGCTCTAACACCCCCTCCTTCCACAATAGAAACTCTTCTCTAGCACCACTCCTGATTGGAATCCCTAGAAATCAAGCACTGGTAGCACTTTTTATCATCTCTGTTTCATGAAATAAATATCATCTTGTAACAGACTGGGATAGTGACACCTGGTTTTTATTTTCATGTATCTAAGGGAATGGAGTGAAGGGTATATTGGCCATATAGTAAAAAGAAACACTACAAAAAAATATCTCCCTCTCTACAATCAACAAAATCTCTTCTCTCTAATTTATAATATTATATTATATATTAAAAAAATAATATGAATTTTAATATATTTTAAAATAAAATATATTTTTAAATGAAATTATATTTTTATTCTATAAAAAAATTATTACACATTTCTAAAAAATGACTAAATAATATGTGTTTTAATTTTTTTGATTATTTGAATAAAATAAACACATTTTAGTTAATATTTTTAATTTCATACATTTTTTAAAACTTGTTAAATATTAATAAGTAAATTTTATTTTAAAACCAATTATATTTGTAATTGAAATAATTTTTATTTTGTTTAAAAAAAATTGTGTTATGTATTTTTAAAATAATGAAAAATAATTATGTGGTAAAAAATAGATTTATTAATCATTTATGGGAAAATTAATTGATTTTATTTGATATATTTAAAGTCATACAGTTTTTTTAAATGCATAAAATAATATAGAGTTTATTATATTCTAAATAAAATTATTTTTGTACATGAAATGAATTTTTTTTCTAAAATGGTTTTATGCCATTTCAAAAATAAAAAATAATTTATCTTTAAAAAATATATTTTTTAATTATTTGAATAAAATTAATAAATATTCTCCAATATTTTTAAAGGAATTTAATTTTTTAAAATGTATAAGAAATATTTTTTTATAAAAAATAAATTATTACAATTTTACTAATCATCTTAAAAATAATATTTAATTAGAAGTGTAAGAAATAATTTTTTATAAAAGGATATAAAAGCTATTTTTTGCAAACAAAAAATATTGGTATTTATTTAAAAATTATTTTTTAAAAAAATTTATAATTCTATTATTCAACATAATAAATACCATTTATATAAATTTATTAAAAGAAAAGTGTTTTTATAAGAGGTTAAAAACCCACTTTTTAAGTAATAAAAATCCAAATAAAATTTTAACTAAAAATGTTCAGGAAAAAAAATTAAAAGAACATTTATGAAAAACTAATCTTAAAATTTTCAATGAATAACTTCAACAAAAAAACTATACTAAAAATTTTTAATGATAACTTTTATTACAAAACTTCACTATAAAGTTTCTAGTTGGATCATCAAAAAAATTAGGAATTTTTTTTTTGAGTTATCTACTTGATTTTTTAGTGAAAGTTTTCATTGAAGATCGGTGCAAGATTCTAGTTTACACTAGAATGTTTCAAATTAAGTTTCACTGGATTTTCCGATGGAAGTTTCACTAGAATTTCTAATGGAAGTTGCATTGAAATTTCTCATGGAAGTTTCATTGGGATTTCCACTGGCACCATCTCTGCTATACTGGATATTCCAATAAAAATATACTTTTGTTATATTCTGAAACTTTCATTGGAACTTCCACTGAAACTTCCATTGGAACTCCCACTTAATTGATTTATAATTCTTATTAACATAGATTTTGTAAAAAAAATATTACATATATCTTAAAAGTGCATTTATTGTAAATTTGGTTTTAGGTATAATTTCATATTTTATTTACATTTTTATTCATATAAAATATACATTTTTAAATGGTAAATTATATTTTATTTATAAAAAATATGTAACAAATATAATTCATATTTATATCATTAAATTTAATATAAATATATTTATTAACATTTAATTTTTATTAATATATTCTTTATTTTATAAATATATACTTTTATTCAATTATGAAACTTACATTGGAAATTCCACTTAATGAATTTATAATTATTATTAATACAAATTTTGTAAAAAATATATATATTAAATTTATCTTATAAGATCATTTAATATTAATTTAGTTTTAGTTATAATTTCATATTTTATTTACATTTTTATTTTTATATAATATAAATTTTAAAATGGTAAATTATATTATATTTATAAAAATTATGTAAAAAATATAATACATATTTTATATCATTGAATTTATTATAAATATATTTAATAAAATTTAATTTTTATTAATACATTCTTTATTTTTATAAATATATACTTTTTTTGTATAGTAAAACTTCTATTGGAACTTACATTAGAACTTCCACTGAGATATTCACAGGAAATTCCAATTAATGGATTTTTAATTGTTATTAATACAGATATTAAAAAAAATATTTGAAATATGTCTTATAATTTCATTTATTATAAATTTATTTTTAGTTATAATTTCATATTTTATTTACATTATTATTCATATAGAATATACATTCTTAAATCGTAAATAATATTATATTTATAAAAATTATGCAACAAATATAATACATATTTTATATAATTGAATTTAGTATATATATATATAAATTAAAATTTAATTTATATTAAAATATTCATTATTTTTATAACTATATGCTTTTATTGTATTGGGAAACTTGTACTGGAACTTCCACTAAAACTTCCACTCGAACATTCACTAGAACTTTCACTTGAACTTTCACTGGAACTTCCACTTAATAGATTTATAATCATTATTAATACAGTTTTTTTAAAATATATTAAATGTATCTTATAAGTTCATTTATTATAAAATTATTTTTAGTTATAATTTCATATTTTATTTACATTTGTATTCATATATAATATACATTCTTAAATGGTAAATTATACTTTATTTATAAAAATTATGTAACAAATTTAATACATATGTTATATAATTGCATTTATTATAAATATATTTATTAAAATTTAATTTTTATAAATATATTTTTTGGTTTTATAAATATATACTTTTATTGTATTGTGAAACATCCACTGGAACTTCTACTGAAACTTCTACCGGAACTTCCACTTAATAAATTTATAATTGTTATTAATATAGATTTTGTAACAAAATATTACATATATCTTCTAAATGAATTTATTATAAATTTATTTTTAGTTATAATTTCATGTTTCATTTAATTTTTTATCACTACTACAAAACATACATTTAACAGTACTAGAATTGGCCTTTATCTGCACTAAAAAAGCACTGACTACTAAAGCGTGATTAAAATCTCTAGACTTTTATCAGTGTTATAAAAGCAATGATAAAGGGGTCCTTTATCAGTGCTAAAAAACACTGATAAAATCCCCATTTATGAATACTTTTATTTAGCACTGATAACGGATTTCTTTATCAATGCTTCTAGAAGCACTGATAAGGGAGGCCTTTATTCCCTTTATCATCGCTTTTATAAGTGATGATAAAGGGGCATACTATAGTGTGATTTAACAGCACACTACAACACCAAAAATAGGGTAGTGTGTTGTAACAACACACTACAACACCATAAATTAGCAAAATTAGGTAAAAATACACAATTTAAATGAAATAAAATTTACAATACAAATAAAAGAAAAAAACACAATATTATATACTAAAAGAACACACCTATATAATAAAACAATTATTATGTTAGTAATAATATAAATAAATAAATAAAATAGAAAGTGTTAATTTTAAACTAAACTTTTATTCATACCAAGAAAACTGTGTATCGGATTGAGTTGTGGTTGATTCTTGCACGTTACACCATTTCTTGTATGTCTTCAAGAATTATCACTGTGAAAATTAACTAAATAAGTATAAGATAAAAATGATAAGAAAATTAATTAAGTATCAGTATATAGTATGATGAAAAAATATATAGGCTCATTTTCTTGGTTTTGGCAATGTGATGTGTGTTTAAAACTAAAATGACGCTTATATATTGAAAAGATGCACTTAGAGTCATACCAGTCACACCATGCGTCAGATTGAGGTGAGGCTAATTCCTAATAATCCCAAATGAATTATGAATCATTTTCCTAAAGTATCAAAACAATATGAATATGTTTTCTCAATTTTGAGTATGTCAGTTATGTTTTTTACTAAAATGTCATTTTAAACTGGAAATACACACTTTGAGTCATACCGGTCACATCGTGTGTTAGATTTATGCGAGACTAATTCCTACACATCAAAAATGACTTATGAATCATTATACTAAATTACCAATATAATCATAGTGTGTTTTCTCAGTTTTCAATGGGTGGTACTTTTTGAACTAAAATGTCAATTTTTAAAATGATAACGGAAACTTTGAGTCATATCGGGCACATCATGTATCGGATTGAGGTTCGGTTGAATCCTAAACATCAAAAATGAGTTATAGATCATTTTAATAAAGTATCAAAATAATCCGAATGCGTTTTCTTGATTTTGAGTATGTTAGTTATTTTTTTAATAAAATTAATGTTAATTTTAAATAAAAAGATGCACTTAGAGCCATATCGGTCACACCTCATGATAGATCAAGGTGCAGATGATTTTTAAACATCCCAAATGACTTATAGATTATTTTTAAAAAGTATAAAAATAATCTCAATGTGTTTTCTCAGTTTTGAGAATGTCACTTGTGTTTTTTACTAAAATGTCATTTTAAACTAGAAACGTGCACTTTGAGTCATACTGGTCACATCACGTGTCAGTTTGATATCAGACTGAATCATACACATCACAAATGAATTATTAATCATTTTCCTAAATTATAATTACAATCAGAGAATTTTTTCTCAGTTTTTAGTGAGTAACACTTTTTAAACTAAAATGTCAATTTTAAACTGATAAAGGGCACTTTGAGTCATGTCAGGAACATCATGTATAAAATTGATGTGTGTATGATTCCTACATGTCAAAAATTACTTATGGATCATTTTACTAATGTATAAAAACAATCTGAATGTGTTTTCTCAGTTTTGAGTATGTTAGTTGTCTTTTTTACTAAAATTAATGTCAATTTTAAATAAAAAGACACACTTAGAGTCATATCAGTCACATTGTGCATCAGATTGAGGTGAAACTAATTCCTACACATCCCAAATGACTTATGGATCATTTCCATAAAGTATAAAAATAATTTAAATGTGTTTTCTCAATTTTGAGTGCGTCAATATCATTTTAAACTTGAAATGTGCACTTTGAGTTATACAGGTCACATTATAAAGACCCGACCTTAAAACATTACTTAATCTTGAATTAAGTTAATAATTCACATTGAGGATATTTTTTAGGTTTATATTTATAGAGAATTATTCCATAACTATTACATTACATCTCAAATATTAAAAGTAGACACTTCTACTCACTATCCATTTTTTTCATAAAATAAAAACTCTTAAAAGAAAACAAGAATTCTTTTCGTGATATAAATCTTCTTGAATTATTTTTTCTTTTACCCTGCCTTATATCCTATGAAAAACATTTCAAAAACTTGGGGTGAGTATAAAAAACTCAGTAACGGTTATAAAATAAAGAAAGAAAATATTAGTATATCATTATAAACAAAACATAAGCTCTTTAGAATCCATCATTAAATCATAAGATTTATGAATAACACGTAGTAATCACAAATCTTAAAGGTAACTTGTGGAATCCATAACATACTTACGTTGTAGCTTTCATAGCTACGTAGGGAGTTACGTTTGGAATACCCATCATAATATATTCCCTAAATCTCTTAAGAGAAACATTATTGTTTACCTCTGTCATGTTACCCAATGCATTAGAGAGATATCTCGGGCTCACCCGCCCTTGGTTTATCATGAAACTACCCATATACGTAAACAATTCCCAATAACTATAACATAATCATAACACATAACATAAGCATAAATGAAAGACAACATTTCCACATTGTAATAATTGACATAATAAATCCATTATCAAAACAATTTTCAATACCAAAATACATAAAAAGAGAATATGGTGTTCATTTTTCTTTTAAAAACATTAAATCTTGTTAATGAATACAAATATCAAATAATGATCGCAGCGGCGGAAAGGTCTTTGTCACCGCGTACATTAAAAAGAAACATTCTTTTTGTCGTTTAGTAAAACGCTTGGTAGAGAAAATATTCTCTTTGAATGAAATTAAAAGTTAAATGGGTTTATACACCGTATAAAATAAATTTGTGTATAAATCAAAGGATTCCTCAATGAAAGGATATTGAGAAAAAGTAACTTATGAAAATTCGGCTGCCTAACAGTGCCACTTTAAAATTCAGAAAATGAGTTGATGAGAGCGAAAAGGGTATCTCATCACTTGGACATAAAATGTAAAAAAATAAGGATGTAGAAGAACATATCCCAACATAATATAATGGAAATTAAAATACATAACATAAAAGAAGTATTTGACTAAAATAGGAGGGTGAAAGCTTCCCATACAAAGAACATATCATTATATTAAGGATAAATAAATGACATAAAAATGTGTGAGAAAAATTAATACACCCAATATAAGTGGATATTAAGTATAAAACAATCATAGTTCATTCACATATATTCATAAAATGACATAATTAATAAGTATAAGTTTAACCCAAAGAATGGAAATTGGGTTAAGAAGTCCCCTTACCTCGTGTCCGACTTGACTCATTTGTTCCTTGTTCATCCTTTAAATCAGGTAACTCCCTTTGGTTTAAACCAAAAGGCTTTGTTGAATTTCCTTATGCCTAGGGAAATGATTCTAGGAGGAATATAAGGATTTTGTTAGCTTATTGGAGAAAAGTTTGGACAATCCAAGGGGCTTTAGATGTGTGATTAAGGGTTAGAGTTGGTGGCCTTTTATAAGAGGGTGGATGGGTTCTTTAGGAAAGTTTGAAGGTATTATTTTATTATAAAATGATTTTCAGTTTAAAAAGGTACAAAACTTATTTAATTAGAAGATAAATTATATATAAGTCTAAATAAAATCATCCAAAAATAATTGGACAGGTTTTGGATATTTTTTTAATCCTTATATTTTTTATTTTACCCTTTGTTAACTTATTTAACTTTTACCATGTCCTCTTATATATTCATACTATATGGTTAATATATTTATTATAAAATTTCAAGAGACCCAAAATTGATCATTTATGACATTTGTAACATTATTTAAGTAATTTGGACTACTATTAATTTTTTAGGATTATTTTATCATTTAATAAAATATTAATTGTTTTAAAAATTCATTTATGTCAATTTATACATTATTCATATCAAGACTTTTAAAAAATCTATAAAAACTAGATTATTTCTAAAAAACTTCATTACTTCAAAGATAAAAAATAATTATTACCCCTAAAATTCGTTTATGGTATAAAAAGTTTCAAAATAAATTTATTTTAATATTTATAGTATAATTTATTTGAATCCTTTATTAATGAAGCAATTACTTCATCACCATTGTGTCATAATTAAATTTATATATATAATATTTAAAAAATATAAATAAAATACTCTGATGTAGGATATCTTTTTATATTTAAAAATAATATTTATAGTCAAATATATCACTTATATAACCCCGTATACAATTGTTTTAATAAAAGATATATGTTTATGTTATTTTAGTCCTTACTTTAAATTAATTAAAACAAAATGTCATTATCACTCCCGAGTGGCTCGATGGGGTCCCAAAATCGACCCAAGAATACCCATGGTCAGACATGCATCATCCAATGGGGTTAGGACAAGTTTCAGGGTAATTTAATATTATTATAATATTATATTTCACCCTTATTTACCAAATTTACTCTTTAACCATGGTAAATAAAATATTAACTGAAGTAAATATTCATAATGTCTAAAAATAAAAGTTACCTATTTATATAATTTTTACCTACTGATTCCAAATATGGAATCCATTTTTCCAAATTCAAAACATATAAGTGGCATAAATTAATTTCAAATTAATTCTCGTTGTCAAAACAAAAAAGCGTGTTTTTAAGAAATAATAACTATCAAAAGATTGACACTTGTTTATGTTCAATTTCAAAGTAAAATTACTTCCAATGACTAAAATTGGATTAAATGATAAAAATATAATCCAATTAAACTTTAAAATCAATTAAAAAGATAATCTAACCATATAAATAGATTAGATTAAAAGGCAGTTTTGAATTAAAATGCAGTATTTTGCACTATTCATTAAAAAATGAGCTTTATCAGAAAAATACCAAAATTTCATCCAAAGTAAATTTTGATGTCCCTATTCTAAATAATAATTTTATTTTATCAAATAAAACATATAAAAGTGAAAAAAACTAGATTTAAAAATGGTTCGCCATCAAAAGGTAGTAAATCGACCTTTTAAAGAATATTAGAGTGTTTATGCTTAAAATTGGATTCATTCACATTTTAAGATTATAACTTTTATTGGATAAATTTAAAACATTTAACAAATATGTATAATCATATTGTAGTTAGTTATATTCATTCCCACTAATACAACGACTAGGTGTTAACTACCATTTAAAATAATATTATATTATTATATTTTTTTCAGTATGACTCAGCATTGTGTGTAACATGAGATTTCGGAGAAACTCATTATTGCGTGTTGAGTACGCCATAGAACATAACATCCCCTTTAAAGTAAAAATAATATTTAATTCACAAATATTAATAAATATTAAAATGTCATATTCTTTATTTACTTGGGATGTTACATCCTTCCCCCCTTTTGAAAATTACGTCCTCGCAATTTTATTCACTTATCAAATAAATGGGAGTATTTATCCCTCATAGCATTCTCAGATTCCCATGTTGACTCTTCAACCATATGGTTCTTCCACAAAACCTTTACCTAATTAATTACCTTATTCTGCAACACTTTCTCTCTACGGTCAAGAATCTAGACTGGTTGTTCCTCATAAGAAATGTTCTCTTCCAACTGAACTACCTCTGGACTCAAAACATGAGATGGATATGGCATATACTTTCTCAACATTAAAACATGAAAAACATTATGTACCTGGGATAAACTTGGAGGTAAATCAACTTTGTATGCAACTGATCCAAATTTCTCCCAGATTTCATAGGGTCCAATGAACCTTGGACTCAAGTTTCCTTTGTTGCCAAAATGCATCACACTTTTCCATGGAGAAACTTTGAGAAAGACATGATCACCTAACTCGAAAGAAATATCCTTCCTCCGGTTATTCGCATAAATTTTTTTCCTTCTTTGATCTGTTGTCATGTGCTTCTAAATCAATTGACCTTTTTCTACCATCACTTCTACCAATTCTGGTCCCATCAAATTCCTTTCACCTACTTTATCCCAAAAAGCTAGAGTATGAAACCACTTTCCATATAATGCCTCAAATGGTGCCATCTGTATACTGAAATGAAAACTATTATTATAAGAAAATTCAACCAAAGAAAGATGTTGGCCACAACTTCCCTGATAATCCATTGAGCAAGCATGTAACATATCTTCCAATGTATGAATTATTCATTCTGACTGTCCATCTGATTGTGGATGAAAAGTTATACTAAAATTTAATTCATCACCCAATGACTTATGAAGGCCTTTCCAAAAGTTATAAGTAAACCTGGGATCACGATCAGATACAACAGAGAGGGGAACTCCATGCAACCTGACTATCTCTTTAACATACAACCGATAAAGTTGATCTAGAGAAAAAGTGTCTCAAATATGAAGGAAATGAGAAGATTTGGTCAAATGATCAACAATAACACAGATTTCATTATTACTTCGAGAAGTCTTTGTTAATCCCATGATGAAATCCATGGACACATTTTCTCATTTTCACTCAGGCGCCTGTAAAGGTTAAACCATCCCTTTTGGTAATTTTTTCTCTACTTTACCCTATTAACAAGTCAAACACTTCATAATAAAGTCAGTAATATCTCTTTTCATTACATCCCACCAGTAATACTCTCGAAGATCTCTATACATCTTAGTACTGTCGGGATGAACTGAAAACCGAGAACTATGAGCTTTACATAACAACTCATTCTTCAACTTTGAATCACAAGGCACGCATAATATCATCCCAAATCTGAAAATACAATCACTATCAAAGTTAAAATCATATAACTTACCCTTCTGAACCAACTCTACTTTTTTATGCAACTCACTATCTTCCTTCTATGCTTGCTTAATTCTATCTCATAGAGATGATTTCACTGACACCTGAAACAAAACAGTGGAATTTATTACACCAACAACTTCTATGCCAAAGTTCAAAAAATCTTTAATCAAAGTATCTTATTTCAAACATAACATGGTTAATGTAGCATTACTTTTTTGACTCAAAGCATCGGTCACTTTATTTGACTTTTCTAGATGGTAATGAATCATGCAATTATAATCCTTGATTAATTCTATCCATCTCCTCTGTCTCATGTTTAATTCTTTCTGAGTAAATATATACTTCAAACTTTTGTAGTCAATATATATTTCACATTTTACTCCATACAGATGATGCCTCCAAATTTTTAAAGAAAAAATAATAACAGCTAATTCCAAATCATGTGTAGCGTAATTTAACTCATGAGGTTTCAGCTGACGTGAAGCATAAGAAATTACCTGATCATTCTTCATAAGGACACAACCAATTCATTTCAACGAAGCATCACTATATATAAAAAAACTCACCATTTTTGGAAGGTAGTACCAAAACTGGAGCATTCACCAATCTTCTTTTCAATTCCTATCAACAATCATCACATTATTTTGTCCAAGTGAACTTAGCACCTTTCCGAGTTAACTTAGTCATTGGAATAGATAACTGTGAAAAAATTTCAACAAACCTCCGGTAATAACCTGCTAAACTAAGAAAACTATGGATCTCAGTTATATTTATGGGTCTTGGACATTATTCAACAAATTTTGTTTTAGTAGAATCAATATTTATTCCATTTTTTGAAATAATGTGACCAAGGAATGAATGTTTTTGTAACCAAAACTTACACTTGGTGAATTTCCCATACAGTTTATTTTCTTTTAAGGTTTGTAATAAAAAACTTAAATGACTTTCATGTTCCTATTTACTTTTGTAATAAACCAAAATATCATCAATAAACATAACCAAAAACTTATCCAAGAACTCACGGAAAATTTTATTCATAAGATCCATGAATACAGCAGGTTCATTGGTTAACCCAAAAGGCATAACTACAAATTCATAATAGCTATATCTAGTATGAAACTCGGTCTTAAAAATGTATTCTTTCTTTACTTTCAACTAATGGTACCCTGACCTCAAGTCAATCTTTAAAAAATATTGAGCTCCATAGAACTGATCAAACAAATCATCAATATGAAGAAAATGATACTTTTTCTTAATAGTGATGTCATTCAATGCTCTATAATTAATGAAAAGTCTCATTGAACCATCATTATTTTTAACAAAAAAGACAGGATCACCCCATGGTGATGTGCTAGGTCGAATGAAACCTTTATCTTATAAATCCTGCAATTGCTTCTTTAACTCTAAAATTTCAATTTGAGCCATTCGATACGGGGGTTTTGAAATTGTCTTAGCATCAGGAACTAAGTCAATAGTAAATTCAACTTCCTGATCAGGTATTATACTAGGAAACTCATAAGGAAAAACATCAAGATACTCATTTACCACTGACATGTCATTAATCTAAACAATTCCTTTGTTTTCAAAAATATGTGCAAGGTAACATTTATTTTCATATTTTACTAGTTTCTCATCTTCCTGATATGTTATCAAAAGTAAGGGTTCATTCTTGTATATAAACTGAAATTATTTATGAAAATAAACCTCTTTAGATCTGCGATCAATCTTAGCATGATAAATGGAAATCCAATACATACCCAAAATAACATCAAACTCTACTAGAGGAAAAATAATAATGTTTATAGGTAAATTATTTCCACACAAAAGGACAGGAAGGTTCTTATAATTTATTTTTGTCTCGACATTTCCTTCTAGTTTTTTACCATAATTTTAGGATTAATATCTTGAGATGGAATTCCCAATTTACTAGAAAACTTCTTAGAAATTAAAGAATGTGTAGAACCTAAATCAAACAACACCTTAGCATAATCTGAAAAAACAAACAGTGTACCTGATACTACTTCATTCAATAACCCAACATCTAATGAAGTAGTTGCAAAATATTTCACCACCTCTTTCTTCTTGTAGTCTGACTGCTTTCCTTCAGTTGAGTTCTTCGTTGGACACTCGTTTTCATAATGAACCATTTCATTTCACTTAAAACATTTTACTGACTGTAAATTCGATTTTGTCTTACCATTACCCTGATCTTTTTCAGTGCAATTACGAGCCTTATACCCCATTTTACTACATCGGTAGCACTTACCAGAATTCAAAATACATTCCCCAGCGTGCTTTTTACCACAATTTTCACAAACTGTAAACTTAATTTTTTTACCATCATACTTTTTTGAAGAGTTCTTCCCTTTTGTCTACCACCTCGACCTCTTATTCGGTTGTTTGTCAAAGAACACATGATAATCAGAAAACTCCATTTCCACTTTCTCCACACATCAAACAAGTTTTTCATAACTTTTTAACTCACGATAAGCTAAAGCCTTTAGATAATTTTTCTTTAATCCTGAGTAAAAAAATTGATTTTACTATCAAGATCTCATATGAAATTTAGAGCATACCTTGCCAGTCGAGTGAATTTTTCTTCATAAGCAGCCACTGAGTCATCCTCTTTCCTCAATTCTAGGAATTTTTTTTCCGTCCTAAGACGAACTACCTTAGGAAAATATTTCTCAAGAAACATACCTTTGAATTCATCTCAATAAAGATCATCAATCTCCTCACTATCCCTGATATTTTTAATCATCGACCACCACTGATCAGCTTCACCTTCAAAACGATAAACAGCGAGACTAACCTTTTAATGTTCTAAACACCCCATGACATTGAAAATCTTTTCCAGTGCTTTAATCCACCATTCAGCTAGCACAGGGTCAGATGATCCTATGAATGATGGGGGATGTTGCCTCGTGAAATGCTCTACTACTGACATGTTCTTCTGTGGTTGATATGGCTAATCTTGTGCATGAATACCATCACCGTTTATAGCTTGAGTCAACTATTCCATCACTGCAAAAAATTGTTCAATTCTAATTCTGACCATCTCAGGTTACTGATTTAGAAGGTTGTCTTCCTTCTGATGTCGTCCCATCATAGCTACTATGTTTTCTCTGTGGAAAACCATTCTGAACACAGAAATATCTTAGGTGAAGCAACATGGTAATCTATAAATTCTATATCATTTCAATATTAACATAAATTAAATTATGGATATAAATTTAACAATATCCTAACTCTTAAAGTTGTCTAAACCAACCTATGATACCAACTATAAGGACCCAACCTTAAAACATTACTTAATCTTGAATTAAGTTAATAATTCACATTGAGGATCTTTTTTAGGTTTAGAGTTTTAGATAATTAGGCCATAACTATTATATTACATGTCAAATATTAAAAAGTAGACACTTCTACTCAGTATCCATTTTTTTCATAAAATAAAAAATATTAAAAGAAAATAAGAATTCTTTTATTGATATAAATCTTCTTGAATTCTTCCTTTCTCTTACCCTACCTTATATCCTGTGAAAAAACATTTCAAAAACTTGGGTTGAGCATAAAAAACTCAGTAAGGGTTATAAAATAAAGAAAGAAAACATTAGTATATCATTACATACAAAACATAATCTCTTTAGCATACCTCATGAAATCATAATATTTATGAATAACACACAGTAATCAAAAATCATAAAGGTAACTTGTGGCATCCATAACATACTTACATTATAGCTTTCACAGCTACGTAGGGAGTTACGTTTCGAATACCCATCACAGTATATTCCCTAAATCTCTTAGGAGAAACATTAATGTTTACCTCTATCATGTTACCTAATGCATTGGAGAGATATCTCAGGCTCACCTACCCAATTTTTATCATGGAACCACCCATATATGTAAAAAATTACCAAGAACCATAACATAATCATAACACATAACATAAGCATAAAGGAAAGACAACATTTCAACATTGCAATCATTGTAATAATAAATCCATTATAAAAACCATTTTCAATACCAAAATACGTAAAAAGAGTATATGGTATTTATTTTTCTTTTAAAAACATTACAGCTTGTTAAGTAATCCAAATATCAAATAATGCTCACAACAGTGGAAAGGTCATTGTCACCACGTACGTTAAAAAGAAACATTCCTTTTGTCGTTTAGTAAAACGCTTGGTAGAGAAAATATTCCCTTTGAATAAAATTAAAAGTAAAATGGTTTTATACACCATATAAAATAAATTCATGTTAAATCAAAGTATTCCTCAAGGAAAGGAGATTGAGACGAAGTCCCTTACGAAAATTCAGTAGCCTAATGACGTCACTTTAAAATTCAAAAAATGAGTTGATGAGAGAAAAAAGGGTATCTCATCACTTAGACATAAAATGAACAACTATAAGGATATATAAGAACATATCCCAACATAAGATAATAGAAATTAAAATACATAACATAAAAGAAGTCTTTGACTAAAAGAGGAGGGTGAAAGGTTCTCATACAAAGAACATATCATTACATTAAGGATAAATAAATGACATAAATATGTGTGACAAACATAAATACACCCAATATAAGTGGATATTAAGTGTAAAATAATCATAGATCATTCACACATATTCATATAATGACATAATTAATAAGTATAAGTTTAACCCAAAGAATGGAAATTGGGTTAAGAAGTCCCCTTACCTTGTGTCCGACTTGACTCGTTTGTTCCTTGTTTATCCTTTAAATTGAGTAACTCCCTTTGGTTTGAACCAAAAGGATACGTTGAATTACCTTATTCCTAGGGGAAGGCTACTAAAAGGAAGATAAGGATGTTGGGAGCTTATTGGAGCAGAGTTTGGATGATCCAAGGGTCTTGAGAGGTGTGAGTAAGGGTTAGAGGTGGTGGCCTTTTATAAGAGGGAGGAGGAGCTCTTTAGGAAAGTTTGAAAGTATTATCTTATTATAAAATAATTTTCGGTTTCAAAAGGTCCAAAACTTATTTAATTAGAATATAAGGTACATATAAGTCGAAATAAAATCATCCAAAAAGAATTGGATAGGTTTTGGATATTTTTTTAATCCTTATCTTTTTTATTTAACCCTTTGTTAACTTATTTAACTTTTACCATGTACTCCTATATATTCATACTATATGGTTAATATATTTACTATAAAATGACAAGAGACCCAAAATGGATCATTTTTTACATTTTTAACATTTTTTAAGTCATTTGGACGAATCTTAGACTTTTATAATTATTTTATCATTTAATAAAATATTAATTGTTTTAAAAACTCATTTATGTCAATTTATACATTATTCATATCAAGACTTTTAAAAAATATATAACAACTTTATTATTTAAAAAAAATTAATTAATTAAAATATAAAAATCCATTATTACCCCTAAAATTATTGTATGGCATAAAAAGTTTCAAAATAAATTTATTTTAATATTTATAATATAATTTACTTGAATCCTTTATTAATGAAGCAATTAATTCATCACCATTATGTCATAATTAATTTTATTTATGTAATGTCTAAAAATTATAAATAAAATACCATGATGAAGGAAATATTTTTATATTTCAAAATAATATTTATAGTCTAAAAAATCACTTATATAACCCCATATACAATTCTTTTACTAAAAGATATATGTTTATGATATTTTTGTCCTTACTTTAAATTAATTAATATAAAATGTCATTATCACTCTCAAGTGGCTCCATGGGGTCCCAAAATAGACCCAAGGATTCCCATGGTCGGACATGTATAATCAAATAGGGTTAGGACAAGTGTAAGGGTAATTTAATATTATTATAATATAATATTTCACCCTTATTTACTAGATTTACCTTTTAACCATGGTAAATAAAATATTTACTGAAATAAATATTCATAATGTCTAAAAATAAAAGTTACATATTTACACAATTTGGACCTCCTGATTCCAAATATGGAATCCATTTTTCCAAATTCAAAACATATAAGTGGTAGAAATTAATTTAAAATTAATTCTTGTTGTCAAAACAAAAAAAGCGTGTTTTTAAGAAATAATAACTATCAAAAGTTTGACACTTGTTTATGTTCAATTTAAAAAGTAAAATTACTTAAAATGACCAACATTGGATTAAATTATAAAAATAAAATCCAATTAAACTTTAAAACCAATTAAAAATATAATCTAACCATATAAATAAATTAGATTAAAAGGCAGTTTTGAATTAAAATGCATTATTTTGCACTATTCATTAAAAAAATTAACTTTATCATAAAAATACCAAAATTTCATAAAAAGTAAATTTTGATGTCCCAATTATAAATAAAAATTTTATTTTTTCAAATAGAACATATAAAAGTGACAAAAACTAGATTTAAAAAGGGTTTTCCATCAAAAGGCGGTAAATCGACCTTTTAAAGAATATTAGAGTGTTTATGCTTAAAATTGGATTCATTCACATTTTAAGCTTCTAACTTTTATTGGATAAATGTAAAAACATTTAAAAAACATGTATAATCATATTTTATTTAGTTCTGTTCATTCCCGCCAATACAACAGTTAGGCGTTAACTACCATTTAAAATAATATTATATTATTATATATTCTTTTCAATATGACTCGACATTGTGTGAAACATGAGATTTTGGAGAAACTCATTATTGTGTGTCATGTATTCCATCGAACATAGTATCCACTTTAAAGTAAAAATAATATTTAATTCACAAATATTAATAAATATGAAAATGTCATATTCTTTATTTACCTGGGATGTTACACACATCATGTATCGGTATAATGTGAGACTAATTCCTACACATCACAAATGACTTATGAATCATTTTCCTAAATTATCAAGATAATTTGAGCATGTTTTCTTGGTTTTTAGTGAGTAACACTTTTTGAACTAAAATGTCAATCTAAATTGATAATGGACACTTTGAGTCATTTCAGGCACATCGTGTATCATATTGAGGTGTGGTTGAGTCCTACATGTCAAAAATTACTTATAGATCATTTTCCTAAAGTGTAAAAACAATATGAATGTGTTTTCTTCATTTTAATTATTTCAGTTTTCCTTTTTACTAAAATTAATGTCAATTTTAAATAAAAGATACACTTGGAGTCATATCAGTCACACTGTATGTCAAATTGAGGTGTGAATGATTCCTATATGTCCCAAATGACTTATGGATAATTTTCCTAAAATATAAAAATAATAAAAAATAATTTTCTCATTTTTGAGTATGTTGCTTGTGGTTTTTACTAAAATTTTATTTTAAACTGGAAACGTGCACTTTGGGTCATACAAGTCACATCATGTGTCAATTTGACATGAGACTAACTCATACACGTTAAAAATAACTTATAAATCATTTTACTAAATTACCAAGACAATCTGAGCATGTTTTATTGGTTTTTATTGGGTGATATTTTTTGAACTAAAATGTCAAATTTGAACTGATAATTGACACTTTGAGTCATACATGGAACATCATGTATGAGATTAAGGTGTGGATTATTCTTATATATCAAAAATGACTTATGAATCATTTTACTAAAGTATAAAAACAATTTTAAGGGGTTTCGTTGTTTTTTAGTATATCATTTGTTTTTTTATTAAAATTAATGTCAATTTTAAATAAAAAGATGAACTTGGAGTAATATCGGTCAAATTGTGCATTAGATTGAGGTTTGGTTGATTCCTATACATCCTAAATGACTTATAGATCATTTTCCTAAAGTGTAAAAATAATATGAATACGTTTGTTTGGTTTTGAGTATGTCACTTTTGGTTTTTATTAAAATGTCATTTTAAACTGGAAATGTACACTTTGAGATACTGGTCACATCGTGTGTTGCTTTGACATGAAACTGATTCTTGCGCATCACAAATGACTTATGAATCATTTTCCTAAATTATCAAGACAATTTGAAATTTTTTCTTGGATTTCAGTGAGTGACACTTCTTGAACTAAAATGTCAATTTTAAACTGATAATGGACACTTTGAGTCTTTTTGGGCATATCGTGTATCTAATTGAGGTATAGATGATTTCTACATGTCACAATTGAATTATGGATCATTTTCCTAATCAATCATGACTAGATTTATGGGCGAATAGAACTAGGGTTAGTCATGGTTTAACACCGCAATAACGCAAACCGTAGGACCCAAATAAGTAATCAACGAGAGATGAGAAGAAGAAAATAACATACCTTGGATTCTAGTCTTGATTTATCTGAGAGAACGTAGAGGAGGAGTACCGGTAGTAGGGGAGTTCTGTGAGAGCTTGAGAATCGTGACTAAATTAGTTGTGGTTAGGGTTCTTTTAAATAGATCGGGGAGGCCTTTATTAGCGCTTTTTTAGCGCTAATAAAGCTTTATATTTGTAAATATATTTATAATTACTTATTTATAATTATAAATATATTTATATCATTATATATATTTATATCATTAGCGGTAGGGGTCTTGGCCGAGTGGTAAAGTCTCCCCATAATCTCGCATTAGACTCGGGTTCAAATCCAAGTGGGAGCGAATTTTCGCTGGCAGACGGTGATGCGGGTATGACACGGGCAGGCGGTGACGCAGACATGACGCAGGAAAATGGTGACGCAGACATGATGGATACATGATGCTACATTTGGCGTTCAGGCCAGTTTGTGGGCCTTTAGTCCATGTAATGGGTTTCATACTCATTGGGCATTCGGTCCATGTACTGAATAAAATAAGGCTTGATGGGTGGACTATCCCTTGGGGGGCTATGGCCTGCCTTTCCAACCTGTGTGTGTGTTTAATTTAATTGTACCCCCAAGCACCTAATATATATATTTGTATAATTATATATATATATATATAATAATAAATATATATAAATATAAATATAGTAAATATATTCATTATTTAAATATATTTATTAGAATTTTATAATTATTTAAATATATAATTTTTTATTTATAATTATAAATTTATAAATTTATAAATATAGTAAATATACATTTATAAATATATTTATCTATTAATATTTATTTACAAAAATATTTTTAACATTATTAATGAATATAAAATCTTAAATAAGTGCATCTTAAAAATTAGTGAAATTGAATAATTAAAAATGAGTACACTTTAAAAATATTGAAAAAATGGATAAGTTTTATTAATTAAATAAAAATTATTAAAGAAATATGGATATATATTGAATTAAAGATGAATACATATTGAAAATACTAAAACATAGTAAATAAATATATAAAAATAAATAATAGAAAATGATTAAATTCAAAAAAAATGAATAAATAATACCTAACTGTAATAATATTAGAAATAAATAAATAAAATTTACCAATTAAAAACATAATATATTAAATGTATCATGTTATATTGAAATTCTAAAATGAATACTAAAATTTGAATAAATTAAATAAATATTGGGTGTATGTGTTTCTATATAAGATTTCATTGCATAAATATTTATATATGTGTGTTGTGTATAAAAATGCATTAATTATGTATTTGTATGTGAAATCAATGTAACACATGATTGATATATGTTAAATTGAAAAATCAAACATTTAATTATGTCCATTACTCGATACAATGATAGTCAGTATTTTAAATTAATATCAATTTTTTACTATAAACCATTTTTCACTAAATATATTATTTAATGTAATCATTAATATTTTGTATTATATAAATCATATTTTAGGAAATATTATATACCTTGATATATATATATATATAAATATATATGAATATATTTCTATATTAAATTTATTAATGAATAGCTTTGTATAAAAAGCATTAAAAATGAATAAGACGTTAATATGCATGTTTTAAATTATTACATTTTATTCATTTTCTATATTTATATTTAATATATATTATTTATTACTATTTATAATTAATATATATATATACACACATATTAAACTTATTCCACTACCACAAAAATGAGTTTTCGCAGTGCCACCATTTAACAGTGCTAAAAACCCACTGATAAAGGTCCCCCTTTATCAGCGTTTTTTTTAGCGTTGTTAAAGAGGCTCCTTTATCAGTGTTTTTTTAGTAGCGCTGATAAAAAGGGGTCTTTATCAGAGAATTTTTTACGAGTGCTAATAAGTGATATATTTCAAAAAAAAATTAAAAATAATATATATTTATATTGATATTGATATAAATATAATATATGTTTTTTAAATATGTTTTAGATAAGTATGAATATACATTTACACTTAATATATACAATATTTCGTGAAAATAATTTATAAAATATTTAAAAATATATTAGAAATTAATAATTTATTAATTATCATCGAGTAATAATCATTTAATAACAATTTGAAGACACAAAAAATCAAAAAATTAATAAAAGATCTAAAATAAGTTAAAAACGTAACTCAAACTTCAAATAACCATAAATTTTGATCTGGATGTCCGTTTGAGCTCTACCACATATCAAATAGAATCCTATAACAAGTTCTATGTGTTAATTGTAAAAGGAAACCTTTTATTATTTTTTGAGGCCAAAAAGGCCCAAAAGACCTCCAAAGCTGAGTTTTTAGTCGGGATACCCAAATTTTTTAACATTCGATGTAATTTCAACCTTGTTTATGGGGGTCTGTTTCCCCTTTTTCAGTGGGGACTGAATTTATTCCCAGGGATTACATTCATATTGAAATTATGACTTTGAAATTTTATCATTTTTTCATGATGTAATGTTATTTATAATCAAATATATAACAATATATACATATTTTTTTATATATTTACACATAAAAAAATAATTTTATAAATAAATAATTAAACATATTTACATATAAAATATATTTCTCAATATATAAGATTTATTTAAATAAAATCTAATATCTATTTTATTTAAAATACAAATATATGAATATTTATATACCTATATAATGTGTGTGTGTGTGTGTGTGTTTATTAGTGTGTGTATGTGTTAACAAATTGATATATATTATCTATATATTTTAACATATTAATATACATATTAATATATAATATATGTAAATATATATAATTATATATATATAATTATACTTATAGATACATATATATATATAATATATATATGGGTGTATGTATATTGTATATATGTATTTATTTATTTATTTATGAACACACACAAAAAACATATTTTATAAATGTATTTAAAACCAATCTTATAAATATATTTTAATATATGAATAAATATACGGATAAAAAAAATACAACTAAATATATATATAAATAAATAAATATAAATATATATTAATATACGAATAAATATATATATATTAATATAACTAAATATATATTTATTAATATAAATATATATTAATATACGAATAAATATAGCTAAATATATATAAAAAAATAAATACATATATCAATAAATAGAGAACAAAACAAGATGAACGAGTGGTAAAGGTGCAGACACGCAAGGGAGAGGTCTCAAGCTCAAATCCCAGTGAAGGTAGGGGTGCGCAAGTGGGTGCAGGGGGGCTAGCACTGTTAAAGGGTGAGGGGTTGTGTTCCTAATGTTATTAAAGGGGTGTCAGGGGCACGCATGGGTGAGGTAAGTAGAATTGTTGAAAGGGGTTTAAGCGCTATTAAAAGGGGGTGAGTCTACCCTCCAATTTACAATTTTTTTAATTTTTTTTGACTTTTATCACCACTTTTTTTGGCAGTGATAAAAGATGCATTTATCAACATTTTTTTAGTACTGATAAAAGAAACCCCCTTTTAATAGCACCTTGATTATCAGTGATTTTTTAACACTGATAAAACCTTGTTTTGTAGTAATGTTCATTTTTATTAATAATTTTTTTCATTAATAATTTTTTTAATAGTTTTTTAATTTATTCATTTTCAATTTTTTTGGTTAATTATTACAATTTATTCATTTTATATATCTAAAGTTAATATATATCATTTATTAATATTTATAATATATATATTTATATTAAATTTATTCATTTTTATCAATAATTTTTTAATTAATAAAATGTTTAATATTTTTCTTGATTTACTCATTTTTAATTTTCATTTGTTTAATTATTTCATTTTATTCATTTTATATATCTATATATTTAATATTTACTATTTATTAATATTTACTATTTATTAATATTTATAATTTATCTATATGTATATTAAATTTATTCATTTTTAGCAAAAATTATTTAATTAATAAAATTGTTAATTATTTGGGACCTTTATCAGTGCTAAAAATAAAACACTCATAAAGGGTACCATTTATCAGCGCTATAGAAAAATGCTGATAAAATTTACCTTTATCAGCACTGATAAAGACACCTTTTATCAACATTTTTTAAGCACTCGTAAAGTATACTCTTTATCAGTGCTTTTTTAGCGTTGATAAAGGTCAACACTGTTAAATGTTCGTTTTGTAGTAGCATATTCATATAGAATATATATTCTTAAATGGTAAATTATATTATATTTATAAAAATTTTGTAACAAATATAATTCACATTTTATATCATTTGATTCATTATAAATTTATTTATTAAAATTTATTTTTTAGTAATATATTTTTTAGTTTAATAAATATATACTTTTATTGTATTGTGAAACTTCCATTGGAACTTCCACTTAATGGATTTATAATTATTATTAATACATATTTTGTAAGAATATATTAATTATAATTTCTAAGTGCATTTATTATAAATTTAGTTTTAGTTATAATTTCATATTTTATTTACATTTTTATTCATATAGAATACACATTTTTAAATGGTAAATTATACTATATTATAAAAAATTTATATCAAATATAATACATTTTATATCATTTCATTTATTATAAATTTATATATTAAAATTTATTTTTTAGCAATACATTATTTAGTTTTATAAATATATACTTTTATTGTATTGTGAAACTTTCGAAACTTCCGCTTTTTATAATTTATATTAATATATATTTTTTTAAAAATACATTAAATATATCTTCTAAGTGCATTTATTATAAATTTTGTTTTAGTTATAATTTTATATTTTATTTTCATTTTTATTCATGTAGAATATACATTTTTAAATGGTAAATTATATTATATTTATAAAAATCACGTATAAAATATAATACATATTTTGTATCATTGCATTTATTATAAATATATTTATTAAAATTTAATTTTTATTAATATATTCTTTAGTTTTATAAATATATGTTTTTGTTGTATTGTTAAACTTTTACTAGAACTTCCATTGGAACCTTAATCAGAACTTTCACTAAATAGATATATAATTTTTATTAATAAAGATTTTATAAAAAAAAATATTAAATATATCTTATAAGTGCATTTATTGTAAATTTAGTTTTAGTTATAATTTCATATTCTTTTTAATAATAAATTTTATGAGACCATGAATTTTAATCCATGGTTCAAGCCATTTCAAGTACGTAACAAATATAATACATATTTTATATCATTACATTTATTATAAATCCATTTATTAAAATTTAATTTTTATTAATATTTTTTTTAGTTTTGTATATTTTTTTCGTATTTTGAAAGTTTTAGTGGAATTTCCAGTTGAATTTTCATTAGAACTGTCATTGGAACTTCCAGTGGAACTTTTACTAAAACTTCTTGTAGAGTTTTTACCAGAACTTCCATTAGAATAAAGTTGAACTTTTCACTGAAAATTTCCATTGAAAATATTATGTATTTTGTTATAATATTTCTTTCAAATTTTTCATATGTAGTGCATTTTTTAGTATGATTTTTTAGTTAAAAAATCTAGTAGAATTATTTAATATGAATTTCAAGTGATTTTTTCAACCATAATTTTGAAGTGAAATTTTATAGTGTAATTATTTAGATGTTTTTTATAGTGGAATTATATAATATAAAACTATATTGAAACTTTAACATATATATTTTTTAAAATTTATTTCTTGGAATTTTTATATAAACCTTTTGGATGTAATTTTCTAATATAAATTTTTAATGGAAATCTTCCTTATATTTTTTTTTGTTGATGTTTATATTTTAAAGTATTTTTATGAATTGAATTTGGTTTTTAAAATATACATATAATACTTTCTTAATAAGCATGGGAAATTATTAATTATTTTTAAATATCCAAAAATTATTTTTCAAATGAATAATTTTTTATTTTCTAAATTTTCATAACAATTTGAGAATATTTATTTTTACGAATAAATTTTTCCATATTTTTGAACTGCATTTCAAATTATTATTTTCAACATGAAAATACAAATTATTATTTTTATATGGTCTTAAAAAATTATTATGCAATTCTAGCCAGTAAAAATATTTTTCCACAGTAATTAAAAAATAATCAGTTTCTTAAACTACTTATAGTTTTTTAATTATTTGAAAATAATTTTCCCCATTTTTATTAATTTAGTTATAAAATATTTTTTAAAATTATAATTAAAAGTTATTTAATTACTAATTTTTTCAATTATAAATGTATAAATATAGATAAATAATTTATTATTTTTTCTAGTTTTTTTAATTTGTTTAAATCTTTTAATTTTTTTTATTATTTCTTATACACCTCTACTCTGCTAATGGTATAACCCGGTTTTTTGATGCCACACCGGTATCTCCCTACCCACCCTTCCCTACCTTGCCCCATCACTCTGTTGATGTCGCAACCCAGCCACCCCCCCCCCCCCCTCGACGCTGCCTCTTTAGTGGGCGTTTCCATCCATTCCCCGCCGGTACCTCCCTACCACCCCCTGCGACACGCAGTCACCGACACTCCTCATCCTCCCGCCCAATTCCCACAGCAATATAAAGGTGAGTAGGTAGGTTTTATTGAAATTATTTTTTTCTATAATCAAGCTTATTGTTGTTCTATATTCTAAAAACCTATGATTGAGATCTAGAATTAGCTATTTTTTTTAGTTTGTCAGAAATTGTTTGCTTTACGGACTACTGCATGCTCCCTTCCCTTTATGCTCAGTGATTTGTCTATACGCACTCATTCTCACATGACCATTTCATTTTATCATATAATTATTTTCTATATTTATTATCTTACTGCATGATCGATTGATCAATTTTTCATAATTTTTTTATTTACTTGCTCCATTTTATCTTGCATTTCAACCATATGATTTTTAATTTTTGTCGCTTTTTAGTTTTTATTTTTTTATAAGAAAATGTATTCGTCAACACTAAAATTATTTCTACATAAAATCTTATTTTTTAACATATAGAAAAATAATTAGTTTTGAATACTATAATAATGCAGATGTTTTTTAAAAAAATTCTAGGTTTCATTTAGTTTTTTGAATATATTTATTGTTATAATTTTGTAAAAATCATTAGAAAATGTATTAGATTATAGTAAAAAATATTTTTTAGGAAATGAAAATATGAATGATACACTCGAGAAAAAGTTAGAATGTCTTTTGTTTTGGAAAATATTTTTTTCTTTCATCTTCTAAAAACATGTTAGAAAGTATTTTTGAAAACAAGAAAATAATAAAAAAGCAAATTAGTTACCTATACAATCATTTACATTTACATAAAATTTTAAAAATATTTTTCCTCTAAAAAATTTTCTAATTTTCATTTCCATTTTCTAAAAAACACTATCGATTTGCATAATTCGCTATATTTTCACATTTAAAATAATTAAAAATAAGGTTTTTAAAAAAATCAAACCCTAACTTATGATTGGATGTTTTACTATTAAAATTTATGCTTTTTGGTAATTGGGTTTAAAATTTTATATTTAGTTGATAAACATTTCTTTTCAGTTTTTTTTAATTTCCAGTTCAATGTTTTTTTTAATCAGGTTGTACTAATTATAAAGTTCCATAACCAGATTAGTTTTTGATGTAACAAATATATAAAAACGTTTACTATTATTTTAGTTCTATTTTTTGTTTTAATATGTATTTTATTATTTTAAAATTCAACATTTTCAAGACTAGTCTTGAGCAATAATATTGTCGGGGCTGGTCATGATCATAAGGAAGATGTAATATAAAATTGGAAAAAAGTAGAGGAAGAGGGAAAAGAAGAAGAAACGAGCATTGAGGGACCTCTCACCTAAACCCTTTCCTCTGCTGGTTCAAAGGGGGGGTAAATTTCCCCCATTCTGTCTCCTCTCTAATTTTATGTGTGATTATTCTTCTTGTCTCTTATTCTCTATTTCTTCTTGGATTCTTAGTGATTTTTTTATTAGATTTATGGGTTTTAGGATTTGTGAACACGCATTTTGGGGTTTCACTTTGGGTGACCAATTCTATTGCTTCTCCTTCAAATTTCTTGGCTCCTTTTTCTTGAAATGAAATCCCAATGGGTAGTTATACCTATACCATAAACCTTGGTGGTGTTAAATCCTGTTTTCCATGAATTTTGGTGATATTGTTTAGTGTTTTATAGTTCAGTACAAAGTTTCTTTCTTTCTGGGATTTTTTCTTGTGGTTTTCATCATCGTGTTAGTTAATCTAATTAGTATTAACTATGTTAATACTTGGTTTATAATTGTTTTCTTGATTTTCTTATGGAAAGTGCATTTGAGATTGGTTTTTTGCGATTTTGATGTGTCTTGGGTTAATTTGGTTTATTTGGGTCTCATATTAGGATTTCATGAATTTTCAGTGGCAAAAACTTGATTCACACATTGTAAGCAGTGTTTTAGTTTTATGTTATGTTTTGTTTGATATGAATCAAGTGAATTTTATGGTTGTTTTATTGTTTAATTTGTGATTGTTTGACTAGGACCATAGTAGAGTGCTTTGATTTCGTTTTATAATTAGTGGATAAAATGGACATGACTAGTGCAGTTTTCTCTTATTATTTCATATTTCATGATTGTATTTTAGATTATATATGAAATCTTTAATTTTTTGAATTAATTTAATGAATTATTTAATTATATGATTGTGGTTAATTTTAAAGCATTTGTGCTCTTTGTTTAAAAGAAAAAGTATTTTCTCAGAATGCACTCCCAACTATTGGAAAAGTTTTTCACCAAATCCAAGAAACAAAACACCCAAAATCCTAAAAAAACTATCCCAAAAGAAAAATAGTACATATAAAACCAAAAAAACACCAAACAAAAGGAGATAAACCTTCAAACACAATGAAGAACATGAGAAGAGTAACAAAAAAACAGAAGCATCCATCAAAAATCAAACCCCACCCAATCTTGTAAATTTATCACTAACATTTGTTTTCACCCATTTATCATGTATTAGAACGCCATTAACAATACTCAATAAATAATACTATAATGTCCTAGACCCTTCTGACCTGTTACTTTGTGATTTTTGAGTGGTGGAAGCCTTAGTGAGTTTGAGGAAGGGAAAAGAGGAGGTTGAGTTGAATCTGCAATTATAGGTGGTGATTTACACTGCGAATAATCGATTCATGGTGTGAATTATGTTTCACAGGGTGTCTTCATGACTTGGGAGACCTGGTTTTTAGAATTTCTGACCAAGAGTAGTTCACGACGTGAATTTTTGTTCATCGTGTGAATGTTCATGGAATATTTTTTTGGTGGTTCTGTCTTCAAAGGTTTCACAGAGCAAAATACTATTTTCATGACGTGAAATAACTCCTAGGTTTGTTAGATTAAGTGCCTTGTTTTTTTAGAAAATGTAAACCATATAAGGTTCACGACATGAACCAGCCATTCACACCGTGAATACAACGATTTCCAGGTTGTCTATATATTTCATCTTCCCTCTTATTTCCCCCATTCTCCCATTATTTCCCTCTTAGGCAATACCTAGGTGATTTTGGGAGCCCTAGCATCCTCTGATCTTTGTAATTCATCTTTGGCTTCCAGATATTTGATATCAATGATTCTGGGTGAGTCTTTCTCTGTCTCTCCGAGTTCTTCCTTATTTGTTTGGAGATTTCACAGCAGGTGTATTGTTTGGATTTGTGGGTTTATTGGGTTTCAATTTTAACAAGACATCAATGTGTTTCAAATTTATTCAAGGATCCCTTGTTTAGTTGTATCCCCACGGTTCATCCTCTCTTGCTTTGGATTTGTGCAACGAATTAGAAAGCTTTTTTAGAGGTAAGGGATTCGATTTCTCTCTCTTTTTATGTGCATTTGTTAGATTATCATGATTTTTATTTTCATTGGGTGAGTTGTATAAATTTGAATAATAAAGATAATGAATTGGACTAATAAAATTGAAGGGTATAGTGTGATGTGCATTCAATTACTGGTTTTCTTTGATATTGTTGTTGTTGTTTTGTGATTGTCACTAGTTATGGAATTATTCCTTATAGTGTTAACTTCATTTGAGAAAACCCTTTAAATGGTTAAATGCTGGTAAACAAAAAGACTAAGTTGAATATGCATGTTCTATGATTGACTTAATGTGTGTGGTTTGGTGGTCTTGGTTGTTGTGGCTTGGTGGCCTTGGTTGTTTGTGTCTTGGTGGCCCCGGTTATAATGTGGCGACTTGACATGGTGGTTTCTTGGTAGTGGTTCAGAAGAAAATGTGGTCTGGGTTAAATAATTCATTGGTGTGAATTAAAATTGATAATTAAATGGATAAATCATGGTGGCTGAATTGTTAAATTAAATAATATAAAATGGAACCTGGGTTTTGGCCCTTTGTGTGATGCTTTTGGTTGGTTGTTCTACATTAGAGTCGGTTCTTAGTGGCGCGATATTGTATTGTTTTGATGGTGGTTTTGGTGGTGTTTCTTGTGTGAAACCATAAGCGTGAGCTTGGTGAGACTAGTATATACCTATATTCTCTTGTGTTTTTCTTACATACCTCACCTGAGTCGGATGACCTAACTGATATCCAGAGACTTTGGGGGTATTTTTCCCTAACATCCAAGATGGTGAGGATATAGATGACTGCTTACCCTCTCCCCTTCCCCCCTTCAGTATCAACTCTTGGTCATACTGGTGGTGGATGATGAGACATGTGGTGGGGGTCATGCGTGATGGGGGGAGGACCCGAGGTTGATTTCCTACATGTTCATGATATCCTACTGCTCTAGTTATGTGATATGAGATATGTGGTTGGTGCTGTAAGATGTGATATGCGATTGGTGCCACGAGACATGATATACAATTGGGGTCGTCATTGGTGTACATGGAAGGGATGAGAGAAAAATTGTCTTCATATTGGATGAGAGCTGAAAATCAGTGGGGAAGTGGTTACGGGGTGCCTCTATCTACATTCTTATGATGTTACTTTACTACTCTTGGATGCGTTATTTGGTGAGAGAGCCTTGATGAGACTGTGAGAGGAAACTAGTTGATCTGTGTCGGTTCTGGTTAGTTCTTCTGTTTGTTAACTGGAGCATTAATATGCCCTTTTCACTTTTTCACAAGAGACCTTGGCTATGATCCTGATAAGTATACATGTTATGACCATCCACGTATATATTAACTATTTTTCAAGTTTCAGGAGGACTTTGGTAATTGGGCTGGATAGTATTAGCTCGGATCTTAGAGTTAGTTACAGTTGCTTCCACATGATTCTTTTGGTATTGTTTTATTTTGGAGACATTTTTTCCTGTTTTATATTCATGTATTGTGAGTTTTGCTTGTATGGGATTTTGGTCTATTTACCTTTCATTGTGATTGGTTGGTGGTATTTTCTGTATTTTCCTGGGATAGTTGAGGGTAATACCTCCCATATTTATGCAATATACCTTTGGTGCTAGTCGCCAACCTGGGGGCTATTGAAGGTGAGACTTGAGGGTCACTCTTTCTCTCCACTACTGGATTAGGAGGGGTACTGGTGGAGGGTGGGGGTCATGACAGAGTGATATCAAAGGATTTGGTTAAGAGATAAGGTAGAGTTTGGAGTTAAGCACTAGTGATCACTGCATGGGTTGGTAAGACAATAGTGTTAGCCGAACTTGGTATGTGACAACAACAAGGGAGACTGGCTAGGAAACAGGATTTTAGGCCCCCTTGTGATCTGATGAAAAGACCTTAAGCTCTCCAAATTTAATTAGCAAAGTGATGCTCTATTTGGGGTAGAGACTTAGGAGAGGTACATGCATCATACTTTCTTGAGTTCTGTTTTGAATGAGGTGATTCTGGGAATGAATGAATTAAATAAATCTAAATAAATTCATTGTTATCAAACTTAGGTGTTCCTTTTTTCCTTGTATATATCCCAGTTGATCGCCGCCTGCACGTGGTCTGAGATAGGGAAGTTCAGTAGACTAACCCCATTGACTATCATAGGGTCGATCCTGATCAGGAGGATTAGCAACGGAAGAGAACCTTTCACACTTTCAGCATCACAACCTGACAAAGTATGAGGACAACATCTCTAATCTAGATCCAGAGCGCTGGTTGGAGAAGTTAAAGATCACTTTCGGCTTTATTTGAGCTCGATCTGAGCATTGGGTTCCCCTAACAGTTATCCAGTTGTGTGGAGTGTCATGTTAATGGTTGATGTTGTATCTCAGGGAGTGTAAGGAGACCGATGTGTTGTGGCCTGACTTCCAATAGGAGTTCAGGGCTGAGTTTTTATCGATGATGGTGAAGGAAGTGAAGTGGCAGAAGTTTCTTTCCATTTAACATAGGAGTATGAGCATTCAGGATTTGGAGTTAAGTTTAAGGACCTTCTACGATTTCCCCCCAAAATCTTTTCAAATGAGGAGTCCTGATAATGACGCATGGAGGAGGTGTTTCACCTCACCTCTTATTCTGTAGTCACCCCATTTACACTACCTACATATTTGGAGCTGAAAAAGAAGGCGACAGTGATGGAGAGAGTGCATGAGTGGGCTGAAGCACCCCTAGTCGAGGGTCAGCAGGGTCCTCCTTTGAGGAATGTGTCAGATGGGTCACAGTTGTCTGGACAATCGAGATTCTCATCGATAGGGAGACGACTTCAGCAACCAACATCGTGTTTCTTGAGGGCTGATAGTTCCCATGTGTATATCAGGAGCTCTCTTGTTTTTTGATTTGGTTGTGGAGGTTGTGGTCACTATCAGCGGTAGTTCCCTTCAGCCTCAAAGGTTCAGTATGGTTTTCAGCATCAAAGACAGTTTCCCCTGAGGTAGTATCAGCAGCAGGTCCTTTCGGATTATGTTCAACATACTTACGCTTAGCTAGGAGGAGGTGGAGTTGGAAGAGGGTAGCCATAGGATTTCCCTCACTATTAGGGACCCAGGTCGGAGTGTGGATGTGGAGGTCATCCATAGTAAGGAAGAGGAGCCATTCAAGGCTCGATGCTTGCGATAGAGGCGCTTGCACCAGGTATGATCAATTTATCATCTTCCCTAGTTTTTGCTTTGTTTGATTCTAGACCTTTGCACTCCTTTTTTGAACTCACCTTGGTTCGATCATTGTGATTGGAAGTAAATAGGCTTTCTGTGACCTTGGTGTTATCCACTTCAGTCAGAGGCTAGGCTAGATTGTTTAGTGTGTTCCAATGTTGGTCTCTTATCAAGGTAATTACCTTAAGGGGGGTGAAGCAAGGCAGCACATATTTGAACCATTGAATACCTTGATTATGATCTTATTATCTAGATGTGAGGGACACTTTTCTCTCCATTACTTTCTCTTAAGAATCGATGAAAACAATAAACAACACACAAAGAACCTTACTTGGTTCACCCTAACCAGGTTAGTCTAAGGAACATGTGATTGATAATGCTTTAATAATAGAGTGTACTGCTTCGTTTGGATTACACACTGGAGTTGTCTCACTGACCCTTCGAACTCACCGTTCAAACAAGATGAGAAAACTCACTACCTCTCGACAAAGAGATGAACTCACTATCTCCCTTGTAGCCTCCTTGATCTTCTATACAAGATTAAGATTTGAATAAAACACTTAACATGGTGTGTCTCTTCCATGCCCTATGATGATGTTCCAGCAAGATAAAGTTCCTAGAAGTCCCTTCTTTCTTGCTCTCAACCTTCCAACAGATCTGGAAAAGCCTCTTGTGAGTACTAAAAGCCTCTCCTCTCTTATCTTTTCAATCCAATGGTTGGGATTGAATCTCCTTTTTCTAGGATTGTACTAATTCCATAGCATTAACAGGATCATTATGTACCATTAAATCTGAATTATACACCTTGAGATCCAAGAAATAACCCCCTCTTTTAGTTTCTGGCCGAAATTTCTAGTTGACTGAAACTACCTAGTTGTGGCATGATCTGTTATTCTACGATGTAGTATTCTCCATTTTTCATAAACTGTGGCATGGTCACCTTCACCACAGTGTAACCTTCATTTCCTCAAACTTCACTATGATGTGTTCTGACATACTATGGCATGGGAACTTGTAGTTGACTAGATCCACAAAAACTATTTCCCCTTTGATTCTTTCACGATATTTGCATGTCCTTCTTTACTCCTCTTTAACTCACTGAACTTGGTGCGGCGTAGCCACTTTTATTGTGGTGTGGCTTCATATAGTATAAGAAACATCAACTCATCTATGTTGCCAGCAAAAACTCCTCCATGTTTCAATTCTTCTTTTGCGATGTGTTTTCCTCCACTTTAGTGCTGCCACCTATAGGAATTGGAGATCCCTGAGATCCTTGATTTTGTTAAATTCAGACCCTCCATGATGAAATGTGTTGCTGCAGTGTGGAAATATTATCTTCCAAAAGGATTGTGGCATAGTCTCTTGTCCATGACGTTGACACCTTAAATTCTCTAGTGGCACCAAAACTCATCAAAACTTCCTTTGAAAGGACCCTATGTTGTGGTTCATTTGACTGCGGCATGGCCAAACAACTCAGAGTCCCACATCGGAAATTCCTCCAGAATTCCAGCGCTACATAATAAATCACCTTCCTCATCAACTCATTCAAGTCAGATTGGCGTTGATGCTTTCATACTACCTCACGTTCCACCCCGCGTGTGAGAGTCTAAGAACCACCTCTCATGACCTCACCTGAGTCGTGGTCTCCTTCACACGCACCAGTGCCTACACTTACGAGTGCTCACATGCACATGTCCATTGCTAGTCCACTCAGCTATGTGGCGCATGGGTCTGCGGTGTGGGGTCTGTCTTTTAGAAAAGTCTCTTCTTTACTAGGGTCCAAGTACTGTATAACAATAATGAATTAACATGAATCCATAATAATCCTCGAAGCATCACTTGAATATCCTTCTTCAACTTGTCAACAAATGTAACCTGCACAAACCTCCAACACATAATTGCATTTCAAGTTTTAAACTTCGATCACATGCCTTCAAACCCCAAATTTTCAAAAAAAGCACTCCCCCCCCCTAAGTGGAGATTCTACCCCTTTGTCAAACATATCTTCTTTCCCTTTGTTTATGAACCTAAAGATCACTTCCTCGAAGAGACACAAAAGAGAGTTAAAAACACTTAACATGAGCGGAGGGAAGAAAACATACCTTGCTTTTGAAGTAATTCCTATGGGGGAGTGGGGGTCCTGTCTCTGACCATCTAAAGAGATGGGTTTGGTTGGACTCCAATAGCCAACTGATGTCATTCGAAATCTAGTTTTGGTAAATCTTTTTTTATGATATTCAAAAATTGATCTCGTTTCAGCACATATTCCATCTAAACAACTTTTTTCTCCACCTTTTTCTTCAATAAATGATACTTTATTTTGATGTGATTCTTTCTTGAGTGTTGAATGATATTTTTCTAAATGTTTATAGCACTAGAGTTGTAACACATAATCAGAATCAAAGATACCACATCAATACCAATGTCTTCAAGATATTGTTTCATCCATATCAACTGAGTACAACCTTGAGTTGTCACCACATATCCTATATCTACAGTGCTTAAGGATATCTAGTCTTGCTTCTTACTTTGTCATGAAATACAAGAGCTTCCAATTTAGACCACACCTTTTGAGTTAGATTTTCACTCATCCACCAAACCTGCCCAACTGGCATCCGTATAGACCTCCATTTTTTGTTTTAATTTTTGCAATAACATAGCTCATAATATGTTGTTTGGTTGATATATCGAAGTATCTGTCTCACAAATTTCATGTGACTTTCCTTGGGACAATTTTTATATCTTGTAGCTTGACATGTGACAAACACAATGTTTGGACGAATGGTTGTCAAGTAAAGTAGGTTGTCGATAATTTTCCTATAAATTTTCACATCCACTTTCTCACCTTCACCATTTTTAGATAATTTCATCCGGGCCTCCGTGAGAGTTGCCATTGGTTTAGAATTTTCCATTTGAAATAATTTCAATACCTTATTGTATTTGGTTTGGGAGATAAACATCCCATCATTATTTTGAATCACTTGTAACTTGAGGAAAAATGACAATTTACTAATTAAAAATATTTCAAATTCGCACCTCATTAAATATGAAAACTACTTTCATTGGCTGTCATTCAAGCATCTAAAAAATGATTCCATCAACATATATAAGAACAACCATCCACTACCCTTACTCCTTTTTGATATATAGGTTGTGATCAACCCCTCCATGATGATAACCAAGCTTCCTTAGGTATTGATCTAGCCTTGAGTACAAAGAACATGATGCTTGTTTCAGCTCGTATAATGCTTTCCTCAATCGAGACATCTTACTTTTATCATCATTGATGAGAAACCAATCTAATTAATAAATGTAGACTTCTTAAAGGACTCCAAGAGTTCTGATTTGACGTCCATTTGATATACTTTAAAACCCTTTTGCATGACCATATCTAGAAATAATCTAATGGTTTCAAGTTGGGCCACTGATGCAAATGTTTCATCAATATCGATCTCATCGATTTGAGAAAACCCCTTGCACACGAGACGTGCCTTATTCCTTGTCACCATAACATCTTTATTGAGTTTTTTTTGGAAAACCCACTTGGTTCCAATCACATTTTTGTTTTCTGTCCTTAAGGTGATTTCCCAAGTCTGGTTTTTCTCAATTTGATTAAGCTCACCTTTCATCCTTTGGGTTTGAACTGGGGTTGTCTAGTAGACCACTATGTTTCTATTTGTGATTTCGGATCTGTTGAACTGTTTACTTATATTGGGTGTTTGATAAATCACCAAGGACCAGAGATAATCGATCCACCTATGGGATTCATTGTATGTATTACCTAATTGGTATATGAAATATAGAGGAGTACCAGAAGAAGGAATAAGAAGTATAAGAAATACACGAGAGGAATTATTCCGCTCTCCTACCCAAGCATGGGGTCAACTCACCCCAAAATAGAAAAGATCCCACCCCGTAATGTTTTTCCACTTCACTACTTAACAAACTCCTGACTCACCCCCTGTGGGCCCTGTTTCCCCCTGCGTGAGTCCACTTGCCACATGCCTGAGCAGTCTTGGGCTCTATTACTTGCCGTACCCTGAAGAGTAGTCGTGTCCACAAGACTGAATGTAGGGAACTGGTATCTCTTCTTCCCAGGTTACTTTGTCCGCTGATAGCCCTTCCCATTAAATGAGGTATTGTGGTTGATAAATTCAATCCTTCAACTGAAGGTTGTGTGATAACTTCATCCGGGGTGTTGGTGAATAAGAGAGATCACTACTCATATCAAGTTGAAGAGTTGGTTGCACTGCTCAGGAATCCACAACTGGTTTGAGTTAGAGACACATGAAATACTGGGTGAATGCTGGATGAGGTGGGTAAATCAAGGTGATAAGCAATGGGATCCACACGTTTAAAAATATAAATAGGTTATAAAAACGTGAAACCAATTTTTAGTGAATATGCTGAGTTAGAGACTACTGTTTATGGGGTCGTAGTTTCAGGAAAACTTGATTGCCCACTTGAAAAGATAATGGGCACCGATGACGATTTTATTGGTGTTTCATATACTCCTAGGAGTGGGCCAAATGCTCGCAGAGTTGTTGTAATGCCTCATCACGATCTTCCAAAGCCTTGGCTACTGCCGCAACCCAAATTTCTTAGGGTAGAAAACTGAAGACAGAGGGTGGTTTTCAGCCATAAACCTCTTTAAATGGAGTGGAATTTATGGAATAATTCTTAGTGGTGTTGTAGCCGAGCTCAACCCATGAAATCCAAAAAGGCCAAGTGCGAGGATGGTTGCCTACAAATCAGCGCAAATATGTCTCGAGGATTTGGTTAACTAATTCCATTCGTTCATCCGTTTGGGGGTGGCAGTCGGAACTGGCTTTCAGCTATATACCTTGGGCCTGAAACATTTTTTTCCAAAATTTACCAAGAAAGATAGTATCGCAGTCACTAACAATGGAGGTTTGCACACCATACAGTTTGACCATCTCCCAGAGAAAGACTTCTGCTACAGTCCATGCTGTATAAGGGTGTTTGAACAACACAAAGTGAGCATATTTGGACAGATGGTCCACAACCACCAAAATCACATCAAAACATTTGGATTTTGGTAGCTTCAATATGAAATCCATAGATATATAAAACCAATTTGATGTTGGTATCTCTAACGAATAGAGTACTTGTATCGTTGGAAAATGTCACATTGTTGGTAGCAACTAATTTGCGGTAAGTCCTATAATATCTGGAGTGGCCCCCCTGAGGGGACGAATGGAATTCCTAAAACATCTTAGGCACCCAAGGGGATGAAGCCAGAATCGCTATATGCCCTTTAAATAGTAGAGTCCCATGTGTGTAAGAGAAACCTAGGTATGTAACGTGTCCAACCTAAAGAAATTGAAGAATTTTACCAAGGTGAGGATCATTGGAGATCTCCCTCAGTCAATTGTCGCCCTTCCACCCAAAGGAGACTGGACTGTAGCTGGTGTAAGTTGGATTTGTTGGAACTTGTACTTTTCCAGCTGCCTTGGTAGGTGGCTAGTGCATCAACTCCACCCACCATGGTAGGTGGCAGCCATTAGAGAAGTACATAGTGGGTGGGGGGATTGGTGGAAGGTTGGTGGGAGAGGTGTGTCAAACTTGACACCTCCCACCATGGCTATATAACGAAGCCTTGGGGAGCTTCCATCAGTAGATTAGAGAGAGCCAAGTGAGAGATCCATTGTATCCAAAGAGAGTCAGGAGAGCTCCATGTGAGAGAGAGAGAGAGTTTTAGAGAGGGAGTTTTGTAAATCTTTGTTCATGTTGAAATAAAGGCCGGTTTCTCCCTCCATTCCTCTCTTGTTGTGGTCAGTGAACCACAACAAGTGGTATCAGAGGCGGTTCCGGTGAAACGGCGGCGGGCGGTGGGAATTTTTCCGGTGGCTGGAAAATTCAAGTTGTTATGAATCGTGTTTTGAAGGCATATTCTAAAAGCCTGTGTCAAGACGACTCCAACGGCGCAAACGGCATCGAAAACGGAGCTAAAACGAGCTTTCTAGGCCCGGTCAAAGTTTGGTCAAACTTCGGGTGAACAGTACCCCTTGCCAGAGAAGAAGGTACTGTTCCGGCGCTGACGAATTTTCCGTCGGGTTTCCGGCAGCTGCTCCGGCGTGCCACGTCATCGACACGTCATCACCATGTCATCGGACGATCTCGACCGTTGATACTGTTTTGATCATAACTTGATCAATCGGTATCCGATTTCAATGATCCAGAAGTCGATTCCACCGTTTTCGACCGTTCCAGATGCAACGGTGAGCTCCATTTTTCCAGATTCTGCACCAAGTTTTAACTGAATTGAAATCTAATAGAGGGATCATCCACGGGAGGGATGATCATGTTGACTTCTTCGAACTACTCCATTTGGAAGTCTCGAATGGAAGATCTTCTCAATGCTACAGATCTTTTTGACCCCATTGAGAATGAGGGAGTCAACCCTGATGCCACAAAGGAAGCAGAGTGGAAGAAGATAAATAAGAAGACGATCGGCCAAATCCGCCAATGGATCGATCACAGCATTTACCACCATGTTGCTCAAGAGACTGGTGCGTATGAACTTTGGACAAAGTTGGAAAATACGTACCAGTCAAAGACCACTAGAAACAAGATCCTCTTATTGAAGCGGTTGATGAATCTTCGACTACAAAGTGGAAACTCTATAGCCAAACACACCAGCGAGTTCCAAAGCCTGGTGAACCAGTTGGTGGCTGCCGGTAAGACTCTAAATGATGAAGATCAGGCGAACCACTTACTCTGCACACTTCCCGATAGCTGGGATATGCTTGTCATCTCACTCAGTAACTCGGTGCCTGGAGGCAAACTTACCATGGTGATGGTAAAGGATGCACTGTTCAATGAGGAAGCCCGAAGGAAGGATGCGAGTTTCAACCAGACGCAAGCTCTCGTTCTAGAGAAGCGAGGGAGACAACAAGGAGGAGGTCGTGGGGCAGGAACCAGAGGTCGAAGCAAGAATAGAGGAAGGTCCACAGATGGTAGGAGGCCAATATACAAATGCTACCATTGTGGCATGGAGGGACACATGAAGAAGAACTGCCGAAAGTTGTTACAAGAAAAGGGTCAAAGTAACAACCAACAAAGAAGAAATGAAGACGCGCATGTGAGCGTCACTGGAGAAGTTGTTTTTTTCTCCAAATATGAAGAAGAGACATGATTTCATACATCAGGTCAAGTCATAGAATGGGTGGTCGATACTGCAACATCGTACCACGTCACGCCACATCGTGAGTATTTCTTGACTTATCAAGCTGGTGACTTTGGTGCAGTTAAGATGGGGAATACCAGTTCGGCAGAGATTGTTGGCATGGGTGATATCCAAGTCAAGATGAATGTTGGATACACAATCACCCTGAAGGATTTTCGACATGTTCCAAGCCTTCGGCTCAACCTGTTATCAGGTATAGTCTTTGATCGACAAGGCTATGACAACATCTTTAGCGACGGAGCATGGAAGATGACAAAAGGAGCCATTATCATCGCTCGAGGACACATATGTGGTACGTTGTACAAAACTCATGTGAAGATATGTGAAGACTGCCTCAACATAGTGGAAAGAGAGACGACATCTAATATGCGGCATAGAAGGCTCGACCACATGAGTGAAAAAGGGTTATCTACCCTAACAAAGAAGAAGTACATCAGTATTGACAAAGATGCATCACTTGATCCTTGTAAATACTGCTTGTGTGGGAAGAAGCGTAGAGTTTCATTCAATACTGCTTCATCACGGAGATCAGAGTTGTTGGATCAGGTGCACTCTGATGTATGTGGACCTATGGAGGTGGATACACTCAGAGGTAACAAATTTTTTCTATCCTTTATTGATGGTGCATCTCGAAGGGTGTGGGTGTTTTTCTTACGAATGAAGGACCAAGTACTGGAATACTTCAAAATGTTCCATGCCATGGTGGAGTGTGAAACTGGAAAGAAGCTAAAGTGTCTTCATTTAGACAATGGAGGAGAGTACACATCCAGGGAATTTGATGCCTATTGCAGGAGTCATGGAATCCGACATGAGAGGACGGTCCCTCGCACCCCACAACACAATGGAGTTGCAGAAAGGATGAACAGAACCATCATGGAGAAGGTCATAAGCATGATGAGTATGGTAAAGTTCCCTAAGCCATTCTGGGGAGAAGCTGTTCAGGTTGCCTACTACCACATCAACCGATCACCGTCAGTCCCGCTGAATTTTGATATTCCACAGAAGAGATGGTCTGGTAAACATCCCTCTTACTCTCATTTACGAGTATTTGGATGTTTGGCATTTGTACATGTATCCAAGGAGCTCAGGAAGAAGCTAGATGGGAGATCTACTCCATTCATCTTCATCGGCTATGGAGATGAGGAGTTCGGATACAAGCTTTGGGACCCGAAGGAGAAGAAGGTGATCAGAAGCAGAGATGTCGTGTTCCATGAGTACCAGACGATCGAGGACATTCAAAATCCTATAATGACTCGAAGGGAAGGTGTTGAGGAATCAATTCATGATCCAACACTGGTACTAGAACCACCTATCAATGAAGAGGAGGAGGTGCAAGAAGACTCATCGGCAGCGGTCCAGGAGGCAGTGGAAGAAGATATTGAGTAGGGGGAGACTCAACCCTCTCTAAAAGAAGTTGCAAAATCATCATAGGAACTAGGTGATGTTATGCCTCCTAAACCTAAAATTTCAGTGGTTCGAAGATCTTCACGAGGAAGGATCCCGTCAACAAAATATTCGGAGTCAGATTACCTGTTGCTGACTGATGAGGGGGATCCAGAAGGGTATCAAGAAGCATATCGACATTCTCTATCATTGGATACGTGAAGTGATGGATCAAAAGATGGTGTGACTTGTGAAGATCCACACGAAGGATATCCTGACAGATATGTTGACAAAGGTGGTTGCTCGGGAGAAGAAGGACCTTTGCAGATGCTCCAGCAGATTGCAGCTGGAGGGGGAGAATTGTTGGAACTTGTACTGTTTCAGCTGCCTTGGTAGGTGGTTGGTGCATCAACTCCACCCACCATGGTAGGTGGCAGCTATGAGAGAAGTCCATGGTGGGTGGGGGATTGGTGGAAGGTTGGTGGGAGAGGTGTTTCAAACTTGACACCTCCCACCATGGCTATATAAGGAAGCCTTGGGGAGATTCCATCAGCAGATTAGAGAGAGCCAAGTGAGAGATCCATTATATCCAAAGAGAACCGGGAGAGCTCCATGTGTGAGAGAGAGGGTTGTAGAGAGGGAGTTTTGTAAATATTTGTTCATGTTGAAATAAAGGCCAGTTTCTCCCTCCATTCTTCTCTATTCGTGGTCAGCGAACCACAACAGGATTATTTAGAGCATTCATTAAGGAGTTTTCCTTGGCCGACTTGTATTTAATTTCGAACTGATTCCCCAAGAGTTTGACAATCCAACACTACTGGTTTTCTGTTGTAATGCACTGCTGCCACAAATACTTCAAGCCTTGATGATCAGAGAAGACAATAAAGGAAGGTCCCAACAAATAAGGCCACCAATGATAGATGGCAAGGACTAGTGTCGTGATTTGTTTTTCATAGGTAAATTTAGCTAGTTTTTTTTTCTACCAATGCCACGCTAAAGGCATGGGTCACCCTACATGCATGAGGAAAAACCCCACCCCATTTCCCGACACATCTCACTCAACGATGAACTCCTTACTCAGAGAAATTAGTCGATGCCAATACTGGGACCTCAGTTATAAGTTTTTTCAAGTGCTATAAGACTTTTTGAGTGTCGGTTGTCCATGAAAAGTTGTCATTGCGTGTTAAGACTCTGAGTGGATGGGATATTTTTCCATACCCCATTGATAAAATTTTTGTGGTATCTTGTTAGACTGAGAAAACCATATACCCCTCTCTGATATAGGTGTTGGCCAATCCATCACAGTTTGTTTTTTCATTGGGTCTACAGAGACTCAAATTGTAGAGATTAAGTGGCCCAAGTATTCAAATTCTCTTTGGCCAAAGAGGCATTTCTTGTAGTAGGAAAAGAATCGTTCTTCTTAGAGAACCTGTAGGAAAACTCCAAGATATCGTAAATGAGTCCCCCATTCCCTACTATAAATTAAGATGTCATCAAAAAAAACAAAAAAAAATTGCTGAGGAAAGAGATAAATAAATTATTCATAGTATCTTTAAAGGTGGAGTGGGAATTAGTGAGTCCAAAAGGCATCACTGAATATTCATAGTGACTCTTCCACCATGGGTTTAGGGAACTTGTCAAGGATAATCACCTTGCTCAATTATTGTTATTCTACACATAAACGCCATGTCCCGTCTTTTTTTTTTGACCAAAAGTATTGGACTAGGATAAGCATTGGAACTAGACTTGATAATTCCTTGCTCAAACATTTCATGTACTCGTCTCTCGATCTCGTTCTTCTAAAAATTTGGTTATCTGTAGGGCCACACCTTAACCAGCCTGTTACCAGGATTCAGGTTGATAGCATGTTCTCTTAATCGCCTGGGTGGCAGCCCCTTCAGAGTGTTAAATACAATGGAATAGTTTCAGAGCATCTGTTGTAACTCTTGGGTCTCCGCTTCAGTTAAGGGGCTCATCTCCCTACTCTTTTCCCCCCTACCAGTCACTGATAATGGCCTTTGAAACCCATCCCATAGGTTTTCTTATCCCAAGGTGACGCAACCTTTGCTGCCTAGACCAACATCGTGAAGATTGTACTATCATACCCTTGTTTTAAAGTTCATCCTCACGCCCATCCAATTAATTTTGACATCGCCTAGAGTTTGAAGTCGTGCTACGCCTAGGATGAGGTCCAGTCCGTCAATATCCAAGACCTAGATGTCGAGTTGACAAACATAGGCCCCCATAGTGAGTGGAAGCTATTGAAACACCCCTAAAGTTCTCATTTTATTCTTGTCCTCCAATTTAATGATCATTCTCTGAGAATCCACAAAAGGTAATCTGAGAAAGTTGACCAATCGTGGAGAAATGAAATTGTGGGAGGCCCAACTATCATGTAGCACCAATATGGGAATTCCCCCCACACCACCATCAATCTTCATGGTAGTCATGGATTCTTCACATTGCTTGCGGCCATTGTAATAAGTTTCCAAGCTATGAAATTTGGTCATCTTGCACTCAGCTTCATGACCATCATCTCTGATTTCCAACTCTTCCTCCCCCCCCCCGTAGGGTCAAAATCTTCTAGAGTTGCTTCCCCTTCCCCCAACAACACTCTTTACCTTAGATCAGTGCACTTATGTAGGGGGATATAAGGTTTCCCACAATGAAAGCAGAAACCCTTCCTTCTATCCTCCCACTCTCGGTTCTTCAGGTGGTACAGTCCCCTAGTTTCCGTGGAACTATATTTTGTTTCCTCCCAGTTGACCCCTCAGGGTGGTGGTTCACCCAGTTCCTAATAGGCTGAGGGATAATTTCTAGTTACTATGACGGTTCAGGATGCGGCGAAGGTTATCAAACCTCGCACCCATTGAGTCGCGATCCCCCTCCCTGAAATCTTGGGATGACCCCCTTTCTAACCGTGATATCGACATTTCTTGCCAGTCGTATCACTTACAATCGAGTTTCAGGATTATGAATGCATACCCAACATCAAATTTCCTCTTGAAAACCATGCAGAAAGTATCTAACGTATTGTGGTTTCTTCAGCCGTGAAATTAGAGCCACCAAATACTCGAACTGCTCGATATACTCCTGGACATATCCCCGCCATCGTATCCCCGCTAGCTCTCCATATGAGTTTTGGACTTCAAATCCATTGAAACGTTCCACGAGATCCTCCTTAAACAATTGCCTCAATAAATCCTGGAGAACTTCCTATAAAACATTAAACCAATGTATAACTACTCCCTCCATACCGACCTGAGCTAGCACTAATTTGGTCTCCTCTATCTAGTTAATTTGGAAGTATAGATCAACATGATTGATCCATCCACGTTGGTCTGTTCCATCGAACATAGACAGTTTGACGCGTCGAACAACAATCACAATATTTGTGTTGACACTGGATGAGATCCCTGTTCCATTCATTTCATTTTTAGTTCTATCGTGAGCACCCACTCCTAATGCTAATTCCCTTTACTCGACCAAGATATCCGACGAAGATGCCTCAGTCTGCACTGGTAATTTTTCCAGTCGGCGCACCAAGGATGCCATTGAATTTTAGAGCTCTACTAAATCATATGTTTTTAATTTGAACGTTCACCCGGCATCGTCATTCCATTCACTGTAGATTCCAGACATTCCATATGTTGGTCCATCCCTTCCAATTGCGCTTGAAGCCTCGTCTGCATTGTCGACGTTGTGGACCTTCGACACTATCTTTCGATGAACAAATCTGACAGGTCAGACCAAAAGTGATAAATCAACAAGGTCCAGAGATAATAAATCCACCCAAGGATGGATTTATTTGTATGTATTACTCAGTTGGTATTTAAAATATAGAGTATCAGAAAAAGGAAGAATTATAAGAAATACACGTGGAGGAATTCTTCCACCCAAGCATAAGGATGACTCACCCCAAAACAGAAAAGATTCCCCCATATTGTTTCCCCACTTCCCTACTTATGAACTTTTGACCCCCCCCCCCCCCATGTGGGCCCCGTTTCCCCTTGCATGCATACACTTGCCACATGCCTGAGAAATCCCAGACTCTATTGTTGTTCCTGTTGTATTCCCCTCATCATCAGAGCTATCATCAGAGCTTGTTTCAACCCTTTAAACTCCCCCTGAGTCAGACACATTGTCTTCATTGTCCACCTCACATTATACACTAATTCTGTGAAAATTCTATTCATTTGATGTTGAAATCTAATCGTTTTTAGTCACAATCACATCAGAATTTTCAACCATTTTTCCCAAAAGTTTTTTTTAGCATAGATATTCCTTGATCTTGGATGAATATCCAAGAAATACCCCTTCATCTCCACATGTTTCGAACTTTCTATTCTTCTCTTTTTTCGGTAATAAGCACTTACTTCTAAATAATCGGAAGTATTTCAGTGTGGGATTTTTCAGTACCACATTTCATATGGGGTTTTGTCTTCATTTGGACATAGCAACACCCGATTGGAGATGTACACCGTTGTTAAGAATACTTCCTTCCAATATTTTTCCAGTAGGGATTTTTCAATGAGTGTAGTTCGAGCAATGTGGTTAATGGTTCAATTTCTTCTTTCAACAACTTTGTTTTTGTTGAGGAGTTATCACCCCTGATACTTGATGTTGAATTCTATGTTTCTCCATATAATTATCCACTTGGGTATTTTTAAATTTTGTACCATTGTCGGTGCGAAACTTTTGAATTTTCACCCAATCATTCTTTCAGCTTCTCTTCGGTACTGAGTGATGCACTTGTATACTTATGTCTTATAAGTAATAACCATTAACCAAGTCATCCTGCTGAAATCATCAACAAACAAAGCAAAATACCATTTTCCATTCGACTCTTTAGTAGTAATCGGCCCGCAAACATCCACATTTATTTGCTCTAAAACTCTTGTTGACTTCCCTATCTTTGTCTTGTACGTCTTCCTGATTGTTTTCCCTTTTTGACAAGAGTAAAATGTATGTGTATTGTCACATGTGAGATTGGGAAATTTACATGATCCCATGGTCTTCATCATATTTTATAAAGACCCTTGGCTTAAGTGGACAAGTCTCCTATGCCATAGCTTGATCTTATTTGGACAACATTCTGTTGGATTTGGTGTAGCCAAATCCCCTTTGGATGTTGTTGGGTCGAATGCTTCTGGCCTATACTGCGTACTAGGCCGTCAACTCTGCAGGTCGAGCTCCATGGTGACCTCATTGGGGGTTGTAGGGAGCAAGTGCCCCTGCTCTGGGGGTCTGAGGGACGAAGACTCTCAACCCAGTTTTTTGAGGTACCATATCAACTCTGATCATTGTACCATATCTAATCGATCGACACCGACAGGGAACTGTAGAAGTACGGACTTTGGAACAACTATTGTAGAAGGTCGTACTTTGGAGTCAACAGTGTTGTATCTCTTTGTACTTCCAGCCACCAACCACTGTATCTTTTTTTTGACTTGGGTGGTCACGACACTGTAGCGACACGGACTTCCAGCCACCTTTCACTGTAGCGATGTGGACTTCTTGTGCGGTTGGCAGAACAATGGATCGTCTTCCTCCTTTTGTAGACCATTTCGGGCTAGGTTTTCTTGATGTTAGAAACTCTGATTCTCTATTTGTAATTGTGCTCCTGAAATATAGTGAAACTTCTGCCTCTCTATGATCATAGGGATCATTTCTTGAACCATGTAAATCTATGTGTACAAGATCTTCTTCTTCTTTTGTTTTTCCCTTTTACTCTTTTTGAATCATTTCTTTCAGTCTTTGTGAATCCTGAAATTTCCACATCACATGAACCAATTTTCTTCACTGATCAGATATAGATTCCCTTTTCTTTTTCATCCTTGAAGAACAAGCGAGCCATCCTCTGATTTAACAGTGCACCCTTTCTTTCCAAATTCTACATCATTTCGTAAGTCACACAGGTGACTCGCACTCAACATATTACGGCTAAATATTCTTACCAAGAGCACATTTGTCTTTTGAAGATATTTTTCACCAATTTTGGCCTTCCCAAAGCTAATGATTTTGAGTCCATTATTTTCAAATTGAACCACTCCACCTTTGTCATATTTGATGTGGGTAATAAGATTTTTATTTTTGGTCATGTGTGTGGTACATCTGATGTACAGAACCCATAAGATGGATCTATCTATTTCTCTCAAAGAAACTTCTGCAACATGTTCCTTCTCATACCATTTCATCTTCCTTCATAACCATTTATAAACTTCTTCGTAAGATTGATACTCTTAAAGCTCTTTTGGTTCAGCAATTTCTCTTTCATCTTGCAAAACTGAAAAATCTATTTTCAGTTTTCGATGTGCTGGATGAGGTTCTCTTCTACTGATTTCCTCTCTTTTGAGTCTCATGATTCACTTCTCCTTGTATCCTTGAGTCACAATAGGCCGCCTTGTGTCCATAGCCTTTACACCCAAAACAATAATTGTTAAAAGAATAAGAATATGACGGAAAGATGTTTGCCTATTTTTGGTGGTGTTTCTCTCTGAAAAATATTTTTGCAATGGAGAAAACATATTATATGTGTTCCAATTTTCTAAAGCAACAACACATAATATTTGATTCCATTATACCATTTATCACTGCTTTAAAAGCAGGCCTTTTTACTTCTCTCAAATTATCTTTCCTCTTGAGAGTTGATGCATGTGGCCTAGCATGAGGCACGACCGCCTTCTCTATTTGATCATACTCTAAAACAGCTTTTTTTCTAATGCACTTCACCCTTGTAATGAGAATATGCTCTTCAGTGGTTACTCTCGAGACTTTCCTCAACTGGGATTGGTTTCTTTGAGTTACTCGATATCATGTCAGGCGTAAGAAGGCTTTCTTGTTCATCACACTTGCATTGTCAAGCGATGTTTTCTTCTTCTTCAAGTTCTTCGGTCCTCTTGACCTTTTATTTCACTTTATTGGTTAAGCCTTCAATGATTTGCACTTGTTCCACCACTTTGAGCTTGAGCTCCACTTCCTTTCCCAGGTTTCCAGAAATTCTAGATTTCAATTTGTCAATCTCAAATCTTATTTCTGATTTGTCTTCCTTTTGTTGCATATTCAATTTTGAGTCATGAACAACTGTGTTTTCCTTCTTATTTTTATCTTTCCATTTATCAAGTTCTTTAAGGCCTACCAAAAGCTCAACTTTCACATCAAATCTCCCCACAACATCATCATTTTCAGCATCACTATCATTAATTTCTGGTCTGTCGATATCAACCACTAAAACATCTTCACCATGGTACCTACAATCTTCAACTTCTTTCACTTTAGACTCTTCTGAACTTATATTCATGTGATAAAAAAATTCATCTTGAAGAAATTTCACTACAGTTTTCTCTTACTTTTATCATCTTTAAAAGACTTATTCATAGATTCCTCATCATCATCATCTTGAAGGTTTTTAGAACACTTAGCAGCGAGATGACCTACCTTGTCACATTGGAAGCAAGCAAGTGGTAGCTTGCCTTTGAATTTACCTTTTCCCCTCTTAAGGTGAGAGAAAAAAAGACCATCACACCATTGAAATCACCTTCATTTGGATCTACTTTAACATAGAGAGTATCCATTACCTTGAATGTAACTTACTGTGAGTTTTCCTTCAATCTAGACTCATTGTCTCCATTTCTCATTTCATATGCGACAAGTGTTATTTGAAGGATGTCTAGTGATACATCATTTGGATCCTTGTCTTTAAGCACTAACACTTTAGCATTAAACTATAGGGGAAGTCTCCTCAGGATTCGTTTCACGATCTTGGTATCATCAATATCTTCCTCAAGTCCTCGCATGTCTTCAAAAAGAGCATTTAGATTATCAAAAAATGCATCAACAATTTCGGCCGGACTCATCCTTAGGTCTTGATATTTATTCCATTCAAAATTTTGAATCACCTTCATAAATGTTCAAGAGAATTTTTTCATGACATTACCTTGGTGTTAATAAGGCTGGCCAAAGCTCCCCCTAATGCATTGATCGCCTTTGCATCCACATCCAGTTCTTTGTGGACTCTTTTTTGATAAGACTCTACTTTCCATGTTTGATGAATAATTTTTCTATACACTTTCATTCCCAACGATCTGAATTAGTGATGCATTATGTTCTTCCATAACTGGAAATTGTTATCTTTGAAGATTGGTATGCCTTTGTGATTCACCTTCGTTACTACTATCATGATTCTATGAGAGAAAACTTCACCCTAAAAACTTTCCATTTCATACCACTTGTTGGTCTCTTATCAAGGGAATTACCCCTAGGGGTGAATCAAGGTAACACAGATTTTAACCCTTTAATTCTTTGATTACGATATTGTTCTCTCAATGCAAGGAACACTTCTTTTTTCTCCCTTACTTTCTCTTAAGAAGCAATAAAAGCAATAAATGACATAGATAATTTTACTTGGTTCACCCTAACCGGGACATTCCAAGGAGTATGCGATTGGAAACGTGTGGTGTTCTCCAACGAGCAAGGTTTTCAGATGGGCGGTATGTGTATAGTGCCCCTTCCTTGATGTTTGAGTCATCGGTAAAGTTACTAAGGGCTCAAGCGGTGGAGGTTCCCAGAGTTGTTGCAGAGTTTCTAGATGTTTTCCAATAGGAGGTTGTGACACCACCCCTTTGACGTGATGTTGAGTTTGGAATAAAGCCGCACTAGGGTGCTATATGGATTTTGACAATGCCTTATTAGATGACTCCCTCAGAGTTGAGCACCCAGATTGATGATTTGATGCAGAAAGATTTTATTAGGCCCAATGTGTTGCCGTGGAGAGCTCCAGTTTTGTTCACCAAGAAGGCAGACATTAGTCTGATATTGTTTATAGACTATCGGAGACTGAATCAGGTGACGATCAAGAATCATTACCCTATTCTAAGAATTTATGATCTCTTTGACCAGTTGAGGAGGGATAACTGGTTTTCTAAAATCGATCTGTGGTTTGGATATCATCAGCTGAGGGTGAATGAGATATATTCTGAAGACTACTTTTTGATGCTGATATGAGCACTTTGAGTTTGTAGTCATGTTGTTCGGTGGTCACGAATGCACCACACCAGTTGTGTTAATGGGTCTCATGAAATCCATATTTCATGAGTTCCCGAATCAGTTTGTAGTTGTGTTCATTGAAGACATTCTCACACACTCGAGGTCAGTGGAGAAGCATGTCGAGCACTTGAGGATCATTTCTTAGACTCTTCGACACCGCCAGCTATATAAGAAATTTTCCAAGTTTAAGTTCTGGATACAAGATGTGAATTTCCTTAGACATGAGGTGTCCCACCAAGGATTATCGGTGGATCCGACAAAGATTGTGGTGGTTGTTTCTTGAGCAGCACCCAAGAATGTGGAAGTGGTACATAGCTTTCTCGGTCTCATGGGTTCAGAGGTTTGTGTTTTATTTCTATTGTGTTGTAGCCCTATTAATAGCCCTAACTAGGAAATACCGAACCTTCGTTTGAATTTATTAGTGTTAGACAACGTTCAATTACTTTAAGGGGCAGTTGGTCAGCACCCCAGTTCTTTAGTTTCTTAAGTTTGTGATGTTTGAGGCATCTTGTGACGCTTCTCTCTTGGGTTTGAGTTATTTATTGATACGAATTTTCTTAATGATTTTTTGTAGACAATATTAATGACCTAGTAAGTAGACAGTATGAGGTACGAGGTACTCACACGTGATAGAGTTCATACTCCTTGTCGACCCCTGCAACATAAAAAGGAAAACACCCGAGAATAAAAGTATGGGTGTGCGAGCAGATTAAAAAACACACAAGACCTAGCAGAAAAGATACACACAAAAAAAAGAACACTCATCCTGTTAGGCATGGACAAGGAAGAACTTGCTGTGAACCAAAGTGCGAACATCCTTGCAGCAACAAATCCAAGTGAAAAGGAGCTTCTCACCCCACTAGAAACCAAAACACAAAGCATCCATGACACTCTATTTTTGGTGTATGTTTCCTGAAGTGGACTCGAGCTTCACATCTACTACATCTAAGTAGTCCAGAAGTAACAAACACATCACATAGAGAATTCTAAACCCTTTCTCATTATTTTTGATCTATTGTGTACATTCTTACTATTATTTCGAGCAGTATGTGTATCTGTATCACAAACACATACTGTTTCCTGAGCGAAGTTGGAGGATAGAATATATCCTCAGTCACTCATCTTTATACACCATTTTTCTCCCACTTATAACTGTGGAAGAGGTCCCAGTGTGTCTTGGTTGTATTTTGTTTCCCATAAATAATTGTGGTAGAGGTCTAGTTGACCTGGACAACCTTGTGTGCTATTGTGAACCCTGATCCAGGGTGTGAATCGTGTTTATTAATATAAACTGCTTGGTGGTAGGTGATCACCAAGTAGAGAGGACTAGGTCTCTTTCTTGAGATTGAACCGCTTATTTTTAAATTCGCTGTGTTATTTCAAGTTTAGTTTTCTTGTCTGTTTTTCATTACTCAAACCAGAAAACCTCACTTCACTCTGATAGTAAATCTTAGATAGCGTTTGTATTTGAATTTGATTTGGTAGAATAAATTCAAAGGTTAGGATAATTATTCAAAGTATTTTAACTGGGGACTAATCAATCTTTGAGATTCTTTCAAACAATTAAATCTTTTATAAATCTGTTACTTTGATTAACTGACCAGAATTTGTTTTAATTGGGGGATTTTAAAACAAAGGTTTTAAGATAAAATTTTTTATAGGAATTCAATTCACCCCCTCTTGAGTGTCCTACTCTGACCAACAAAATATTTTTTAGGAAATGAAAATATAAATGATACAAAAATCTAGATTTTCTTTGGTTTTAGAAAATATTTCTTTCTTTCATTTTCTAGAATCATGTTAGAAAGTTTTTTCAAAATCAAGAAAACAATAAAAAATCAATGATTTACTTATCCAATCATTTTCATTTCCATAAAATTTTAAAAATATTTTTCCTTTCAAAAAATTTATAATTTTCATTTTCATTTTCTAAAGAACATTATCGATTTACATAATTCATTATATTTTCACATTTTAAAAAATTAAATACAAGATTTATTTTTCAAAATCAAACCCAACCTTATGATTCAATGTTTGATTTCTAAATTTTATGCTTTTAGGTAATTGGGTCTAAAAATTTGGATTTAGTTGACAAACATTTCTTTTCATTTTTTTCTAATTTTCAGTTCAAATTTTGTTTTAATCATGTTGTACTAATTATAAAGCTCCATAATTGGACTAATTTTTTATTGTAGAAAGATATGGAGGAGAACCCAATACCCAAGGTTCCTCTCTAAATGAGACCTTGAGGTTATTTTATAAGGAACAATAAAGACCACATCAGACCACAAGTCCGATGTAGGATGCAGACTCCAACCCCCCCCCCCTCAAGTTGGTGTATCTAGGTTGAACACATAAAGAAAAAACAAAATAATCAACAGACGTTGCAAACACTCCCCTCAAGCTAGACATACCCACCTTGATGATAAAACAAGACAAAACAGAATAAAAGATAAAGTGTCATGGTTGATGCTCCCCCTCAGGAAGGTAATGGATGATGGAAGAAGCCACTGAAAAGGATGTGCCAACAAGGTGCTGGGAAAGCCACATAAGTGAGGTCGAACGACAAAGCACCAGGAAATTCGCACTGGAAGGGTCGGTCGTTGGAGCGCCGGGAAATCCGCACAGGTGGGCCGGTCGTCAGAGCACCGTGAAATCCGCACTGGTAGGCCGGTCGTTGGAGCGTCGGGAAATCTGCACTGGCGGGGCTGGTCGTTGGGAGGCAGGGATTCCACAGGAGGAGGCTGACATGGAGGCAGTGGCTGCCATAGGAGGAGGCCGACATAGAGGGAGCAGCGGTGGGGGCATTGCGTAGGGGTCAATGGACTGGAGGGATGGAGGGCGACGCGCAGTAGGTGCTCGCGATGGGGGTCGTCTGGTAGGGAGGGGAGGCAGAGGAGTCGTCGCAAGGAGGAGAGGCCGATGACGAGATCCAGCCGCCTGGTCCAACTGTGATGACCGGGATGAGGCACAGTAGAGGCGGAGGGAGTGAAAGTCATCGTGGACAGGGGACACTCCGCAGGAGGCATCGTCTGGTGGAGGACTGACCATGGAGGGAGGGCGATGGAAGATTAGGGCTCCCTATCCATGGAGGTCACTGCCCCCCGTGGAGGAAAAATGCTGGAAACCCTAGACGGGAGAAAAAAAGTAGGAGGGAGGACACGGGTTGGATTAAACTTCCTTTAATACCATATAGAAAGATATGGAGGAGAACCCAGTACCCAAGGTGCCCCTCTAAAGGAGACATTGGGGTTATTTTATAAATAATAATAAAGACTATATCAAACCACAAGTCCAATGTAGGACGCAGACTCCAATATTGATTAATGAATATATAAAAACGTTTACTGTTATTTTAGTTCTGTTTTTTATTTTAATATGTTTTTTATTATGTGAAATGCCATCTTTTTCATAACTAGTCTTGAACAATAATATTGTTGGGGCTCATCCTGATCATGTGGAAAAAGTAATATAAAAGTGGAAAAAAGTAGAGGAAGAGGAAAAAGAAGAAGAAACAGTCACTGGGGCCCTCTCACCCGAACCCTTCCCTCGGCTGGTTCAAAGGGGGAGTCAATGCCCCCCATTTTGTCACCTCTATAATTCTAGGTGTGATTCTTCTTCTTGTCTCTTCTCCATTTCTTCTTGGATTCTTGGTGATTATGGGATGGGATTTATGGGTTTTAGGTTTTCTGAACACCCATTTTGGGGTTGAACTTCAGGTGACCAATTTGATTGTTTTTTCAAATTTCTTGGTCCCTCTTGCATGAAATGAAAGCCCAAATGGGTAGGTATACCTATACCCTAAACTCTGGTGGTGTTAAATACTGTTTTCCATGAATTTTGGTGAGATTTTTTGGGTGGTTTATGGTTTGGGACGAAGTTTCTTCTTTTCTGGGGCTTTTGCTTGTGGTTTCCATCATCTTGTTAGCTAATCTAATTAGTATTAACTATGTTAATACTTGTTTTATAATTGTTTTCTTGATTTTATTGTGGAAAGTGCATTTTGAGATTGGTTTTGTGTGATTTTGATTTGTCTTGGGTTAATTTTGTTAGTGTGGGTCTCATATTAGATTGGATGAATTATTAGCGTATGAAACATGATTTATAGATTGTAAGCAGTGTTATGGTGTTATGTTATGTTTTGGTTGATATGCATCAAGTGAAGTTTATGGATTTTTTATTGTTTAATTTGTGATTGTTTGATAGTAGAGTGCTTTAATTTCATTTTATAATCAATGGATAGGATGAGCATAGTTAGTGAGGTTTGATCTTATTGTTTTGTATTGCATGAATGTATTTTAAAATCATTTATTATAAAATAATCTCAAAGCCTTGGAGTAAATATTGGAGGTTCGAGTCTACCTCTTTTTATCTTTCTAAGTTTCTAAACCCTAACGCTCCCACTTTTTTTCCTGTCGTGCTCTAGGTTTTTCAGAATACCCCTTGGGGGGCGGCCCCATCGCCACTAGGGCTGGGTTTATGCCCCCCGGGCTCCTTTCCAGGTGGAACTCCTCCTCCGGGCTCCTTTCCAGGTGGCACTCCTTCCTCTACTTATGACAGAGGAAAGGAAGTGATGGACTCAGATGCAACCAAGCATTAGTTGGATCGCTTCTTGATAGAGATGTATTTTGTTGTCTTTTACCCCTTGTACTTTATTTTTGACAATTAATTCCATATCTCTCTTCTATCATATATTGTTTTATATACTTTTTTTCTTATTTATTCTTTGTTTGATAATCACAAAAGGGGGAGAACTGAGATATGGCATTTAAACAATATTTATACTCCACTATATGAAGCTCTGCTCTAATACTAACATATGAATATGAGCTATGATGTTTTACATATATGCTCTAATACTATAATAGATTGTTATGATATTCTTCTTTCTATGATCAAGTTAATTGATCTATGGTTATATCTTAATTTTACATAATATTTCAGATATGTTAAGAGAAATATGTATCCTTTACTGTGATCATTATGTATGGCTTGTAAATTCCATGATTTGTGATCATCAAAAAGGGTGAGATTGTTGCACTCTTTTAGTTTTAATGCTCACAGAGATTGTTGCACTCCTCTAGTTTTAATGCTCACAAATTATGTTTAATTTTGTTTCATTATGTTTCATTATGTTTACGTATAATCTTAATTTATTCTGTTAAGTGTTACTTCATAAGACAGGTTGCAAATATTTGACTAAGTATGAGTCACCATTAAGGTGAACTCACAGTCACCGGTTAGAGGACTCACAATCACCATTCAGTCTTGTAAATCGGTAAGTATGAGTCACCGTTGCAGTAACCCACCAGTTTAGAATTTTCAAAAAGGACCAGACACCGTTGATATGGACCAGTCACTGTTGTAGTGATCTACCGGTTCAGAATTTTCACAAAGGACCAGACACCATTACATTAACTAACCGGACCAGAATTTTCACAAAGTCTAAGACATCGTTCCTAATACACCACTCCTATGTCACCATTCCTAAGACACTTATCTTGTGTCATCGTTCCTAAAGCATCGTTCAGAGAAAAAGGACAATTCACCGCTCATGTGTCACCGCTCCTGTGGCACCGTTCCAGACTTAGTCATTTATTCCTTTACCATTTAAATTCATAATTATTACTAACAGTCATGTTTGAGTTATTTATTGATAGGGATTTTCTTAATGATTTTTTGTAGACAATATTAATGACCTTGTATGTAGACAGTATGAGGTACGAGGTACTCGCACGTGATAGAGTTCATACTCCTTGCCATCCCCTACGACATAAAAAGGAAAACGCCTAAGAATAAAATTATGGGTGTGCGAGCAGATTAAAAAACACACAAGACCTAGCAGAAAAGATACACACAAAAAGAAGAACACTCATCCTGCTAGGCATGGACAAGGAAGAACTTGTTGTGAACCAAAGTGCGAACATCCTTGCAGCAACAAATCCAAGTGAAAATGAGCTTCTCACCCCACTGGAAACCAGAACACAAAGCATCCACGACACTCTGTTTTTGGTGTATGTTTCCTAAAGTGGACTCGAGATTCACATCTACTACATCTAAGTAGTCCAGAAGCATCAAACACATCACATAGAGCATTCTAAACCCTTTCTCATTATTTTTTCTCTATTGTGTACATTTTTACTATTATTTCGAGCAGTGTGTGTATCTGTATCACAAACACATACTGTCTCCTGAGCTAAGTTGGAGGATAGAATATATCCTCACTCACTCATCTTTATACACCATTTTTCTCCCATGTATAACTGTGGAAGAGGTCCCAGTGTGGCCTGGTTGTATTTTGTTTCCCATAAATAACTATCGTAGAGGTCTAGTTGACCTGGACATCCTTGTGTGCTATTGTGAACCCCGATCTGGGGTGTGAATCAAGTTTATTAATATAAAATACTTGGTGGCAAGTGATCACCAAGTGGAGAGGACTAGGTCTATTTCTTGAGATTTAACCTCTTATTTTTAAATCCACTATGTTATTTCAAGTTTAGTTTTCTTGTCTGTTTTTCATTACTCAAACCAGAAAATTTCACTTCACTCTGATAGTTAATCTTAGATAGAGTTTGTATTTGAATTTGATTTGGTAGACTAAATTCAAAGGTTAGGATAATTATTCAAAGTATTTTAACTGAGGACTAATCAATCTTTTAGATTCTTCCAAATAATTAAATCTTTTATAAATCTATTACTTTGATTAACTAACCATAATTTGTTTTAATTGGGGGATTTTTAAATAAACGTTTTAAGATAGAAATTTTTATAGGAATTCAATTCACCCCCTCTTGAGTGTCCTACTCCGACCAACAAAATCTTTTTTAGGAAATGAAAATATAAATGATACAAAAAGCTAGATTTTCTTTGGTTTTAGAAAATATTTCTTTTTTTTTCATTTTCTAGAATCGTGTTAGAATGTTTTTTTTAAATCAAGAAAACAATAAAAAATTAAATGAGTTACTTATCCAATCATTTTCATTTCCATAAAATTTCAAAAATATTTTTCCTTTCAAAAAACTTCTAATTTTCATTTTCATTTTCTAAAGAACATTATCAATTTACATAATTCATTATATTTTCGCATTTTAAAAAATTAAATACAATATTTATTTTTCAAAATCAAACCCAACCTTATGATTCAATATTTGATTGTTAAATTTTATACTTTCAGGTAATTAGGTCTAAAAATTTGGATTTAGTTGATAAAAATTTCTTTTCAGTTTTTTTTTCTAATTTTCAGTTCAATTTTTGTTTTAATCATGTTGTACTAATTATAAATCTCCATAATTGGACTAGTTTTTTATTGTAGAAAGATATGGAGGAGAACCCAATACCCAAGGTTCCTCTCTAAAGGAGACCTTGAGGTTATTTTATAAGGAATAATAAAGACCACATCAGACCACAAGTCCGATGTAGGATGCAGACTCCAACACCCCCCCTCAAGTAGGTGAATCTAGGTTGAACACATAAAGAAAAAAAAAGTAATCAACAAATGATGCAAACACTCCCCTCAAGCTGGACATACCCACCTTGATGACAAAACAAGACAAAACAGAATAAAAGATAAAGTGTCATGGTTGCTGCTCCCCCTCAGGAAGGTGATGGATGATGGAAGAAGCCGCTGAAAAGGATGTGCCAACGAGGTGTCGGGAAAGCCACATAGGCGGGGCCGGACGACAGAGCGCCGGGAAATCCGCACTGGCGGGGTCGGTTGTCGGAGCGTCGGGAAAGCCGCACAGGTGGGCCGGTCGTCAGAGCATCAAGAAATCCGCACTGGCGGGTCGGTCGTTGGAGCGTCGGGAAATCTGCATTGGCGGAGCCGGTCGTCGGGAGGCGGTGATTCCACAGGAGGAGGCCGGCATGGAGGCGGTGGCTGCCATAGGAGGAGGTCGGCATGGAGGGAGTAGCGGTGGAGGCGTTTCATAGGGGTCGATGGACTGGAGGGATGGAGGGTGACGCGCAGTAGGCGCTCGTGATGGGGGTCGTCTGGTAGGGAGGGGAGGCAAAGGAGTCGTCGCAAGGAGGAGAGTCCAATGATGGGATCCGACCGCCTGGTCCGACTGTGATGACCGGGACGAGGCATAATAGAGGCAGAGGGAGTGAAAGTCGTCGTAGATAGGGGACACTCCGCAGGAGGCGCCGTCTGGTGGAGGACCGACCATGGAGGGAGGGAGATGGCAGATTAGGGCTCCCTAGCCATGGAGGCCGCTGCCCCCACGGAGGAAAAACACTGGAAACCCTAGACGGGAGAAAAAAAAGTAGGAGGGAGGACTCGGGTTGGATTAAACCTCCTTTAATACCATATAGAAAGATATGGAGGAGAACCCAGTACCCAAGGTGCCTCTCTAAAGGAGACCTTGAGGTTATTTTATAAAGAATAAAAAAGACCATATCAAACCACAAGTCTAATGTAGGACGCAGACTCCAACATTGATTAATGAATATATAAAAACGTTTTCTATTATTTTAGTTCTATTTTTTGTTTTAATATGTTTTTTATTATGTGAAATGCCAACTTTTTCATGACTAGTCTTGAACAAAATATTGTTGGGGCTGGTCCTGATCATATGGAAAAAGTAATATAAAAGTGGAAAAAAGTAGAGGAAGAGGGAAAAGAAGAAGAAACAGTCACTAGGGGGCCTCTCACCCGAACCCTTCCCTCGGCTGGTTCAAAGGGGGAGTCAATGCCCCCCCATTTCGTCACCTCTATAATTCTAGGTGTGATTCTTCTTCTCATCTCCTCTATTTCTTCTTGGATTCTTAGTGATTATGGGATTGGATTTATGGGTTTTAGGTTTTGTGAACACCCATTTTGGGGTTGCACTTCAGGTGACCAATTCGATTGTTTCTTCAAATTTCTTGGTCCCTCTTGCTTGAAATGAAATCCCAATGGGTAGGTATACCTATAACCTAAATTCTGGTGGTGTTAAATGCCGTTTTCCATGAATTTTGGTGAGATTTTTTGGGTGGTTTATGGTTCGGGATGAAGTTTCTTCTTTTCTGGGGCTTTTGATTGTGGTCTCCATCATCCTGTTAGCTAATATAATTAGTTTTAACTTTGTTAATACTTGGTTTATAATTGTTTTCTTGATTTTCTTATGGAAAGTGCATTTGAGATTGGTTTTGTGTGATTTTGATTTGTCTTGGGTTAATTTTGTTAGTGTGGGTCTCATATTAGATTGGATGAATTATTAGTGTATAAAACATGATTTATAGATTGTAAGTGTTGGAACTTGTACTTTTCCAGCTGCCTTGGTAGGTGGATGGTGCATCCACTCCACCCACCATGGTAGGTGGCAGCCATAAGAGAAGTCCATGGTGGGTGGGGGGATTGGTGGAAGGTTGGTGGGAGAGGTGTGTCAAACTTGACACCTCCCACCATGGCTATATAAGGAAGCCTTGAGGAGCTTCCATCAGCAGATTAGAGAGAGCCAAGTGAGAGCTCCATTGTATCCAAAGAGAGCCGGAGAGCTCCATGTGAGAGAGAGAGAGTTGTAGAGAGGGAGTTTTGTAAATCTTTGTTCATGTTGAAATAAAGGCCGGTTTCTCCCTCCATTCTTCTCTATTCGTGGTCAGAGAACCACAACAAGTGGTATCAGAGCCGGTTCCGGTGAAACGGCGGCGGGCGGTGGAAATTTTTCCGGTGGCCGGAAAATTCAAGTTGCCAGGAATCGTGTTTTGAAGGCATATTCTGAAAGCCTGTGTCAAGACGATTCCAACGACGCAAACGACATCGAAAACGGAGCTAAAACGAGCTTTTTAGGCCCGGTCAAAGTTTGGTCAAACTCCGGGTGAACAGTACCCCCTTGCCGGAGAAGAAGGTACTGTTCCGGCGCCGGCGACTTTTCCGACGGGTTTCCGGCAGCTGCTCCGGCGTGCCACGTCATCGACACGTCATCGCCACGTCATCAGACGATCTCGACCGTTCATACTATTTTGATCATAACTTGATCAATCGGTATCCGATTTCAACGATCCAAAAGTCGATTCCACCATTTTCGACCGTTCCGGACACAACGGTGAGCTCCATTTTTTCAGATTCTGCGCCAATTTTTAACTGAATTGAAATCTAATAGAGGGATCATCCACAGGAGGGATGATCATGTTGACTTCTTCGAACTACTCCATTTGGAAGTCTCGAATGGAAGATCTTCTCAATGATAAGGATCTTTTTGACCCCATTGAGAATGAGGGAGTCAACCTCGATGCCACAAAGGAAGCTAAGTGGAAGAACCTAAATAATAAGACGATCGGCCAAATCCGCCAATGGATCGATCACAGCGTTTACCACCATGTTGCTCAAGAGACTGGTGCGTATGAACTTTGGACAAAGTTGGAAAATACGTACCAGTCAAAGACCGCTCGAAACAAGATCCTCTTATTGAAGCGGTTGATGAATCTTCGACTACAAAGTGGAAACTCTATAGTCGAACACACCAGCGAGTTCCAAAGCCTGGTAAACCAGTTGGTGGCTGCCGGTAAGACTCTAAATGATGAAGATCAGGCGAACCACTTACTATGCACACTTCCCGATAGCTGGGATACACTTGTTGTCTCACTCAGCAACTCGGCGCCTGGAGGCAAACTTACCATGGCGATGGTAAATGATGCACTGTTCAACGAGGAAGCCCGGAGGAAGGATGCGAGTTTCAACCAGACGCAAGCTCTGGTTCTGAAGAAGCGAGGGAGACAACAAGGAGGAGGTCGTGGGGCAGGAACCAGAGGTCGAAGCAAGAACAGAGGAAGGTCCACAGATGGTAGGAGGCCAACATACAAATGCTACCATTGTGGCATGGAGGGACACATGAAGAAGAACTGCCGAAAGTTGTTACAAGAAAAGGTTCGAAGTAACAACCAGCAAAGAAGAAATGAAGACGCACATGTGAGCGTCACCGGAGAAGTTGTTCTTTGCTCCAAAGACGAAGAAGATACATGCTTTTATACATCAGGCCAAGACATGGAATGAGTGGTCGATACTGCAGCATCGTACCACGTCACGCCACATCGTGAGTATTTCTTGACTTATCAAGCTGGTGACTTTGGTGTAGTTAAGATGGGGAATACCAGTTCGGCGGAGATTGCTGGCATGGGTGATATCCAAGTCAAGAAGAATGTTGGATACACAATCACCCTGAAGGATGTTCGACATATTCCAAGCCTTCGGCTCAACCTATTATCAGGTATAGTCTTTGATCGACAGGGCTATGACAACATCTTCAACAACAGAGCATGGAAGGTGACAAAAGGAGCCATCATCATCGCTCGAGGACACATATGCGGTACGTTGTACAAAACTCATGTGAAGATATGTGCAGACAACCTCAACACGGTGGAAAGAGAGACGTCATCTAATATGTGGCATAGAAGGCTCGACCACATGAGTGAAAAAGGGTTATCTACCCTAACAAAGAAAAGGTACATCAGTATTGACAAGGATGCATCACTTGATCCTTGTAAATACTACTTGTATGGGAAGCATCATAGAGTTTCATTCAATACTGCTTCATCACGGAGATCAGAGTTGTTGGATCTGGTGCACTCTGATGTATGCGGACCCATGGAGGTGGATACACTCGGAGGTAACAAATATTTTCTATCCTTTATTGATGATGCATCTCGAAGGGTGTGAGTGTTCTTCTTACGAACGAAGGACCAAGTACTGTAATACTTCAAAATGTTCCATGCCATGGTGGAGCGTGAAACTGGAAGGAAGCTAAAGTGTCTTCGTTCAGAAAACGGAGGAGAGTACACATCCAGGGAATTTGATGCCTATTGCAGGAGTCATGGCATCCGACATGAGAGGACGGTCCCTTGCACCCCACAACACAATGGAGTTGCAGAAAGAATGAACAGAACCATCATGGAGAAGGTCAGAAGCATGATGAGTTTGGCAAAACTCCCTAAGCCATTCTGGGGAGAAGCTGTTCAGGTTGCCTGCTACCTCATCAACCGATCACCGTCAGTCCCGCTGAATTTTGAGATTCCGCAGAAGAGATGGTCTGGTAAACATCCCTCTTACTCTCATTTACGAGTATTTGGATGTTTGGCATTTGTACATGTATCCAAGGAGCTCAGGAAGAAGCTAGACGGGAGATCTACTCCATGCATCTTCATCGGCTATGGAGATGAGGAGTTCGGATACAAGCTTTGGGACCCGAAGGAGTAGAAGGTGATCAGAAGCAGAGATGTCGTGTTCCATGAGAACCAGACGATCGAGAACATTCAAAATCCTAGAATGACTCGAAGGGAAGGTGTTGAGGAATCAATTCATGATCCAACACCGGTACCAGCACCACCTATCAATGAAGAGGAGGAGGTGCAAGAAGACTCATCGACAGCGGACCAGGAGGCAGTGGAAGAGGATATTGAGCAGGGGGAGACTCAATCCTCTCCACAAGAAGTTGCAGAACCATCACCGGAGCTAGGTGATGTTGTGCCTCCCGAACCTAACATTTCATAGGTTCGAAGATCTTCACGAGGAAGGATTCTGTCAACAAAATATTCGGAGTCAGATTACCTGTTGCTGACTGATGAGGGGGAGCCAGAAGGGTATCAAGAAGCATATCGACATTCGCTATCATTGGATACGCGAAGTGATGGATCAACAGCTGTTGCGACTTGTGAAGATCCACACGAAGGAGATCCTGACAGATATGTTGACAAAGGTGGTTGCTCGGGAGAAGAAGGACCTTTGCAGATGCTCCAGCGGATTGCAGCTGGAGGGGGAGAATTGTTGGAACTTGTACTTTTCCAGCTGCCTTAGTAGGTGGCTGGTGCATCCACTCCACCCACCATGGTAGGTGGCAGCCATAAGAGAAGTCCATGGTGGATGGGGGGATTGGTGGAAGGTTGGTGGGAGAGGTGTGTCAAACTTGACACCTCCCACCATGGCTATATAAGGAAGCCTTGAGGAGCTTCCATCATCAGATTAGAGAGAGGCAAGTGAGAGCTCCATTGTATCCAAAGAGAGCCGGGAGAGCTCCATGTGTGAGAGAGAGAGTTGTAGAGAGGGAGTTTTGCAAATCTTTGTTCATGTTGAAATAAAGGCCGGTTTCTCCCTCCATTCTTCTCTATTCGTGGTCAGCGAACCACAACAGTAAGCAGTGTTGTAGTGTTATGTTATGTTTTGGTTGATATGCATCGAGTGAAGTTTATGGGTGTTTGATTGTTTAATTTGTGATTGTTTGACTTGGACCATAGTATAGTGCTTTAATTTCGTTTTATAATCAATGGATAGGACGAGCATAGTTGGTGCGGTTTGATCTTATTGTTTCGTATTGCATGAATGTATTTTAAAATCATTCATTATAAAAGACTCTCAAAATCTCATTTAGAAAAAATCTTGAAGGTTTTTTTCCGTGCTCCAGGTTTTTCAGAATACCCCTTCGGGGCGGCGGCCCCATCGCCACTAGGGCTGGGTTTATGCCCCCTCGGGGGTTCCCGGCTAACTCTCTCCCCATTCGGTCTTCTCCTCCCGAAGCGCCTCCCTCTGCTTCGTCCAGCGACTTCCGGCCCGCCCCTCTCTTCGAACGCGGCTTCCCGGCTCCCGAAACTCCATTAGCGGCTACGCCCGGCCCCGCCTCTTCTGGCGACTCCCGGCTCCCGCCTCTCCCGCGTCACTCCCGACGCCCGATCCCGGCGTCCCTCCCCATCAGACGCGGCTCCACGCCTCCAGCCTGACCTCCGCTCCAGGCGAACTTCCGACGGACCTCTGCAACAGGCGCCCTCCCGCGACGGTTTCCACCGGCTCCGCCTCCCCGCTGCGCACTGCCCCGACGGAAGCCGCGCCTCCCGCTGTCCACGGATTCCAGGTGCCGGTTCTCTCCTCCGGCAGATCTCCTGCTGCCGTCCTCTACCATCGCGGCTCCATCCCCTCCTTCCCCGGCGTCTCCTCCCCGCTGCGTGCGCCAGACCCGGCCCTCCCGATCCCGTCGCGCCTCCAGATCCCGACGGGATCCAGTCGCGCATCTGGTTGCCCCGCCTGAGAGTTGTTTAAAGGAAACTGCATTTTTTGCCTTTTTAATTTCGAATTGATTTCAATTTTATGTTCTCATTGCTGAATTAGATCCCAAGCATCGCCTTGACGCACTCCAAATTTGGCCAGATGAAGAAGTACGGTCTGCAGCTTCGGGTTCAGCCACAACAGAAACAAAACCTTACAAAGCCTTCCTTGCCTGCTCATATCGGCTTTGGTGGTGACGATGAGGTTGATGTTGAGAAAGAGATCTCTCGTCAAGCCACAAAAAAAAAAAGTCTATGAAGGATGTGAGTACGCGTTGGTTGATGATTCCTTTTTTTGGAAGAATTTTAAGATTCATTATCATCTTCGTGCTCTCCAGGCTGAGGACCAACATAAAAAAGCTTTGGAAGAAGATCCACTGGCATTTGACTATGATGGTGTCTACGATGAAATGAAGCAGAAGGAAGTTCTTCCCCGTGTGCAGGATCGTCAAGAGAGAAAGGTCTTGTTTCTTAAAAAAAAAAAACGATTTCCCTTAAATCATTGAACACGACGAGTCTGTTATCTGATGCAGCCAAGATATATTCAAAGCCTGATTGAGAAGGCAAAACTGCGTGAACAAGAACAGGAGATTGTGTATGAGAGGAAACTGGCTAAAGAGAGAAGTGTGGAGGATCATCTATATGCTGAAAAGGAAAAGTTCGTCACAGGTGCTTACAAAAAGAAGCTGGCCGAAAGGGCAAAATGGCTGGAGGAAGAGCGACTCCGCCAGCTTCGAGAGGAGAAAGAGGATGTATGTTTGATCTATCTATTTACATGGTCTCTTTAATTTCGGTCTGCCAAACGGTTTTTTGCTTGTCATATTGTTTTCAGGTGACGAAGAAGCGTGACATGAGTGATTTTTATTTCCATCTTTCGAAGAACGTTGCTTTTGGTGCAAGCACATCCATGGCGGCAAAAAAACAAGAGAAAGAGGCGACCATGCAGAGCAGTTCACTCCCCGCCATGGATTCAAAGTTGCTTCCTGTGGAAGATGGCAATGACGGCAACGAGGCATGTGGCAGGTTGTTGAAGGGAAGCCCAAGCCCCGCTGCTATGGATTCAGATAAGACGGAAGAAAAAAGTGAGGCTGAAGGGGCTGGAGATCCTGCACCGGCAGGCCATCACAAGAGAAGCGAGGATCAGGTGGCTGCTGCCAAGGAGCGTTTTCTGGCACGAAAGCGAGCCAAACAACAGTAGAAAGATCGGTGAGTTTGCTCATTCACTTGCCTTTTAACGGCCTTTAGTAGTTTTTACCTCTAAAAACATGAAACCTGTCATTCTATAGTCTGATTCTTCAACGGCATCCTATCACACTGAGAATATGTTATGTACATAATTTGCATTTATTTACATTTACATTTACATTATGTTTTTCCCCCCTAAATCTATTATTTGTGTGTCCTGTTTTAGTTTGTGAAAATTATGTTTTCGCATGCTGGATGTGAAGCACCTTCATTTTAGGCGTACGGTTCACAGTGTGCACTGTCACCATGCACCATTTGAATATTCTATTTTGTATCCAAACTTCATCATTTCTTGACCCCTCACCTGCAACATTTGAGGGTACTTATTTTTAGTAGGGGTGTGTGTGGTCGGTTTTGATCAATTAAGTACACAAGTTTAAACCAATCAATTGAAAGAAAATGTCTTTAAAAGAAAACGGAACGATTAGTCCAAAGTCAATATATATGGAATCAATTGCTTTATATTTATTACAACAGGTTAGAATTGGTTAAAGGGAAAAAAAATTACCTAATGTCTTGTGAAATTGGGCATCTTAGATCTAACTTAAATGATACTTTTCGATTATCATATCATGTATGTAGTTTGTTATGAATGATGTATTCTTACAACAATAGTATTGATACTTATGCCTTCACTATTTACATGACAATGTTTTTAGATTATTTGTTGTATCAAAAGATTATATTAGTTACCTCTTATAATGAGGATCTCAAGATATTATGAGGATAATTTTAAAACATGTCATGGTTTGGATACATCCTCATGGCACGACACATTTGATGTTTGATTATCAGGTGCTAGGAGTTTATAAACATTGAGACTTTTTCTCATAAAGACCGCACTTATGATCTTGAGTAAAAGAGATAATGAGGATTAACCTGTCAATAGGAACACCGCATGTTTTGAGTGTCATTGATTGTTTTTATTTATGAACATGTGTATAAGTCTCTCAACTTCAGATCATTATCAATGTGTATCATTTGATCACGTACTTTGATACAATATGAAAACCATGACATCTATGTTATGGTGAGATGACTTGTGTTGAGTGCATCATTGATGACATAACATTGATTGAATGACTGAGATATAATTTGTCGCTTTCGAAAGGATGTCTCGGTCCTAGTTGATCAGGATGATATCATCTTTACTAATTCCATGGTCATGATAGAAAAAGATAAGTTAGTTTAGTAAGGTCATAAAATAATAAAGTAAGAATGATAGCATAAAATGCGTGTTTTGCTTTATGAGATACCGTAAGATTAGAGATTACATTTTTTAGGAGGTTGTTGATGTTATGACTAAACCTTAGGGACTGTGATGTGTTGCTTGATACCACTTTTAGTCTGTGAGCATGGTTCACTGTTATTGAGATAAAGGTTTAAAGAGTCGCATCCAAAACGTATCATAAGATTGACCATTTCTAGTGAATTAGAGTTTTGGTCATGGTGAGTTTTAATGATTAAATAAATTCACAATTATTTGAGTTTAAAATAATAAGGGTTGAATTTATGTTTTCAATGTATTAAAAAGTTATTCAATGAATACAAAGAAAATATATAACGAACGAATATTTATTTATTCACAGTTAGTTTAATATTTGTAGGAGAAATGAGTCGAGTTAGTGGCTTGACTTGTATTTTCTCACAAACATTATTTTAATGTTACAAGTGATAGGGTACTTATGAAGTTTGTGACACGTTCGCTAGGTCATTCGTGTTGAATAAGACTTATTTAGGAGGAACTTATTAATAGGCTTAAGTGCAATTTTAATAAGAAAATAAGCCCAAATTTGAGGGATGATTCATTCCTTCGAATTTGAGAGCTTCCCTCTCTCCTCTCAAGTTCTAGAGAAAGAGAGGTTAAGGGCATCTTGATCCAAGAATGACTTCCCTGATCGACGTAGTGGTGTTCCTGCGATTGTGACAGTGTTAAAGAGCTCTCTATTTCTCCGTGCTAGCACATGGAGTACAAAGATTGATGAATGAGCAAGCTTTTGGTGCATGTGCGAATAATTTAGGGAGTTCCGACTTAGGTTCCTTTAAGCGACGATTGTCAACGAGTGAAACATGTTTTTGATCAAAACCGAATGAGATACGGTCTCGACTTTGGTTTACGGTTTCAATTTTAATTATTTGTGCTTAATTAATTCACAGGGGATCCTCGGGTTGTAGCAGGTTGCGATTACGTTGGCGACCACATTACAATGTCGATCTTGGCATGAAATCTTTAATTTCTTGCGATTTCACGCTTTCACTATGCGCCCAGTATTAACAAGTGGTATCAGAGTGATCGTGTGTTTAATTAAGTCGAATTAAAATTAAATTTGCATGAATTCAAGAAGAGAACATAACGAACGACGTTTCGATCCGAGGTTGGCGTACACACTGCCCTGCAACGTTTTTTTTTTTAAAAATTGTTTTATATATATATCATGTGGAGTCCAAAGGGCGCCCCTAGCCCCGCATACCCGCGTGAGGCATTCCGCACCATCGGCCTTGACCGGGCTTGGTCCTGCTTGACCCGCCCGGTCAATCCGTGCCCAATTCGGGGACGAAACCCCTTCAATGGAGTTTAGAAATACTGAGGGTGCCTAAAGATTATAGAAACAAAATTCTAATAATATTTAAAAAATATTTGGGATTTAATAAAATTATTTTCAGGACTGTACGTCAAGTATTTTATGAATTAAAATTAGTTTAATTTATTTTAATTCATAATTAATTCACTCGAGTTAAATTAATTGCAAATTTAATTTAATTTTGTAAATTTATTGCATGTCGACTGATCATGAGTTTAGACTAATCAATGTATGTCTCAAATTTATTTATTTCATTATTGCAAGTGCAATGAATGTAATAATTATTTAAATAAATGATGATCTGTGTGTTGTCTCAAATCATTAATGTATAAGGGCTTGCATCCCCACGAGTGCTCATATTTACGTGCATCTCACATTCTCAAGAACCCCTCACCCATGTTTGAGTATTTATGTATAATGACAAGGATGAAGGAAGAAGTAGTTCGTGCTGATATTTGTCGAAATACTAGATGGAAGTTGAACACATTGGATGGGGTGATCTTTGCTATTCGAGTTAGAATTGACTCAAGGAGTTACCCCTAAGGTCTCAATTGATCCATCAATCGTTCGATGAATCAACCATTAGATAAGCTCATGACCACGTCATCTGTTTATTTATTTATTTATGCATGGTTTATTATTTTTATGTTTGTGTGAGTTGGACATGATCATATAAAATAATAAACAAACATCCATAGATAAGATGAACATGCAATGTGGATGTTTTCTATTTAAGCATGACTAAGTAGTGAGTGCGATCATATAGAATAAACATGATAAATAGAAACATATTTCATTCGCCAAGAAAAATATAAAACTCTTAAAGAAAAGATCAAGTCACTAACGCCTTCCATCACTTGAATTTGAACAGAACTGTATGGTTGAGGTTCTCATTAGCTCTAGTTGAGAGTCATTTACTATTGTGGCGTTCTTATGAAAGTGGTGGGTTGACTTAACTTAAATTGACATCAAAGAAAATGTCATAACTAGATTGGTGCAATTTTAGAGGAAACACATTGAGTAAGTCAAATTGTGCTTTGTAGGAGATGAGACTTCACTTAACAGATAAATGAGCCGTGAGTTAATGCGGTTGACCAGCCAAAAGCCTATGTTGAAACTCCTTAAGTAGTGGTGTAACCATATCATGGACTATGAAAAGATGTTTCCGAGATCCTTGCCACTAAAATACTCATGACTGAGTATTCCAAATCTAGTAGTTGAGGGCTACTAGGATTCGATAAAATAACGAGACATTTAAGATTATTAAATTCATGATGTCTAATTACAAGTAATCCAAATAAAAGTACTAATTTTCTAATGTTTTATTTTGTAGAAAATGACAAGTGATACTAGAACAACATTGCGATAAATTTTAGACAAAGAACACATCTTTACCGACACTAATTTCCAAGAGTGGTACAAACGCTTGCACATAGTATTGCAATACGAACAAAAATTTTATGTGTTGGAGTCCCCACTGCATGCTGAGCCACTTCAGGAGACAAGTGAGAGTGAAAATGATGATGATTACAGGTGAATTATGGACAATTATACCATGTTGTCTCATCTCTAAGAAGCGTGTGAGGAGAAAGTGAAGCAATAAATGAATGAGGATATGATTACACTCGAATGTTTAAATTAAAAGATGTATCATGATTTTTCAGTACGCCCCATTCTTTCATCCTTATCAACCAATTACTTTAGCTTTGTTGAGAATTATAAAACAAACAATATGGAGAAATTGTTTCAATATCTTTTAGGTAAGTTTTGCTTGACAAAAACTTAATCTTTTGTTCTTATGGTAAACAAGCTGAAAGGCAAGGTTGGAAAACTCATGACTATTTCTAAGTCAGTGGAGCTTTTACAATATCTTTCTAAGAGACTGAAGTTAAAGAGGGATCACATTAGACATGACACTATTTGCTTCACATGTGGCAAGATAGGTCATTGGAAGAGAAACTGCAATGAATTGAAGTAGAAGCAGAAACTTTGACTTGATATATATTCATCATTGCATATGATGTTTCTGTTTTACCTATTGGGTATTATATACTATATGTGTGTCACACATTTTTATCCAAATATAGGAAACGATAAAGTTTGAAAAGATTATAAGAAGTAAAGTGAACTTTCCAAGCAGCTGAGAAAGGGTGATTCCTATGTCAACTTTGAGAAGCACATGACTTCTAATTGCTCAGTGCATTGATTCTAGTTGAACTGTTACTGAGTATTACTAAAACATTTATCTCTTGTGTCTGTTGGACATAATGATACATTATTTCATTTTGGAACGAATATTGTTTGTGGTGTTTTATACTCAACTAATAGTACAGTAATACTTGAATCATCGACAATAAATGATGAATATAAAATGTAAGACTCAATAATACCTAGGCGTGGAAAGATAATTCTTTGTCAAATAAAACTAAAAGTACTTGTCAAGCATATACTCAACACAATGTTTAGACTCCTTGGAGCCAAAAATCTTAAGTATTATCAACATACTTATCATGTTTTAGACAAAGAAACATTTAAAATAATGAAAAACCACAAAGCTTTTAGAACTAGTTCAACAAGATACGTGTGAGTTATTTCAAGTAGAAGTTAGAGGTAAATTCATGTTCTTCATGAGATTCCTTTAAGAAATATTAGGATTCTAATAGCAAAGTAAGGAACATGCAAGATTAGAAGATATGAGTTGCTTTGGGCCTATGAGCCAAAGAATATCTTAACCGAGCATTCATCGATCATTAAAATGTAAAGTGGATTAACTTCTAAACTCACATTTCCTAATACACATCAATGTCCTGATGTGAGTTAAAGGTGGATCAATGGAGAGTTTTACAAGCGTTCATTGATCATTAAAACATAGAGTGGATTTATTCCTAAATTCACATTTCCTTATACACATCAAAACCATGATGTAAATGCAAGAGGATCAATGATGAGACTAATAAGTCATGCAAAGTCTTCCATTATCTTTTCAAGACATGTTTCACAGATAGCGGCATTAACCTATAACTATATGCCAACTATAATGAAAAATGGATATCATATGTGTCATGGTATGAAATAAATCCATTATGTCATAAAACAGGTGTTTAAATGCCAAGGGATTGTTAAGGATAAGTCAATAAAAAACCTTGCATCAATAAGAACAAAATGAATTTATGTAATTATCCTAAAATTTATATAGGATATTACGTAAATCCCTAAGATATAAAAGTTTTAGTCAAGTGATAGACTATATTTCTATAAAAAGGGTGCACATATCTGTTTGAGATAGTGATAGCTAGATTGACTTGGAGAAAGTCATAGATACAATTCTATAAATAGTTGTCATGAGAACACGTTCCATAAGAGCTCATGGAAGAGGAGTTGTTCCAGAGACACATATTGCATAGGATGTTTAGAACCAAAAGGATGATTTTATTTTCACCACGATGGGTGATATATTCTTTGTTAAGAATAACGAATCCTACAAGAAAGCGGTAAATGACATAAGCTATGATTGAAAAGTTCATATGAATTTAATGATGGATTCCATGTACCAAAATTCAGTTATGTATTTTGGTAGTTTCTCCAGTTGATATAAATCTATTGGTGGATATTCAAGAAAAACTATACATGGATGGTAGAAGTGTGGTGCCAATAAGGCTTGATGAGTTATACCAAGTCGTTATGCTAAAATCCATCAGAGTTTTACTTGTCATAACCACTTTCGATGATCATTATATTGGGCGTTGGATGTCAAGACCACCTTTCTTGGAAGATGTTTATATGATGCAACCAGAACGGGTTTGTGACACCAAAAAATTGCAATAAAGAGTGCAAGTTGTAGAAATCCATTTTTTTTATTAATGCAAGCATTGTGATCATAAAATATTTATTTTAAACAAAAGTCTATCAGGTGTCAACAAGAGGTTAGTGGGAACACCATCTAGGATATACATGTAGGTTTCGAGCGTAGTGGAAGCGTGAGATGGACAGTGCCCAACTTTGATTTTTTCTATATTCAATGAACAATCTAGGATCAATGCGACGATGAATGCTGTGATCCACAAAATTGAATCAAAGAAATAAGACAAAGGAATAGAAACCCAGAACCAAGAGAGAGGATCAACATATTTTGTTTATAATTAATTTAATTAAATAGAATTACCTTCAAGGTGATTCTTTCTTCGTTGATGCGTTCGACCACATATCTTCAGTGTGCCTTCATTGCGTTGTAGAGATCAAGGGTAGATCTCCTCTAGCAGTGATCCACACACGCTCTAAGAATCTCCGGACGTCACCGAAGGAGTCTTCGGGTGCTAACACGGAAGATCCTTGCGCTTGCATCGTCTGCCTTCGATCACCTTGAGAACTGCTTCCAAAGCGTTCTCCTTGATCCGGTGGAGGATGATCAATCTCGTTCTTGAGTGCATTCCTGGAGAGGGAAGAACTCTCTAGGATTGAGTGTTTTTTCTCCAAGATGTTTTGCACAACACTGTAGGCATCACTTAGCTTGCCCTTGGCTAATTAAGAGAATAATATTACCTGACATTTATTTCACTAGGGTAATAATAAAATAATCTGCACAAGTGCCTTTAATTATTTCATTAATCCCAGCGAAACCCCCATGTCAAATAATAACAACAATATTATTATTTCCTGACATGCGCTTAACTTGCAAGTTATAATTAAATATTATTTAATCAAATAGTATTCAATATTATTATTTCTTACTGGACCATTAATCTCGGTCCGCCAATCCTCCTCAATATCTATTAATTATTCCACCCACAATATATTCTATCGAATAACTTGTGACAGAATAAAAGCAATCAGACATATATGAATAATTATTAAACCACGACTGAGAATAATGTTTATTCAACTTGTTAAATAATAAATTATTTAACTGAGATTCTGGATACACTTAGTGTTTGACCTACTAGGACTCCTTCTCAGTGGCATTAGGCAGAGCAACCTAAAGTCCAAGAATAGTGTCTAGAAACACGCCAAGGAACCCATAGAGAAAGAAGTTAACGCCTCAATGACATATCACATCATACAAACATTTATTGTGTAATATAATCCCTTTATCATGATATCTCTAATCGAGTAAGTTGCATGATGGTGTCATCAACCTACATGCTCGATATCTCTTTCTTTGAATTTCCAGAAATAGAACTTGCCTATTGAACACCATGACCATGAATTTATTTAGGATATATCATTTCCATCAAAGGGTCTAAGATATTATCTTCCATTAAAGAACAGAAAGGATAAATCTTTTCTCATATTATTTATTAATGCAATATTACTTGTGACACACCCAACATATCCCACCTCACTGCGAACATCTATCATCACGTTCTTTGTCAATACATCTAAGTGCACGACTCATAATATCCATTAATAATAATCTTAAAATCTAAGGACCAATACACATGTCATTAGATAGGAACATCCAATGACACTTATAAATGCGGATTTCCTACTGTCGGGTCTCGTTTTCATAATATCCTACTAGATATCACCAAGGGCGTACACCATGAGAAGGTGACTCAAAGTTCTATGAGTCTCCATCCCTGATAGCCTATATCATTTGTGTCCATCAAATGATATCATCCGACCATAGAACATATATCTAAGAATAATGTCATAGCAATTCTGAGTTCGCATCATAGTAGGGAACTCCTCATCTCCTCCATACACCAGGAACATATCCTTAGTTCTTCCCAGATACTTAAGGATAATTTTAACAGCAGTCCAATACTGTTCTCCTGGATCTGCTTGATATCTTCCTACCATGGTCAATGCATAGTCAACATCAAGTCTAGTACATAACATGGCATATATGATTGATCCTATCACTGAAGCATATGGGATCTTACTCATTCTCTATTTCTCTTGCTGTGTTTGGGGACACATTTTCTTAGAAAGATGTAAGCCATGTGACACTAGAACTAATCCCCTCTTGGATTGTTCCATACTAAATCTCTTTAGTATCTGGTCAATATATGCACTTTGGCTTAGTCCAAGTAGCCTCTTGGATCTATCATGAATGATCTTGATCTCTAGAATGTAGGCTGCCTCACCTAATTCTTTCATGGAGAATCACTTGTTCAACCTGTCCTTAACAGATTGTAGGACTGGTATGTCATTTCCAATAAGTAATATGTCGCCAACATATACTACTATGATAATAACCACATTACCACTAAACCTTTTGTAAACACACGTCTCACATTCATTTTTAATGAAACCAAAATTTTTTATGGATTCATTAAATTGAATGTTCCATGACCTAGATGCTTGCTTCAATCCATAAATGGATCTTTGCAACTTGAAAATCCTTTTGGCATCACCTGGTGTCATAGACCCTTCTGGTTGTGTCATATAGAAATCTTCCTGAAGGTTCCCGTTTAGGAATGCAGTTTTGACATCCATCTGCCAAATCTCATAGTCATGGTAAGCTGCTATGAAAAATATGATTATGATGGATTTAAGCATGGAAACTGGAGAAAAAGTTTCATCGTATTTAATTCTTTGATGCTGTTTAAACCCTTTAGCCACTATCCTTGCTTTATAGGTACTTACTTTACCTTCCATGTCTAGTTTTTTCTTGAATACCCATTTACATCCAACAAGCTTTACATCAACTAGCATATCGTTCAGAACCCAAACTTGGTTCTGATACATGGAATCTGTCTCGGAATTCATAGCTTTTAACCATCTTGCAACTTCTGAGCTCTCAATTTCCTCCTTGTAGGAGAGAGGTTCTCATTGTCCAATAATAATGAGTCACCATCCTCAGTGACTAGAAAACCATATCTCTATGGTTCTCTTACCCCTCTTACACTCCTACGCAGTACTTTTGTTTCAGGAACTACTTCTTCCATGAGGACTTGTGGAACTTGTTCCTATACCAACTACTGTGTATCTTGAGCACCAACTTCATCAAAGTCAATCTAGCTCCCACTATCCTTTTTCAGGATGTGCTCCCTCTCAAGAAAGATGGCTTGTCTGGCGACAATCACTTTCTTGTTTGAGGGGTTGTATAGGTAGTATCCCTTTGTTTTCTTGGGATACCCTATAAAGTTACACTTTATGCCCTAGGGTGCTAGTTTGTTGCCTGATAAATCCTTAACAAACGCCTCACAACCCCATACACATGTATGAAACAAAACAAGTTTCTTTCCACTCCATAACTCGAAGGGAATTCCGTTTTCCGCTTTAATTGGTACTTGGTTTAATGTGTATGCCACAATTTGTAATGCATATCCCCAAAAGGATAATTAAAAATTTGCATTACTCATCATCGACCTTACCATGCCCAACAAGGTACGATTCCTCCTTTCACTAACACCATTCCACTGTGGTGTATAAGGTGGAGTGAGTTGAGATAGAATCCCAAACTCCCATAAAAAGTCAATGAACTCTTGGTTAAGATATTCTCCACCTTGAGCTGATCGAAGCTTCTTTATCTTCTTACCAAGCTGATCCTCTAATTCATTCTTGAATTCCTTGAATTTCTTAAATGACTCGTACTTATACCCCATCAAGTAAATATAGCCATATATACTCAATTCATCATTAAAAGTTATGAAGTAAGAATATCCACCTCTAGCTTCTACTGGAAATGGTCTACACACATCAGTGTGTACCAATCCTAGAAACTTTGTGGCCCTTTCACCCTATCCACTGAATGAAGGTTTGGTCATTTTCCCTTATAAATAAGCGCGACATCTATCAAGTGGTTTTAGCTTAGAAGAGTCTAAATAACCATCTTGACAGAGCTTTGTCAAGCACTTCTCGTTTACCTGACCAAGACGGTGATGCCACAACTGGGTGTTACATGAGTCGTGTGAACACGATTCATTATCGATTTCCAACACTTGGTTCTCATAATTTAATACATACATACCGATATTTAAATGTTCCATACCATAACATATGTTTTCCTTATAAAAGAAACAACCTTTATTTTCGAACTTAAAAATAAACCTATCTGTATCTAAACTTGATATAGAAATTATGTTTTTGATAACAGTAGGTACATAATAACAATAATGTAAATCCAAAATCATTCCCATCGGTAATGAAAGGTGGTAGTCACCAATGGCAAGAGAAGCCAGTCTCGCACCATTGACAGCTCGCAGATCCACCTCCCCTCTGGCAATTTTCCGAAATCTACTTGGTTCCTGCATTTGAATACAGATGTGAGCACCACAAGCTACATCTAATACCTAATGTGTAGAAATGGAAAATTACACTTGATAAAGAACGTACCTTTGGCTTCCCCTTGCCTTTGGGTGCAGTTCCTCTTCTAGTAGCCTGACTTGCCACATGCAAAATATACTACTTCCTTTTCCTTGCCCTGCCTTTGGATCTTCTTCTTCTTGGTCAAACAGTGCTCTCTGTCTTTAGACTATTTATAATTCTTAGAACCCTTTGCCTTGTCATTCCTCTTCCTATTCACCATAAAGACTGCGAGTTTGTCATGCCCCATGTCCTTATCTACTTGGCGAATCAAGTTCAAAAGTTCTGATAGACTCTTATCATTATTTCTCATATTATAATTCACAATAAAACTAGAGAAGGCCTTGGGAAGTGATGACAGTATGAGATCTGTATGCAAATCATCTGGTAATTTAATCCCTAAGATGTCCAGACGCTCAATGTAGCCGATAAGCTTGACTAAATGAGACCCAGCTGGCGTAGACAAGATTAGTCATGAACAAAGCGCTGGAGTTCTCATACCTCTCTTGTCTTGCCTTCTATTGATAGAGATACCAAAGGTGAGACATCATGCTATAAGCATCCATTTCCTCATGTTGCTTCAAGAGCTCATTGGACATGGATGATATCATGGAGCACTAAACACCTGTAGCATCATTAAGATGTTTCTCGTACAGAGAGAGCTCTTCATCACTCACCTCATTTTCAGGCGTAACTGGTAAAAGTTCTTCCAGCATATACAATTTCCTTTCATGGAAAAGGATGACCCATAAGTGCCTTTTCCAATCCTAGAAATTAGTGCGAGTGAGAAGGTTTTCCTTCTCAAGTATGGATTGCAACAATATGTTTGATTTCATTTTTAATGACGTTTCTACAGATAAGATGAGCTGAATTTTAATACTTAATCTGATAAAATTTAGACAAATAAATAAAATTATATTTATTAGTCTCATACTATTTTTTTGAAACCCAATATCCATCACCATTGGCTTCAGAATATCCTGTTGCTTGGACATTCAAGTGGAAAGGATCCACATTCCATTCTCATTACCCCAACTTTGGCTGGTCAAGCAACTCGAATGGTTTTAGATAGGAATTAAAAATGCCAACTGCATTAACTCACAGTTCCTTGATCCGTTGAGTGGACTCCCCATTTCTGAAATCATTAATTTATATATCCTCAACCTTTGCCTCTCAGTTACACCAAGTCCTGCTTTGGAAGTCAACCCTTGATGTCAACCAAGTTAAGTCAACCTAAAACCTCAAATTAGAATTTCCTAATAATTGAAAGCACCCCAACTTTGGCTGGTCAAACACTTCGAACTATGGTTCGATTATAACCGAAGTAATGGAAGACTATACCGACTTAATATTTTATTGAGGGGTTTTATCCTTTATATGTAAATTTCTATTTATTATCTTTATCACATGCTTGTTAATATTAAGTAGGATTACTTAAGTGATTAACCATTTCTTTAGATAATATTTACGCATAAACCAGTTTATTTTAGTTCCATATTATATACTTGTTAATTCATTAATTATGTGATCGTGAAAAAACATCCATAATGAATAACCATGCAACTGAAAAAAATAAAATAAAGGGTATGATCATGAGATTGTTCTAATGGTTAGTCAATCTAGAAATTTATTAAATAACCACTGACCTAGTGGAGAAACAACTTGAACCAATTAGTTTCGTGTTTATAGCTTTCCACCTATCCACCTTTGTATCTCTTTGGATTGGTTTCACCTCGGCTCCTAACTTGAACCACCTCCACTAGCTTGGGAGTTCCATCCATTACACATGCTTTTACTCACACGCAGGTGAGGAGTAAAAGGAGGTTTACATAAAAGAAACCATGGGCATGTAATCCCAACACATTAATGAGGAGAGAAGACACAAAAACCAACAATTTAATTTAATAATAAATTAAAAGCAAACCAATCACATACAAAGGTTTGGTCTAGCTCATGATCACCCACATGCATGCAACGGATTACACATTTAATAAAACTAGCATTTAATTCTTTAATCATTCTTATTTAAGATAAATCACGCTCGAATCGATTAATTATTATCTTTAATTAATCAATCCCTTTATCTCAATATTTTTTTTAGAATTTCCTTGAGATTTTAATCCATTATAATTTTAAACAAATTAAAATTCATTTAAAATTAATCTTGTACATAAATGTACCTTGGAGGCAACCCAGTGAATACCCATCCAAATCTATTCAATATGTATTATACTTGTATATACTTTATTCTTTGACACATAGCATGTACAACTTATCACGTACTTTCATGACATGTACTTCATGGATGATTACATGAATTATATGATTTTTCGGTAACATGTCATGCTTTGATTCACGTATAATAATAAATGTAATACAACTTATACATGATATGCTAATATGAACATTATGCAGATATTAAAATTTTAATTATGCGTAATTTGGTAATAGTACACGACGTGTGGATCCGATTTACATGGCCTGTACTACCTTCACCGTCTATCCAAAGTACACGCCTAGGGACTCAACGTGTGAGGCTTACTTCAGAATTTTTGGAGTACACAACGTGTCCAGTGTCCCACACGCCGTGTTGACTCCACATTACACGATCACCGATCGACTAAGCCATGTATGGGATACACGACCCAGCTCTGACCCAAAAGGGACTACAAGCCGTGTCCAGTGGGACACACGACGTGTAGTCTGGCTGACTGTGCACCAGTATGTCCTGGTCAACACGTGGTGTAAGAATTAACTAAATCACGTATCTTTAATGCACACATCTTGAGTAATTGGAAAACTACTCCTGATGCATTGAACACAAATACATGACGTGTAATTATGATTACATGACGTGTACTCCTGTGTTACCTAGATAGAATACTTGACACTTCTGGATGAGATCCTCGATATAATTTTAATCATAGAATTAATTGTTTCTGTTAGATCTGTGAGAAACGATAGAGGAAGAAACATATATCATAGTTCAGATTAAAAAGGAATGATTAAACTTGAATTGAAAAACTAAATTATAAATGTGCAAGTCACCAATGATTATTAAATAATTATAAACAATAATATGCTCGCTCAGATACCACTTGTAGATTCTGGGCGCAGTGGAAACACGAGAGGGATGGTGCCCAAATTTGATTTTTTCCATATTCAATGAATAATCTAGGATCAATGCGATGATAAATGTCGTGATCCACATAATTGAATCAAAGAAATACGACAAAGGAATAGAAACCCGAAACCAAGAGAGAGGATCAACATATTTTGTTTATATTTAATTTAATTAAATAAAATTACCTACAAAGTGATTATTTCTTCGTTGATGCGTCCGATCACAGATCTTCAGTGCACCTTCATTGTGTTGTAGAGATTAAGGGTAGATCTCCTCTAACGGTGATGCACACGTTCTCCATGAATCTCCAGACATCGCTGAAGGAGTCTCTGGGTGCTAGCACAGAAGATCCTTGCGCTTGCATTGTCTTCCTTTGATCGCCTTGATAACTGCTTCCAAATCATTCTCCTTGATCTGGTGGAGGAGGGCCGCTCTCGTTCTTGAGAGCATTCTTGGAGAGGTAAGAAATCTTTAGGATTGAGAGGTTTTTCTCCAAAATGTTGTGCACAATACCGCGGGCATCGCTTAGCTTTCCCTTGGATAATTAGGAGAATAATATAACCAGACATTTATTTCACTAGGGTAATAATAAAATAATCTGCATAAGTGACTTTAATTATTTCATTAATCTGTGAGAAACCCCCATGTAAAATAATAACGATAATATTATTATTTTATGATATGCGCTTAACTTGCGAGTTATAATTAAATATTATTTTTTCTTTCTGGACCATTAATCTTCGTCCGCCAATCCTCCTCGATATTTATTAATTATTCCAGCCACAATATATTCTCTCAAATAACTAGTGACGGAATAAATGCGACCAGACATACATGAATAATTATTAAACCCTGATCGGGAATAATATTTATTTAACTTGTTAAATAATAAATTATTTAATTGAGATTCTAGATACACTTAGTGTGCGACCCTCTAGACCTCTTTCTCAGTGGCATTAAGTGGAGTAGCCTAAAGTCCAAGGTTATCATCTAGCAACACACCAAGACACCCATAGAGAAAGAAGTTAATTCCTCAATGACATGTCACCTCATACGAATGCTTACCATGTAATATAATCCCTTTATCACAATATCTCTAATCGAGTAGGTTGCATGCTGGTGCCATCAACCTATATGCTCAATATCTATTTCTTTGACTTTTCGGAAATAGAACTTTCCTATAGAACACCATGGCCATAGATTTATTTAGGCTATATAATTTCCATCAAAGGTCCTGATATATTATTTTCCATTAAATAATAGAAGGGATAAATCCTTTTTCACATTATTCATTAATGCAATATTACTCGTGACACACCCAATATATCCTACCTCGCTACAAACATCTGTCTTCATAGTTTTTGTCAATACATATAAGTGCATGACTCATAATATCCATTAATAATAATCCTAAAGTCTAAGGATCAATATACACATCCGCATATAGGAACATCCAATGACACTTATAAATGTGGATTTCCTATTATTGGGTCTCATTCTTATAATATCCTACTGGATATCACCAAGGGCATACACCATGAGAAGGTGCCTCAAAGTCCTATGAGTCTCCACCCCTGATAGCCTGTATCATTTGTGTCCCTCAAATGATATCATCCAGCCGTAAAACATTTATCTAAGAATAGTGTCATAGCACTTTCAGGTTTCCATCATAGCGAAGAACTGCTATGACCTTTTAGTGCGACAATTACTCTTGGGACATTATCACATGAAATGTTACGCAGAAGAACAATCATAATGTGATAAAGAATTTATTAATATTCAAAAACCATGAATATAAGTTATCATAAAGTACATAGAAGTTGGTTATAGGGCAATAACACCAACACTATTGAGGTAGATCTAATGCGTTACTTAGACTAAGTCAAAGTACATATATTGACAAAGTATTGAAAAAAACAAGCTAGAACTATTCGAGAGAGAATTTTTTCCAAATGCCACATAACATATATCTCTTTAAGAGGACATGTATAAGTCTTAAGAGGATATTATAATGGTGTGTCGAACTCCATACACTTTAGCGATGGATCTATCACATATGCCACACTATGTACTAGATATGATATTTCCAACACAAACATTATGGTATGAAAATTTCATATAAATACAGGATAACTACACAAGAATTATTTCGAGCTATCTAATTATGATTGAGAAAGCACAAGGGATATATACTTGGTACCTAGAGAGGAAGAAACACTAGTTATAATGGGTACATAAACTAGTCTTCCTATAGATCAGTTGGATCGAATATCATAGTTAGGCTAAGGTAATGAGAAAGAGTAGCTCATTAAAGCCATTAATTTCCATATCTACAAATATCAAGTATGTTGAAACTTCTGATGTAGATAAATAAGTAATATAAAATACATAATGATTTTTTCTAGTTTTTGGTATCGTACTAAAGTTACTAACCAATATGTCAAAATCCCGACATAGGACAAAAGGGATATACTCAGGGTAATCATCTCTTGAGCAGTTTTTACTTAAGGTGGTGAATTTGTGGATAGAAGAGTGGCCATTTAAGAAAACATATTAGGACCAATGACTAAATCCATTAACCAGTAGAAGCATGATCTTATCACATGAGAGCTAAAATGTTAGTTCTTAGTAAGTTGGCTCCAGTGCAAGTGGGATTATTATGAAATTGGATGCCCTAAACTCAACTTGAATAATGCTTTTTGATTACCATATCATGTATACAATGAGTTATGCATGATGTATTCTTACCATAATAGTGTTGATACTTATGCATCCATTATTTACATGGAAATGTCCTTAGATTATCTTTCTTATCAAAATGTTATAGCAGTTCATTTCTATAATGAAAATTTTGAGATTCTATGATAATAATCTTAAAACACGTGTCATATGGTCTGGATACATCATTCCAATGGGGTAACGACCCAGGATTTTAAATAATATTTGTTTCCTGAGAAAATGAGTGTTATATTTCTCAACAAAACTATATCTCATTAATAATGAAGTAAGTATAAATTGAAATGCGACCTTTAGGTTTTGGATGTTATAAAACCGTTGGTCAATTATGACTGTTGGTCAATTATGTTCGTTGGTCAATTATGACTGTTGTTCAATATGATCATTGGAAACTATACTCTTGATAATAATTGTAACATTATACTTAGTTTTTATAAGTAGAAATGACAAAGGATAATTAATGTAGAAAGGAGAAATGATAGCCTCAACCCGTAGGGTCATGCCATACGAAGCCAATTTTTCAGAACTTGGAAGAGAGGTAGTATGACTAGAGTTCTCACTTGACAAAGCCCAATCCGAGCTTCAACAAGTGAAGCTTGAATGAAATCACCTATAGAAAAATTTCAAGTTATGGGAAATTACCACCCAGGCGATGTTAGCCAAGCCTCCCCATGAATCTATCACCATCACACACCTTACCCTTAGGTCGTACATGGGTGTTATAAGGGGTTATGTTTCAATACATCTGTCACTTAAAGTGTAATTCCATTTTATAAATAAAATTTTTATTCCATCATTTCTATTTTAAGAATATATTTTCTTAATAAAAAATATGACGAATTTGATAAATTGAATTTTTGGAAAGAAATTGTACTTTTAAGAAAAGATATAATTATTATAATAAACTAAGGTATTATGAATAATTTTTATTTTAATGAAATATTATTATTAAAACACTATTATTTAAAAATAAATGATTATATATATATTTTTTTTCAATTGTTATAAATTTTACTATGCATTTTCAATCTGCTATTATTTTTAATAAACAAGGATTTTTATATTTAAAAGTTAAGAATTATTCTGATAAAATAAATATCATTTTTGAAATCAACACATCAAAATTAGGTTAGGGTGAATTTATGAGAATTTTCTAAAATAATTTATTTTTTCGTAAATATTAAAAATACAGTTTGAGTTTTTCAGTATGTTAATGACTTCATAATTATGTCATAATGATTTCATAACTAATTAACCATAATCCAGGACTTAAAAATATTTTATTTTATTAATATCAAGTATTTTAATATATTTTAATCAATTTCCAAATATATAATTTACTTTCCAAATTCTAAAATGGAAACTTTAACATTAAAAATGTTATTTGGTGAAAACTTTAATTTTCTTTGCCAAAATAAGTAATATAAAATGATGGTTGACTCTTTTGGATTAAAATTGAATAAAATATGACCCAAGTGTCCAATACCATGGGCAAGCCCATGGTTTTTCATTTTCCACAACATAGGTTTCTAAAGCCTACATTTGGAAATTAAAATAAAAAACTACCCACTTTTGCTATAAATTCCCACCCATTTCTCTATTTCCTTTCACTCACAATCCATCCTCCATGAATATATGGAAGTTTTACCTCACAAGGAGTCCTCCCAAGGTTCCTCAATCTCCCAAGGTCTCAATCCTTAAGTTTTAGGAGCAACTCTTTAAGGTAAGGGAAATATCATTCTTTTCTCTTCATTTCAAGAAACTCTTTTTGTATATGTATTCTGAATGTTATGTCCACTCTCTATTATTTACCATTTATTAATTCCCTTAATTCCAAATTATGTTTTATAAATGGGTGAACCCTATCCCCTATCTTTTTACCCTTTTCTAAAACCACATTTTATATCCGTTACACTACCAAATTTACTTCTCAAAATTTCTCTCTTCTCCTCAAGAAATTCTCTTTTATTTTCTATTTGTGAATACCCAAAACTCTTTATTTTTCATGGTTATTCACCAAGATGTAACAATGATTTATTTTATTCTGGTACTAACATACATAAAACCTACATTCTCTTTATGTGGGTTAAAAATGACATAATGATCATGTTCTTTAAGATTTTTTTTAAAACGCCATGATTTTGATACGAATCCCATTTCTTTTATTCTAAATGAGTTATTTATGAAATGTATGATTATAATATATGTGGATCATATTAATTAATACATATGAAGGGTGTACCCTGATAGCACTCCAATGCATTGGGTAAATAATTTAATCTCTAGAGATGACATGTTTTACGATACCTTGGTGAATAACCTTGGTAATTTTTACGACACCTCAGTGAAAAACCTTGGTGATATGATTATGAATTTCTCCCTTAAATGTTTTATACACATCTACATGTTATGATTCATGTTCTTTTTATTATGAAATTCCCCCTTTTCCTTTTCTCATGCCTTTATTCCTCAAGTTCTTATTGATATTTCTCATGGTCACATGTAAACTATTTCCCTTGCTTTCCCTTACTGGGAATTATGCTCACCCTTTGATGTATGCCCCTAGGTTATGAGATGTAGTAAATATACTTAGGATGAACCTATAATGAATCCTTTAAAGTGTATTAGAAGAATGTTTTAAGCTTTCATGTATTACGTACCTTATTTCCAAGAAACTAAACTTTAAAAGATCCTCTGTTTGTACCATGTAAATGAAAAGTTATGTAATAAAAAGGTGGGATTCCATAGTTGGTATCAAAGGAAGGTTTAGTTATTTGTGGAAATTAGTATTTGAAAACTTTAGGAAGAAACCCAGGGACAAGTTAATATAGAGGAAAACATCCTAGTATTTTGGTGAAGTATTAAGTAAGTGGTTTTCAAGTAAAGAAATCCCTATCTGGATATGACAAGTGGATGTGGATCTAACACAAATTATCTAGGGTTAAAATCTGAAAATACCACTTTGAACTAGACTCGAACAAGTATTGGTGTATGAAAATGGTCCTTGCTTCACTCCTTGTTTGATACTCCCAGGGGATATGTTTGGTTAATCACAATCTTTTTATGAACCATTACAAAGGATTTATGGAAAATGTATTTGTTGTTAAAGAATAACATATTTAAGCATGATGTTTTAAGACATAAAATTCCTTTAGAATTATAAGATTATTAAAAGAAATAAATTTCTCACTAAGTTTTTATTCTTTTAAAAAATGGTTAGAAATATGAGGAACCGTGTAAATAGTGAGTGCAATAGACCATGCACTATCGACCCTTCGATGGAAGCCAAAATGTAAAAATTCATGAGAATGATGAATCAACTGACTCGAGTTATGAGAAATAACTTGAATCAAGCCAAGAGACCAGATTCACCTCAAAGGGAACAAATTTCTATTGAGTTATTTATGTGTCAATGAACACATTCTTTCATTGGATCTACCAACCCATTTATTGATGAATAATGAATAAGCTCTATAGAAAATATCTTTTCTATACTCCATTGTTTGGAGTAATAGAAAATCACCCTGGCTATGTACTGCTTAGAGGGAGAAGCTGATCAGTGGTGGAAACTGATTAAAAACACAAATCCAAGAAGGGAGATTAAAGCTATGGAGTGGGAAGGGTTTAGGTGAACCTTTTTCAAAAAATATTTCCCCCGTTTGATGTGAAAAAAAATAGAGAAGGAATTCCTAGAGCTGAAGTAGAAGGAAAATGAATCTGTGGGAAGATATGATATGAAATTTACATGACTTTCTAACTACAAATCTAGCCTTTTTCATGGATCCTAATGGAAAGGTTGATAGGTTCTTTGGTGGAATTAGACTCCATCTACAGAAGAATCTAGCCAATTGAGATTATGCCAGCTATGAGGAGTTAGTGTGAATTGCTATGAAGGTTGAACTGGAGTTCAGAGAGATGCAGTGGTCCCATAGATTGAATGAAAAGAAGAGATCAATAAAGCCAAGCTTAGGGAGTAACTTTGATCATGGAAGAGGAGGAAAGAAAGTGAAACTTTACACATGCAACAAATGTGGGAAGAAACATTGAGGTAACTACTTGCTTGGGAGAGGGAATGTTATAAGTATTGAAGAGATGACCATATTTATCGGAATTATCATAGTGAGGTGAAGCCTCAACTTCTCAACATTAATGAATAATGGAATATGGTGAAGGCCTAGTCTGAAGTCCAATACTTAAAGTGTGTTCAGCTTGGGAACTTTTCTAACCACTATCCAAAATTTGAAGTTAATGGAGGGAAATCTCCATAAACCTTAGCATAGGTTAAGGGAGAAAGTTCGAGCTTTTTCTATCACAAAAGCTAAAGTTGAAGCTCCAAATGATGTAGTAGCAGGTACTATCATTGTTCTCTCAAAGATAACAAGTACTTTGTTTGATTCTAGTTTTACACATTCCTTTATTTCATCCATGTTTGTAAAGAATATAGAATTAATCCCTGAATTTTTAGAAGTAGAGTTATCAGTCAAGACTTCTAGAGGGATTATCCAAGCATCAATAGTGTATAGAAACTCCACTATTGACTTTGGAGATCATAATCTCATCACAAATCTAGTATCCATTCCTATGCTGGAATTCGACACTATACCAGGGATGGACTAGATCTCAAAGTATAATGCTAAGATCAACTGCAGAAGAAAGGAAATATCAGTAGACCTGAATGGAAAACCTAAAGTTGTTTTCAAAGGAGATATATCTTGACCTGATATTTGTCTAGAAGAACCACCCATAGCCTTATTTATGGAGATAAACAGTGAATATGAATAAGGAAATGAAATTATATGAATAGAAAATGTCCCCATCATTCAAGAATACACTAGCGTATTTCTTGAGGAGTTACCTGGACCTCCCCCAGAAAGAGAGGTAGAGTTATCCATTGAACTCATGCCTGGATCCAATCAAATATCAAATACCCTGTATAAAATGGAAAATGTGAAGATAGAGAAATTAAAGAAACAACTCCAAGATCTTTTGGAGAAGGGGTTTATCCAACAAACTATGTCTCCTTGGGGAGCACCTATTCTCTTTGTGAAGAAAAAGGATGGATAAATGTAGTTATGCATTGATTATAGAGAACATAATGGGATCATAGTAAAGAACAAGTACCCTCTTCCAAGTATTGATGATTTATTTGATCGGTTTCATGGGGCTCTATTCTTCTCCAAGATTGATATTTGATCTGGTTATTATCAATTGAAGGTGAAGAAAGAAGATATTCCATAGACTGCCTTCCAATCAAGATACGGTCATTATGAGTTTATTTTTATGCCCTTATTATTGACTAATGCACATTCTATATTTATGGATTTGATGAATAGAGTCTTTAAGGACTACCTTGATATTTTTGTGGTAGTTTTTATTTATGATATTCTGATATATCCCAAAAGTCGCGAGGAGCATGAAGACCATCTAAGGGTTATATTGAAAACTCTAAGGAAGGATAGGATATTTGGAATGTTTAGAAAATGTGAATTTTGGTTATAAAAAGTTTTTTTCTTGGGGAACATTGTAACCAATGAAGGAATATCAGTTGATCCTGCCAAGACAAAGGTTGTGGAGGAGTGGTCTCATCCTACAACAGTAATCTAGATTCATAGTTTCCTTGGTTTAGAAGGATATTATAGGAGGTTTGTGAATTTTTTTTCATGAATTTCTAATCTACTAACCTAGTTAAATCTAAAAGTGTCTAGGTTTATCTGGATAAAGGTGTGTGAAGAATGTTTCTAAGAGTTGAAGAAGATATTGATTACTATACCTATGTTAACTGTACCCTCTGTCAAAGAAGGATTCTTTATTTATATATATGCATCTCTAAAAGGTATTTGGTTCATCCTCATGAAAAATGATAAGGTGATTGCTTATGCATCTCGACAGTTGAAGCCTCATGAGAAGAATTATCCTACGCATAACCTGGAACAAATGCAATTTTTTTTTCTCTGAAAATATATAGAAACTATCATTATGGGGATAAATGTGATATATACACAAACCATAAATTTTTTGAAGTATATTCTCATGAAAAAGTAATTGAACATGATACATAAGATATGGTTGGAACTTCTTAAAGACTATTAATGTTCAATTCATTATCACCTTGAAAGATTAAACAAAGTTGCTGATGTATTAAGTATGAAAGTCCCTGTTGTTTTGGAAATGATGAGGATTCAAGGAAATCCATTGATCAAGGACCTAGTAAGGTTAGACATGGGAATCATGAGGGAAGGGACATCATCAACCCTATCTCAAATGATTTCTCAACCATTATTTCTAGATAATATCATGATATCTCAAAGAGAAGATCCTTTGTTACAAAAGATGATAGAGGCTGTGAAGAATGAGAAGTTTTTTGAGTTCAATATTGATCAAGAAGGTGTACTAAAATTTTGTACAAGGCTATGTGTTCCATCTATTCTAGAAATAAAGGAGTTGATGGATGAAGCTCATAGATATACATTCTATACACATCCTAGAATCACTAAAATGTATAGCGACCTTCATGATCATTATTGGTGGGATGGAATGAAAATGGAGATTTTCAACTACACTACAAGGTGCTTAGTGTGTCAACAAGTGAAGGCGGAGTGACAACTTCCTAAAGGGATATTGCAATCTCTACCCATACCAACATGAAAGTGAGACAATATCACTATGGACTTTGTCACTGGTCTCTTAAGAACATCCAAAGAAAACAATGTGATATGGGTTATAGTCGATCATCTCACTAAGACCACAAATTTCATCGCTATTCAGGAAGATTTTTCTATTGAAAAACTTTATAAGATTTATGTAAAGGAAGTGGTGAGTTTTCATAGAGTTCCACTTTCTATCATTTCTGATCACGATCCAAGGTTCACATCAAAATTATAAAGAAGTATTTAGCATGCTCTGAGTATCAAATTGAATTTCAGTACGAATTATCACCCCCAAACTAATGACCAATCTAAAAGGACTATTTAGACACTTGAGGACATGCTGAGAACATGCTCAATGGAATTTAAAGGTGGATGGGATCAAAACCTCCTAGTAGTTGAGTTTTCATACAATAACAACTTTGATTCAAGTATTCAAATGACACCCTATGAAGCTCTGTATGGGAAGTGATGTAGAAATACTACTATTGGGATGAAGTTAGTGATAGAAATCTTCTTGGACCAAATATTGTACAGGAGATGACGAAAAAGGTTCATTCCATCCAACAATACATAAAGGCTGATTAGAGTTGGAAGAAGATCTATGATGACAATAGTTGAAGGGACTTGGTGTTTGATGTTGGTGACAAAGTCTTTCTACGAATTTCATCATGGAAGAGATTCATGTGGTTTGGGAAGAAAGGGAAGCTTAGCCCCAGGTACATTGGACCCTATGAAATTCTTGATCGCATAGGAGGAGTAACCTATCAACTTGCACTTCCACCAAATCTATCTAAGTTTATGATGTATTCCACATATCTCTCTTGAGGAAGTACATACCCGATCCTTCACATGTATTGAATCCTAAGGTGGTACAACTGGAACATGACCTCTCTTATGAGGAGTAGATGATGGAGATCTTGGACCATAGAAACAAGGTTCTATGCATTAAGGCTATCCACCTAGTCAAAGTGTTATAGAGGAACAATAAATATTAATAAGCGACATGGGAACCAGAGGAGATAATGAGACATATGATGTACTGCTCTGCATAGGGCATTTCCACTTGGTTTAGTATCTTGAAAATGGTTATGTGGATGGTTTTTCATGATTTTCACAAGGTAAAGATGTTTTGATAGATATTTGAGTCACAAGGGAAGAAGCATGAAGATATTTCATTATTTTTAGATTCAAAATGGAATTGGATGCTTTTGGACCCTTTTCCCTTGATGTTGCTGAAATGGAGTCACCCGGGCCGAACATCCTCGCTTGGAGGCTGGACAACCCTAAAATTTTTAAGATAGAGGTACCCTGCATGGTCTCTGCATGGTTAAACAAACCATGCAGATTCATAACAAACCATGTGGGGGTGTGTACATTTGAAGATAGCGAGCCCCACACGACCTCCACATGGTTTACCAAACCGTGCGACTCAACTGCCAAACCATGCGGGGGTGACATTTTTGGGGCGGAGACACTCGCACGGCCTCCGCATGGATAAAAAAATCGTGCATCCCAGCCAGGAAAGCCGTGCACCATTACTTTTGAAGATAGAACCTTGTGCATGGTTGGTTCATGGTTTACCAAACTGTGCTCCTTATCCATGCGATTGACTTCAGCCCTTTCCTTTTCCCTTTTTTACTTTCCTACCTAATCCTTGACTTGGGGATGAGATTTCTCTCTAATTCAGGATAAGGGGAAAAATCCCCTTTTGACAGAGGAGACTGAGGAGACTCAGGAAGAGGGGGGGGGATGGAGGACCAGTTTGTGGTGTGGGAGAGCTGGGGGGAACCTTGGGGAAAAAGGATATTTCTGGCATTTTCCTTGGAATGGTGGATTTTCTCTCTGGTATTTTTGTTGTAATGAATTATTTACTTAATTTTAGTAAGTGTTTATTCATTTTATCTATGGGTAACTAAATCCCCCTTGCGTTGGGGCTGCGGGTAAATGTGGATTTGTTAAATGATTGGTTTTTCTATTTTTGTGTTGTTCGTTTTACCTCACAAAATTCTCTCAAAATTCTTGTTCAATTTCGCTGGAAACACCATATAAAACCAAGAACAAAGTTTCTAGGGATCCTCAGGAGAATTACTACAAGTAAATCCATGATCATTGGGTGCACTTGTCGTTTCTAAAGGACTGCTCGTTAATAAAAGTAAATAGAAATCAAATTCCAGACCAAGGAATTGATCCCTCTCAACTCAATCGGAACTCACCGGACCAAGGAGGTTTTGATACAATTGAAACCCATAAATGTGGGTTATTATGAACAACAAAACATAATAGGAAAATAGATTTTTGATGACCCGCACAAGCCTACACAGCCCCGGCACATTTTTATCATTAATCATCAAAACCCAGCTTGATCATTTTTTCTATTTTAAAGTTTAATAATTTTTGGAATTGAAAGAGGCTTACCATTTGATATTTTGGAGAAGAATCATCTCAATAAACAAACCATCATTTTTAAAATATGTAATCTTCACTTAATTAATCAAAATTCGAGAAGTAGGACACCTTAAATGCTCCCGGTGGATCAACCCCACACTTTCACTATATTAGTTACAAGTTAGGGAACTTAAATTTGGGTTGACAAAAATAAAAATTTGGCTGGAATGACACCAAATTATGGAACTGTTTTCAAGGATCCAAGTTAACGGTGTTTTGACTACTTGAATTGAATTGACTAAGTGAAAATAAAAATCAAAAAAAAAAAAATCTGAAAATTTTGTTCTTCAACTCATTTCTATTTTAATTACTTTTGGGGTTTCCCTTTTATGCATGGTGTGTTTTTGGCGTTGTGTAGGACCTTAGGTGCATGAGTGGCTAGGTCACTCATTCCAAGAGTGACGAGTCATTGGAAACCCTTCCATTTGATCCAGAAATCAAACGAACATTGTCTAGGAAATAGTGTTCACTCATGGGAGATCACAACCCAAATGCCCCCGTGGTGAATGTGGAAGAAGAACTGATGGCTGTCCAACGCATTGGGAAGCCATTTTCTATAGATGGGAACCCACAATTGGGTGCTGAGGAGGAGCCGCATCAGAATCAACAGAAAGCTTTCATGGAGTACATGCCACAGAACCAGCAGAGATTGCCAGCTCAATTTATGCCAGGGTTTGGACAACCACAACCATGACAATATCTTCCAAAATATCAGCCTCTATAATTACCTTAGAATTAGTAGGCATATTACCCTTTGGAGAAGTAGTAGTACATACCACAAGTGCCTTAGGAACATATGCCTCCTCATCGTACTCTTATGGAGTATGGATTACCATCCATCCATGGAGTGAATAACAGCATAGTGAGACCACCAGTGTAGGACCAACATTTTGAGATTAAGATGACAATCATGTAACTTATTTAGAACATGGTCTAATTCATAGGCTTACCAAGTGAAGATCCCAATTCTCACCTATCAAACTTTCTGGAGATATGTGATACGTTCAGATACCATGGAGTGTCATAGGATGCCATACACCATTATCTATTTATCTTTTCATTACGGGATAAGGCAAAAGATTGGATAAAGGGACTTCCTCAATGGTCCATTATCACTTGGGAGGCATTAGCCCAAGCTTTCCTATCAAAGTACTTTCCACCTTCCAAGATAGTCACTTTGCGGAATGAGATCCATAATTTCCAGCAACATGATTCAGAGTCATTATATGAGTCATGGGAGCGCTTCAAGGAGATACTAAGGAAATTCCCTCATCATGGGCTACCATTTTGGATGAAAGTGAAAACATTTTATGGAGGTCTCACCACTAATAATAAGTCGGTGGTGGATGCAGCGGCTAGAGGAACAGTCATGAGGAAATCGCCAGAGGAGCTCTTTGAGTTATTGGAGGATATGTCGGCAAACAGTTTTCAATGGCATTCCGAGCGAGGCACCCAAAAGGGAGGCATGCATAACATTGATGCCACCACCATGCTTGCGGCCCAACTTGATGCCATATCAAAGAAGATAGATGTGTTGAATCTGAAATATCCATCTCAAGTTCAATTGGTTAGTCAACCAGTGTGCAGTGAGTGTGGAGACAATCATGCCATGGGTGAGTGCCCGGGGGAAAGTGCTGGACCGTCTACAAGTGAGGTGAACTATGTTTCACTGAACCAAGGTCCAAATAACTACCCTCAATATCAAAATCTGGGATGGAAAGATAATCAGAATATGAGATGGGGAAAGCAACCACTGAATCCTCAGCCCCACCCACAAATACCACCCGGTTATGGTCAGTAACAATTTCAAAATCCCTATCCAAGGCAGCAATAAGGAACTCAATTTCAGCAAGGATCCTATCAAAAGAAAGGGTATGAAAACCCTCATCCTGCTCCACTGCTAAGGCAAAAACCTCCTCAACAAGCTACTCCACTACCTCAGTAGGAACCTCCCTCAAGGCTGGAGGAAATGATGTCCAAGTTTATAACCACTTCTAAGAAATGGTTCCAAAATCAGAAAGCCTCCATTATAAGACTCGAAAATCATATTGGGAACCCGGACAATTAGATTTCTTCTAGGAATCCTGGTACACTACCGAGGAATACTGAAAAGAATCCAAGATAAGAGGCTAATGTTGTAATATTATGTAGTAGAAAGGAGATGACCCATAAAGTGACTACAAGTCAAGGTGAAGCACCTCAAAAGAAATCCACACTCTCTTCAGATGGAGAAGCTGAAGCTGAGAAATCCACCTCTAAACATGAAATGGTAAAGGAACCAGAATCTTCATAGAGTAAGGGAAAGGAGGTGGTTAAGTCGTATGAACCCACTTTTCCATTTCCAGCAAGAATGAAGCAACAAAAGCTGGACCAATAATTTTCAAAGTTTATGGAAGTCTTCTGGAAATTAGACATCAATATTCCATTTGTAGAGGCATTAACCCAAATGCCAACATATACGAAGTTTATAAAAGAAATCCTCTCAAATAAGAGGAAGATGGATGACTTAGGCACTATCCCCCTGACTAAAGAATGTTTAAAAGTGGTTCAACACACCCTTCCTCATAAGCTCTAATATTTGGAAAGCTTCACAATCCCATGAACCATCGAACCTTGTGAGTTTGGATAGGCTCTATGTGATTTGGGGGCCAGTGTAAATCTAATTCCCTTTGGAGTTTTCAAGAAGCTGGGGCTGAATGATCTCAAGCCAACTCGAGTGGAACTACAGCTGGCTGATCGCTCCATCAAATACCCTCAAGGGATGTTGGAAGATGTTTTAGTAAAAGTGGGAAAAGCGATTTTGCCTGCATATTTCATCATCCTTGATATGGAAGAAGGCCAAGAGGCACCTCTGATCCTAGGAAGACCCTTCTTGGCTACTGAAAAGTTTTTAATCGATGTTCACCAAGGTGAGTTGATCTTTCGAGTAGGGGATGAGAAAGTTTCTTACAACGTGCTCAAGGATGTCAAACAAGTCTCACTGATGGAAAAGGATGATTGTTGTGCGTTGACAACAATGGTCGATCACTTTGGCTATGTGCAAGATGGCATGGAAGGTTTCTCACTCACTGATGAATCTATCATTAAGGACATCCATCTTGAAGAAGAACCATAGGAGTTGCCATTTATCATGAGCCAAGGTGGATATTATTGGCATCAGGCAGTAGTTCTAGATTTGTTAGAGCAGTTTGAGGTCTAGCCAATTGTACCTTCAATTCTCAAAGCTCCACAACTTGAGTTGAAGCCTCTCCCATAATCCTTGAAATATGGGTACCTGGGAGATGAGAATACACTGCCGGTGATCCTTAATTCCTCACTCACAAAAGGCCAAGAAGATTCTCTCTTACAAGTTCTTAGGAGAAGGAAACAATTCCTTGGATGGACGGTTTCTGATCTCAAGGCCATTAGCCCCACGATTTGCACTCATAAGGTACTTCTTGAGGAAGGTGCAAAAGCCTCTCGACAACTGCAATGGTGACTGAATCCTCTGATGAAGGAGGTCGTCAAGAAGGAGGTGATCAAGCTCTTAGACACTGTAATTATTTATCCAATCTCTTACAACCCGTGGGTAAGTCCTCTACAAGTGGTGCCTAAGAAGGGAGGAATCACTATGGTAACTAATGATCGAAATGAGCTTATCCTGACCAGAACAGTGATGAGATGTAGGGTATGTGTCTACTACCAAAGGATGAATGATTCCACGAGAAAATATCATTTCCCCTCTCATTTATGGATCAGATGCTGGAGAGATTGGTGGGGCATGAATTCTATTGTTTCTTAGATGGTTATTCAGGGTATAACCAAATCTCCATTGCCCCAGAAGATCCATAAAAGATCATGTTTACATGTCCTTATGGAACCTTTGCGTATCACTGAATGTCATTTAGGATGTACAACGCTCCAACCACTTTTTAGAGGTGTATGTTAGCAATATTTTATGATATGGTGGAGAAAATTCTAGAAATTTTCATGGATTATTTTTCAGTATACGAGAATTCCTTCACTACTTGCTTGAGAAATTTAGAGTTGGTTCTTGAAAGATGTGAGCACACTAATTTGGTTCTTAATTGGGAGAAGTTCCATTTTATGGTACAACACAAAATCGTCTTAGGCCATTAGATCTCCATGAAAGTGATTGAGGTTGATCTGGCCAAAATTGAAGTCATCTTGCAACTGCCCATTCCCACTTCAGTCTGATCAATTCAGAGTTTTCTGGGGAACACAAGATTTTATCGATGATTCGTTCGTGATTTCTCTAAAATATCTCACCCCTTGACCAATCTTATGTCGAAGGATACCATCTTCGAGTTTGATGAAAAGTGTATAGCATCCTTCCAGCTTCTAAAATAGATATTGGTCAAAGATCCCATTATGATTTCCCCGAATTGGGAGGAGCAATTTGAGCTAATATGTGACACGAGTGAATATGTGGTGGGGGGGGGGGGGGTGCTTGGACAACGACTGGACCGTATTTTCATACATATATATTATGAGATACACGCACTGAATAAAGCACAACTAAATTAAACTAACATGGAAAAAGAAATGTTAGCCATAGTTTTCACTTCCGACAGATTTCTCTCTTGGTGTTATCAAAAGTTGTAGTCTACACTATCCATACCGCACTCAAGTAATTGTTGAATAAGAAGGATGCCAAACCACGACTCATCTATTGGGTACTCCTCCTCTAGGAGTTTGATTTGGAAATATGAGACAAGAAGGGAAATGAAAATATTGTTGGTGACCATCTATCTTGGTTGGAATTGACCCATTTAGAAAAATAAGATGATTGGGATATTAAGGAGGATTTTTTGAATGATAGCTATTTTCAGTTGAAGGACCTCCTAGGTCATGGTTTTACCACATTGCTAATTACTTGGTCACATGAGTCATTCATCCAGATTTTACATTTCAACAGAGGAATTGATTCCTGTCCTAGGTGAAGTGATATTTTTGGGAAAACCCACTGCTCTTCCGCTCATGTGGGGATGGGGTGATCTGCCGTTGTGTACCGAATGAGGAAATTCAAAGCATTCTGGAATTCTTTCATTCTTCTCCAGCAGGAGGGCATCACGAGCCTGGCCTCACTATATCAAAGATCTTACAATCTGGATTTTTCTGGCCTTCCATGCACAAGGATACTCGCTATTTTGTACATCACTATGATAGGTGCCAAAGAACTGGAAACATAGGCCGCCGAGCAGAAATTCCACAACATCCCATTCTTGAAGTGGAGATCTTTGATGTGTGGGGAATCTATTTTATGGTCCCCTTTCCACCATAATTTTGGAACATATATATTCTAGTATGTGTGGACTACATTTCCAAATGGGTGGAAGCCGTAGCAATAACTCACAATACAACCAAGGTCACAGTTTCCTTTCTCAAGAAGAACATTTTCAGTCAGTTTGGAGTCCCATGAGCTTTGATAAGTGTCCGAGGCACACATTTTGACAACACATTGATAAAGAATGTGCTTTTGAAGTATGGAGTCACGTATAACCAGGGGACGCCATATCATCCCTAATAAAGCGGTCAAGTAGAGGCGTCTAACCATGAAGTGAAGCATATTTTTGAAAAGACGGTGGGAGCTTCAAGAAGGGACTAGTCCAAAAAGTTGGATGATGCATTGTGGGAATACCATATATCTTTAAAAACACCTTTGGGTATGTCTCCCTTTCGACTGATCTATGGAAAACTGTGCCACTTTTTGGTGGAGATGGAACATAAGGATTATTGGGTTTTCAAAGCCTTTAATTATGATTTAAAGGCTGTAGAAGAAAAGATGAAGTTTCAACTGACTGAGCTTGATGATATTAGGAGGGAGGAATATGAGAATGCCAAATTATATAAGGAGAAGACAAAGGCGTTTCATGACCGCATGATCTCCTGGAAGTCCTTCTAGCTAGGCGACCAAGTATTTATCTTTAACTCCCGTTTGAAACTTTTTCCAGGAAAGTTGAAATCCCGGTGGTCGGGGCCCTACAAAGTGATAAAGGTTTTCCACTATGGAGTAGTGGAAGTAGCTGACGTAGACGATATGACATTAAAGGTAAATGGGAATCACCTTAAGCCCTATCTCAACATAGAATATTTGGTGGGAACAATATCTACCATACATTTTGGGTAGTTCAAGGCCTAGGTAAGTCAAGCTAGTGACTCTAAATGCAGCATTGATCAGGAGGTAACCCGACATTCTGATTTTTTTTTGTTAAAATTAATTTTTTTGTTTTAGTGCACTTAGTAATGCATGCTAGTGTGTTTTTGAATTGCTGTGTGTTTTAGTTAGAATCATCACAATAGGTCAAGATATCTCATTGAGTTTTTTTTATAATTCAAGGCTTGTATTTATTATAGAAAATATCAAATTCTCTTTTATAATTCAAAGGGGGACCAAGATTTCACTTTTGAAAGGGGTGTTTTAAGTTCAAAAGAGGAAACTTTTCAAAAGGTTTTCAAACAGAACCAACCGCACGGTTGGTGCACAGTTTGACCAAACCGTGCGCTAACCATACGCCTTGGACTCCCCATTATAGTGGCAACCGCAAGGTTGGCGCGCGGTTTGACAAACCATGCACCCCAAACCGTGCGGCCACTTAATTCCCAAAATTTCATAAAAACCAGACCCCCTCTTCTCCTCCACATCGTGTGGCCTCCCTGTCCAGCCCGTGCGCAACCCCCTCCCCTCTCCTTCTCCTTCTTTAAGCCAGCCTCCTCCCTTGTCCATATCGTCCACTACAGTAAGTTCCTACTCCTCCTCCTCCTCCTCTTCTCTTATTCTCTTTCTCTTCTCCCTCTTTCCTTTCTCTCTTCTTTCCCTAGGGTTCAACCAAACCCATCCTTCCCTACTCTTCTTTTCTTTTCTTTTCTCTTATTCTTCTTCTTGGCCTCACTTTCTTCTTTCTTTTCCTATGTTTTTCACCGATTCACTATCACCCACTTGCGTACCAATGATTTTCTCCCCAAAAACCTAATTTATGAACTTCATTTTCTAGATTTGGAACTTGCCTTAGGTTATGTCAATTCTTTCATTTTATTCACTCAATTTTCTATATATTCTTGTTGTGAATGTGTGCATTTTTTATTGTGTGTTATTTGCTGCCTATAGGTTCCAAAACCCCCACCCATTATATCATCCTCCAAGCGAGCCCGTGGTTCTAGCTCATCCTCCACCCATGGACCCCATTTGAAATTTAGTAAAAAGGAGGATAACATGCGGTATAAGACTTTGCTAACCTAAGAAGTGAGTCCCCATCACCAATTTTCATTGGAGAACCTTTAACCCTTAGGGATTACAGAGGATTTGAAAATGTTTATCGCTCGAGGAAACCTTACCCATGCCCTAGCCGTTCACCAACCCACTTTCAAAGAGCTCGTATTGGAATTTAGGGCCACCTTCTAGTGTCTCGATGGATATAGTGAGGACGAGCGAGGCCTTACATGCAAGACTAATGATGATGTTACATTCCGCCTCATGAACAAGAGATATAGTTTCTGACTCAGTGAGTTTGCTACCTTTATTGGGATTTATGATAGTGCGTATGTGCAGAGTGTCACCTATGGTGAAACACCTCTTGAGTGGGATCCCACAGCGGCCCGACACTTCTGGGCCACCATTGCCCAACCCGGCGATGCTTATGTACCTCAGATAGCCAAGTAATCCTAATCACTCAACCCAATCTATCGAGTGTTACATCGAATTGTCACCACCTTTTTTACCGCTCGATCGGATAGTGAAGGCAATGTGAGCATTCAGGATTTATTTATTCTGCACTTAATGATCACGAGCGCCGAAGTCAACCTTTCCTTCCTCTTCTCCTAGTATCTAAAGACTATGTTTTCCAAGCCGAAGGGGGATATTTTTTTCGGTACGTTTATCACTCTCCTGATGGATCGATTGGACATGGAATTTGATGAGACAGAGTTTGTTGAACTGCCTGCGACACCCTTCTTTGACATTACTCTTCTTCGATGGATGTAGATGCTTGAGCCAGATGGTGTCGGCTTTCATCTTCATGGTCTTCCCGGGGCCGCCCCAGCTGCACCCCCACCTGTAGCCACTACGGAAGAGGCACCTCCAGTGGCACCTGCTACCTCCCACCACTCCACTCCCCACACCAGACCATTTCCATCCCCCACTCCCCTCCTTATACTAGACCACCACACTACCCACCTTACCCTTCATTCCCAAACCTGCATGGTACCCCTTATGCCAACCCTGACTTCTTCTAGAAGTGGCAGTAGGATCAGTACCAAATGTTCCACTGGCAGCTTGAGCGCACCAGACTGGAGGTGGAAGGGCTCAGCCTGGCCAGTCTTCAGCCTCCCACTCTCTATGAGGTTGTTCCCCCTCACCCTCCCTCATACCAATGTACAAAGATGCCCCATTCCATCTCGATCCTGATTGGGGATCCACATTGATGGGAGCTACCTCCACCACCTCTGCTCCTACCGACATAGTGACAACACCTCTTCCTATTGCCAATCCGACATGGGATGAAGCTGCTCATGCACTATTTTTAGATCCCTATGATCCCTCTACAGGATGGCATTGATGTTGTTTTTTTGTTATTACTTGTTTCTATTTTTCTTGTGTGACTTTATTGTACTCTCTTTGTAACTATTGTTCTTCTTTGTTATGGTGTGATTGTGTGATTCATTTTTGTCTCCCTACTGCTTTCTTTGGTTTTTCTTACATCACTCTTCTGGTTTTCTGTTTTAGTCCACAGGTGACTCCCTCATCTCAGCTTGAAGCCACTCTTCTGCTTAGCGAACTTTCACACACCCATTGCATTCCACCACTTACCGAATTTCCAAGAGAGTTTTATAGTTCTACATATCTTCTCTTATTTATTTTTCTCCCTCCCCTTCCATGCATACCTTTCCCACCCTTCTCCACCTTACTACCTTCATAGGGGACCGTGCTCGGTTTTAAGTGTGGGGTAGGGCACCCTCATTTGGCACCCCATTTGGTTGATTGCTTGAACACATTCCTAAGATGACATTTTTTCTTAGGAATTATTCTAAAGGGATGATATAGGTGTCTTAATCTTATATCAATTAAATAAAAATGAATTTTGGGAATTATCTCTGAAAATTTCTCATATTTCCGGATTAAAAAACCTCATTTGTGATATGAATAAACATTGTAATGATTGAAAAGGAAAATTTAGTCATTCATTTAGAATATAGTTTGTTTAAAAATGACTTTTGTGATGGAGTAATTCAAATTAATGAACCCCTTAAAATGGAAGTCAATTTGTGCATAAATAGAGGTGAGGTTTGGGAATTGTGGTTGCCACACTAGTGGCTATCACGTGGTCTTAATTTCATAAACTCTTGACTTTCTCAAAATTTTCATCACGTGTTGACATGAACAATTGGGCCCAATTGTATTCTAGTATCTCATCCCATTGAAAAGATTTTTTTTCGAGATATGCAAAGACATGCCCAATATTTTTGATGACCTTTCATCATGTTCCAAAAGATGCAAGTCAATGAGGGTGTGTAACCTATAAAATTGGTAGCCCGCCAATTGGTGATGATGAAACCTAGGCTTAACCAATCTAAGTGTATGATAAGATGGAAGTGGAGGTTGGGACTTTCTTTGAACGAAGAAGAAAAAATTCAGTTTTAAGCAATATTGATTTATGAATGAATGGTTGGATGTTTTGGATTAAGTCTACTTTTTTAGCTAACTTTATAAACTTGGGGAGCCATGAAGTATGAATGCTGTAATTTTTAACGTTAATTAGTACAAAATTCATATTCATTTGATTGATATAATCTGTGACCCTTATATCAGTTGCATTGGGAATTCCTTTGAAATAATTGTCTGGGCACTTGTTTGAGGACAAACAATCAATCAAGTGTGGGGGAGTTTGATGCACTGATGTGCATAGGGGATTTCCACTTGGTTTAGTGTCTTAAAAATGGTTATGTGGATGATTTTTCATGATTTTCACAAGCTAAATATGTTTTGATAAATCTTTGAGTCACCAGGGAAGAAGCATGAAGATATTGAGTTATTTGTAGATTCAGAAGGGAATTGGAGTCTTTTGGAACCTTTTCCCTTGATGTTGCTGAAATGGAGTAACCCGGGCCGAGCACCCTCACTTAGAGGCCAGACAGCCCTGTATTTTTCAAGATAGAGGCACCCCACATGGTCTCCTCACAATTAACCAAACCATAAAGATTCTCAGTAAATCGTATGGGGGTATGTACATTTGAAGACAGAGAGCCCCGCACGACCTCTACACGGTTTACCAAATCGTGCGGCTCAACCACCAAACCATGTGGGGGTGACATTTTTGGTACAGAGACACTCGCACGGCCTCCACAAGGATAACAAAACCATGCATCCCATCTAGGAAATCCGTGTGCCGTTACTTTTAAAGATAGAACCGTACTCCTTAACCGTGCGGTTGACTTTAGCCCTTTCCTTTTACTTTTTTACTTTCCTACCTAATCCTTGACCCAGGGATAGGATTGATCCCTACTTTAGGAAAAGGGTAAAATCCCCTTTTTGACAGAGGAGATTGAGGATACTCAAGGAGGGGGGGGGGGGAGGAGGGAGGACCAGTTCGTGGTGTGGGAGAGCTGGGGGGAACCTTGGGGAAAAGGGATATTTTTGGAATTTTCCTTGGAATGGTGGATTTTCTCTTTGGTATTTTTGTTGTAATGAATTATTTAGTTAATTTAAGTAATTATTTCTTCAATTTTTATATGGGTAACTAAATCCCCCTTGTGTTGGGGATGTGAGTAAATGTGGATCCGTTAAATGATTGTTTTTTTATTTTTGTGTTGTTTGTTTTCCCTCACAAAATTCTCCTGACATTCTTGTTCGATTTTGCTGGAAACCCCATATCAGACCAAGAACGGAGTTTCTAGGGATCCTCAAGAGAATTATGACAAGTACAACCATGATCATTGTGTGCACTTGTCATTTCTAAAGGACTTCTCGTTAATAAAAGTAAATAGAAATCAAATTCCAGACCAAGGAATTGATCTCTATCGACTCAATCAGAACTCACCAGACCAAGGGGGTTCTGATACAATTTAAACCCAGAAATGTGGGTTATTATGAAAAAAACAACATAATAAGAAAATATATTTTTGACGACCCACACAAGCCTACATATCCTCGACACATTTTCATCATTAATCATCAAAACCCAGCTTGAGCATTTTTTCTGTTTTAAAGTTTAATCATTTTTGGAATTTAAAGAGTCTTACCATTTGATCTTTTGGATAAGAATCATCTGAATAAACAAACTATCATTTTTAAAATATGGAATATTCACTTAATTATTCAAAATTTGAGAAGCACGACACCTTAAATGATCCCTGTGGATCGACCCCGTACTTTCAATACACTAGTTACAAGTTAGGGAACTTCAATTTGTGTTGCCGAAAATAACACTTCGGCTGGAACGACACCAACATAATTACTGTAACGTCTCAGTTTCGGGTTCTACTCAACAGGTTCCCCGAACCCGGTTCGCCACGTGACCTCAAGTGCATTTCCCCAAACGCCAGAGGCTGCTGACTAGCAGCAAGGGCCCAGGTCTGATAGTGGGGAAACTATACCCTCATTTGTTAAAGTGTAGCGCAGCGGAATAAAATAAAAAACATACAACAACAGCAGAAAAAATAAACCATACACATTTATAATAATCAACTACAGTAAAAATAACCAACAGTCATACATATATAATGATGATGCAACATGCCTCAAGTTCTAAGAAAATAGCCAGAACATGTTACATAGCAGTACAATACAATACAGAGTACAACAAAGCAAAAACAAAACAGCCGGTAACATCGCGGGCCTAAGCCCGGTCCCATACTCCCCTACTCCTCAGTAGTACTCAAGTACCTGTATAAGGACCCTTGACCTTATCTATACCTGTAGAAACGTAATCTGTTTGGGCCGAAAAGCATGACCCAAACAGGGTGTGAGAAATATATCTCAGTAGGCACCCACCAAAGGCCCGTGCCCAATTGTGTGGAATTATGCAACAACAGTGTGCAGTAGTAAAATGAAATAAACTAAGTAGTACTCAAAAGTAACTAACTTACCAGTTATATTGCATTTTAATATTCAATTTATCCATTTAGTATAAGAAAACACCACAGTGAATTTCTAATTAAGCTGTCAGCGTCCTCAGACATGAAAAACCTCACCCTCAGGTAATCAGAATCCAACCCGCAGGTATTGCCCTCAGGCGTAATAGAAATTTTCCTCAAGCGTACGAAGTGTCGCCCTCAGGAACAGAAGTCACAACCCTTAGGAACGAAAGGTTTCCCTCAGGAAAAATAGAACGTTGCCCTCAGGCTAATATAGTCACGCCCTCAGGCTATAGTAAAACACTACCCTCAGACATAAGTAACCAGGCCATGTCCAACATATAAACATGCAATTTACATACAATTACTCTCAAGGAAAAAGTAATGCATAATTTAAACATGGAATACCCTTGGGTATCCTGGCCAAATGGCTAAACAGAGGAACGCACCCCCGGGGTGGTCCTGGATCCAAGAAGTGATCCCAAACAACATTTTAATATCACATTTAATTACCTATAAAATTCTAGGTATTTAAAATAGCCCCGGCCTCAGCCACACGACACCCCAAATATGGATTCGTAGCTCAAAAATACACAAAATGCACAACAGTTGGAAAATAAACACCAAGCCACCTACCTTTAACACCCACGAACGATATACACGAATGACGATCCTCAATTCGTCCTAGAATGACATAGATCTGAGGTGAAAGAAAACATCGTCCAAACTTAAATAACTTCCCTATAGGGAAGAATTGGTAAGAACTACTCCAGGAGAAGGGAGAACTCACCCGTGCAGTTCTAGGGAGATTGACGGTGCAGAAAACGGATTCCCGACGTGTGTTCGGCGGATCTCCAAAGCTCCAGCCTCCCTCTTCCGCTCCTTCTTCCCGTTCTAAGCCTTCCCTGTGAATAGGGGATGCTACTGCCCATTTTAAGTGAAAAAAAAGTACACGATGTGTATTTCCAAGTATACGGCGTGTACTTCCCATTTTTTTAACTGTTCCCCTGGCGGTTTCCCGCTAGCGTGGCACTGTTCATCTACCGACATGACTACACGTTGTGTCTTCTTGAGTACACGGTGTGTTCTGTCGCATAGCTAGCCACCACCATACTATTTGCCTACCGAATTACTACACGACGTGTAGTCGGTTTTTACACCCTTCATCACCGACTTGGCTACACGCCCTGTGTACTCATCCTACATGGCCAAAAGTACGTGATGTGTGGAAAAGTACACGGCGTGTACTTCCAAAATTTAGGATTTTCCCCATTTTCCTTATTTTTTCAAAAACACTTAAGGAAAAGAGAAAAGAAGAAACCCGTACCTCAAAAAAAAGAACCGGGTTATTATAAACTTCCTTCCTTAAAGCAATTCATCCCTGAATTGCCCTTCTAAGGGTGGTGAAGATAAGGCCGTGAACAACTCCAGCCACTGAGCACGTACGTCGGTCTCCCGCTCCCAGGTTTCTTCCTACACTCAGCCATGCTGCCATAGCACCCGTACGAGAGGAACTGACCGACCTCAGAGAGCATTCGTGCTCCTATCAACGATATAGATCAGATGATCCTCAAAGGACGCATCTTCCTCCAGCTCAACCTCCTCTGGATGAAAGATATGAGACGGGTCTGAATGATAGCTGCGCAACTGAGATACATGGAAGACGTCGTGCATGGATCGGTACCTTTGCAGTAACTGCAAGCAATAGGCAACCGATCCGGCTCTCTCCAGAATCTCAAATGGCCCCGCATACCTTGGTGAAAGTTTACCCTGTCTCCTGATCCGCCTGTGTCCCAGCCTCGGTGAAACACACAAGAAAACCTGATCCCCGACCATGAACTCCAAAGGTCGTCTGCAGCGATCGACATAAGATTTCTGATGAGACTGTGCAGTAGCCATCCACTTCTGAATCAACTGGACCTGCTCTGAAGTCTCCTGCACGAGACGTGGTCCCAGTAAATCTACCTCACCTACCTCTAACCAGCACAAAGGTGATCGACATGGCCTACCATATAAAGCCTCGTAAGGTGCCATCTCAATAGTTTCTTGGAAACTGTTATTGTAGGAAAACTCGACTAGGGGTATATGCTTCTCCCAAGAACCCCCAAAGTCAAGGATTCATGCACGCAACATGTCCTCCATCACCTGTATCGTACGCTCTGACTGGCTATCGGTCTGAGGGTGGTAAGCTGTGCTCATAAGCACCTGTGTACCCAGTGCCTTCTGAAAACTCTACCAGAAACAAGACGTAAAACGGGCATCCCTATCTGAAACGATAGAACAAGGGACGCCATAAAGATGCATGACCTCTCAGAGATACAACTTCCCGAGATTATCAACACCGAAGGTCTCCTTGATCGGCAAAAAGTGAGATACCTTCATGAGTCTGTCCACAACAACCCACACAACATCATTTCCTCGAGGTGACCTTGGAAATCCAGTCACGAAGTCCATCGCGACATCATCCCATTTCCACTCCAGGATGGGTAACTGTTGTAATAGTCCAGCTGGTCTCTGATGCTCCGCCTTCACCTGCTGACAGGTGGAACACCTCGTAACAAAACTAGCTATCTCGCTCTTCATACCCGGCCACCAATACTGATGTCTCAAGTCACGGTACATCTTGGTAACCCTGGGATGAAATGCCCAAGCTGAAGCATGAAACTCCTGCATCAGCTCCTCATGTATATCCCCTGGAACCCACACTCGTCCATGGAAACACAGAATCTCATCATCCCCTATCATCCAACCAGGAGGAGGGTCCTCACTTTCCACCGACTCCCGTAGAACTAGGCCTTCTGAATCAGATAGCTGTCTCATCCTCACTCTATCCAGGAGGGTAGAAGTCACAGCTAAAGATGAAAGATAATTCTGCCCCTGACTGTTGTGCACCTCCAAATGCATCTCAGAGAACAAAGCCATAAGCTGCCATTCACCACTGGCCTCCTGAACTGCCTATATCTGAGTCTTCCTGCTCAGTGCATCAACAACTGCGTTACCCTTACCAAGTGTATAGGCAAGCTCAAAATCAAAATACTGAAGGTATTCAACCCACCTTCGCTGTCTCAGGTTCAAGTCACGCTGGGTAAATATGTACTTTAGACTTTTGTGGTCGGTGAAAACCACAAAATTCTCTCCCAAGAGATAATGCCTCCAACAACGCAATGCATGAACAACATCAACCAACTCGAGATCATGCGTCGGGTAATTCTTCTCATGTGGCCTCAACTGCCAAGAACCGTATGCAACAACTCAATCACCCTTCATCAACACTAATCCCAGCCCAATACCTGATGCATCACAGTAAACTATATAGCTCTTCCCCTGCTCTGGGAGTATCAGGATCAGTGCTGATGTCAACCTTCCTTTCAGGTCCTGAAAGGCTGTCTCGCAAGCTTCCGACCAAACGAACTTCACACCCTTCTTAGTCAGACCCGTCAACGGCACTGCTAAGCGGGAGAAGTCCTGTATGAAGCATCTGTAGTAACCAACTAGCCCCAAGAAACTCTGTATCTTAAACACGTTCTTAGGCTGCTCCCAGGAAACTACTGCTCTCACCTTATCTGGGTCCATGAAAACTCCTGCCTCTGAGATGATATGACCCAGGAAGTGAATCTGGTCCATCCAAAAGTGGCACTTTGAGAGCTTATCATATAGATGATGCTCTCTCAGTTTACTCAATACGATCTCAAGATGGGGGCATGGTCGTGTAGAGTGTGAGAGTATACTAAGATATCGTCCATGAATACTACCACAAAAGAATCAAGATACGGATGGAACACACGATTCATCAGAGCCATGAAAATTGCTGGCGCGTTTGTGAGTTAGAACGACATAACTAAGTACTCATATAGACCATATTTGCTCCGAAAAGCTGTCAGCGGTATATCCGATGGTCTCACGTGCAGCTGATGATATCCTGATCTCAAGTCAATCTTCGAGAACACTCATTCTCCATGAAGTTGATCAAAAAGATCATCAATTATCGGTAAGGGATATTAGTTCTTAACCCTCAACTGGTTCAGCTTCTGATAATCCACACAGAGTCTGAGGGTACCGTCCACCTTCTTCGCAAAAAGGACCGGCGAACCCCATGGAGAAGTACTGGGTTGGATAAAACCCTTTGTCTGCAACTCCTATAACTGCCTCTTGAGCTCCTGAAACTCATGTGTAGCCATCCTATAAGGAGAAATGGACACCGGTGCTGCCCTAGCACAAGTTCAATAGAGAAATACACCTCTCGCTCCGGAGGTAGACCCGAAAAGTCATCCGGGAAGACATCCCTGAAACGATCAACCACTGGAGGGAAATCCATCTGACAAGTCCCTTGATCATCCAGATATAAACTCGCAATCTGGGATGTAACTCCACCTCGCCCACGATGCTATGGTCCATCTTGACTCACCTGAACATCCCATTCACCCTTGTATAGAAACTCTCCGCCCTCTGGTGACGTGAAACTCACCCTACGACGATAGCAGTCTGCAAAGGCTTGAAAGGGAACCAACCAGTCCATCCCGAGAATGACGTCATGAGATTTTATATATAAGACATATAGGTCCCAAGGAAAGTGACACCCACCAACCTAAAGGGGGCACTCCTTTCACTGACACACACCAGTCGTTCTAGTCCCCAACGGAGTGTCTAACATCATGATATCAGAAGAAGTAGAAACACAGAGCCCAAGGCTCTCCACAACGGGCACAGATATAAAACTATGTGTAGCACCCATATCAAAAAGTACTGAAGACAAGACAGAAGCTGCTAGAATAGTACCTCTGACTGTAAAAGGTCCGGGATCCTGCTCCTGCTGGGTATGTTGCACTGCATATGCCTGCCTAGTGCCATGGCCCTGCGACACAGCCTGACTACCCTGAGCTGTCCCGCCCTGCTGCCTCTGAGATCCTGGTGTCTGGCTACCATGACCACGACCAACATCTCAGCCCACACGCCCTGACGTATTCTAGTTCCCCGACTGGTAAGAAGCCACTGGTCCTGCTCCCGCACGCAGAGTCCGCACAAAACCCCTCTCACTAGCCATCGGTGGAAACACCCTACAAAAGCGTTGCAGATGCCCCATCTTGCCGCAAGCTCGACACTCCACTGGATCACGTGGACACCACGGTCTCTTGTTCCCCTCCTTACCACACTGGTAGCACCTAATCGGGCCACTTGAAGAAACTGCCTGGCTGGTACTGCCACTCTGAGAGAAGTCCATTTGTCTCTTCCTCTTAGCAGTAGAGATAGTACCAGAAACTGGTGCTGAACCGCCCTGGTCCACACCACTAGCTTCCCGCAGGTTCCTCTCTGTAATCATCGCCTGATTCACAATATCATGTACTGAAGGCAACCTGAAAACATTCACCAGCGCTCAGATGTCATATCGAAGACCATACTCAAAGCTACTGGCCCTCAACGTCTCATCACCCACCATAATGGGTGAAAAACGCTGAAGCTCGGTAAAGTGAGCAGAATAATCCATCACCGACATAGCGCCCTACTGCAGATTCATGAAATCTCGAGCTCTGTCTACCCTTAGCGTCTCGGGAAAGAAGAAGTCATAGAAGACTGCCTGAAAATCTTCCCACACCATGTCTCTGTGATGCTCTGACTGGGTGGTAACATCCCACCACCTCTTGGCGGAATCACGCAGCATGTATGTTGTGAGCTTGACCCTCCGCCCTGGAGGCGTCTCAAGATGCTTGAAAATAGTCTGCATCGATCCTAGACAAGACTCCGTAGCCTATGGTCTGCCATCTCCTGAAAACGTAGGCGGATGCTGCTACTGGAATATACGAGTCAGCTCAGCCATAGATGTGGCAGCCGGTGGTGCTCCTTGAAAGGTCTGCATGAACCGCATAAAGCCTTCATGGAACTGCACCTCCGCACCTATGTCCAGTATAACAGCTGGTGCCACATCTGGCTCGGCTGGAGGATCCACTGGTAGCCCATGGCCCACCATCTCTGGAGTATACTCATTGCCGATCTCCTGGCAAAACAACGCGTGAACGTCTAGGTAGCATGACACTACAAGGTCAAAAACATGCCTTAGATTCAATATTATCAAGACTAAAAATGAAGGAACCCCAAAGGAAAACAAGAGGAAGAAGGAATTTCAAGATTTGAAAAACAGGACTACACAGCGTGTATACTGACTACATGGCGTGTACTTGACTTCCCTTCCCTGCTCGGGTCCTTCTACACGGCTGAGCTACACGGCTGAGCTACATGGCTCCCGTTGAACAAAACTACACAACATGTATACTGACTACACGACGTGTATGGTGTAATTTTCCAACTGCCCGTGTCGTTTGTGACACGACCGACTACTCAGCTTGAACCACACGACGTGTTACACCCACACACGGCGTGTACACTACCCTGTTTTACAGCCACACAGTCAGGGCCACACGGTCTGTCCTCAGACAAGACTACACGGCGTGTCCCACAGGTACACGACATGTACGAGACGAGCTCCGCCAACCCGTGTTGTTAGTTACATGGCCGTACACATGGCTTACACTACATGGCGTGTTCGATATACACACGACGTGTACTCAAAGGGATTACACTGACCCGTGTTGTTAGTTATATGGCCGGGTCCCTAGGTCAGATTACATGGTGTGTTCCATAATGGAAATGACGTGTATGTCTTAAGGTCTCCTCCATCTCTGTCTGTTAGTTACACGGGTGGACACCAGATCAACACTACACAACGTGTACAGAAGCTACACGGCATGTTCGCCCCAAGATCTTCCCTTCCCCGTGTCGCCGCCCACACGGTTTGTGAAATGGGAAGAGACTACACGGCGTGTACTCTGGGTACACAGCGTGTACTCTGGGTACACAGCTTGTACTCAAAATTTTTTCTTTTTTCTTCCCGAACAGAAGGCCATACACGGTATGTTTAAAGAACTACATGGCGTGTATACTGGGTTTTTTGGACATTATGCCTCAGAAACTTCCCCGGAACCCAGAAAATACTGAAAAACAACACCTAAGTGTCAAATTCCAACCCGTGAGGGCCCATACTCCCCACGAATCAAAGTTTGATAGCTTATCTGTGTTATAAAAAATAAACAGTCAATGATCCGCCAAATTCCGGTAAATGGGGGCCCATATTCCCAAAAACCAAAGTTTGTCGTTCATTCTATCAACCGGCTCACACAATAAAATACCCTATCACATAGCAGGTATTTTATCAAGAAGCTATCACAACGACATGCTTTTCTAGCACAAAAACTATCACAACAACATGAAAATTCTAATGCACCTACATGGCATGAAACTATGCATGAAATGTGATTTCTAGCATATTCCTAAATGATGCATGAGATGAAATACCCTCATCTCATCGGGTTGCAACTAAATAGGACCCATAGATAAAATATAAACAGCACAATCACAAGTGCATCACCCAATGGTGAAATCAAATCAACTGTAAATTGCAAAATCAGTAAAATTGCAACACGAGGTAAATTGGATTTTCCCTGTACATGGGTTAGCTATGCCCGGGCACAACTTATTACCAACCACCATTCTCGTCCTATCCCTGACTAAGGCTCCAAATAGTAAGTCAAAGAAAAGAAATTCCCTTTGATACCACTTTGTAACGTCCCGGTTACGGGTTCCACTCAACGGGTGCCCCGAACCTGGTTCGCCACATGACCTCAAGCACATTTCCCCAAACGCCAGAGGCTGCCGACTAGTAGTGAGGGCCCAGGTCTGATAGTAGGGAAACTATGCCCTCATTTGTCAAAGTGTATCACATCAGAATAAAATAAAAATCATACAACAACAGCGGAAACAATAAACCATACACATTTATAATAATCAACTGCAGTAAAAATAACCAACAGTCATACATATATAATGATGATGCAACATGCCTCAAGTTCTAATAAAATAGCCAGAACATGTTACATAGCAGTATAATACAATACAGAGTACAACAAAGCAAAAACAAAACAGCCGGTAACATCGCGAGCCTAAGCCCGGTCCCATGCCCCCTACTCCTCAGCAACACTCAAGTACCTGTATAAGGACCCTTTCCCTTATCTATACCTATAGAAACGTAATCTGTTTGGGCTGAAAAGCATGACCCAAACAGGGTGTGAGAAATATATCTCAATAGGCACCCACCAAAGGCCCGTGCCCAACTGTGTGGAATTATGCAACAACAGTGTGCGGTAGTAAAATGCAATAAACTAAGCAGTACTCAAAAGTAACCAACTTACTAGTTATATTGAATTTTAATATTCAATTTATCCATTTAGTATAAGAAAACACCACAGTGAATTTCTAATTAAGCAGTCAGTTTCCTCAGATAAGAAAAACCTCACCCTCAGGTAATCAGAATCCAACCCGCAGGTATTACCCTTAGGAATAACAAAAATTTCCCTCAGGCGTATGAAGTGTCGCCCTCAGGCATACAAGTCACAACCCTCAGGCATGAAAGGTTGCCCTCAGGCAAAATAGAACGTTGCCCTCAGGCTAATATAGTCACGCCCTCAGGCTATAGTAAAACACCACCCTCAGGCATAAGTAACCGGGCCATTACCAACATATAAACATGCAATTTACATACAATTCCTCTCAAGGAAAAATTAATGCATAATTTAAACATGACATACCCTCAGGTATCCTGGCCAAATGGCTAAACAGAGGAACGCACCCCCGGGGTGGTCCTGGATCCAAGCAGCAATCCCAAACAACATTTTAATATCATATTTAATTACCTATACAATTCTATGTATTTAAAATATCCCTGGTCTTAGCCACATGACACCCCAAATATGGGTTCGTAGCTCAAAAACACACAAAACGCATGACAGTTGGAAAATAAACACCAAGCCACCTACCTTTAACACCCACGAATGATATACGCGAACGACGATCCTCAATTCATCCTAGAACGACGTAGATATGAGGTGAAAGAAAGCATCGTTCAAACTTAAATAACTTCCCTACGGGGAAGAATTGGTAAGAACTACTCCAGGATAAGGGAGAACTCACCCGTGCAGTTCCAGGGAGATCGACGGTGCAGAAAATGGATTGTCGATGTGCGCTCGGCAGATCTCCAAAGCTCCAGCCTCCCTCTTCCGCTCCTTCTTCCCGTTCTAAGCCTTCCCTGTGAACAAGGGAGTCTACTGCCCATTTTAAGCGAAAAAACAAATTACACGGCATGTATTTCCAAGTACACGGCGTGTACTTCCCCATTTTTTTAACTGTTCCCCTGGCGGTTTCCTGCCAGCATGACACTGTTCATCTGCCGACATGACTACACAACATGTCTTCTTGAGTACACGGCGTGTTCTATCGCATAGCTGGCCACCACCATACTATTTTACTATCGACTGACTACACGGCATGTAAAAGACCACTACACGGCGTGTAGTCAGTTTTTTACACCCTTCATCGCCGACATGGCTACACGCCCTGTGTACTCATCCTACACGACCAAAAGTACACGTCGTGTGGAAAATTACATGGCGTGTACTTCCAAAATTTAGGATTTTCTCCATTTTCCTTATTTTTTCAAAAAAACTTAAGGAAAAGAGAAAAGAAGAAAACCGTACCTCAAAAACAAGAACCAGGTTCTTACAATTACCCACAACTTTTCTCAACTGTGAGAAAGAGTTGGAATTTTAGGGAAACAATTTCTTAAGGGGGGAAGAAGGTAATGACCCAGAATTTTAAATTGATATTTGTTTCTTGAGAAAATGTGTGTTATATTTCTCAACAAAAATATATCTCTTTAATAATGAAGCAAGTATAAATTGAAATGTGACTTGGGTTTCGGCCTTTATATGACCATTGTTAAATTATGACCATTGTTCAATTATGACCATTGGTCAATATGATTGTTGCAAACTATACTCTTGATAATAATTTTAACATTATAACTAGTGTTTATAAGTAGAAATGACAAAGGATAATTAATGTAGAAAGAAGAAATGATGGCCTCAACCAGTAGGTTCATACCGTACGAAGCCCATTTGTCATAAATTGAGAGGGAGGTAGTGTCACTAGGGTCTGATCTTGACCAACCCCAAGTCGATCTTGAACAAATGAACCTTTAATTAAATCACATATGGGAAAAGTTTAAGTTAGTGGAAATTAACGTTCAGGTAATGATAGCTGAGCCACCCCATGAACCTATCACCATCACACACATTACCCATAGGTCACATGTGGGTGTTATAAGGGATTATTTTTCAAGGCCTTAGTTACTTAAAGTGTAATTCCATTGTATAAATAAAATTTTTATTCCATCATTTCTGTTTTAAGACCAATTTTTTAATAAAAAATATGATGAATTTGATAAATTGATTTTTCAAACAGAAATTGTAATTTTCAGAAAATATATAATTATTATAATAAAATAAGGTATTATGAATAATATTTATTTTAATTAAATATTATGATTAAAACACTCTTATTTAAAAATAAATGATTAAATATTTTTTTTTCAATTGTCATAGTTTTTACTACGCATTTTTAATCTGCCATTTTTTAATAAACAATGATTTTTATATTTAAAAGTTAAAACTATCATATTTAGAGAATTATTATAATAAAATAAATATCATTTTTGAAATTATCATGTCAAAATTAGGTTAGGGTGAATTTATGATAATTTTCTAAAATAATTTATTTTTTCATAAATAGTAAAAATATACTTTTAGTTTTTTAGTATGTTAATGGATTCATAATTATGTAAAAATGATATAATAACTAATTAACCATAATAAAAGACTTAAAATATTTTATTTTATTAATATAAAATATTTTAATATATTTTAATCAATTTCCAAATATATAATTTACTTTCCAAATTCTAAAATGGAAACTTTAACTTTAAAAATGTTATTTTATGAAAAATTTAATTTTTCTTGCCAAAATAAGTAATATAAAATTATTTTTTACTCTTTTGGATTAAAATAGAATAAAATATTACCCAAGTTTCCAATACAATGGGAAAGACCATGGTTTTTCATTTTCCACAACCTAGGTTTCTAAGGCCTATATTTGGAAATTAATAAACAAATCCTCCACTTTTTCTATAAATACCCACCCGTTTCTCCATTTCCTTTCACTAAAAATCCATAATCCATGAATATATGGTATTTTTACCTCACAAGGAGTCATCCCAAGGTGTCCTCAATCCCCAAAGGTCCCAATCCTCAAGTTTTAGGAGTAACTCTTTAAGGTAAGGAAAATATCCTTCTTTTCTCTTCGTTTCAAGAACCTCTTTTTGTATATTTATTCTGAATGTTATGGTCACTCCCTATTATTTAAATTTTATCCATTTAATTACTTCCAAATTATTTTTTATAAATGGGATACCCTTGTACCCTCTTTTTTACCCTTTTCTAAAACCACATTATATACCCGTTATGCTACCGAATTTACTTATCAAAATTTCTCTCTTATCCTTAAGAAATTCTCTTTTATTTTCCTTTTGTGAATACACAAACCTCTTTATTTTATAGGGGTATTCAAAAATATTTAAAAATGATTTATTTTATTCTGGTATTGATATACATAAAACTCGTATTCCCTTTCCATGGGTTAAAAATGATATAATGATCATGTTCTTTAAGCATTTTTTTTAAAACACCATGATTTTGATGCGAAACCCATTTCTTTTATTATGCATGGGTTATTTATGAAATTTATGATTATGATCTATGTGACTAACATTAATTAATATATATTAAGGGTGAACCCTGATAGCACTCCAATGCATTGGGTAAATAATTTAATCTCTAGAGATGACATGTTTTACAATACCTTGGTGAGTAACCTTGGTAATTTTTACGACACCTCAGTGAAAAACCTTGGTGATATTATTATGAATGTCTCACTTAAATGTTTTATCCACATATACATTTTATGATTCATGTTCTTTTTATTATGATATTCCCCTTTTTTCTTTTCTCATGCCTTTATTCCTCAAGTTCTTATTTATATTTCTCATGATCACATGTAAACTGTTTCCCTTGCTTTCCCTTACTGGGCCTTATAATCACCCTTTCCTTTGATGTATGTCCCTAGGTTATTAGATGTAGTAAATGTACTTAGGATGAACCTATGATGAATACTTTCAAGTGAACTAGAATAATGTTTTAAGTTTTGATGCATTATGTACCTTATTTCCAAGAAATTAAACTTTAAAAGATCCTCTGTTTGTACCATGTAAATGAAAAGTTATGTAATAAAAAGGCTGGATGCTATAGATGAGACATATATTATGTATTACTATCATTTTTTAAGAATCATAGACATTTAAACTTCTTCTTATGAAGTTCACACTTGGTGTTCTTGATTAGAGAAGATCACGAGGAATAGACCGCCAATAGGAATACCACATATTTCAGGTTTCATTGGTTGTTCCTATTTATGAGCATGTGTATTGGTCTCTCATCTTGAGATCATTATCAATGTGTATCATGTAACGAATCAAACTAGGTTGTCCAGACCCATCAGTAGAACTGGTACACCATAAGGACCAAAGCGCATTCCTGATCTCCACAGGCTGGTGACAAGCACCAGGTATAACAAACAATTGCTCGAGAATGATTTTTACCATGGTAAAAGGTATACCAACCTATGATATAGGATGACCGAACCAATATCATCAGATTCAAACAAGAATAAATAATCATCTAGGGCAACGCTGCCTATGAAAGAAGATATCATATATAACTACAACAACCTCATATACAAAACACGCCATAAATGAACATATAAATGGTATCTTAAGTCATAGATCAAAATTTAAAAAAGGGGTCATGAAAAAAAAATTCCAATAGATACATCCCAATGGAAATAACATCCAAAAATGACTCCACATGAGTCAAATCTATGAGACCATATCTCCTCCATAAAAACACTCGACGACATTAATTAAGAAGAGCCACCCAAGTACATGGTGCCTTCGCCTTTACCCGTGTCCTACAAAACAAAGTCTACATACACCTGAAGTAATATGTAGGGTGTGAGGCAAAAATCCTAATAGGATAAAACCATGAATATATTTAAGGGTTTTACCCATGAAAACCAATAAACTAGTTTGAAAACACTTTTTAAAACTAAACCACTTTTAAAACATCATGCTTTGAAGAGATCATATCCTTTGGGTTGTTGTGGAACAACTCTTATATCGGTAGTCAGTGGCATGTTCATTGGCTATTAATGGTTGCCATCAGTAGTGGTGATTTTCAAGAGATCATTGGCTATTGATGGTTCTTGAAGCTGGGAAATGTGATTTCTTATGACTTTGCACTACACTGGACTATTTCACATGTTTTTTACATGCCGTTGGTCTTCTTGGTTCTGTTTGTTCTTGAGGGGTAGATTTATTCATGGGAATTGGTTTTCCTTGTTGTATTTGGATACGGTGCATCATTTTAGAGGTGTTGTAAGGTGGGAAGCCACGAAAGAGGGATGGGTGTGATGAAACCCATCATTCATCCATGCATCATCACTTTGATGGATGGATGGGTGCCTCGCTATGGAATTTTAACTTTGTTTTCAGTCTTATTTTACATTTCATTAGGTTGAAATTTCTGAAATTTCCTTTTATGCTTTGTCAGGTGGGTGGCTCAAAAGAGAGAACAATATGATGACACCCTTCATCCGGCTCTCCTACACATTTTTATGTTGGTTGGAGAGGTGCTCTACCATGTTGTGCTTCCAGCATGGTGCAACTTCTTAGCAGAGGGGGTGGCACATTTTTTTGACTAATTTCACCATTGCAATGCCTAGTGAGGGGGGCGATGAGGAGTTTTGGTGCCTGCTTGGTATTTTGATTCTTTTATAATTTTAGGATCTTTTTGAACTTTTTTTAAGGAATTTTACCTTCTCGTAATGGGTTTACTCTTTCCTAGTCCTAAAATAGGATTTATCTTTTTTATGTTCAATAAAGGGGGCTTGAATATCAACCTTTTCAAAAACAAATCATGCTTTGAAACAAGATTTTGAAATCCATTTGGTTTTCCTTTTAAAAAAAATCATGTTTTCCAAAACACTTCTCAATATAGATCAAAAGAATAAATAGGGCTATAAGACACAACATGCTCATAACACCCAACAAGAATAGGGCATAAACATCATCAAAAACACAAAACCAATAAATGAAAATGGGCATAACATATATCATCACATCAAACATGACACTAAAAAAATGCATAAATCATATAAATCAATCCTGCATGAGTAATGTGAACTTAGGGGCTCTAACCACAAGGGTCTAGTGTGAGTGAGTCTAAACAAGGTATGATAGCTGGATAAACATGGTGAAATATCTCATGGTATTCCCCATACCCAACTCCAAAAGATCTCATGGTCTACTGGAAACCAAATAGAAGTTCTCATAGTTTTCCTTCCAAAGGATCTCACGATCCCTTGGAAAAAATGGATGTTCTCACGATATTACTCCTCGAAAGATCTTGTAATCCCCCAGACAACCCCTCGCTCACACTCTAGTTAACCCATGTTCTAATCTATGCCAACATAATCATAAAAAGTTCCAAACATGAAAATCCACTTCACAAGCCAGTTGCATAAATCAACATGCCCATTTTATTAAAAAACCATATATAAGGTAAAACCATTTCTAAAATAATTTTTGTAATCCATTTAAAATAATAAAACTTCTTTGAGCCATTTCATTAAACACTTGGGGTGAACACATGCCACCCCCATTTGGAAAACCCTCTTCAAACACCAAATTTTCCAAAACAAGCCATTAAAAACATTAATCATGGGATCAACATCAACCATAAATCAATTAATTAGCTATTTGATAAACATAAACCAATGTTAATTAATAATATAAAGGTAATCCATGAAAAATTCCATTAAATAGAGACATATACCTTGGATTTAGTTCCAACCTCATCACCTTCAATGAAAACCACTTGAAATAGGTAGGAGAGGACCCCATACACCTAAACCACATGAAAGAAAAAAAAACCCTATCACATACCGTAGATTCATCAAACACCCCTTCTAGGGTTTCATATTTCCATAAAAATGGAAGAACAAGGGTAAGAAGTAGGAAATGATAAAGAAACCAAGAATAAAGGGGATTACCTCAAGCCAAAACACCTTGAATACAAGATAAATCCACCAAGGATGGAGAGGGGAAGCTTTACCAGCAAGGAGAAGGGGATATTCATGATGGGAGGAGAGAATGAGGGCCAAAATGGATACAAATTGACAAGGGAAAAATGTTAAAAGACCACATTTTAATGAGTTGTACATGGTTGCACGGTTAGACTGAACAGTGAGGAAAATCATTTAGAAACAGTGCGAGATCCACTACATTCCCAAAATAGGTCACACTATCCCCCTAGGTGTTGCATAATTTTTCAAACCGTTCCAAATCCCACTACCACAAACTAAAACACCCTCTCATGGTTAGTCGTATAGTTAGACAAACTGTGTACCAATTGTGCACCTTGTTCGTATTTCCCCATAAACTCAAATTTCTGACCCCAACACCCAGGAACTCCATAGGAAAACCAAACGGTAAATAAAACTAAAAATTTAACATACTAGTGACCTGATGGATGTTACAAACTCCCCACTATGTAAGTTTTTTCCTCATAAAGTACTTAAGCATCTGAAAAAAAGGTGAGGCCACTGATCCCTCACCAAAGTTTCCTTCTCCCATGTCTCATGGCTATCTCAACCACACTACTAGATCACACATACCAATGAGATCAAATTATCATGGAGCACCTTATTATGATAATCTACTATATAAACAGGCTTCTCCATAATGGTAGTATTAGGATCAAGCTCTAAATACTCCCACTCTAACATATGATATGTGTTTGGATGGTATATCGTCAGCTAGGAAACATGAAAGATTTCATGGATTGAGGTTGTCCACGATGGAAATACCAACTAGTATGCTACCTTCCCAAAATTCTATACAACTAGAAATGGTCCGAAATAACACAATTCTAACTTTCCTTTCTTTCCCAATAAATGATGCCCCAGTCGAACAGATACTAAAAGAAATAACTAATCACCAACCTGAAACTCCAACAGGCAATTAAGTCGATTAATATATGACTTGTAGAGAATCTAAGTTGTTGCAAATATTTTCTAAATTATCTAAATTATCTTGATTATCTCCTAGACGAGGCTTGGTCCAACCAATGAATGCTCACCCACCTCAGCCCAGCATAACATGTATTAGAATGATTTCCCATATAAAACCTAAAATGGGGCCATCCTGATCGAGACTTAATAACTTTTATTATAAGAAAACTCATCCAATGAAAAGTACCTTTCCCATAAACCTCCTAAATCAATCACACATGATCGAAATATATTCTAGAGGGTCTAGATGGCCTATTTAGGCTGAACATCCATCTACAAGTGATATGTGGTGATCAACCTAAAATCGGTTCCCAACACCTCTTAGAGTACCTTACAAAACCAAGAAGTGAAACAAGTATCCCAGTACGAAACTATCATCGAGGGAACTCCATGAAGCTGAATGACCTTTCATACATACAAGAGTTCAAGGTGCCCTACCTTTTTCAACTCTCTAATGGGAATAAAGTGGGATGATTTCATCAAATGATTGAAAATCACCCATATGACATCTTTCCCACTTGGATTATGAGGTAGAATGATAACAAAATCCATCGAGATCTCATCCCACTTCCACACTGGAATAGGGAGAGGATATAATAACCCAACTAGTCTCTGATGCTCAGCTTTGTTCATGGTATAAAATATCTTTGTTTCCAAAGGGTGAATGATTTAACTCATCATAATATCCTATCTCAAGATCAATGAAACCACCAATCACTTCATGAACAAGAGAGAACCATTGGGAGACCAATACAAATCAACCGATGTATCCCCACCATTTAAGACACTACTAATCTACTAACACTCAGGGTGGGATATCTGCTCACTCTTAACCCAATCGATGAGAGAGGGCGTAACATGAACATAGGCTAAGAACACATGATCTATATCCTTATATACTTCCAGTCTTAGATCAACAAGAAAAATCATCAAGACCCACTCATCAACTAATTCCCAAACCTCCTGCACTAGAAGCTTCCTACTCAAAGCATTGGAAACCACATTACCCTTCCCAAGTGTATAAGGAATTTCAAAATCAAAGGTATAAAGATACTCCACCCAACATATCTATCTGAGGTTCAAGTCCCTCAGAGTGAAAATATACTTGAGACTCTTATGATCCAAGTAGACTGTAAAATCCTCCCTGAAAAGGTAACATCTCCATGTTTTTAGTGCATGCATCACAACTACCAATTATAGGTCTTGGGTGGGATAGTTCCACTCATGTGGTCATATATTCCATGATCCATATGCCACCAATTGGTCATCTTACATCAGCACACTTCCCAAAACCACACCAAAATCATCCCAATACACAATATAAGCTTTCCTAGGCTTGGGAAGAATAAAAAATGGGGTGGATTTTATATGGACCAACAACTACTCAAAATAACTCTGACACTTCTCATAACACTAAAAATTCACCCCTTTCATAGTAAAATCCATCAAGGGATAATCTATCTTAGAGAAGTCTTGAATAAAACACCTATAATACCTAGATAAGACCCAAAAGCTATGAATATCGAATGCATTCTTGTATTTCTCCCAAGACATGACTGCTTGAACTTTATCTGAATCCACTAAAAGTCCTTCATTGGAAATCACATGGTCTAATAAATTTACTTCCCAAATCCAAAACTAACACCAAGACAGCTTAGAATATAGATGATTCTCCCTCAAAATTCCAAAACAATATCTAGAAGTTTGACATTATCCTTTTGTATCTTATAATACACCAAGATGTCATCAAAAAACAAAACCAAGAAAATTTCTAAAATGATATCGAAGATCTGGTTCATTAACTCCACAAAGACTGTAGTAGCATTGGTAATATTGAATGTCATGACCAAATACTTTAATTTTCCATATTGGATTGGTAAGGTGGTATTTGGGGCATCCTCTTCCCAAAAACTTAACTGGTGGTACTCAAATCTCAGGTTGATCTTAAAAAACCAATGGGCTCCCATGAGCTGATCAAAGAGGCCATAAATCCCAAGAAACAAGTATTTATTCTTCATGGTCTCTTGATTAATCATACAATAATCTATGCAAATTAAGAGGCTCCCATCCACCTTCTTTGAAAATAGAACTGGTGAATCCTATGGTGACACACTAGGATGGATAAAACCTTTAGAATCAAGGTCCTATAGCTACACTTTTAGCTCTTTCAGCTTGTCCAGATCCATCTGATAATACTACAAGGAAATAGGGTTCATCCTGGGGAGTAGATAGATAGTAAACTCAACTTCTCATTGGGGCAGAAACCTTGAAAAATACTTCTAAAACACAACTAGTTACCTATCCATGATCATTATAAGTTCACCAATGGAAAAATTCTCAAAATAATCAAGAAAAAACCTAAAAAACTGGCATGAAATCAAACCCAACTCTGAAGCAATCGGTCTAGCTCTCCTTGATTGTGGATCCCACTCACCCTGAAAGACATCGGTGCTGCCATAAGGCATAAGAAACTGGACCCTACTATGTTAATACTCAATCAATGAATTTAATCAGATCATACAATCCATAATGATAATAAGTTCTAAAAAATACAGGTCCAACATGACAAAATCCCAAATTACTTCCACATCAGCAATTAAAATATGGCACTCTGGTCACTTTAAACCCTTCTCCTTTTTCTTACCCAATAAGGTTAGAAAATCCATGACATAAGCATTAAATCTGATCACATACCCAAAGAATAAATAAATTTTAGTAAAATAAATTATTGGGATGTACCTGTATTAAATAAAATTGATTCTATAGAAGAAAAAATAAATACCGTACCTCTCACGGTGGCTAGTCTAGAATCCGAGTCATCTAGCATAAAATCTACTACATGGATACATCTTGTCTTAGACCCTCCCTAGGCCCTCCTTCCCCAGTATAATCCCCCTTTCCATGAGGGAGATATCCTCCACCCTTGAAATCCTCTAATTGCACCTGAGAACTTTTCAAAATTGTGGATCCCACATCGATTACCAATGAAGAAAACTAGCAGAAGTGCTGAAGATGGCCCATATTTTTACACTGGTGGCATACCCTTGGAGTCTCTAGGAAACTCAACTTGGTGTTCCCACCTATCCCACACTAATAACAAAAAAACAGCTTATAACCCGTAGAATCCATAAGGTCCATACCCAATGATTGGTGAACACTCTTTCCACTACCCCATTGAGACTCATCCCACTTATGCTTCTAACCTGATGAAGAAATCTATATACCATCCACTAAAAGAAAACCATTGAGACCTGTCTAGCCATTCATATATGCCTCTTCCAAATACTCCTTTTCAATCACTTATGAATATATTGGTATACATAGAATAATAAGCATGGACCTGATCTCTAGCCTCAAACCTATCTTGAAATATCGATCCTTGAAGTATTCATTCATGAAGAGATCCAGAGAAACATGAACCAACTCAGTGAATATAATTGTATACTCTATCATCAAACAATCAACTTACTCTAACTTCAAGAACTCATGGGCCTTTTCCTCCCTTAAGGTCTCCGGGTATAACTACCATTTGAAAACCACCTTGAAAGTGGTCCATGTGAGATCCTCATATCATCTTGTAAGCACCATAGCATCCTAACTTTTCCTAATTTTTACTTCCAGTACATAAGTGGAAAAGCATACTTTCTAGGTCTCAGGGTTCTTTAGAAATTAAAATATTATCTTGATGCGATCCAACCACCCCTTGGGCTCATTGGGTCCTTGGTTTCCATGAAACACCAGTGGATTTTGCCTCATAAACTCCTGAGCATGGTCCACCATCTGTGTCTATTCTCATCCACCCACTCGACCTAAGGATTGGATCATATGAATCACTGACTCCACCAAATCCAAATCAATAGGAGGGTTCACATGTGAGGTATTCTCTACAACACCCTCTCTATGCCTGGAGGAGGTCCTTATGGGAGGCATCATCTACAAAACACAAAATAAAATCCCAAATTATATCCAATTCAATCTCAATACACATCAAATAAACTAAAGTAAACCCTCATAATGGGTATTAATAAGAAACATAAGCATCGGAACAAACTCCAAATGAAAAAGGAGGAAAAAAATAAAAAATTTCAAGTATTTTCCACCGTGCATGGTTTGGATACATGGTTAAGAAAACCATGCACCGACCGTCTGGGTGACACTATAATATTGATAGAAAAGGTCGCATAGTTCACACACGATTACTACTAACCATGTTCCTTAACCATGATCCCCCTACATACCTCCCTAATTTCACACCAAAACCCAAACAACCTATGATCTTTCCCTGTAATACACTACAATAAGGAAATACCTCAAAATATCATAAAAAATACCCATAACTAGGCTCAAAACATAACCACAATCTTGAAACACCCATGAAGACTTGAGGTTCGACATGAAGAAGAGATAACCTGACACTCCTCTGTTCCTACCTCCCAAGTCTCAACAGTCCTAACTCCCATCAACCACTAACATCCCAAATAACATAAACTCTAATACATTTTTTCATGACTCAAAATACTCAGGCTATGAACCTGGTCATCTAAACCCAAGGGTCTTCTATAATACCTTTATTTTCTTACCAGCACACCACAGACTATTACTAACTAGAGTGACTTATTTGACCAATGAATTTCCATAAATTCCAACACATGTTCTTTTAGTGCTCTTTTTTCCTCACTCACACATACCTTGAGAAAATTCCCAGAAGGTTATCCATCCTGACCACTACTATACTCTAAGAATGCTTAACTGTGGAGTTCTATTCACGAAGGCTCATAAAAAGAAAGTCCCACCTTATCGACATGGGTACACCACTAGAAAGGGGAGATATAACAACATACCTATAACAACAGTTTTAAAAAACTGATGGTATAACCTATTTATAGGAAGGCTATACCAAAATTTTCATCAAACTATTGGCATAGATTGAGGCTATACCAATGGTTTTATAAAACCATTGGTGTAGCTTTACCCTCATTACCAAGCCATGTGGTGTCCCCTCCTCCCATTTCACTCCCATCTAGATCGAACCCTATGAGCGAGCCTTCGGTTTTCTTCCACGATCGTGACATTATATCCCCAATTTTTTTAATTCCATTCTTCTTGAACATAAAATTGGTGAGTTCCAAATCCATCATCTATTCCACAAACCATCATTTTAATTTTTTTTCTAGGTCTAAAACACTAACCTGGATTTTTTTGTTAGGATTATTCCAGATTTATTGAATGAGGGTTAGTTTTGACTATATTTTTTATTTTATTGCATAATAAATCTGATTGTAGGTGATGTATTTTTTTAATTTAGTTACTATATACTTCTATATAAATATAATATAAAATAATTACTTTGTGTGATATATATGAGGTAAATCTATAATTATTTATTATAGTACTTTGTTTTTTTTGTTATTATATTAGGGGGTTATGAAATTTTTAATTTAAATGTTTTATTTTAATAATTGAAATTATTCATTTTAGGTTTTAAAAATGTTTTGATTTAAAATGTATTATATGTTTTGAATATATATATTGGTATTGATTTCATAAAAGGTTTAATATGGATGGATTTTTTTTGTAACATGAACATCCTTCTTAAATTATGTTAATTATGTGGAAAATATATCTATATAAAGGATCATTCTATTTCTTTTGATATGTCTAAAGAGATGTTTTTTCTATGCCTTATTCCTTGTGTGAGTTGTTATGAGTAAGTGTTTTTTCTGAACTATTACATACTAGACACTTAGTTTACTACTTATATAATCTAGTTATTGACCAAACTCAACTACTTACATGTTTGGTTTGTAACCTGTGAGCTTTAGACCAAAATATATACCATGGTTCATGTTTGATATATATTTTTTTAATTTATATTATAAATCTCATATGGAGTAGTTTTTTAATTATTATATATATATAATTTATTGCATGGTATTATATATAGTTTTTACTCACTAATATAATGGAATTCAAAATTATGGATATATATATATAGTATTTTGTTATCTCATGGGATTGAGTTATAAAGTTAAGGATATGGGTTATAAATATATAGTTTGAATTATTTCAAAATGGATTTTTCCCTGATCAAATTTACATTTTCTTGATAAAATATGTTGCTTTTTATAATTTTATTTTCATTTATGTTAAATTTTGTATTTATAAAAAAATATATAGAGTGATTTAAAATGAATTTGATTTCAATATTAGTTCAATGTTTTTCAAATTGATTAAAATAAAGTAAAAAAATATTGTTTCCTTAAATATATTTTGGATTTGACTTCAATATTATTTCATTTATTTTAGGACAGGACATATAACATTTTATTAATATAATGGATAGAAGTTGGATGTATGAAACATATCGAATCTCAATCGATTTTCAAAAAAATCTAGAGAGTTTTTTCAGATTTTTCATTTGCCAATGCTTTAGATAGAAATCTTATACACTTCCCATGTTATAATTTTGTTGGAATAACTTGATTTAAGTCATGAAGAGGTTAACTACCATATAATAAAATTTTGTTTTTAAACAACTACTATGTCTGGTATCAAAATGAGGATAAAATACAATCTCAAAATGTTCATGATCTTAATGAGAGGACTGGATTAGATAATTTATTATATAACCTATTTATGTTTATTCATACTCATGAGAAAGACGGGATTCTAATCCAAGAAAAAAATGATATGATTACACATGATGCATTTAAGGAAAATGATGAGGTTGAAAGAGTGAACAAATTGAAGGATGCTGCTATGACTCCAGTATATCAGCAGTGTGGTAAAATGAAAAAGCTGAAAAAGTTAATATGACCATTTCATGGGAAAACCATGTATGATATTTCTAATAATTACATTGATTATATTATTACCTTTTTGATGGACTTACTTCAATATGATACAGATATCCCCTCAAACCATTATATGTCATGGAAGTTAGTTGAAGAACTTGGATTTTTATTAAAACAAAATTCACGATTTCTCAAAATATTCCAACATATTTTGGAAGGAAACCGTTGACCTAAATGATTGTATAAAATGTGACACATTTATATGGAATATAAATGTTGATGAAACAACACATTGTGTGAAATATAAAGTAATGCGTAAATTTCTATTGATTACCAGACTCCAAAATCTTTTCATGTTCGATGAAATATCAATAAATATGCAATGAAATGATACTGAGAGAAAGAAGGACAATGATGAGTTTTTTCATCCTTCAGATGGATTAGCATGGTGGATATTTGATACCGATATCTTGATTTTGTAGATGACATGCATAATGTGAGTTTGGGTATATCATTTGATGATTTTAATCCATTTATCCAAATTCTTATTTTAAACAACACATGACTAGTTTTCATACACATTTATAATATTCCTCTATGGATGAGTATGAAAAAACCATTCAATTTCACGAGTACACTCATATATAGACCTTATGATCCTGAAAATAATATATATGTATAATTGAAACCTTTAATAGAGTTAAATAATCTTTGGAATATGGGTTTTCACTCATATTATGCTTATTCGAAATACATATTTCAGATGTGTACTTCACTTATGTGGACAATAAACGATTTTTCTACTTATGAAATGATGTATGGCTGGAGCATGAAGGTAAAAATTTCCTATCCCATTTATATGAATAATACACGATCTAGAATACTTAAATATCATTGTAGTTTTATTTTAAGGGGTAATTAATGATTTTTTCCAATGGATCATCCATATAAGAATAATCATCGAAGTTTTGATAATACCATGGAGACCAAAAAATCCACCTTAGTATATATTTGGAACTATGTGATTAATAAATTTCAAGATGTTATTTTTTCTTTCAGGAAAGGTTAGATGAAATCTAGAAAGAGGAATAATGTTTGCACTGAATCCAATTATAATTGGAAGAATAAAAGTATCTTCTTTGAGTTTCCTTATTGGACAACCAATTTGTTAAGTCATTGTTTAGACGTAATGAAAATTGAAAAAAATATATGTGATTTTTTTAATTCTTCTAAATGTAAAGGGGAATATAAAATAAAATTTATGATCTTGGAATGACTTGGTGGATTGGGGTATCAGATCATAATTGTATCCTATGTGTATGAGTGAAAATAAATAGAAACTTTTGTGTGCTTCTTATGTGATGAAACCTTCAGAAAAAGATCAATTTTTGGAAGTACTAGACACTATCAAGGTTCCTGGTGGTTATTTAAGTAACATATCAAAATGGGTTAACAAAAAAGAGTTGAAGTTGAAATATTTGAAGACTCATGATTATTACATACTTCTTCATGAGTTTATTCTAATGGAAATCTATCATCTACTATCCAATAATGTAAGGGTGACAATTATTCGATTGTGTAATTTTTATAGAGATATTTTTGATAAATTTTTTCCCAATAATTTATTTAAAAAAATATAGGAAGTGGAAAAATTATTTTTGTGTGAGTTAGATAAAATGTTTCCTCTATCTTTCACATGCATGCTGCATCCAACTATTCATCTTCCAATAGAAATACTTCTTGGAGGAACTGTTGTTTTTAATTGGATGTATCCAACTGAAATAAATATGTACACATTGAATTCTTATGTCTGAAACATGAATCATCATGAAGGTTTCATTGTAAAATGTTACTTGGATCATGAATGTATGAATTTCTATTCAATGTATTCTTCTGATGTGACCATGAGATAGAACCAAATAATGAGAAATGAAGAAGAGTAGTATAAGAAAATTGAACATAGTTTTCCATCACCTCCCCAAACAGGGGAAATTCTTTGATCATATACATTTAATACATTAAGCCTTGAAGTGAGAGAGATAACACTTCACACAGTTTTATTTAAGTGTGATTTGTTCGATGAATGCATCAAATGTGTAAATTGAACATGTATATGTCATCTCATCTTATTTAATTACATATTTTTGTTAAATTTTTTATATATTTTTATACAAGAAACATAAAAAAATTATAAATAGAAATCGTCGTTCTTTATCTTTGATAAGAAGAAATACTTTTAATAGCAAAAAGGTTTATTCTTGGTTGAAATTGAAGATAGAAGTAGTACTACAATAAAATATAAAAAATTTAATATTCAATTAATTTCAATATTAATTTATGTTTCAGGTATTAAGTTTATTTGCTGATTTTGTCTCTAAAGAAATAATATATTTTTATTTTGGTGCTAATTATGCATTTTGTGAATGAAAATAAATTATGATCAATGGGTACAAATTTATTATCACTGAACAAGCAATGAACATGTGAACACAACATGACAGTGATATGAAAACTGAAACAACATACTATTATGCAAGTGCATCACATAGTAGGCCTTAATTGGAAATATATATTATTATGGAGTTGTTGAGAAAATACTAATATTGGATTATTACTCTCATGTTCGAGTCGTTATGATGAAATGAAAGTGGTTTTCTTTGATGAAAGACACGATACATTTATTGATGACTATGGATTTTGATTTATTGACATGACTCACATTCTTACTATTGATGATCCACATATATTGGCATCATTGGTAAAATATTTTTTTTATGAAAAGGATTATCTAAGAATAGAATTTAGTGTTATTATTGAAGTCATCCCATGAAATATTTTTGACGATAGTGAGGATGAAATTGACACAATCACTACCCTCATTGGATTGATCAATTTATTACTTATGATGAATCAAATAGTCCAATTTTCTGAGTTGATTTTGAACCTGAAGTTGTGGTGGGTAATATATAGAATCATCCATTTGTTTTATTAGTTTTTTTGGTTTATCTCAACTAGGGTTATTCAGGTTTGTATTATTAAAATTTATTTAATGTTGATTGTAAATATTTTGTATCCCACTTGACCTTCATGTGCATTTTCAATATAAACTGGTTGCAATTTTCTTTGAGTTTAATTTTCTAACATTGAATCGAACTCTATTAGAACCTAAAAAATAAAAAAAACTAAAATAATCCAATTAGAACAAAAAATATGATGAATTGAACTAAAAGATATTAAACTAATTAGAATAAAAAACAAAAATAATGAAATGAATGACCTAACAAAAAAACGTCCAAATGACCTAACCCAAAATATGAACCAAATGAACTAACCTAAAAAATGGACAAATAACCTAATTAATTGATTAAAATGAACCAAACAAACTAAAAAAATTAATTGGGTTGAATTGAAAATATAATAAGAAAACTATTTCATACCCATTCTTGACATCCTAATTAGAATGTGTTGATTTTTCTATGGCATTTCTTTTATGTTTTGGTATTCTTATTAATAAATATAATTTTATTATTTTATTTCACTACATATAATTTATTTGTCCTGAAAATTGGTATTATTTAATTAATTCATGTCACCTCTTCTTTCTTATTTGGCTTACACATTAGTTATGAATTTCTAACTAAATGCATATTTTTTTTTCTAAACACAGGAAATGAAAACACTAAAGGGATACAAAGGAATATGATTTTTGAGAATACCATGAGAGAGATGGGAATTCCTCTTATGGTTCCTATTTTGAGTATTATATTTCAAATATATATATATATATATTAATAACATATAATATAATGTCATTAATTTTGTTTTTTAAAATTTAATCAGGAACCAACACCTATGAGAAAATTATTCTCCAACTAACCTAGGGGTAGTGGTGATTAGACAAAAAATTATATGGGGTGACACTAGAGATACTCACATTGCTCATCTTGATCATACCCTGTACCTTCATTAGATATACCATCTAGCACACTTTCTTATTCCACAATGCTGTTAGAGGCACCCGAAATATTTAGAACGAGTATACTATCACCACCATTTATATATGATCCTACTCATATTTATTTTACTAATATAATGATGGATCCCACTCCCCATCCATATTATCCTTTTCCATAGATGTCTATGTCATCTTATTTTACTTCTACTTCATTCTCTGCAAGATTTTACATTCATACTTCTTCAAATTATTCTCCAACAAATTTCAAGCCTCATGAGAAGAAATTAGATCCCACTGGTACTACACAGTTTGAAGATTGTTTATAGTTTAGGGATCCAATAGTATCCACTGATTATCCTAGATTAGTTATATGTATAGAACCATAGAGATTTTTTACCATAATTTATTTTCATTATAAGATGTATTAATATAATATATGTATTTTTTTCTTTCAAAGATGGATCTTCCACGAGGCGGTGTGGGAATACATGCATGTGTGAAGTGTGGGACCACCTGTCATGACCCGTCCTCGGGACCCATGCCGTGACTACCCCAAGCCCGCCTCCCATAGACCAGGGGCTGGCGACTAGCACCAAGGCGTACATTCCAACAAAAAGGGGAAGGCATTGCCTTTATAAGTAAACAAACACCACAGAGTAAGCCAGCAAAAGTAAACATTAAGTAAACTGAGTACAACTAAGTGCAGAAAGTAAATGAGCTAGAGTACAAACCCAAAACTGAAGTAAAGTACAACAGGAAAGAAAGTACAACAACTGAAAGTAAAGCAGAAATGTCGAGCCGTCCACTGGTAGTCCCACCTGAAGGGTGGGTACAGATAGCCACCTCAGCTCCTCGGGTCCAGCCGTCCGTTCCGTGTATGTCCCGCCCAGTGGTCCACCTCCAGGTACTGACTGCTCCACTAGCCTCTACCACGATCAGCGCTGTCCTTCGTCTGCATCCAACACAACGTAGTGCATGCATAGCTCGTGTAGGGGTGAGTATAAGCTACTCAGTAGGGACCCCGAGACCCCCGAAGGTCTCCCAGAATCCACAAAGGATAATCCATAAAAGAAAGATACAATCACGAAGTAACAATCAACACTACTTAGGTATATGCCCATACATATACCTAAGTCATCAATTCCAGTTCGGCTCCAGCATCCGAGCCCAAGTTCGATCACGTCCACACAGGATAGCACAACACAATCCACATAGGAAGGTAAGTCAATCATATCGAAGATAATGATTGAAAGTCAAGACTCAGCTCACACAGGTATACTTATTCGTAAGATGATAGAGATGATCAGATGTAGCCACTGATTCATCTAAGCCGTCAGACCCACACAGGATCGATAGGTACTAACCCCCGTAATGACCCACACAGGATCGATAGGTACTAACCCCCGCAATGACCCACACAGGATCTGACCCACACAGGATCGGTATGCACTGGCCCACATAGGACCACTGAGCGCTGACCCACATAGGATCTTTGAGTGCTGTAGTCGTTGCTGTCGAACCCATGGAGGATTTCTGTATAGTCGTCATCGTCGTCGTAGTCGCAGCCAGCTCTAGGGTTCCCGCACATAGAAAGCTCATTTCGGGAGGGTCCGCTCCACGAGCCGAGGGGCTGATACATCAACTGACACAAATTCTGGAGTTGATGTATCCCAAAGTTCCGTATCGTCAACAGGAACTCAACGTGACAGACGACGCGTCATTCGGACGCCCGGTCTGAGAGTTATTGGCTTTTTCGTCCCAGGGGCCCGATTGGTTTTTAAGTAAAAAACAACCCGACCGCACTCCAACTGCATCCAAACCTCGAGAGGAGTAAGCCAAAAGGTCCATCTCATAAAGAGGAATCCAACAAAGTCGACGACACATCAATCGGACGTCCGGAGCTCAAGTTATAGGCATTTCCGCTCCGAGGGCCCGGTTGGTTTCGTGTACGAACCAACCCAGCTGAACCCAAAGTTCTCCGTAACCTTGAGTGTAATATACCGAAACGACCGTCTCGATACAAGGATCACATCGCAGCTGACGATGCGTCGATCGGAGGTCCGTAACCCAACCACTTAGCTTAGGTTAACACTACTTAGAATAAAAATAAAATGGTTGCACCCTTTTTTATTTTTATTCTTTACTTAACCCAAATTTTAATAACCTCACCCGAGCAAACAAAACTCCGGAAAAAGTGTTCCTAAGCAATTACCGGTGCTTCGGTTTCATCGGTGCCCTCGAAATTTGATTCCGAGCACCGGTCCAAAAGTTTTGAAAAACCCACTCGTTCGTTCACTGAACGTACCCGAGCTAAACTTCGGAAAATTATTCCGGGCACACCGAGCCTCGGAATCAGGTGCTGTCAGAAACTACGTTCTTGTAAAATTCTAAAGAAAATTAAGAAAAAAATTTTCCTTGAATTTTACGGGTCTTTACATTACTCCCACCTCAGGTCTTTACGTCCCCATAAAAATACATCATAAACTAGGGAAACAAATGTGGGTACTGTGCACCCATCTGAGCCTCCCACTCCCAAGTGCTCTCCTGGAGGTTATCGTGCTGCCACCTGATGCGCACTAGAGGAATCGACCATCCACATAGGACCTGCTCCTGTCGATCCTCGATCTCTACTGGGACCTCCGCAAAAGTTTCCCCACCATCAATGTCCAGCTCCCCGTGGTCAATGATATGCGTCGGGTCATGCACGTATCTCCTCAGCCGAGATACGTGGAAGACGTCATGCACCCGGTGCAACTGAGGTGGTAGAGCCAGATGATAAGCCACCTCACCAATCCTGCTGAGGACCTGGAATGGTCCGATGAAGCACGGAGATAACTTGCCGCCCCAGCCAAATCTCTGTAATCCACATCGAGGTGAGACCCGCAAGAAGACGTGGTCGCCATCCTCAAACTCTAGTGGCCTCCGCCTCCTGTCAGCATAAGACTTTTTCCGGCTCTAAGCTGTCCTCATCCGCTCTTGGATGACCTAGACCTTCTCTGTCGTGGCCTGGAGCATCTCCGGTCCCACAAGTGCTGACTCCCCAGGGTCTGTCCAGCACAACGGTGATCTGCAAGGTCAGCCGTACAACGACTCGTTTGGTGCCATCCCGATGGTGGAGTGGTAGCTGTTGTTGTACGTGAACTCCACCAAGGTTAGGTGATCCTCCCAGCTATGACCAAAGTTGAGGACACATGCACAGAGCATGTCCTCGAGAGTCTGAATGGTCCTCTCCGTCTGACCATCTGTCTGAGGGTGAAAGGCGGTGCTCAGACGTAGCTGCGTCCCGAATGCCTCCTGCAACCCCTTCCAAAGTCGGGAAGTAAAGCGAGCATCACAATCAGAGACGATAGATGATGGAACACCATGAATCCGTACAATCTCCTGAACGTAGAGGCGTACCAAGCTCTCCACTGAGCCCTTCTCTCTGATGGGTAATAAGTGGGCCGACTTGGTGAGTCGGTCGACAATCACCCAAACAGAGTTGTGACCTCTGGAAGTACGTGGAAGTCCCATCACGAAATCCATAGATATCCCATCCCACTTCCACTCCGGGACCTCCAAAGGCTGTACCAAGCCTACTGGTACCTGGTGCTCTGCCTTCACCTGCTAGCAGGTGAGGCATCGAGAAATGAACTCTGCCACAACCTCTTTCATACCCGGGCACCAGTGCTATCGTCTGAGGTCCTGGTACATCTTCGCCACTCCTGGATGTACCGCTAAAGGGGAAGTGTGGAACTCCCTTAGCATCTCCTTTTGTAAAGCAACTGGTACCATGGTACGTTCTCTGAAAAGTATGACGTGTTCTCCTCCCACAGAGAATCCATCAGGTGCCTGTCCTGAGGATATCTGTGCATGTTGTGTCTCACAGTCAACATCCCCATGTTGTGCCTCTCTGACCCGCTGTAGAAGTGGAGGAGTGACTGTGAGTGAATATAGAAAGGCTTCTCCATCACTATCCATGAGGGATATCTGCAAAGAGACTAGCTGCTCCGTCGCCTCCCCAAGTAGCTGAATGCCCATCCTCCTGCTGAGAGCATCGGCTAATACGTTCCCCTTTCTAGGAGTATAGACTATCTCAAAGTCATAGTCCTGGAGGAAATCGAGCCATCTCCGCTATCTCAGGTTTAGGTCCTTCTGCGAGAAGATATACCTGAGACTCTGGTGGTCAGAATAGACTGTAAAGCGCTCGCCCATCAGATAGTGTCGCCACATCTTCAGAGCGAAGAGCACTGCTACTAACTCCAGGTCATGGGTAGCATAGTTCTGCTCATGCTGCCTCAACTGACGTGATCCATAGGCGATCACTGCCCACTCCTGCATCAGGACACATCGGAGTCTGGTCCCTGATTCATCACAGTAAACTATGTACCCTACTCCCTCCTCCGGTAGCCTCAAAATAGGTGCGCTGGTCAATCTCTGTATTAGCTCCTGGAAGCTCTACTGACATCTGTCTGACCACACGAAGGGTTTCCCCTTCTTCGTCAAAGATGAGAGTGGTGCTGCAACTCTGGAAAAGTCTGGCACAAATCTCCGGTAGTACCCAGCTAGCCCCAAGAAACTCCGCACCTCCGTCACGCTCCTGGGTGGTTCCCAAGCTAGCACTGCCTCGATCTTCATAGGATCCACCGCAAATCCCGCCTCAGAGATGACGTGTCCCAAGAAGTGGACCTAAAGTATCCAAAACTAACACTTAGAGAGATTACCATAAAGCTGGTGCTCTCGGAGTGTGTCTAGTACAACCCACAAGTGGTAGGCGTGCTCCTCCTCAGTCGCTAAGTATATCAATATGTAGTCGATGAAGACTACGAAAAATTGATCGAGGTATGGCTGAAAGATCCTGTTCATGAGACCCATGAACACTGCTGGAGCGTTGGTTACACCGAAAGGCATAACCAAGAACTCATAGTGGCCATACTGACATCTGAACGCCGTCTTTTACACGTCCTCGTCCCGAACTCTGAGCTGATGATAGCCTGACCTGAGGTCTATCTTCGAGAACCACCATCCTCCCTTGAGCTGATCGAAGAGGTCATCAATCCTCGGTAGCGAATACTTGTTCCTCACGGTCACCTGGTTCAGGCGACTGTAATCAACACACAGCCGCAAGCTCCCGTCTGCCTTCTTGGCGAACAAAATCGGAGAAGCCCAGGGTGAAACACTGGGTCGGATGAATCCCTTTCTCTGCAAGTCCTCCAGCTGTACCCGTAGCTCTCAAAGCTCGGCGGGAGCGATCCGATATGCTGGGGTGGATATCGGGGCTGTCCCGGGGTATAGGTCAATATAAAAGTCTACCTCTCTATGAGGAGGTAGTCCTGGAACGTCGTCGGGAAAAACTTCCGCATACTGATCCACCACTGCAGGTAAGCTCGGACCCCACACGTCAACTGCTCCTAGGATGTGGCTAGCCAACTGATGAGTGATGGGCTGTACTCTCCTCTGTGCGAGTCCATCATGTACTGCAAAGGCTCCCTTCTCGCCGGTGAAGGTGAACCTAATCCCATCGGTGCGAACACATCGCACCTTGCGCCTAATGCAGTCGATCTGAGCATGGACTGTAGATAACCAATCCATGCCCAAGATGACGTCGTAAGGCCTCGACACTGCTATAAGAAGATCCCAGCCAAAGATCTCACCTCCTAGAGTAAGCTCACACTGCCGGCACCAGTGCGTAATCATCGAGTCTGCTCCCGTAAGAGTCTCTAGCCGTAAGGATCGAGCCAACGACTCCATTGGAATCTACGAGCTCCGAAAAAGGGCAGCGGCTATGAAAGAATGACTCAATCCTGTGTCTATAAGAACTGAAGCAAGGGTGGAGTAGAAAAAGATAGTATCTCGAATCATCTTGGGCGCACCGTGGTTTTAGGCCTCCGCTGCCTGAAGTTGTACCTGCCTCTACTCGCCAGCTCCCTGTGGTTGGGGTGGGCCTCCTGGTGGTGGTGGTGGTAGAGCCTCAAAGCGTCGCCCACCACCTGCTACTCGGCCAACTCCTCTTCCTCGTCCACCTGCTCCTGGAGGACCGCCACGGTCGACTCTCTACCTCTTCCTGGGTGGCCCCTCAACCATCTAATACTCCTCAGCATGGCGGGTCGGGCAGTCACGTGCAATGTGGCCCTGCCCGCCGCATGCGTAACACTATCTGCCTCTCGAAAGACTGGCTCTGTGCTGTGTGCCCCGTACCCCTGCCTGTGTCAGAATGCTGAGGGAGATCAGTGATGCCATGATCTCATGCCTCGATCCCTGCTCGAAGGTCCGGGCCTGAAAGAATGGGTCCCGTACCATGTCCGTCGAATAGCGCGAGAGGTCTATAAATCTCGCCGAGTACAGGGCGACCGTCATGCTGCCCTGCCGCAGCTGTAGTAGCTCCTGGATGTGCACCGCACGGAGGGTGGTTGGGACGAACTCTGAGCAGAAGAAGCTCTCAAAGTCCGTCCAGAGGAGTGATTCCTCGTCGTTCACCTAGAGCATCAAGCTCCACCATCTGCCTGCTGTCACGTGCAGGAGACTCGCTGCAAGGATCACCCATGTGGTCTGATGGTGTCCCTACCAATCGGAAAACTCGTACAAATGACTCCAGCCAATCCTCAGCTGCCTGAGGGTCCGTCTCCCTGCGGAACCTGGACAGTCTCTGACGTTGGAACTCGTACAGTGCACAAAGGCGACGTGCACTCTCAGCGGCTAGGGCTGGTGGCATCGGTGGCTCGGCAGGTAGTGGTACCGCCGGTGCCTCCGCAGTAATAGGGCCCTGCACCGAGGCCTCGTCGCTCGGTGGGCTGTCGTCACGTACAAAACTCGAAACCCTAGATGGCTGCCGTCGTGGGGCCATCTTAAAAAGAAACAGGTGTGCCACGGTAAATACAGTATACCTGGTGAGCTGACACAAAGTAATCACAAAGAAAACTTGAAACACACATGCAATCAATGTTTTCGTGCACTAAGTCAGAAATCGGAAGTTAAGGTCCTGGTGTACGGATACGTCGGCCGCCGCACCAACACTGGACTCCCTGGACTGATATCCACACTCAATACTCTTAACACTATTACTTCACATAGAAAAAAATCAGAGTCCTGAGTTCTATGGTAGAACCAAACTCCTCTGATACCAATTTGTCAGGACTCGTCCTCGGGACCCGTGCCGTGACTACCCCAAGCCCTCCTCCCATAGGCCAGGGGCTGGCGACTAGCACCAAGGCGTACATTCCAACAAAAAGGGGAAGGAATTTCCTTTATAAGTAAACAAACACCACAGAGTAAGACAACAAAACTAAACACTAAGTAAACTGAGTACAAGTAAGTGCGGAAAGTAAATGGGCTAGAATACAAACCCAAAACTGAAGTAAAGTACAACTGGAAAGAAAGTACAACAACTGAAAGTAAAGAAGCAATGTCGAGCCATCCACTGGTAGTCCCACCTGAAGGGTGGGTACAGATAGCCACCTCAGCTCCTCGGGTCCAGCCGTCCGCTTTGTGTACGTCCCGCCCAGTGGTCCACCTCCAGGTACCGACTGCTCCACTAGCCTCTACCACGATCAGCGTTGTCCGTCGTCTACATCCAACACAACATAGTGCGGGCATAACCCGTGCAGGGGTGAGTATAAACTACTCAGTAGGGACCTCGAGACCCCCGAAGGTCTCCCAGAATCCACAAAGGATAATCCACAAAAGAAAGATACAATCACGAAGTAACAATCAACACTACTTAGGTATATGACCATACATATACCTAAGTCATCAATTCCAGTTCGGCTCTAGCATTCGAGCCCAAGTTCGATCACATCCACACAGGATAGTACAACACAATCCACATAGGAAAGAAAGTCAATCATATTGAAGATAATGATTGAAAGTCAAGACTCAGCTCACAAAGGTATAATTCTTCGTAAGACGATAGAGATGATCAGATGTAGCCACTGATTCATCTAAGCCGTCGGACCCACACATGATCGATAGGTACTAACCCTCACAATGACCCACATAGGATCGATAGGTACTAACTCCCGCAATGACCCACACAGGATCTGACCCACACAGGATCGGTATGTGCTGGCCCACACAGGACTGCTGAGCAATGACCCACACAGGATCGATAGGCACTGATCCACACAAGATCGCTGAGTGCTGTAGTCATTGCTGTCGAACCCACAGAGGATTTCTGTACAGTCGTCATCCTCTTCGTAGTCGCAGCCAGCTCTAGGGTTCCCGCACACAGCAAGCTCGTTTTGGGAGGGTCCGCTCCACGAGCCGAGGGGCTGATACATCAACTGACACAAAGTCCGGAGTTGATGTATCCCAAAGTTCCGTATCATCAACAGGAACTCAACGTGACAGACAACGCGTCAATCGGACGCCCGGTCAGAGAGTTATTGGCCTTTTCGTCCCAGGGGCCTTGTTGGTTTTTAAGTAAAAACAAACCCTACCACACTCCAACTGCGTCCAAACCTCGAGCGGAGTAATCCAAAATGTCCGTCTCACTAAGAGGAATCCAACAAAGTTGACGGCACGTCAATCGAATGTCCAGAGCTCAAGTTATAAGCGTTTCCGCTCCGAGGGCCCGGTTGGTTTCGTGTACGAACCAACCCGGCCGAACCCTAAGTCTCCAAAACCTTGAGTGTAATATACCAAAATGACCGTCTCGATCCAAGGATCGCATCGCAGCTGACGGTGCGTCGATCAGAGGTTCGTAGCCCAAGTTATGGGCAAAAGACCGAAAGAGGTCCGAAAATGGGGGGTTTGGGCCCGAACCGACCCGGCTCGAGACCCCCTGGGTCAGCCCAAACTGGGTTCGGGTCCGGCCCAATTGGGCGCGGCCTGGCCCGGAAGGCGCGGCCTGGCCCGGCCTGGGCGGCCCGGCCCGGCCTGGCGCGCTCGGGCGGCCCCCGTGGCCAGCTCGGCTGGCCGAGCTGAGCGAAACAGGGGGGACGCGTTGCCCCCCTGTTTGTGTAACCGCGGTCCCCCACGTGGGGGCCACTCTTCGTTCCAGCCGGGGGTTACGAACCCCCGGTATCCCCCCGAAACGGCTGGCCCAGTCCGGCCGGCCGGTTGCTGCCACCGTGGGACCGCCGCGATCCCGCCCTCCTGCTCCGGCGGCCGGCAGTTCCGGCCACTGCTCCTCGCACCACCACGGCCATAGGCCGCGGCCTTGTCCGATCGGCGCGGCGCGACGGCGCCGCACCCCTCCGCCGCGGCCCCGCTTCGGCCATGGCCTCTTCGAGGTTCTCCAGCGCGGCGCGATGGTGCCGCGCTTCTCCGCCCTTTCTTCATTATTTCCGTGCGGTGCAATGGCACCGTTCTGCCTTGCTTGTGCTGCAAAAAAATCAAGCATCAAGGGGGGAGGAGGGTCGGCCATGTTCGTGCGGTCCGACCTCCTCCTGTTATTGCGATAACAGGCGGCCCAATTTAGAAAACAATGAACGGTGACGAAAGTACTCACGAACAAAAACAAATAATCCCCTACCTCGAGGTGCCGTTGAACAAAGGTTTGTCGCGGGGAAGAACGTCGCGGAAGACGACATCGCGGAAGGAGGATCGTCGGCATCACGTCATCGATCTCCGAGGATGGAATCTCTCACCGGCTGCGAAGAGGGAAGAAGACGGTACGACGAACTTCCCTTTGCGGTGACGGAGTTCTTCGTCGAAGGCTCGGTGTTCTTCGCATTCTTCGACGAGGAAGAAGATGTTTTTCAAGAGTTAGAGAAAATCCTCTCCAAAATCCTCTCGCACAACAAAACCACCCTAATAAAATAAGCATTGCCTTATTTTATTACTCATGCCAATGGTTTTTGAAATTCAAAACGAAACATTCAATTAATTGAATTAATTGAAGAGTTTTAACCGCCCAATTAAAGAGGCGTTTAATATTTAGTTAAACGCGTGAGTTGACTTTCATTTAATTGGGGGGTGCGGGTGAGTTACATAATTAATAGGGGTTGAGGAAGTTGAAAGGGTGGGGCTCGTGTGGGTCCACCCCACTAATATCCTACCTAGTGGAGTAGTTAGGATGTGGGTCCCACTCCAACCACTTAGCTTAGGTTAACATTACTTAGAATAAAAATAAAATGGTTGCACCCTTTTTTATTTTTATTCTTTACTTAACCCAAATTTTAATAACCTCACCCGAGCAAACGCAACTCCAGAAAAAGTGTTCCTAAGAAATTACCGGCACTGCGGTTTCATCGGTGCCCTCAGAATTCGATTCTGAGCACCGGTCCAAAAGTTAGGAAAAACCCGCTCGTTCGTTCACTAAACGTACCCGAGCTAAACTTCGGAAAATTATTTCGGGCACACTGGGCCTCAGAATTAGGTGCCGTCAGAAACTGCGTTCTTGTAAAATTCTAAAGAAAATTAAGAAATAATTTACCTTGAATTTTACAGGTCTTTACACCACCACACACAATTTATGGTTGAGTACAACAAGGATAATAAAATGAATTTTAAAATTGGAAGAGAATGTATGATTTTTATGAATATTCTTTCCAAATACTCTGGCATCATTTTCTTTAGGCCACTCTCCCAGATACATCTTCAAAATAAAGTAAAGGATAATTCTTGGGCTCAAATATAGGTAAGAAAATCCATTAGATTTAATGTTATATTATTATTGTGTTTATATGAATTAATATTTTGGTATAATATTCATTATAATTTTTCAAATGGTGGGACTATGAGTACTACACAACTCATTGAATCAGGTGAGCTATAGAGAGAATATAAGAATGAGTTGTATAATGGTTGGGTTGGTAGAGTTAAAACATATTTAGAGGATTATATCTATCATGAATGAGTGTACAACAATACATTATTGGAAAATTATTTCTCATTGTAAGAGTACTGAGTTTAAATTATTAATCAAATTTTAGGGTTTTTATTGAAAATTATGATGATTTTCATCAATACTCTATTTTATATTATTGAAAATTCTTTTTTAGGAAGTTTCAGAAAGAAATAAAAAACAAGGATACTATAAAGTATCTCCAAAATTTTGGGGAATTTGATGATTCCATAACTTGAAAGGAAGAAAATATTTTTCTTCGAAACTTGCATTTAATTAGGTATAAATTTTGAAAATATGTATTTCTTGTCATCTTAAGATTTGGTGAATTTTTAGACCCTCTAATTACCAGATTCAGTTTTAGGTCCTGTTGAATTATATTTAAGAAATTTCCTAAGCCTTCCAGCAGATCAATAAATAATTTAATCCAACTTATTTAGTTCATGATATCACTAAATAAAAAAATCACACATAGTTTGGAAAACTGCTATAGGATAGAAAACATTTCATAACTTCGGTCATTTTTTAGAGCATCTAAACATCCTATTCAGACTTCATCATAAATGAAATGTAGATAAAATTATAAACTTTCCAATGCAACAAGAATCATTCAATCCCAAGATCTATATCCCAATTTATGATTGAAACATATAAGAATATATATTCTACAAAATTGATGATCTATAGAAAAATTGTAGAAAATTAGTGAAATTTAATTTTTTCATTTCGGTTTGATTGATTATAGTTTCGTACATTTGGGTATAATATAATATATTTATGTGAAATTTAATTCAATTATTTTTGGTTATTTTAAATTAAATATTGGTTACAATGTGTTAATTTTGTAAAAAAATAAAGTATAATTGAATAATGTTTTTCTACATTAAATTTCATTATAGAAGGTAGTATTGAACATTGAAGGATGCGTGCCTTGAGAAAAATTGTTTTTCTCAAAGAGAAATAAGAAAGATGGAAGTGTGGTAAATGAAAAAACACAAAAACAAATTATAAGTTTTACTTTACTAATTTCAAATTTTAATATCTATTTTTTAATTAAATTGATAATTTATATTTTCAATAGTGTGATTTGGAGACCCTTGATGAGTAGGAAGCTGAAAACTTTGGTCCAAATGATCATTTTCACCAGGTATTAGGAGATTAGAAACATGGGAGAGTAAGTTGTCGAATAGGGAAGAGTATTGTCCCCACTAGATATCAGACAAATTCATGTTCTTGTTATAGTAGCACTGATTTGGAAACAACTCATGTTGAGGCAGTACATGCTCGTATAAAGGCACTAGAGGCTAAAACAATAGCCATGAAGGAGTGTGAACAGAGTTAAAATCCTAACAAAAAATTTATTAAAGTCATGAAAACCTTATTTCCATCACTTCCACCAGATACCATTTTTTTTTGATACATGACTGTTGATGATGCATTCATTATATTATTTACCTAGAAATGGTGATGTTGTTACTAGTGGTGGTCAGGATGATGAATTTTCTAGCAATGGAGATGATGATGGCGATGGTAGTGATGGTGATGGCGAAGATGAAGGTGCTGATGATAGTGAAGTGAGGGTGATAGTGAGGATGACAGTGATGATAGTGATGATGACGAGGACGAAGATGACAACGAAGATGGTGATGATATCAGTTGTGATGAGCGAGAGATTGATCCTTTAAATTTTTGAATGATATTTATGACACATGATGTTTGATGATTGGATGTGAATGAATATATACAATATTTTAAATGTGTGTTTTCTTGGTTGAAAGCATTAATTTTTTTCTCAATTTTTTATATTGGCTAGTAGTTTTTTGGGGGTGTGGGTGCAAGTGTTTTGTTGTATACCAATTTTGGGCCAAGGTGGGGGGGGGGGGGGGGCTTCTGGATGTCCATGTGAAAGGAGGCTATACCAATGGTTTAATAAACCATTTTTATAGACCTATACCAAAAATTTACTGAAACCATTGGTATAGGGTAAATCTAGGTGACCTATACCAATAGTTTAGAGGAAACCCTTGGTATAGGTATATGACCATATCTATAAATCCAATGATTTGGGGAACCATTATTATAGGCTTTACCAATGGTTCTCCAGCTTATACCAAGGTTTCATAACCATTGGTATAGGGAAATTTTTTATCCATGGTAGTATCATTTAGTTTATTAATTATCACTTTTACAAGAGTGTTATATATCATTTGATCATGTACTTTGATGCAAGATTGAAAACATGACATCTATTTCATGGTGAGGTAGCTTATTTTGGGAATTTCATTGATAGCATGACATTGATTGAATGATCAATACATGATTTGTCACTTCTGAAAGTGAGAGATATCTCAAGTCTAGTTGTCCATGATGGTAGTACTTTTACCAATTTCATGACTTGGTAGAAAAAGATAAGTTTTTCTAGTAAGGTCATAAAATAATAAAACAACTAAGAATGATGAAACAAAGTGTGCATCATGCTTCATGAGATATCATGAGATAAAGAGATTATATCACATACTGCGTATTCATATAAGGTTGTTATTGATATGAGTAAACCTTATCTCCTTAGGGGTTGTGATGTGTTGCTGAATACCGGTATTGGTCTGTGGGTATGACTCATTGCTATCAAGATAAGGGTCTAGAGGGTCACACACAAAGCGTGTTCAGAATCTTGACAAATTCTAGTAAATTAGAGTTTTGGACATCGTGGGCCCTATAATGGGGATCAATAATGTCCAAATTTAAATGATCACAAAAAATAAATAAATTGACAATTGTTCATTTTTTTAATAATAAGGGTGAATTTATTTTTCATTATATTCAAAAGTTATTCATTTAATGGAAGGAAAATATTTAACAAACAAATATTTTCATATTTAAGGTTTATTTAATACTTGTTGGATAAATGAGTCGAATTAGTGAATCATATTTTCTCATGTAACATTATTTTAATGTTACAAGTAAGTGATAAAGAACTTATGATGTTTGTGACATCCAAGTCATAATATTTGAATATGACTTATTTAGGAGAAACTTATTAATAGGCTAAAGTGAAATTTTAATATGTACCTACCTATATAAGGGAAAAAAGCTCAAATTCGTGGGGCTATTAATTCCCTATAATTTTAGAGTTTTTTTCTCCCCTATGTAAAGTTTTAGAGAGATAAAGAGAGGTTTGTGGCATCCCAATCCAAGAACAGATTCTTGAATCGATGTAGTGGTGTTAACATGATCACGAAAACTTCAAAGAGATCTACATTTCTGCATGATAGTCCTTGAAGTATAAAGATTAATAATTGAGAAAGCTTTTGGTGAATTTATGGATGATCTAGAGGTTTCTATATTTAGTTCCTTCAAGTAACGATTTCCAATGATGAGAAAAACACATTTTTGATCAAAAAAAAAATGAGATATGGTTTCAATTTTGATTTTCGAATTTGATTTTAATTTTTCATGCTTAATTAAATAAAATAGGGTCCTCGGGTTGGACTAGATTGTGATTACACTGGTGATGAAATTATGACATTGATCATGACATGAAATCTTTAATTTCTTGTGATTTCATGCTTTCGATAAATGCTCAGTACCAACATGATACAAAAACGATTCATAAAAATAGATAAAACCCTAAAATTTATTATCTAATTATTCTAATATTATTTTAATATATTTATAAAATAAACAATAGGATTAAAGATCAATGATAAAATTAATAAATCAATATTAAAATTAAGGATATAGTTCGATAAAAAGGGTTTAATAATGTGGGGCCTAATAAAAATATGCATTAAAGACTAAACCACGATATAGAGGTATAAACCATAGTGTGATTGGAATTGGTGTAAACCATGATGTAGTAAAAGTCACTACAACATGGTTTGATACATTCCAATAAATGAATTATGTAATAACAGAAGATTTGGTCTTTATCAAAATAAAATCTATCATGTTTAGTTGATTCATCTATGATGATAATTTGAGGAGTTTGAACATCGAAATTAATTGATTAAACATTAAATACTTGATCAAAATAATGACCAGGGATTTACAGAGTGGCATAACTTATGAAACATTCCATAAAATAGTCAAACATTCAAGGAATGTTTGGAATCCAAGGAGTGATCTTGGATGTCCACTTAAATAGGCCCATGGTCTTCAATTTATGTGAAATTTGAATACAAGATTCATGTTGTGAAAACAAATCGATCCAAAAATCTCTTTAGTGATAATTTTTATTCATCCTTTAATATAAATTTTCTAGATATCTGTATATAAAAAAGATTCCTTCCCATGCATTGATAGTGTTTAGTATAACCATGTCACTTTATTAATATTTTGATAATTACTAAAACCATATATTTATATTTTTAATTCTACATCGACATTTCCAGTTTTATTAGGTCTCTTTTTTTTTGTCATATATTGAGCTATAATACCTAGAATTTTACAAATCATATTTTTTTGAAATATGAGAAGATTATCTACCATTCATTAAACTAAAAAAATGATAAATTAGCCCCTTGATATTCACAATTTTGATCTGAATTAACTGCAATGCTTTTTATAATTTTTCAATTTATAGATTTAGTTGGATATAGTGTATTGGTGATATCTCAAGTTCAAAAACTTATATTAAGGTGATATTTAATTTTTTAAAAATATCTTAAAAATATCTAAATATAAATTAACTAGACTGAATACTGAATTAGTTGTTTTAAGGTTCTAAAAATTGACCAAATATTATGATGTATGTGTGCTAAGAATTTTTAGGAAAGTGAGACAATTTTGGGAATTTAAAATCATAAGCATTTATGTAGACTATATTTTGAGAATAATATTTTCAAAATTCATATTTTAATATTTTAATTTTAAATACCGAATTCATTGGAGATCATTTATGAAGAATTATTATTCTGGAAAAATTTAATTATGTAGATTCAGTCAAGGAGATATTTTGGAAATTATATTTAAATTTAAAATTTGAATATTCCAAAGACCGTATGAGCCCAAATAATTATGGAAGGTGATTTAAAATTATTATTTTTTAAATTTTCAAAGGCCAAAAATTATCGCATGACCGACAGAGATTATCATAGAGTTTTTCTTGAAGTGCCAACATATTCAATTATTATTATTATTGTTGTTTAAATTATTATTTTTAGTATTATTTTTCAATAAATCTATAACTAATCTCTATAATCATGGAGATAATTATGGAATATATTTTATTTTAAATTATTATAGGAGAATATAAATAATAAAATGGCCAGCCAGCGGTTGTTGAGCATATTGTCAAAGATCATTTTTTATAGACCCCAAAACATTTAATTTCCTATTAATGATTTATAATAAAGACTTTGAATTTAAGAATTTTTCTTAGAATATAGGAGCCTATAAATATTAGACCTTAGAGTCTTGGAGAAAAATAGTGGAATGAAAAACAAATTGGTGCATGCCAATGATGAATCAAAGTGATCATCTCCACTACTCTCAAAATACCTCAAAGATCCAATTCTCAACTCTCATTTTTCTTAAGGATATATACACTTTACCTATAAATATATCTCTACCATTTTTATATCATATTAAGAGATATTATAGATCTTAAATTTTAATAGGTTTTCACAAAGAAAACCTCTTTATTCTCACCTCAACCTTCTACACTTGGTTTCATGCTATTTCCAACAAAAAGAAAGAGGAGGACAAGAGTGCTCACTACTCAAAAAGTGAGAGAGTTTCCCACTAACTTCAAAGAGAGGGTGAAATTTATTTCTTACTACTTATTTAAAAAATAAAGGGAAATATATTTTCTTGATCTCCATTAAAATCAAGGGACTAATAAAGGAAAACATCTCAACCCGAGGGGAGGAGATGTATGGGATCACACTAAGATATTTCTAAACACCTTTATTAAAATGTGTTTTATCTCATTTTAATTTCCACATTGAATCTTTCATATCATATAAAAATTCATAATAATATATGTTTCATCATCAATTTATCAACAATACACATATCACACAATTTTGATATCCCATAATTTTATATACTTACACTCTTAATTATCTTTGAAATTATCCTTTATAATTTATATATAAATTATCACACTCTCATATTTTTTTTAATTTAGTTTAATTATTTGTTTTCAATAAACTTAATTAATAAAATTTTGATACAAATAATTATAATACACTTCATTTTATCTTTTAGATAAAATTTTCTTCAGATTTTAGTAATTAAGATCGCGTTGTTTAAATAAATATTTTATTTCCACTATGCACACTATATATTGTTTTATTTTATTAATTCCATTGATATTAAGTGTTTAATTTTCATAAAATAAATTCACCCCACTCTTTCCATAATACCTTGGCCTACATTTGGTATCATATTTGCCTTTGATTTTAACCTTAACCAGTTTCAAAGTACGATTATAGGATGACCTCTTATACTCAAGATCATTTATTTAATATAACTAATTAATAATATTGGAAAACCCATACATCAAACTTTCTTAGTAGTATTGGTTTAATTATTTGGAAAATTATTATGCATTAATATATTACTACAAAATAAATAGAAGATAAATGGACCCATGAAGATATTAAAACCTTTGAGCTAAATTGAAAATCCACAAATGCTCTTCATTAAGATATTGATCATAATGAATTTAATTGTATATATGCCTAAAAAACTACACATGAAATATGTAAATTATTATAAGTAACTTATGATGGAACAAATAATTCAAAGATACTAGATTAGACATGTTTAGAAAATATTTTGGTAGTTTTTCTATGTATCATAATGAGTATATTATTAATATATTTACTTATTTTACTAAAATTTTCAATGGATGAAAGTCCCTTAGTAATGTTTTTTTTACAAAAATATTATAAAATAAAATTTTATGGGTCTTAGAAATCTCTTGATTACCAAAGGTGATGAATATAAAAGAAACAAATGATGTCAAAAATATGCCGCTCAAAGAACTCATCATCTCCCTTATCACATACGAAATTAAAATAAAGAGACAAGTCATTAATGAAGCATAAGAAACTAAAGAAGTTAATGAGAACATTTATTTTAAAGCTATTAATGATGATGGATCTTCTTCCACAAACACCTCAGGTTTCTAAAGTACTAAATTTCTCATGGATCATATAAAGGTAGCTGATGAGGTTGGTTCTTCTCACTCTTCCTTTCCACACTTCTTCTCACTATTCTTCTAACTTTCTTTCCCATTCTTCTTCTCCATATTTATCCTCAAATTATCTTAAGATCTCTTATGATTAAATCTTTTCAATATATTTTTTTAAAAAATAAAAACAAGTCATTAATGAAAAGAATAAACTCATTAATTATAAGGAACTAATTTCTAATGAAAATTAAGAGTTGTTTTTGAAATTAAAAGACCAAAAAATATTGAAAAGTTGGAATCCACTATAAAGTAACTCAAAATATCTCTTGAAAAACACCCAAGGTGAGCAAAACTTAAATATGATATTGGGTCCTCAATGTTTTAACAAATATATTCTTGGTCTTAGTTTTTTAAATATCATGAGAACCTATAAAAACTCTTCAAAAACTACTTTTATACGAGGTGGATCTCAATACAAGTTTTATAATTATTTTCATAAAATTGATCATCTCAAAGATGAATATAAATTAAAAATTCAAGATTTGAGAGACTGAAATATATTCATATCTCATCTAATAATATTAATATAAAATCTAAATCCAAACAAATTTGTGTATCTAAATCCTTACTAGCCAATATTTTTGGACATAAATTTGTTTCAATACCAAAATTAGTTCGTTCTAACACTTCTAGAACGAAAATTTGGGTACTAAAAGGTAATTTAATTTGATCATTTTATAGGGATGTAACACTAAACAAAATTGAATTATCTTTGGGTGGATTATAAATTAAAATAATTTTATAAATTAACTCTAAAGTTTTTAAAATGATGATCCATTGAGATTAAATTTGTTTCATTACTTCTTGATTTTTATATTTAGTTAAATAAAATTATCTATTTTATGTATGGGAGATACTTTATGGCTATTTTATATTTTTTACCTTAATTATTCTATAGTTTATATTTTCTTTATATAGATTATAATAAATTTATAGTATTTGGTATAGGAAATAAAAATTGATCTTTAACATGTACTTGAAATGTTTCAGCTTTTGCATATTTTTAAAATCTTTTTTGAAAATTTGCTCAAGTATTTTATTTTAGTGACTCACTTATTTAAATGTTTTATATATGGTAAGTTCATCTTTTTCAAAAAATTCATTTTGAATCTTTTTAAATCTTCTAACTATCATTATTTTGAACTCTTGAGGATTATTTATCTTTATATTGTTGACTATTGTGATCAATGATATATATTTAAATATTAATTCTTGATATTGTTGATCTATATTTTACTCTATATCTATCTATTTTTTGGTGATGATTTATTTTCTCATTTAAATTCACCAATTGATGGGGATCATATCTTGTAAAATTTAGTGAATCTTGGATAGATCTATACACATCTAATTGGGGAAAGGATACTCTTCTAGTATCACCCCCTATCTTGCTGCTAACCAATGAAGTATTGGAAGAGATACTGCATGGGGAAAAGTTTTTATATTCATCTCTTGAAATTATATTATATCTCTCTCTTATATATACCTCTCTTATTTGTTTTTTTGTTCTTAAAAGAAGATAATTTAATTTTTATTTTTTAAAAAATTTTACCAAATTTTTGTTTCAAACATTATTTGTTTTTTTATCTTGAACATAATTTATTTTATATTTTAGGTTTTAATCCTTGAGAACTAATTATTTTATATAGGGGGAGTAGTTTTTGAGTATATTATTTTTTCCCTCTATAATTAATTTTTTGATTTTTCTTTTTCTATACTTGGTATGATTAATGAATTTATTTTCCTTCATACATACTCATTTAATGTTTTATCTTCTAGTATGTTGGCATGTGAATTTTTTTTATATGCTTTATTATTTATTTAAACATGTTTTCTGCATACTTTATTTAGAATAATGTTAGTTTAATTATGATTTATTCATTATAACATTCTATGTTTACTATAGTGATTTTATTTATTTTAAGGAGTTATCTTTGATATTTTGCATGAACTAAAATGTTTTGCATTATGGCATGAACTAAGTTTTATTTATTTAATTTCCTTAAAAATATTCTTAGTTTTTCACAACTCATTATATTTAATTATTTCACATAGGTGGAGTTATGATTGGAATACTTGTATTATTTTCTTTTGACTTTGATAAGTTTGAATTTATTCTATTATTTTTCAAAATGATCTTTTTATTAAATTCCTTTAAAACTTGAATTTAGTTATTTATTTTTTCAATATTAATCTAAATTATATTTTTCCTTTTATTTTATTTTATTATTTTTATCAATTAAATGGGATTCAACTCATATGTATTATCCTCTTAAATTACATTGATTATTAATTATTTTACTTTTTAGTTGTTTTGATTTTTTAATTAATTATTTATTTTTTTAAATGTTTTTAAAATAAAAAATGGTTTCAAACCTTCCATTATTATTGGGAAAGTAAAGTGATTGTGATACTCCAAGAATAATATTCCTGTCAAGATACAAACAAGTGGATGTGGTTCTGCCACTGATGTACCTAGAGGTTCTAACCTTAGAAAGAGATGGTTGAGTTTTTAACCTGATCTTTACCCTAGACATAAGTAGTGGGATTTACCACACACTTAGTTTGAAAATCATGGGAAATATTATATCAATAATTTACATGTTATTTATAATCCATTTTGATAATTATTTCAAATTTATTTCAAAATCTCTTAAACATTGTTTTTTTCAAAATTCCTTAAAATTTTATTATTTCCAAATCATATTTTAAATTTCACTAAGGTATTTTTAAATATAATTTAAAAATTATTTTTTAAAAATATATATATTTTAAAATCCTATATATATATATATTACCTTTTTGATATAATTGTTTCGTGGCTCCTTGAGATTTATTTGTTTCATTATTTAGGAGGAACCATGAATTAAGGGGGAGTTTATATTGCTGAATGTATTGAGAATGTATTATATTTTTCATATTTATTTTTTAAAGGGTAGATAAATAACGTAACCCTAGTGCTTAAATTTTAATTTATTATTCTTTAAATAAGAAAAATATGTTGTGTTTGATTTTTATATGATATAATGTTCTTTATCTTTATCTTTTTTATCCTTACAAAAAGGGGGAGTGTGAGTTCAAGTTTTTTAATTATAAAAAAAGGGGTATTGTTGAGAAACTTCACATCAATTTATTTATATTTTTATAATTACTAAAACCCCAGTTCTATATTTTGAATTCTACATTGATATTTATAGTTTTATTAGGTATCATATTTTTTCATATCTTGAGTTATCATACTCATAATTTTATAAATCTTATTTTTTTTAAATTTTATATGATCATATACCATTCATTCAACCATGGAGATGGATAAATCAGTTTCTTAATATTCAAAACTTTTATCCAAGTCACTGAAACATTTTTTGTAATTTTGTAGATTTTAGATTAAGTTGGTTACAATGTTTTGATCATATCTCAAGCTCAAAAACTCATATTAATGTGATAGTTGTGTTTTTAGAAATCTATTGAAATTAAATAAATATAAGTGGATTGGAGCAAATGCTGAATCATATGTTTTTGAGGTTCTAAAAATTTATTGAATATTGTGATGTCGGTATGCTACAAATTTTCAGGAATGTGAGATAATTTTGGGAAGTTAAAATTATGAGCATATACATAGACTACATTTCTAGAAGAATATTTCCAAAATTCAAATTTGAATATTTGAATTTTAAAGACAACATTTATTAGAGATAGTTTATAAATAATTATTATTATGAAATTTTTTAATTATGTATATTCAGTCAAAGAGATATTTTAGAAACTATATTTAAATTTCAAATGTGAGAATTCTGAAGGCCACATGATTTAAGGAATATTTTTATGAAGTGTAGATAAATATGGAACATGTTTTAAAATTCAAATTCATATATTTACAATTTTCAATGCCAATAATTATCTCTTGACTAAATGAGATTATGATAGATTTTTTCTTGAGGTGCTAAAAAAATTAAATTTTATAATTATCAGTTGAAATTATTATTTCTAGAATTATTTTTCCATAAATTTTAATTATATTGATATAATCATGGAATAATTATGGAATCTATTTTATTTCAAATTATTAAATGAGAATAGGAAGTCTACAATGGCTAGCCGATGGTCATCGAATAAATTGTTAATGATTCATTTTTAATAGACTCCACAACATTTAATTTCCCATTGATAATGCATAATGAGTCCTTTGAATTATAGAATGTGTATTAGCCTATTGAAGTCTATAAATAGGTGACCTTGGAGGCTTGGAAAAAAATGGTGGAATGAATGAAAAATTAGATCATGCCAACAACAAATCAAAATGATCATCTCCACCACTCTCAAAATCACTCAAAGATCCAATTTTCAATTCTTATTTTCGTACATATTTCTATAATTTTCCTCTCAATATCTCTCTATCATTTGTACATACTATTAAGAGATATTATATATCTTAACTTGTAACGGTTTTTCACAAAGAAAACCATTATCTACTCACCTTAACCTTCCACACTTAGTTTCTTGTTATCTCTGTTAAAAAGAAAGAGGATAATGGTGCTCACTACCTGCAAAGAGAGGGAAGTTCTCACTACCTACAAAGTGTGGGATATTTTTATTTCTTGATACTTCCATAAAAAATCAAGGGGAAGGATGATTGTTTTGTCTCCATTAAAATAAAGGTACTAATAAAGAAAAACTTCTCAACCTAAGGGATAAGATATAGGGGCTCACATCGAGCTATCACTGAACTCCTTTATCAAACCATGTTTTCTATCCTTTTAATTTACCTATTGTATATTTCATATCATATTAAAACATATAATCATATAAGTTTCATCATCAATTTAACATCGATATGAATATCTCATAATTTTGATATGATGTAATATTATATGATTACATGCTTAATTAACTTTGAAATTATACTTTATAATTCATATAGAAAATATTACGATCTCATAGTAAATTTTTTTAATTAAGTTAAATTATTATTCTTTTCAATAAACTTAATTAATCAAATTGATATAAACATAATTATATTCCGCTTCACTTTCTCATTAAATAAAGTTATCTCCAAATTCAATTAATTAAGATCACTTTTTTAAATCAATATTTTATTTCCATTACACACAACCTATATTGTCTTATTTTATAATTTCCATCATTGCCAATGAGTCTGTACTCGAGTGGTAATGGTCCCTACTTGGAATCCAGAAGGTCCTGGGATCAATCCCTATTGGGTGCAAGTACTATTATAGTACTATGTAGGCAGTGATGCAGATAATGACACAGGTAGGTAGTGGCGTAGATGGTGATGCAAACCTGGTGATGCAGATATGACACTGCACTGGTATTTCAGTCCATGTTATGGGCTTCATTCCCATTAGGCCTACAAGCCACGTGATAAATAAATAAGGCTTGATGGGTGGTCTATCCCCTGGGGGGGGGGGGGCTATGGTCTACCTCTCCGGCCTGTGTGTGTGGTGTGTGTGTTTGAATATAATTGTACCCCCAAGAACCTAATATATATATATATTATTATTTCCATCTATATTAAGTGTTTAATTTTTATAGAAGTAATTCACCCCCTATTTCCATCCCACCTCGACCTATAGATACATTTACATAACCCATGGATATCCTAGGAGGAAGGAGTCTCTTGGAAGTCTCTCAGTGATCCTTATCTATTTTTTGAGGAAAAACTTAGATAGAACATATCATTAGAGAAATGGTAATTATTCTTCATTTATTTTTCTTTAGTATAATACGAATGGATGGATCTAAGTAAAATTGGGGTTTTGTTGATTATTTTCTACTATGTTTGGATAAGGATTATCCCCTCCAAAATCTTATATTGGTATCATATCTCCTTCCATATCAATTGAATTTATGTTTTAGATGGATGAAGAAATTGGAAAAATGGATTTTTTAGAACCCTAATGATCCTAAATGGCCCGAAGGCCTTATATTTTTATTTATTTTTGATAATACCCATTTTAAGGTTGAGGGGGAACCCTTAAAAGTCCAGTATATTTAGAGACACATTACATGACCTGAAGGCCTTAGAGGTACAAAGATAGAAACATCCTAGACATTACTTGGAACTACCCCTCCCTACTCCCTAACATCTATATCGTTATGAAGCTCTCCACATTCTCATAACTAGTCGACTAGATATCTTGTGTAGAGGTGCATAGTCCTGGTACTGATGTAAATTTCCACACCCTCTCATTCTTCCAAATCCGGTTAGCCCTACTATAATGAATGCATTTGCTCTGAATCCTCATCTAGAGCCTGTTCCTTGTAGAGTCTGCATCTGCACTTCAGGTGGCCCGAAGGCCAGGGGGTGGCCCGAAGGCCATGGGGTGGCCTGAAGTGCTTTAGGCATCCTAAAGGCCTTGGGGTGACCCGAAATCCTTACTATCCTGGAGGCCTTGGGTGGCCAGAAGTCCTTAAAGAATCAGAGGACCAAACCGATGGCCTGAAGACCAAATCAGATGAATAGTTTCGGCTGCAACAATACCTACAACAGTACCCATTACAATAATGCTACAGTAACCTGAAGATATTCCTCCTCCTGAATTTGATCATGGGTATCATGGATTCACTTGAAGAGTCCCCACCAACCGGGATGAGGCTCATGTGCTTCTATAACCCTGATGGGTTTTCTAAAAATAGTCATGATTGTTTATGTTTTTCATAACCATGATGTGTTTTAAGAAAAAATAGGCATGGTTTATGAAAAAAGAGCATGAAAATTGTTTCCAAAAAAATAGAGCTTCATAATATAATTATATTATCATGTGGTTTATAATTTTTTTTATCATGGTTAGAATCAAAATAAAATTTCCATAATAAAACCACAACATAGTCGAGTAAAATCATGTTGTGGTTTTAGAAGTAGGAATTATGAAGTCTCTATATGAAATAACTTATATGAAGAAAATGAAATTGGTATTCCCTTAATAAGGTTGCCACCTAGGATAAACCACACCGTAGTTTTTATAAAAAATAGCTATGGTTTTATATTTTTATAGATTTTTTTTTAAGTTCTCAAAAACCTTTGTCAATGCAGGTTGGTGGATGTGATCTAGGTTTAATGTGAACTTACATGGTTGATTTATTTTCAAATTATTTATAAATTATAAAATGAGGAAAAATATAAAGGATTTTATATTAAAATATTAATTGTTTATATTAAGAGACTTATTTAAAAATTTACTTAAACCATTTCAAAAGGATTTTTGGTTGATTTAATCAAATGTTTAAATAAAGTAAAATATTTGATATTAAGTTTATGTAAATTTTTCATAAAATATTAAATGTTTATATGATAATAATTTTTTTCATAAATATAATATATTTTGAATATGAAGGAGTTTGGATTAAATGTTAAGTAAAGGATTAAATTTTAAGTGTCCATATCTGTGATATAAATATAAAGTATTTATATTTATATGTTATAGAATGTTTATAAAAGAATTTTTAATTATAAATTATTTATACTTATTTATTTTTAAAATGTTCATAGATGTTAATTTCATGTCTAAGTTTATGAGTTGTTCATTTATTTAATTTATTATTTAATTTATTATTAATGAATATAATTTATTTATATTATGATCAAATGTATGATTTAGTTTAAAGTGATAAATTTTTTCTTGTAAGATTTAGTTACATTCAACCATGACTATGATTTGTTTTATGGGTTATGAACTTGAAAGTAGAGATCAATTATGACTGATACATATTTGGTGTTAGAATTGTATTTGAATTAATGTCTCTCTTGATCAGGGATATATGGATTGTGGGACTTTGTATTAGACTTATCACTGGTCCAAGGGCTTAATATTTTCTTAGAAAATTGGGGGTTAGAATTCCATCACACCATGCTTTCTCTTATAAAGATTTTAATTTCATATGGTTATAAGTTATAACATTCCTAGTCCAGTCAATGGTTAGGATCAATCTGTAACATGGGGTGACTATATCTTAGATCATATAACCATAAATAAAAACAAGAGTAATGTTAAAACATCATTCGTAATATAATAATAGAATATGAACATTACAAAGATAAACCAACCATAAAAAATAATCACTTTCTATAACAAAATATGGACCCACCGTAAGTGTCATATAATCATGAATAACGAAGTAGAATCACCTAAATGTTGATTATATACAAGTGTAGTCCAAAAATGAATAAATTAATGGATACATCCATAAAATATGGCTTTGAGGATCCGCCTAGTCCCATTTCCCAATCCATCTATCCATTTAATTCAATCATCAACCACATGACCCTTGCTCTTACCTAAATCCCTGACCATGGAGTTTTCACACTCACCAAGGTGCATGTGTGGGGCATGAAAAATATTCTTAATAGGCCACCATCACTAATGGTGTCCCAAAATATACAAACCATATATTTATACATAATTTTATATTATAATGAAATAAACATAAATAAAATATTGTTGTGTCATCAGGTACTCGTATTCTACTTGGATGACCGACCCTACCTACTTCAGATAGTGCTAATTTCAAGTATAAACATGTCACACATAAACCAATGGAATAGAAAAGCACATATCCACAAGAAAATGATCTAATAACTGAATGATATAGTTTGACATGATGTGAAACCAATAAAAAATTACAAGACACTGGGTTGGCATCGATCCCAATCCCATGTACAAAATAAGGAGTCTTGGTTGGAATTCTTCCCAACCACATTACCAATTGAGAGACATAGTTGGAATCAAACACAACATAAATACCAAGTATAGATATGGTTGACATCACACCCAATCCAAATACCAATTAAGAAACATGGTTTACATTAAACTCAACCCAAAACCTAAGTAAAGATATAACTGCACAAGTAAAATAAATAATATCTATGTTAGTATTTCTTCATCAGTTATTACCCAACCAATATGGAATCTTTGTTTTTAACACCAGTTTTTCTAAAAAATAAAATTAAAATAATTTAAAAAAAATTAAAACTCACGTATATCTTCTCCCCTTTATTTTACTCAATGCATTATTTTGAAACCGTAGTTTTCGAGAGTTACGACCTCCCTCCAACTTTGGTTATCAACCCATTGTCACCATTAACCATATTTCTATCATCATTCAATCACTCTTTCATCACTGTTGCAACATTATACCACTGGTGTGTTGCCTATCATCCACTTCTCATTACATATCCCCATATTTATTTAGATAATACCTTTTATATATTAGGATTTAGGTGTTTTTTATTTTTTGTTAGATTTATCATTAAAATTCATTATTAGGTTAGTTTTAATTTATAATTATTGTATAAAACTTACACACACATGTTTATATAAATATATATTTAAATATATAAACATATATATAAAATATAATCATGTTTTTATATATATATGTACACATAAAGTAACATGTTTATTTGTTTTTATTAATGTTTATATGAAATATAAATAATAATTATACATTTATATGTTTATAAAATATAATTATTTGTTTATATATTTATAAAATATAATTACATATGTTTATATGTTTACATGTTTATGTTGATATGTTTACATATTTATATTTTTATAATTATATATGTTTGTAAAATAAAATTACATATATTTATATTTATATAATTACATGTTTATATGTTTATATTTATGTTTATAAACACACAAACACATAATATTATCATGTAAATATATGAATATAAACATATGAAATTATATAAATATTAACATATAAACACATATATAAAATTTAATTATATAAATATATAATGTTTATATACTAATATTTATATAAAATATAAAATATAATTAAATATGTTTATAAAATATAATTATATAAGTTTATATGTAACTATATATTTACATTTTTATAAAATATAATCACATATGTTTATATGTTTATAAAATATAATTACATATGTTTACATGTTTTCAAAATTTAATTACACATGTTTATAAAATATAATTACATGTTTATATATTTATAAAATATAATTACATATATTTATATGTTTTCATGTTTATATTGATATGTTTATATGTTAATATTTATATAATTATATATGTTTATAAAATATAAATACATATTTTTATATTTATATAATTACATGTTTATATGTTTATATTAATGTTTATAATCATACAAAGAGAAAGACACTTGGTTCTTAGATGGCGGTACGAACCCTAGGCCGATGCTCAACCCTCAGTGAAGATGGCGGCTGCAGCGCTAGTCCCTCCTCCCCCAATGGAGGAGGGACCTCTGACGTCCTTCAGAAGAGCAGGGCCTCATTTCCGCCCCTTCACTAACCCCGATAGTCTTCCTCCCTTCCCGAAAGCCTCGCTAAGTCCCAAGGTTGTGGATCTCCTCGACGGTCTCCCCAATCTTCAGATTTCATCTTCAGAGTTTGCAGAATCCACATCACTTCTGAATCTCACCCTGGTATCTCGGTTTAGATAGAGGATACCTTCGGTGGATTCCTTTGACAGGTTCGTCTTCGACGCTTGGGACCTTCATGAGAGGGAGACAGTGGGTCTGCTTGAAAATCAGCATTTTATGATTCGTTTTTCTTCCAATATGGACCTCATCAAAGCATGGTCGAGTGGCCCCTATATCGTCGATGGTTTTCATTTATTTCTTTTCCGCTGGTCTTTTTATTTTCACATGAAGCGGGATCCTCCTTCTGCTGCGGTTTGGGTTAGTTTTCCATATCTGCCTTTACCATTTCAAAATCCATCCATTATTAGGATGATTGGTAATCTGGTTAGTAGGTTCTTATGCTCTGATAGTTGAACTGAGATGGTTTTCCACCTGGTCAATCCACGAGTGTGTGTGGAACTAGACCCTTCCAGAATTCCATTTGAGTATGTTTGGATTACAATCGGTGAGAAGTATCGGTGTAAGCAGCGGGTGATTTATGAAAACTGGATCTATTTTTGTTCTTCCTGCAAGCGTTTGGGTCATTCCTATGATGTTTGCCGACAAGGGTCTATGAAACGGAGAGGCAGGGTAATTGCATGCAAATCCTACTCAGAGTGCAAGAGGCCGGGTCATTCGATGGAGGCTTTCCATTGGGGAGTTCCATCCAGGGGAAGGTCAGAGGATGGCGGTAAGGGAAAAGTTTTAGAACATGAGGAGTTTGTCCTGGGTCTATCAACAGAGGGTACTGACGAGGGAGGTCAGGGATCCCAATTGCTTCAAGCGGTGGAGGAGGAGCATCTCGAAAATGTTCCAGTGGAAGGCAACGCGTCTGTTGAGGGGATTTCTTGCACGGATCAAGTGAAGAAGGATTCTGTTTCTCAGGATCTTCCGCTCGTGTTTGAAGTGTTCCACAGGTTGAAGCAGGATTTGGCTGGACCCTCCTGTGCACTGAAGGACAATGGTCCAGTTCTGATCGAGGCTCCTCAAATGGAAAATCAGTGGAATGGGAGTACAGAGGTTATGAAATGCGGGGAGGATGTTTCCCCAATCGATCCTGACACTAAGGTGGTATTGTCGGACAGTGGCGATGTGTGTAAGGGGAGGCAAGGAGCTTCTGCAGATGCTGCGAATCCAACCAGAACCGGGAAAGCAGGGGGGTCAGACTATTTGAGACGGACCTCTATCCACTTGAGCAACTCATTTGGAAGCCTTTTCCGAGGTTGGTTTGAATTTGGACCCAAATATTCGGGTTCATCATGACGGGGTATCCGAGAAGGATCCTAATGGAAGTGAAATCAAACTATTGGTCGATGGAGATTTAAGCTCGGGAAGAAATAAGAGTATTAAGAGGAGGAAAGGGAGAAAGGACTACTCCTCTTTACCTCCTCCTCTGGAGACCTGATCTGCAAAAAATGCCAACAGAATGAAAATGGCTACTGAGGTTTTGAGTAGTCAGAGAACAGAGGACCAGGGAGTTCAATCCTCTAAATTGCTTCTTAGCTCCGATAAAGAGATGATTGAGCAGGTCTTACTGCTTAACGCTAATGAATATGAGGTGTCTAAAATGATGGGGAGGCCTCTAAGAATGTCTTTGAATGAAGATAAATACTTATGGATTGAAAATAAAGATCTAATTATGGTGGGGGGATTCAATAAAGGGAAGATTTTCATCGAGGAGTACATTCAGGTATGGGATCATCTGGATTCAGAATTTGAAAAGTGAATGACTGAGGTCCCCGACACCCAGGTTTCTTCCTCATCCTGGAAGTTTTTTAGGGAATCAAATCCTGGTAATCTTAATTTCATTTTTAATGTATATTTTTAAGCTGATGTTTGGTGGGTTCTTTGGAGGGTTTGCTTGTTAGAGCTGTCTGCTCTCGGTTCTTTCCTATATTTGGTTTTGTGGTGGAGTTTGGAAGTGTTTCAGATGGGGATCATAGCATGATGGCTTCATTGGTGCATGTCATTTGGATTGGGATGAATGAGAGGATATGGCTTTACCATTGGTACCAAGCCCATTATTTTTCATGGGACGCTTTCCATTTGACATACTTTGGTGAAAGCTTATCATCACGATGCAATTGCTGGGGAGGGACAACTTCGGTTTTCAGGTTTCTCTGTTTTGGTTGTTTTTTGGTGGTTATGTTGGACTTTTCGGTTTCTCACTTTCCCTCAAAGTGTTTGATAATAAAAAAATTAATTGTCAGTCATACAAATAAAATATATAAACATATAAACATATCAATTTATGTTATATATATGTGTGTGCATCTATACATTGTTATATTTTTTACTTTGTTATTTTTTTTACAATACTAATGTTTTATTTTTTTATAATAGAAATATAAAAAAACCAAATATATGTTTTTTATAAAAAAATTTAAATTTATTATAATGTCATAAATTATCGATTGATGAAATTTTCAAGTCCACCTCTACTAGGCCAGGGGCTTGCGACAAACACTGAGGTATCTGCATGATCATGAGAGGAATTACCTATAAATCTACCTGTCAACTACTATCATATGTAAGCATACACCATAATATGCATGAAATATAAACTGAATAGCATAACCAATGGATATATAACATCTCCAGGATACAATGTGAAATAATAAAAATGCAATCTTTAGGTACAACTATCACATCCCAAATAGATGCCATCCTAACACTGATGACATGAGGGTGGCCATCATAATGATATATCCACTCCACTAGCTATCTAAATCATTATTCTATCTCTAGGATCTATTATAATCCATTATATACATCAAATGATCTACATGGACAAAAGGAAATCAATGTCCAAGTATGAATACAAGGGTGAGTGAGGTGCCCCATACCCATACTCTTAGATCTGGTGCTAGAAACACTTTATTTAAACACTAACTTTGATACAAAGTGAGATTAACCTATATTTATTTTACATCATATCCTTAATTTAATCATTACATCTCATAAATAATCACACAATCCCAAGAATTAAAGGTTTAGTGTCTTTGAGGATTAGCTACATAAGTAATGTATTTTATGATACTTGTGAATGTTTCTCCATAATCAAACCACACTAGTCTCCCTTATAAACCATTTATTAGTTATACTTATCTTTATAACCCACACAATGGAAACATGAGAAAGGGGGTAGCTCAAATGACCATTAAGGGAAAAAAATCATCAACATGTTATCAAGGGTTATAAATTATATAATAAAACATGAGCAGAGGGAAACAACTTATTAAAAAGAATAAAGAACAATAAGAGTTTTTCATATGTCATGATATAAGGAAATGTAATCTAAAATGAACTCATATATTCCATGGTAAAAGAGTGTGAGATAATAAGCATGAGGAAATGGTAAAAATCATAGTCATATAAAAATTATGACATGAATTTGAAACATATCATAATAAGGAATTATGGCACAAAAATAAGTATAGAAAATATAATGAATAAATATTCTCACATCACATTCATAAACTACTTTTGAAAAAAGATTCCTACATCACGTTAACAAAAAAACATGTGAATGATGATATATAAATCTCATTCACCCAAAAATCTTATGAAAAATGTTACCCACATCTCTTTCACACAACAAAATGTTGAACAAAGCTACCCGCATCTCATTCACAAAAAAATATTATGAAAAAAGTTTCTTGTATCTTACTCACACAAAATTTCATTATATCATGTGATATAAAACCTTAACCCATGTATTATAGGGAGATATAGGACCCCACCCATAATCATTCATATATATTTGTTCCACATAAATCATCATCATATCATAAAAAAACCATGGAAATAAAATGGTATCTAATGATACTAAATAATTTTATAGGTAGATACCATTCAATGAAGTATATGGTATTTACAATGTATAAATAAAGAGTATATAGTTCAGTTAATAACTTTCCAAATTTAAATATGTATTAAATCTAAGTAAATTCCATTCAATCAATGAAATGGAAAACATGTTATTCACAAAAATAAATACATTGGAAGAAAAGTTATGCCTATTTATAGTTAATGGTTAGGAAAGGATAAGACAACGATTGATAATTTCCCTTAAATAGATCCCAAATTAATCAAATATAATAACATTGGTAAATAATAAAAGGGTGTATGTAAGTTAATTTTTAGATGATCATTAAAATATCAATTTGTAAAATAAGAGGTAACAATTTTTAGGTTTTTAAGAAAAATCACTTGGGAAATAAGAAATATCCTTGATATTTGAAATAATTTAAAAAGGAATATTTTATAAAAATAGGAAAAACATTATTAATTTTTGATAGCATGTAAATTTATTAAGTAAGTTTCATATAAAATGAAAAAGGTGATGTAAAGATACGTTCACACAAAAACAATAAAAGATATTATTTTTGTCGAAAACGACCCATACATAAAAAATTAAAAATATTTTATTTTAAAATTTTTTTAAGAAATTCAAAGTAGTTGAAAATAAAATTTTTCAATTTTTTAAATAAACACATGGATATCTCTAAAATGTGGAGTGGAAGATAAAAATTTGGGCATAAAATGATGTTTCATTTTTATATTTTTTAAATACTTTTGCTGAAAACCACATCACTTTAAAAGATTATAAAACTTATATTTTTAAAAAAGGTAAAGAGAAAAAACTCCCAAAAAGGATAACTAGAGGAGAATAAAATTATTGTGATTTTAGGAATAAAGGCTATATAAATTCCCTAAATGGGTTATAACATTTGAGAGGTCTCTATTTTTAAAATGAGGTTGGAAATAAAAACCTTATAGCTTGAATAACATTTAAATAAAAACCCTTAAAAGAGATAGGGATTGAAATTGAACTTAAAATACCATGAATAATACAAAATTAATGATATAATATATCAATAGGCTAATGAATACACTATTTAAGTAAATTGGTTTATAATAATAAGAACTTATTAAGAAATAATAATTAACACTATGAAACTCCTGTCTTGTATTCCTAGCTAGTCAAATGAACTATAACCTCCTATATAAGAAACATAACTAAATTAAAAACCTATTTCATAAAAATATTCATATATCTAACTATTTATACTCTTAAATTATAATAATTTATTATAAATTTACAACTTAGTTATGGTTTTTTTTTCATCATTAGATGTTTGTAATTATAATTGTTTTGTGTATGCTTTATAATGTGAATATTGATACCCATTATTTGATAACATGTTAATAATTTATATATCACATATGGTACTAGAATAAATAACTTATATTGATTTATAGATCATTTATCTCATTCCATTAGTGTTTTAGTTATGTTCTATGAAAATGGAATAAGTGATGGCTTATTTCTGTAATTTTAGCGATGAAAGATAATATTTTAATAATAAGTTAAATGCTTATAAACTTTGCATAAAAACAAAACAATAATTATTTTCATATTAACATATAATAATATTATGATTTAGGTCCCCATATTCATCCATGATATTTTTTAGCATCATTCATGTTGGTGGTTAAACCTATGTAAACAAGAAAACATTATAACTCGATGGGTGAGTATGGTTAAGGAAGCGAAAAATATAATTATAACTAAAGAATAATGAAATTATTTAGATATTTTAACTTAGTGAGTCATGTTTTAATATGGTTGGATAAATAATGAAAATCAAAGTGAAAAATTAAAAACGTTACTTCATGGAGGTGGTTGTCCGTACATACGCACGGTTAATGTCAGTATTTCTAAAGGAATGAGAGGGGATAAAGGAATATAATAAATTGTCTTTTGGAATTAATATAAAAATTATATGTATTGTATTTATTCATAAATCCCATCATTAAAACCATTCATGAGATATAGTGATGCAAAATGGAAACTTATGCCAAATTGTAGTGACCAGGGTATTTAGGAAGTGAAATGAGATTATAGTAGAGTAAAATTATGTAGGATTTTATGAATTTTTTTAAGTGGATGTGTACCTTTGAGAGGCTGTAAGTGATCCTCTTTTATAAGTGAAGAAAATGAAAATTTTATGAACACCCATTATTTTTAAATAAGGGAATGAAAATATTCATTTAAATAATGGAGTTTGGGGTGATATTGGGTCAAGAAACCCTCAAACAGAAATCTTTACACATTTTTAAACATGTTTTGAGTCATTTACCATTGATTTTACACTTTACCATTTTCATTTTTACCCAGGTAACTAGATTTTAAGTAATTAATATAAATTTTAATAAAAATATAAAAGAACCCATATTATCAAATTTGGGTGTGAGGAACCTAAATTTAAACTCAATTTAATCCAATAATTTTTTTAAATATAATAAAATTTACTTTTAAATTAAAACATATTATAGAAAAAATTATTTTTGTGGAAAAATTATATTTTAACCAACACGTGTTCTTAATATTATTTAGTATTAGTCACTAATTAAATGATTGTTAATATACTTATATATAATTTTAAAATTATATTATAGTAATTATTTAAAATATATTAATTTAATTGATTAGATAAAAATTATACAATGTTAATAATTCATTGAAAACATCCGTTTCACCATTATTGTGGTAGTTAACCTTAATCTTGAAAATATTATACTAAAAAATTAAATTGTAATTATTAAATAATATAGATATATTGATCTTAAATATTAATTTCAGTTTTTTTATATTTAATTTCTATTGATGAAATATAATTTTTAATGTAAGTGAATAAAAATAGTTTTTAGAGTAAAATATTACTTAAGTTTCCAAAATGTTATACATGGGTTTTATAAATTCAAAAAAAGTATTTTTAAATGAATCATTTTAATTCTTAAATATATTTTTTACTTTAGTAATTTTTTTCTAATTTTTTAAGTAATAATTACTTCATTATAGACCTATAAACATTACAATATTAGTAAAAACAACGTTTCTTCACTATTCACCTAAAATCAATTATTTTAGAAATTTTTTAAAAATTAACTATAAGATATTTTTTATATTATTAATTAAAAAATGAAGTTAATTTTAAAAAATAAAATTTCTAAAATTTATAAATTTATATTCTAAATTAAAATAAAATATTTAAATAAAAATATCATTTACTGAAAAAATCCTTTTTAAAACTCTAAGTGTTCATAATACTATTTTGTATGTGTTTCTAATTGATTATTATTATTTTATTTATTATATGTTTTATTATTATTAAATTTTCTCAATACTATTCATCTAATATGTCATGGATTTTTTTAGTTCAATGTTTCATCTCGATCAATCAATCAATATAATGTTTATTTAATGTAAAATTATATTATAAAATCATGGGCCATTACAATGAATATAACATTACCCCATATGGTTGTTTTAAGAAGTGAAATGACCTCATAAATATCTAGTGTCTATTTCTATAAACATAAAGTAAAGTTTAGAAAATTTTACATCATATGATGTCATGAATAAGAATAATCATGATCTATGACAACCAATCAACCCATAAATCACTTTCATCATGATCACCAAAAATATTTGCTCAATAAAAAAATAAAAATTATATCCCAAATACCATGACATATCTATTTTCTGGTAATTCACTATAGATTAAATGATTGTGAGATACTATAGAAAATACACACCCCCACTTATCTTGAAAACATTATAGAAAATAAACATCTCTATTTATCCCTAAAGCGCTGAAAGAAATAGAAATTTCTAACCATAGGAAATACACATATCTAAAGTTATTGGCACATACATGTCCACACACTTGAGGAAATACACATCTCTAGGGCCAAATCTGTATACTGAAATATTGGATGAAATATAAATCTTTAGGTATACAACTACATATTAAGTCCTCTTATGTCCCAGAGCTGTGGGTAGGAGAATAGATAGTATCTGGTGCATCATCTTCCACTTAAATCCGTATGTTGTAGGAGATAAGAAGAGTTTTAACTCAAGTGAATTACCATCCATTTTATCCTCATAAATAGGATGATAGAGTAACTATTCACTCTACCCATCCCCTCCACTATGTTCGTACATCAAGGATACTGAAGGTTTTACTGATATTTATTTATCTCGCATTAGTGATGCTAGAGGAATTACCCATCTCCAGTGATTTCCTAGAGATATCTAATCTCTCTCAACCCAGAGTAGTGGGTGATTAGAGGTAGATACATGTATATGGAATCATTGGTCTCTACCCAAACCGGTGCGTGATTCAAGGTATAGTCATTACCACCCCACTCTAAGCCTATATAGGTGATGAGTGTAAATAAGATCCACCATCAAATACTATCACCATCTATATCCACCCATTAGAATATAAATTATATCTAAAGGTAATGAATACACCAAACAATCAACCCAATCATAAATATGGTTCCTCCTATCAATCTCTTAAGACTTTCCAAATAACAATATAAAGTTTCTACATCATCATCATTGAATTATACTACCCAAGATAATAAAAGATAATGATAATTCAATAATTAATGAAACTTTTTATTGAATTATTCAACCAGAAAAATTAGAATACAGGAGGCACAACTCTCCTCTTGGAAGGAATTATGTGTTATCATAATTAACTCAAGGTACATATACTAAGCTCCCTAATCAATTCCATATTATCCTAATATTTATCATAAATATTGCATCACTTTATTATGTAATGATCCCACCACCATTTTTTTTCTATTCCTATCATTCATATTCATCCATTAAATACTTTCAAATTCATTTTTGGTTGTGCCACACCATTCAAGGGAATACCCACCCTCGGTGTTACATCATTCTTCCATTTTTATTCTTGGATTAAAAAATTATACTCCATCTTCAACCATTTATAATTAAATTTCCTTACCCATATTTATTATTTAAATAAATGTCATTTGATTCCTCAATATAAATGATAACATTTACATCAACTAGATAAATTTTTTGGATTTATTTTCTTATTAAAAATTCTAAGAATTCACTAAATATTTTCAATACTACTTTATTAATCAAGTAGTTAAGTTACACTTTATCTAATTCTAGGAAAATACTATTTCAAATCACAATCACCTCACTATAGATTCATTAGTTAATATCTTAAACCCTTTTATATACCCATCCTCTGAAGTATATTATTTCATAATTCACTTTACAATTTATTTTGAAATATTTATTTCATTACTAGGATCAATTATCTTGTTTACTAGACATCAAAAACTTTCCACAATCAATGATTTTCAAACTAATTCCAATCACCACTTCCTATGGTCATGATTTTCTTCCAAATGGTTAATTTTATTTCTCATTTAATCATCCACAACATTTAATTAAATATTATTATTATTCAATAATAATAATATTTATATAGTAAACTCAAGTTAATTCTGACATCTCGATCAGGCGTTTCAAACTCCATTTAGTTATTTTACCCCATTTAGTTATAATTGTTTGATTGATAGTAGTGAATTTTGAAACAACTTTGTTTTATCAAAAATAATTTTTTTATTATTTTAATAAAAATAATTTTCATAATAATTTAGACACCATTCACTAAATTTTTATATCAAACAGTCTCAAAATGACCTAAATTGGTTTCATTAGGTCCGATATGTTGAGAGGGGTCTAACACAATTTTTATCACCTAATAACTCTCTTAAACACACCCCCAAATGAATTCATTGTCCACATCAAATCCTAGGGTTCCACGTGGAACTTGTACACAATGCTTAGATGTGCTAAGATATCCTTCCCAAGGTTATTTGACACCATTCATCTAATCTACATGTTATATTGATCAGAATCACCTTTGGCCTCTATCCTTCATTACCATTTGATCCTGATAAACAACAAATTTTATAACCAGGGTATTTTCGACATCTTGATTCCAGTTCTATCCTTTATTATTAGTGATTTATACTCTAAGTATCTAAAATTTTAAAGAGAAGGTGAAAAGGGTATAAAATTATCTTTAATATTTCTACCAAAAAAATATCTTTTATTGGAGTGATTAAAAAGTAATTGTATTCATTTTGTAAATATCATTCCATTAATATATGGTAGGTCTCATGATTCAATCATATGAAGAAGTTATTTCCATATTATCAAAATCAATTCTAAAAGTTCTATCTAAGTTATTTCAAAATCCATGAATCAAATTTCAATGATCCTAAGGAATTTTTAATAATTTAATTAATTAGATTATAGATTTAATATGGTTAGGCCAGATTCTAATAGCAGGGTCTTCAAATTGAAGAGATAAATTTTATAACTAAAAATGTACTATATTATTTCTTGAAATCAATGCATAATTTTTCAAAATTTAAAAGAGTATCATATTATATATATATATATATATATTAGAATTTCAATTCTATATTCAAATTATAAACCATAAAAAATATAAGAGAGAAGTTACATGTATAAATGAGGGGTCACAATCAAAGAACCATAACCATTTTTATGAAAATCCATCAATCTTCGGCTAAAATCCTCCCTCTAGTGGGCTAGTTTTAAGGTGGATCAATTTTCCATAAAAACTATCCCCCCCCATTTATTCTAATATAATAACTTATATGGGAAAGGATTAGTAAATAAGAATAAATGAGTTATTAATTATTAAATAATTTATAAAAATTAATCTACCACTCATGTGCACAACCGTGACGATGCCTGAAAATTATGAAACTCCTAACCTAGGGTAAACACATCATTATGAAATCAACATTTTTTTTGATTTTACACTATAATAAAGGAGTGTTTACCAATTTTCACTTTTTTGTCAAAAAATTAATATTTTCACTAAAAGTTTCTAGTGTTGACTAATCAAGACAATAAAAAACTCCATTTAAATTAAAAAGAGTGCTACTAAACTCATCAAAAATAACTTGGGTTTCATATTCTAAGCATATAAAAATGCATTCCTAGGTGAAAATACAAACTGTTACATCCTCACCACCTTAAAAATTTTCTTCCTTGAAAATAAAACAACCACAAACATTCTTCTTAGTACTATCATCAACCTTCCATCCCAAAAGAAAGAACCCCTCAATAAATCACTAACCAATATTTGGAAGTAATTAGTATCAAGGTAGTCGACTATAAATACCAAAAAACCTTCAATAATCTTGGGATAACACAATATAAATTCATCTCTTCTCACTAAGCTATAAAACACAAGGGTTCTATTAAGATAATATTAATTTTTAATAAAATTTGATGTGGTAATAACATCCCTAAAACTCATTAACACAATAAAAAACATCCATCATGGGGATCAAACACATTAGTTTACTCAAAAACTGACCAAAAAAGTCACTATGAAACCACACAACATTAGAATTTAATATTTAGGATATCATTTTCCCATAGAATTAGACTTGATCTACACATTTCCTCTCATTTCATAAACGTTCATCATCATTTATTGAAGGAGACTCAAGATACCCACCTTTAAGAAAGAGATTAAGGATTTTATATAAATATATTCAATCATGGTCAATATATTCTCAAAATCATACTCTAAGGTAATTTAAGGGTGCCTATATGGTTTGACCTGGAAGATTACCAAGATATTACACACCCTTCAAATGGAACTATATATTAAAGTCTAAAAAACCCTTAGGGAAATTCAATTATACAGGGAAATGATTAACATCACAATAAAAAATGGTCAATTTTTCTATTTCTCCACCAAATCCTTACTTTAGGTAAGGAACTGCTCATCACATGGTTCATTTCCCCATCCACTAAAACACCTACTCAATCCTCAATCATTTACGAGAGACCACTACAAACTACCAAAGATCCCATAACACTAGGATCATTTCACCTCTCTTATAATCATTGTCATACACTAATAACCTATCAAGGTTATAATGTGTATAAATCACTCAATATAGGAAAACAATAATTCCCTAATCTGGAGGCCACTCCAAAATTCCCCAGGATAAGAAGATACATGAAATGAGGCATGCCTCCCTCTATTCCAGAGGATAACAACTAGAATTGAAGGCCTAAATAATACATCATGAAGGCTATTATCTCAAATTAGACTCTAACAAATAGTGGACATAACCAAGAATCCATCCACATAATTAGTGTGCATAGAATAAATAAACACAACCAATAAAAAATGATGTTGTCATATATAACATACAACTAATCACCCAATGGGTCAATCACATATAAAAAATAAAAAATGAGAATAAAATATACACATAGGACTTACTACCATCCTTGGGCCACAAAAATCCCATCTATAAATACCTTCAAGTTTCTCTAACTTGATCTACTGCATATCTCATGCTCAGCCTAAAAGACAACATAATTTCTGCATGTACACTGGGGTTCCTGTGTAGTATGTGAGAATATAATTTAGTAGGGTCTCATCAAACACTCTTAACATATTCCATAATATGTGTGCATATGCATAAAGAATGTAAATATATAAATAGGCATGCCTGTTGAGTTGTTGTGTGCTAACTAGATCACCAAAACACATGAATATACCTACTTCAACACCATGCTAGAATCCCATCATTTCCTTGTGCCATAAATGTCATATCACATCCCATTCCCAAATTCTTAGTGTAGGGAATCATCCTATTCCTGGATAATACCCAACTTAGGGTAGGTCCCCACTTCCAAATCCTGGACTCACTATCTCACTTAAGGAGGCCATTCCAACAAATTCTCACTCAAGGTGAAGCTATCCATATCCCGAACACTACATTATCTCCCAAGGTAGGGTACACTATCTATTTATTTCATAACATCGCATCTTGATCAGGACCTCTCACTTAGGGATGGTCACACATCACATCCATCACCCTCTCACTCAGGGTGAGGTCACAACCTGACCACTCCCCTCTTTCAGGATGGGTCTCTTAAGCATTAGTGGATTGATACCCTCTCACTTAGGTTGGCCCCTTTCAATAATATCTCAATTAGTGAAAGTTTAAACATCTTGATCGCTACCCTATCACTTAGGGTTGGGTCCATATCACACACATATAGGACCCCATCTCACTCATGGTAGTCCTACTTGTGCCATCTTAGTCATGGAGGGGCTAGGAATTGGGACTTGTTCATCTACCACTTATCAAAAGCACAACACACATAAGAAACAATAAATAGAGTTGTATACTACCTATAGTTCTCACCACATCATCAATAGGGAACTAGTCACTCAGAACCCAACCCCACACCCCTAACCGTCAACATAAACTTATATTTATCACCCCTTGATGACATCATTTCCTATAGGATCTACCTGACCCAATCCTCAATTGGAAGGGTCCAATTCATTTTCCAAATATGAATTATCACCCCTTTTCTACGTAATTAAATACTTACCAAGAATTATACCTGGGTCTTTTCTCACATCTCTTAAGGGATATCTCTTAACCCACCATCTAGAAGAAACCCCACCCAATCACTTGCATCAAGTATCGAAGGATTTATCTTTTTCATATCATATACCAATAATCTCTATCAACATCGAGAGGGTGTTCCTAGTCACTAATGAGATGTACGACTATCTCACCCATTACCATTCAGATCAAAGCCTCTAATACCAACCCACTATCCCTAGGAACCCAACCTAAGCTATCTCACACCACCACTTATTCCCCAAGACCTAAATAAGGCCTCTCGTCAACTCAATTGACACTCTTACCCCTTGGAAACATAGTCATTGGGAAATCCCAATTTACTCAAGTGCTAAAGAGCACTTATTCAAAGCATAAGAGTCCCATCACCACCATATCTCTTCAACCAAGGTAACTTTCAGTCCCTAATCCCCATACCCAAACCCATGAAGTTGTGAAGGAATTCATGCTCATGCATAAATCGACATATGAAATTGTATAATAGTCTCCACCTACCTTGATATTGGAGTTAACCTCATACTATGCCTGTACATCACATCAACTAAGCACTTCCATGTCTTTTCCAAGATCACACCACCACATGAGATCATTTCATATGCCACAATATCAAAATAATTAATTATAACATTTATAATTATTTATATAATTTAATCTAAATATGAATAACCACCAGAAAACTCACTAGGAATCACCATCACACCAAAATCGTACCCAATAATTCACGATCAACATTTTAATATCTCCTCATGCCACTGTACATGTAATCCATATCATACTTTCTCGATTTCACCATGATTTGGTGGAATCATCACCAAAACCCTAGTTAAATTATACCCAAAATTATAGGTCTATGAAGGGGAAACCAAAATAGAGGGCGAATAGAATATCTCACCTTATATTAACATCAAAACTCACAAAGAACCACCCCTCATCATAGACAATTAAATTGAGAAATATGGAGGAAATTTTTTTATCGATTCATACATATTTAGTGTAAAACTCAAGCTAATAATGTTTGGGGACCAAACCCAAAAAGTTAGATCTTCCTATATTAATAAAAAACACCCAGGGCTCAGTTGTAATGTGATACTAATCTTCATTTGACATTCTCATAGTGAAACCAGGGGTCACAGAAGGATTATCTCCAGGTAAAGGTCTTGAACCTTGGACAAACACCATCACAATGTTACTTAAGGGTCTCAATTTGATGTAATCATACGCAAAACCACCCTCGAGGCCCCCCAACCTCCACAAAAAACCTCCCATTCCTTATTTCATGACGCACATAAACACTACATACAGTCATGGAATAACCCGAGCACTATGGCGAGACCTACTATAGCTGCTGAAATTCAATAGTTGAGTCACTCCAACCCCAATTTTGATGCTTTTAGGGGCACATATAACACCAATAGGGACTCATTCCTTATCCAAAATCATATTATCAAGATTTTCTAATGATTATATTCATATTTTTAATCCCAATTCCTAGAACATACCTCAATACAAGACCAAAATTAAAAATCACTATCAAACTAATGACCCATAAAAGTTTTGGGTCATTATAAACTCCCCACCATAAGGTTTCTCATCCTCAAGAAGCATCAGGTAGCCTCCAATCATCAATCCCAACCTACCTTGGTCGTTAATTCATTGATTTCTCATAATGTTCTATCTTTAAACTCCAAACACACTTCCACTATGAAAGTCCAAGCATTGAGGTGCACTATTGAGCTAGAGCTAAGCCACCTAATTTACACCATCACCAACACCAAGATAATGCCCATTCAAACCCATCTATTCTGAGTCACCATAGTGTCTTCAACCATTTCATCCCTAATCTTATAGTGCTCCCCACTATAAGAATCCTCTCATAGAGTATTATTCCAAGCCATAGTGCTCCTCACCATAGGAATCACCTATCAAAAATGTTTTTCCTACGGTCCATCAACACGCTCAATGTTGTTTCCACCTCACATAATTTGTTTCCTCATGAAAACATATATCGGTCCTCCGATCAACCTATCCCAAAAATTATTGGCCTCGACATTGACACAACACTACACCACCTCACCTGATCATGATGCCTTAACACCCAAAGGCATCATGAAATTACCCAAAAACCCACACTAAAGTCTAAAACTGACTCCCAGTGTAATTATATGGTTTTATCACCAACCACCAACACCATACATCATTCAATCACCCCGATAAATGATGCTCCTCAAATCCAAATCATTCCCAGATCACACTAAATACTCCCTAAGCCTAATGCCAATGAAAAAAATATATCCAAAACCACATAAAAACTTTAAAATTGGTATTTACAAAGGAACCATCTATTAGTATATCTTTACATACACTAAAATCTCAATTCCACCATGAATTTACACCTAATAATCTCACCCCATCCATGAACATACCGACACAAGGTTCATTCCTCCATGATTAATACAATTCTACCAACCATATAAGTGTTATTATAATCACTACACTAAAATAAAATCCTAACTTCCACTTCCCACAATTCATCCATTAACAAACAAAATGACTAGATGTGTCTATCCCACTTATACCTGAGTGTCCACACAAAACACTAAATTTTCCCATTTCTAGTTGACCATGAATTCCATCCTCAACATTCAACAATGTACTCACAACATGGATCATTACCTCTTATGAACAATGGTATAATCACACTATATGGATTCACTTACACATATACTCAAGAACCGACCCAAATATCCCCCAACACCAAACATGTGTCGCTCCTCCCGATCTACACTCACCCATCCCGAAAATGCCTGCCACTTCTGTCAAGGACCACCCAAATTGACCGTACCATGGCATCCCAATCCAATTATGATGTTCACTCTCAACATAGAGGGACATATCCCATTCTCAATAAAACCATATTCTAGTATTCCCACACAAATCTCAATTATTACATCGAATCTTATCCCACACATGACCACTCACTGATCCACAACCTAATGAGAATCCTATATAACCAGAATGCACTGACCCTTACCCACGGAGAACGTTCCCAAAAATACATTCCAACCCTCACTCTCTTTCTTTAAATTCATAGTGAACCTAAAATAACCCTCTCACAGACTCTTTCCTATGATCCTACTTGATCTCACCTAAACCCAATAGGTGAACAATCCCATAGAACCCAATCAAACAACCAAAATCATGCTCTCATAAGTCACATCCCATCTAACATAGGCTCACATGCTAACCAATTGACCATGATACTCTCATATTTCAATCTCATCCAATCGACTTAAGGAATCTCACTCATTCCAAGTACAACCACATGATCTTCTACTAACCAAGCATCATTCCAAAACCATGAACGTCTACCCATGATCCAATCATCCTAAATATGACTATTTAGGACCACTATTTACTATACAAATACAATAATAATAGACATACATATAATCCTGTCTTCTTAGAAACCAACTTTGACACCAAACTGCCTGAAGTTCTCTACACTTTAAGGACAAGGAATTTACACTTCTTTCTCTAAAAACCCTTAGGGTTTCTACTTCTACACATACACCTTGAAATTAACCTTGGCGATCCACATCAAGAAAACCATATAAACCCAGTTTAGTTATGTATAATGACACTGAAAAACTATATGGGGAAACACCATATAGGTTGCTATTGAAACTATAAGTAACTAAACCTATCTTCTCCTATCACCCCTTAGGAATACTCCACCATCCTCGAGCCACATTTGTGATATCAAATTCCTAGATCAACCCACCAAGAGTTTTTTATACATCCCATAAGGGACTATATAGCCATAACTAAGGAACAACCATAGTAGATTCACATGACCTTTCATTAGACAATTCATGATCCATTTGAGTAGAATCCCACCAATAAGTTATATGGAAAACACTATGAATGTTTTTGTAGACACTTCAAACAACTAAAACACCATAATTAGTAAAAACAAACACACACAATCATGTATGTTATGTGAATCATATGTGATAAATATGATTCATGTATAACACCTATTACCTATACATGCTAAGAGTCAAAATTAAACTAATGATCTCAAATAAACACCTTATATTTGAATAAATATCCAAACCATAACATCAAAAATAAAAATAGTAATCTCATCACCCTAGTAACTTTGAATTATATTTGAAAAAGGTGTTCATGATGCATCAATATGAGGACTATCTCAAGATCTAACACATTCCTAGACTACTATCTACGTCAACCCAAATAATAATAAAAAATAAAATGCTCTAATACCACTACACATCCTATGCTCAACCTGAAAGACAATATAAGGTTTGCATGTGCACTAGGGTGCCCACACTGAGTGTGAGAATATAAATCAATAGGGTTTCACCAAGAACCCTTATTATACACTATAATATGTGTGTGTATATATGAGTAAAAGAAATACATAAATAAACATTCTCTCAAATTCATTGTGTGCTAACCAGGCCACCAAGACACTTGACTATACATGATTTAATGCTATACTGGAATCCCATCATCACCTCATGCCATACATTTTATTTCCCAATCCATACACAATACTTGGGGTAGGGAATCATCCAAGTCTTGACCACTACCCTACTTAGGGTAGGATCCCACATCCAAATACCGGACTCACCCTCACACTCAATGTGGTCCTTCCAACACCTTCTCACTCAAGGTGAGGCCATCCATATCCTAACCACTACCTTATCTCCCAAGTTAGGTTCCACCATCCATGTCTTACATCACATCACATCTTAACCAAACTCTTTCACTCAAGGGTGGTCAAACATCAAATCCCAACCAATCCCTCTCACTCAAAGGTGGTCGTGCATCTAATCCACCACCCTATCACTCATTAAGAGATCACAAATTTACCACTCCCCACTTCTAGGGTGGGTCTCTCATATATTGGTGGACCAATATCCTCTCACTCAGAGCAGTGATTTCCAACACCCTCTTACTCATGGAAAGGCTAAACATCATGACTACTACCCTCTCACATATGGTAGGATCTATATCACACAAATATAGGACCCTGTATCACTCAAGGTATTCTTGTTCATGATATATCACTCATGGTGGGGCCAAGCCTTTGGACTCATTAGTCCATTTTCAATCACAAGTATAGCACATCCAAGTAATGAGAAACAGAGCTACAACATATCACACATGCTCAACACATCATCGGTAGGGTGCTAGTTACTCAGAACCTATCCCCTCTTCCAAAATCATTGGCATCAACTTATGACTATCACCCCTCTATAACCTCAAAATTTGTAGGCTCTACCTAGCCTTGACCTCAATAGGTGAGGTTCAATTACTTATCCAAATCCCTCTTTGTATCCCAATACGAAGCCCTTAAGTACTTCCTATGAACCATACCTAGGTCTCATATCACATATCCTAAGAGATATATATTAACCTTACACATAGAGTAAACCCCTCCCCCTCACACATGTTAGGTCCTAAAGGACTTATCTTACTCAATTTTCACACAAAGGCTCTTCTTCGACCTCATAAGGGAGTTCTTAGTCACCTGTGAGAAGTACAACCATCTTGCTAGCCACCACTCAGCCCCAATACTCTCATGTATACCCGTTTTCTCTACAAACACGACCTAGGATATCCCGCATCACCACTCATACCCTAAGATCTACCCAAGTCCTTTCCACAACTCAAAAAACACTCTATACCCTTGGGGACATAGTCTTCAGTCATAGGAGGCCCAACAACATTCTATATATTATACATAGGGAACCCCTAGTCCCTAATCATTGCACCCAAACCCATGAAATTATGAAAGAATGCATTATTATGTATAAAAAATAATATGAAATTGGATCATATGGTCCACCTATCTTGATACCAGAGTCAATCCCTCTCCATGCCTACACACCGCATCAACTAATTCTGTCCATGCATCGTCCAAGATCACACCACCACCCGAGATCCTATATCATTCTACAAAATCAAAATAATTTATTATAACATTTATATTTAATTATTTAATTTAAAAATATCCATAACTACTAGAAATATCATCAGGTATCATCATCGTATTTAAAATACACCCAATAGTATGAAATAAACCTTCTGATATCTCCTCTCACCATATCACATAAAATCCCTATCATCCTCACCTGATTCCACCATGATTTGGTGGAATCAACATAGAAATCCTAGTAGAATATCACCCAAAATTAAAGGTCTATGAAGGGGAAAATAAAATGGAGGGATAAAGAAATATATCTCCTTAGATCTTTAATGAAATTCACTAAGAACCATCTCCTGCTATGGAGGATCAAAGGGAGGAGGAGGGAGGGGAGGGAAAAATGATTCTGACCTTTCCCATGCATACCTTGACCTAAGATCAAAAGGGGGGTTGACCCCAAAAATATGGGTCTATCCCTCTTTTAAAAAAATATACACAAGACTCAACCATGGCATGACTAAGAGGGTCTCGAAATGATGACCACCTTCATCAAACATTTCTTACAGTGTGACCTGGGGTTACAACATGATGTTCCCTAGCTAAAGGGATCAACCCTAATAAAAACACCATCATGGAACAACCTAAGGGTTGTGGCTTGATTTACTCATATGAAACACCACCCATGAGGCCCTATCCCTTCATGAAACATCCTACCACTCCTTACAACATAATGAAAATATATGTTGTTGAACGTTATAGTGTGACTTGGGAATTATATCACAACTTGCTGCAAATACTATAATATAGTAGTTGAGTCTCCTGGATCCAAGATTTTATGCTTTTCTACACACCTAAACCCCTAACCGGGTCTCGTTACTTATCCAAAAATATCCCCCAAGATATTCTAACACTCAGATTCATATTCTAAATCCTAATTCCTAGAATATTATCTACCCTAGGACAAAAATTCAAATTAATTATCAAATTAATGTCCCATAAAATTTGTGGGTCATTATAAAACCCTTTCTTTTTTAGTTACTTATATCCATATGCCCCAAATGAAAAGTTACCAGTCACATCTCAAAATTTATATCAAGGAGGAAACACTGATCACCTTTCTTTACAATGTCATAACACTATGCTTGATGACCATGATTTCATGACTGCAACATCTATTCTAACTTTCTATAAAATTTATTCAACATTGAGATAAGGTCTGTTAAGATTCCCTCAATACTTTGAGAAAGGTTTGGTTAGCTCATTTTTACTCTATGAAGAAAGCTACTACCAATGAAGGTATTGTATCCGCACCTCATTTCCCAAACATGATGCACAATAATTGCATGGTTACCAATATCCATGACACAACATTTAAATAAAACAATCTTATCCACATATAAATGATCTCAAACAGTTTGGCCCATACTCTAGAATATCACTGGGTTAGAGCAGATAAACATTGTCAATTCCTTTACAAGACTTGATATCCATATTTTATGATCCCCACACTAATATCAATAGTTAATTTTCAAGACATACACTAATTTCAACACAACAAATAACCTCAGAATGAATAGAAAACATCACAATACACTGTGTTTTGGATTCCCCTTGTTTGGAAACTGCGAATAAATGTACTTTTTTACTTCTCTTATAGAATTTTACATGTATTTTATTCAAGAAAATTATTATTATGGAAATAATTCTATGTGGTTTGGTTCATTAACCATAGATCTCCTAGCTCCCAGTATGCATTTACTATATTACTATGATCATCGAAATCTAAAAATATCAAAAGACCCATTGGAGGTCATCTAATTAATGAAAACATCATTGAGTAGATCTTAACTTCATACATAAGTTTATAAATTCTCAAATATTCTATCAGAAAAGATTCAAAATTTATACCAATCTATAAAAAAGAGATAAATTAATTTTTTTTGATGAATTTCTATTACAACCCACCAGAATCGTTACAACCACACAACAATACTATTATATAAATACGCTATGGTCCTCAATTATTCTTCATTCAGAGTAACTCCACAACATATATTTGAATGTCACTATCTCAGATCATTATCACATCCACTTATTCCCAAAATAAAACCCAAATATTAGTAATCCCTACCAACTATCTCCCATAAAACATATCAACCTTGAACTCACTGTAAATAGAGAGGTTTTTGATAACTCCTCCTCTAGTATTGCACACACATACTATCTATAGATTCCATATAATCAATCATGAATTCACAAAATCATAACCTGGATCTATATGATGCATAACCCCCTTTAAAATCCCATTTTATATACTAAGGTCTTGATCATGTTTCATCAATAAAAGTCATTCTCATAAATACATTAGTCAATACATCTATTAAAAATGTCTCTATTTCAACCACATGTATCAAAGATCCTTTGTAAGAATCTGTCAAGTCTATTCTAACCAATACTTACATGTGCCTATCCCCATACTCAATTCTATCACTATAATACCAAATTTTCACATTCCGAATTACTGGAAGGTGATAAATATAATATTTTAATTATTTTTTCCTTAAATTTGAATGATTTAATCCACACTATTTTTTATATCAAGTGAAATTGAATCATTTTCAGTTTTTATGTATGTTTTGCAAATTATTAATAAAATAAAAAAATTCACAATTTTTAAGTTTTTTTTTATATTTTTAATATTTCTATCATAACTTTTTATAAACTAATCCAAATTGAGAAGTTATTTTTTATAGGATGATGTGCCCAGATCAGTGTGAGACCACTGGTAGGGGGAGGGTTGAATTAGTGATTCATTTTTTTTAATTTTTTTTCTTTTCAGTTAAACCTCTATGGATGGTTAAAGCCTCTATATAATCTTATTTTATCTCTTATCCTTACCTCAAATAATGATGTAAATACAAAGGCATAGAACACAAGGATTTACAAGATTTAGAACAAAGACCCAATCCTTACCATGTTGGTTATTCTCTCTAACACATATTCTCTACTATAATCTCATAAATAATTAAAATGGTCAATATAGAGTTACACTGTATCTCTCCTGAATCCACACAGGGGGTTATTTATACTGAATCCCATAGTATTAATAGAATCTACACCGACTTTCTCCAGAATCCGCACTAGAGACTTCTACTTGTGAGTCACACAAGAGACTTCTACTCCCAAATCCTCATGAGATATATCCTCCTTTCTTAAAGGCTTGATACATTTTAGTTTAATCTATTGATCTTAATCCATGATATTTCTAGAGCACACTCACCCGTGTTCTTGTTCAAGTACCATTGCAAAGATTTCTGGTCTTGCTCAAAAGTCTCTGATCACCTATATTTGATCAGTTGGATCAGTGAAAAAAATTCTTGGGATGATTCTTTCTTATAATAATGAAGTCATAACCTAACTTTTTGTGTTCAAGTGGTGAAAAAAATATTCTTTAAGAATATTTATATGCAAGAAATATCTTTCACAATATCAAATAAGTCAATATTATTGAATCAACAACCACTGTTAACTTAAATATCAATTCTTCTGATATTTTTCTAGGATGCAGTCTCAAATATATATTGACTATATAGTATTCCAATTTATCTTTATGTTAATTTAATAATTATGGAATATCATATGTATTATTCAGTGAAATATTTGCAAAATAATATACTGCTTTGTGAACTAATGACTACACTTATATTTTCTATTATATATTAACTGCATAAGATTTTATTTGATTCTTGAGCTTGATCTCACCACCGTGAGTGATAAATTATTCTCCAGAAACTCTCCCTTGTATTTAAGCACTCTATATTCTCACTTTTCTATCTCCTATTTTTCATCCAAGAATAATCCCATTATTTTATATGCATCGACTTAGTAGTTATCAAACCAGTTATTTCATGAAAATTATGTGATCGTGAAAAGAAGTTTAAAGAGGCTCATCTCTACATATCCACTTGGAAACACCTCATCCAAAAACCACTATTCACATAGGATCTTCATTTAAAGTCACCATATACTACATGTATTATTTATCAATTATCTAAGCATGGATGAAAACTGATATATTCTTAGTTGGCACCTAAATAGTCTACACTACAAATCCAGTCTCATACCAGTAGAATCCCACATACAGCATCATCTCCCCACAAAGGAGTTTCATCTGCGAAGGATCATCACCAACAAAGGAGTGTTTCACCACATACTGCATGGTATCCCACATACAGATCATCCATAATGAATCCCTATAAAGGAGCTTCGTATTTTTTTGTGATTGATCATGTGACAATTTATCCACTACAAAGCAACATCCCACAAGCATATACCTTAACAAACAACTATTTGAAAACCATTATTCATCTCTGTATCACATTTAAAATAAACTATCCGTGAATCATTCTCCATTCAAATATCACCTTAAAAAACCATTTATTTTCTTTTTGGTACATCTTACTTATTCATTTTTTTGAACTCATGAAGTGATATGGAAGTTCCTGCATGGAACCCGAGATTGTGGGTGCTCATTATGAAAACCATTTTTCATGAGGGATTTGTCTTCAAATACATTGTTCATGGGAGGAAGACAAATATATCCCCTGAAGATCAGACAAATCTCATTTAAAATGGGGAGAATAGATTGGATGAACATCATAATTTTTGTCTTTTTAATTGATAGGTGAACAATTCCTGTGAACTTTCGTCCCACATAGAACTCAACTCGTGATGGGGATGTGGTATAATAATCAAGACACTCATTAAATAATCCATAAATCCTAACCCATTATCAGCGTGTCTTCCAACATGATGGTTCTTTCTATTCTCCCTAGGGGATTCTGGCCCATCCCATTCATGCCTGTGAGCATGGAATCTGCAAGACCTATACACGAGTCTACTCCCTTGGGGATTATGAACACCCCCTACCACCTTATTTCTAACTCAATATGGTCTTCATTGGGCATGGTTAAACTACATGTCCCACACATTCCTTGGTTGAGGTTTTCTTGGGCTGATAGTTGGTTGGCCATCTATTTTTATATGAGGCTTCAATAAAAAGATGCAACAATTTAAGTTCTTTACATAGAAATCTTCAAATCATAACATAATTATAAAAATAAACATTTTCATGATCTTAACTTGTAGTAACCAATGTAAAAACTTCTTAGAACATTTATTTAAGCATTAAATATCATCATGATAATAGTTAGAGTTGTACCAGGATGAATTGTCCAAGAATGACATTTAATGCCATATAAAGAAGAATTGTCCAAGCATGAAATCCAAAGAGAGGAATGATCTCACATGGTTCTCTTAAAAAAGAGACTTTAGTTAATCAACTCTAAGTCTACTTAGGATAACATGGTGTAGAAAACAAGAAAGATAAAACCAAGTATGTCTAAGTAATCCATAAATACCATGGATGTGAAATCATGCTTAAAAATTCACAATTATCATTAAAGTGATAATAAATAATCATATTTATCAGTGAAATACTAAATCCTACACATTTTTCAACAAACACATTATAAATTTCAAGTGAAAAAGATATAGATCTCCCTTTATCTTATCTTAACATAAATCAAGCACCCCCATTAATTGATATAATTAATATTATTAAGAACAAGGGATGAAAGTTTTATTGACATACCTCAACTTCCAATTTTATAAATCTATTTATAAGTTCTACATTAACTATTTAGTGAAGATTTCAAAGATTCATCTCATCAATGATCTACCTCAAGGGATAGAAACTTCTATTACATTTCATGGAATTTATTAGACTCCATGAAGTACAATCTCATCACACTATCCAAAAGTGACAACCTCAAACATCTCCTTCAATTCCTTACATTTTATTTCAGAAATACATAAATATATAAGGGAATAAGGATGGACCTCTCAATTTCTCATAAATAAAATTCAGACTGAAAGATTACTCTCAATATAGACTTCTTATTCCTTTTGGATTCCTTAGAAGGTGTGATTGATATTTCCTAATTAATTTATACTTCTGATGTGGATGCAATTTCCTTCTTAGTATCAGATTCATTGGTTTTTTACTTTCCATGTCTTCTTCATGCTTTCCTTTTGGGATGGTAAAATTATCATACAATTTTTTACATCATTCCTGGTTTGTTCACACCTTTCACACTTAATGATTTTCAAGTCATCATATGTAAATGAATTCTTATCAACTTGAACTTATTCAAATATCACCACTTATTTTCCTTTTTCTTTATCAAGTTTCTATTCATTCTCTATTTGTTTATCCTTGGAAAGTTGTCCTGGATAGATAACTAAAAATTATTTTATAATGTTATCAGATTGTTTGAGTTTCTCACATAAGAAAATGGTGACTGTTTCTTCCCTAAAAAACCATATTCTATTCATATTTAATTTGGGTTAATTTCACATGGTGTTCTAACTCTTCATTTCTCAACTTTGTGACCTTATTGACCATATATTCTACAAACATCCTTCAAGCATTCAAATTTATTCCGTGCTGACAGTTTGGATGATGTATTGGTTGGATGATTCTCTTTATGATAATTTTATCTCATCTATTCATCATTTACCCCCTTGATTCATGACTTATTCCTGGTAGTGACATATTTTACCACTATGAATAAGATTTATGACCGAACATGTAACGACCCATGTTTTGAGCCAAGGTGAAATTCCATGGGAATTTGACTTTTGGTGTTTACTAGATGAGCCGTTCTTTGAACCAAGTTTCGAAACATAATTATGAGAGTTGGAATACTTCAAAGTGTTATTTTTAGACTTGGTTAAATTCCCAAGAGGTCCCTCAGAGGTCTCATTGAGTTTTGAGATCATCATGCCTCAAAAATTACAAGTTTGGAGGGTCCGTGTAGGGTGAATGGTTTGTCTAAAACCATGCGGCCCCCAGTAGTAAACCGTGCAGCTACAGCAAGGGAGAAGAAATTCCCCACATGGGATGCACATTATTTACCCATACCATGCACCTATCCCACATGATTAGTGCCACTTAGGTAGTACCTAATAACTATTCATCATACGGTTGGCACATAGTTAGGTAAACCATGTGTGGTAATTGTGCAAGGTGGGTTTCTTATGCAGTGGGTGTCGTATAATTGGCATACAGTTTGGTTAAACCATGCATCCAAACCATGCGACCTAGTTTTTAAGGTTAAAATGACCAAAATTAACTTAATTATTTTAAGTTATTTTTTATTTCTTTCTTCCTATCCTCCAGCTACATAAACCTCCTCCCTTGGCACCGTGGGTTTCTCCTCAAGCCTAACCTAGGCTTTGGGATAACTCTTATGTCCATCATCTGATTCAAGGACCATTGGTCTCTATATATTCCTCTCGGTAAGATCTCAATTAATTTTTAACCTTTATTCATTTAATATTCTCTCAAAAAATTATCAAGGTGAAAGCTCATTTCCCCTATTTTTATGGTGAATGTCCATTTCATAATTTTTTTCTAAACTAGACCAAATCAGACCTTTATATTGGATGAGTAAATAATCCTAATCATAAGTTATGTGGTCTATGAATTTTTCCTCATTTTTCCATTTTTTATAAATAACACCATTGTATCGCACGCTGAACTTTTCTACACATTGAATTCAAATTGATTTCTTTATATCAAATTGATCTTTAGACCATGATATATGTCTTTGAAATCCTGGTTGGTAGTTTAGAGGATGAGAACCTCATTTATGAACACTCTATGAGTGTGCCGACATGTTTTCCTGCTTTTTTATAATTTTTTAAATGCCCAGAGTTCCTCATAAGAATTTGAATTGGTTGAATAAGATAATTTCCCCTTATAGACACTTTACCAAGTAGGAATGGAATCTCCTAAGTTCCATGTTGAAATTATATAAATTTAATTTCTATGTTGGGTAGTTTTCATAAAATGTTTCTTTAATGTGTTGTGACTCTTGTATCTAATGATTAACTATTCTAAATGAATTATCTGATGAAAAATTTCATGATTTTATAATAAAACCCCTCAGATGAGGTACACTATATTCTAAACTAAAAATTATTGATTAGTGATTCAATACATGCTTGGATTAATGCTTTGGTGATTCCCTATGCTTGGATTTCATAGTTGAAATGAGGAATGTCTAGTGCATGACCCATTTGATGTTCTAAATGGAGTTTCCCTACTTTTTAAATAAATGAATAATAGAACCAAGCCCCTAATAATGGATTTTATTGTCTTATAAAATGGATTGACCATGTAGATAATTTTACAATGGACTATGGTACCTTTTAAGTACCTCTTGATCCTTATAATTAATATTCCATGTTATAGAAAGATTAAATGAAATATATTTAATGGAATGGATTGACATGACATAATGTCCTCCTTGATTATTAAAATGTTTTAAATGTTATGACTTGAATAAATTAAATGGTTTAAAATGAAATGTAAAGGGTCGTACATCCACGCCAATCGTAGAATGCTTAGTACATGCTATTGTTAAATGTGATGCCCTTAATATTAAAAAAGCTTAATTAAATTTAGAGAATGAGAAAGATGCCTCATGGATATGGTTATTATTATTGTTATTATCAAATTATTATGACTTGATATAGTCCATGGAATGATGGTAAGGGATATTTTGAGCATGGAGGAAAATCATGCTCCCTTACAATGGGTGTTGAGTTCATGACATCTCACACAAGTGACACTAGTAGGACATTGGGATGAGGTGACATGCTCCCTATTTAGAGTGATGATATGATGGATCACACACCATATCAAGTGTTGTGCATGATGTCTCACACTCTATTGGGATGTAGTGAATGTACCATATCGCTTGATATTATAGGATCGTTTAGAGTGGTTATGGATATCTGAGTTATGCCTAGTCTATCCAACACCGAGTATTCCAAGTACATGACCACTGAAGTCTGCACATACTTGTTTTATATAGGTGGATTCAATATATAACTATTCTATTTATATATTATTACTATATATATATATATTTACTAATTATAAATTTATTCTAGTCATTATCCTAAGCAGGTAAAATCATCCAAGTGTCCTACTAGAACTTGAGATGAACATTATTTATTTATTTATTTAGTTATGTCTATTTATTTATATTATCAGCACACTACTTTACTTTATAATCATAGACCGGATTTATCTGTAGGCTCCATGGGTGAGAACCTACTGAGATTTATATCTCACACCCTGACCAGTCCGCCATTTCATTGGGGTACCCGAGTAGAACTTCTATTTACAAGACCATGGACCATTTCTTATGCTATTTTTATAGTACCTAGGAGTTCAGAGCATATGATTGAGTTGAAGCTCAGGATGCTCATGGAGATATCCCTTGGGGATTTTACTTTATACTTTATTTATTCATGTACTACCTTGTATCATGATTTCTATTGTATGTCTAATTTTTTTTAGTTATGTATCATCATTAAGACATGCATGCATATATTTTATATTGGCATTGGAAAACTGCTATATTCAGTTTATATTATTATTCCACTTCTCTATATATATTTATTTTATGCTTACACTATTTTCTATTGTTTCTTTATCTATTATACCGTTGTGCTACTTTGATCATGAAAGTATAATATCCACACTATCACCTATTTATACCCTCATTGCTAGTCGACAACCTCTAGTATATAGGGAGGTGTACTTGAGGCCATGCAACCGACTGGTTCAGCTACTGTCTAAGTGTTTATTCAGGCTGGGATGTTACAAAGTGGTATCAAAGCCTTCTTTTTTTCCTTTGTATTACTATTTTGAGAAGGTAGATAGGGGTCTAGTAATGAGTCAATGCTTCGTAAATAGCCGTGTTTGGGACTGATCACCCCAACCACAGGGAAAATTCCCAGTGTCCAAGGCTGGGATTGTTGTTCATACTATTTTCAATTACAATTGATTATAATTTCAACTTGAGTGATTGGTGTAGTTTTCACTACTTTTCAATTTATAAAATTTATGGTAGATTTCCCTTGGCCCAGTATGGAAAGAAAGTAGAATTACATGAATCATCATAGGCACATAGAAATTAAAATTCCATGCATATGCTATTCCATGTAGTTGCATTTGTAACACTACTTGCTTATTGGGGTGTTGTGCCTTGAGTGTATGCCATGTTTTGTATTAATTAGCATGCCTGTTATATGCCATGCAACCTATTCATTTAGAATGTTTTTCTTATATGACATGATTCTATGTTTATATCATGTTTCTATGTGTTATATGATTTTAAAAAATTCTAAGTTATGATTTCGATATATATAATTGGTTGCATGGGCTGAGCATATTGGTTATGATTAAATGGGATCAAATTTTCAATTGTAAGGTGTATGGGCACCTTATAATTTGGAAAAGGTAACTCGTATACTCAAACCATCCTTTGAGATTTATATATATATATAATCCCCTTGTCAAAATGAAAAACCTATTAAAATTTTATATGTTAAAATGAAATGATTTTGATTAATGGAAGCCAAATTCCAACATGTAAAGTGTATGGGCATTTTATGGATTTGTGGATGGACACCCATATCACCAAACCATGATATATGAACATGTTATATTATTTGAAATTGTTATAGATATAAAAGTTGTTTAATTTTGAATTTGAAATGATATGGATGCCTTTATAAACGCTTGTGACTATATCACATGGGCATGGAGATCATGTGATTAACTATTAAATGTAAAACTGGACCCAAGTAGGTTAGTTGGGGAATGTTTCTTATGGGAAAAACCCCTATGGGTATTTTAAAACTTTGATAATTAAGAAAATTCTATTGGGTTGTATTTCTAATGAACCCAAGTTGGCTTAGTGGGACCCTCATAGGTCGCCTTATCTATTATAACTTAAAATGAATTTAATTTTCAAATTTACCAATAAAGACATGATTTCAATAAATGTTTAATGTTTAAAAAGTAAGTTTGATAAGTCTTTCATGTTCTGCCTCGTCTTTTACCAAGTGATTCTATTTTGTAGTTGGCACTTGATATTCTATTTAAATGTTTTAAAATCTTAAATATTGAATATGAATCAAATATTTTAATTGTTTAAATATTGAATTTTAATTAATATAATGACTTGAAAATGGAACCTAAAGTGGTTTACTTCATTTAAACCCTCCTATAAGGGAAGATTGAGTTTTTCTTTTTGAGTTTCCTTAGAATGGAAACATGAGAATTTTCCTTAGGATTTATCCTTTTTAGTAATGAATTAAATGATTGGCTCTTGAGCCTTGGGACTTTCTATTTGATGTGACCTAGTGATAGGGTCAATGCTTATGCCTCTTTTAAGGGTCTATCTCATGGTAGGTATCACCCTTAAAGCTTAATTTACTTTCTAAATTTAGTGAGTTTTTTGGAATTGGTGCTGTTTGGGTACCATTGTCCTTAATAGGACTCTTAGTTTCAAAATAAAACCCTTGTTTGGATGGGTGGTCATGGTGTCTTTAGAACTTTTTATGGGTGTGATCATTGAGTAATGCTTGGTTTTAGAATATTATACATACCTAGGGTATGGTATTCCGGTTAGTAGGTATCGTCAGCCTATTTATTTTCCTTGGGAGACTCGAGAGGTCGTCAGTCTATTGGGTAGTTGTAGAGACCCGGATCCTGACGTACATTGACATTACATTACATTTGCGGAATACTTAGTACATAACAAAAACACACACACAATGATCGTAATAGTTTAGTGTCTTTGGAAACTCGGAATGTAATCTTATAATCATGGTGAAAGATCTTCAATATCTCCCATAAAGATCTTCCTTTTTTTTACCTAAAACCTTTCTTTATATCCTGGGGAAAATAAAACATAAAAGGGTGAGCTCAAATGCTCAGTAATGGTAAACAAAAGAAATATCAATCACATCATATTCATAAGAACATAACATTTTGGAAATCATAACCTGCAAAAGAGAGCATAATTTCATAATCATGGGATAAATCATGGAAGTGAAATGTAATCACAATAATCATAACTTAAAACATGAAACTTTGTGGCATTCACACATAATCATAGAGAATCATTTCTTGTTAGTCAAGACTCATTGCCAAGACTATCTTAGTGGACAAAGTCCCTTTCTGAATCGAGTGACCCTCGTTTCAGTCCTGTTTCACTAAACTGGTATAACCTACCATTCCAGCCATGTCTATCTCATGAGATATAAAATCTTTACCCAATGCATTGGAGGGAGATATAGGTCCCACCCATCTCATAATGATACCATTCTTATGTGTGCCACAAAATCATAAACCATACATCATTTCATAACCCATGTAATAAAAATGGGAATCTTAAACATCATGACATCATAAAACAATTCATATACGATAAAGGAATTCATAAAAATATTTCCATCACAACATAATCAAATCAATGTAATAATAGGGATAAAAACAGAACCCATTATTATCTTAGATGGAAAATAATTTTGATAAAACACTTGAAATGAATTCTTGAGGAAAATATCCTTTCTTCTTCAAAATCAATTTCTTTTCACAAAACATCATGCAATTTTAAAAGAAAGAGATTTTATTGAAAATATTCATGAAATCTTTTGGAGGAAGGTTCATGAAAATAAGGCTTTATAAAACTGTAAAAATCCATTCGTGCCGTTTATGTTAAAAAAACATTCTTCTTGTACTTTTGTCGGAAAAGTCAAAAAGTACCTCGTACGAAAAACGGAAAAAGATTCCTTTCATATTCTTTACTAAAAACTCACCGAAAGGTAAAATTGGATTTAAACTATTGTAACTAGATGGAAACAATATTACATACTGAGGGAACATGGATGTGGATGATAAAATACACCCCAGTAAATACTTACGAATAAACAATCTCGGATAAAAATGAGATTGTGATATTTCCCTTACCTTAGGTCCGATTTGCTTTGTACGTGTCCGAAGCTCCTGTATAATGGTTTAAATAATGTTATTGACTTATTACAGAATCATACATATTGATATGATATCATATATGGTCATATTCTTAGCTTCTTAGTAGTAATATTTCATTGCTACTTGTTATTTGGGTGTTTATAACTTTTTGTTCTTATGCGTGTTTTGTCGAATAAATTCTTATTCTTTTCTTTAGGTTATAGATACCTCACTTCCAGAATGGTATTAGTTTAATATATATCATATTCATTCATTCAATTCATTTATATAATCAGTATGAAATGAAGATCATGTAGAACGAGTCGCATCACATCGTGGAGACGGTATTCCGTATGTACGCACGAGTGATGATATCGTTCCTATGATCATGGAATTGTATTTAAGTGTATTTATACTATTTCAGTATCAATATCAATTTATAATAATCATATATAGTTACTCATTACACCATTATACCCATCCTTGTAAGGTGATGGTAGAAAATAGAGTACACCACGGCGTGGAGACGGTATTCCGTACGTACGCACGCGCGGTGATTTCATTTTTCCGTAGGATGGATAGAAGGTGAATTAGGGTTGTTTAATATTTATAATAACATATCAGTATGTAAGTAATACTGATGTTATTACTTTATCATGAAACAACTAAAGAAGAAGAAGTTGAAGAAGAAAGAAATTGAAAAGATCGGTAATGGATATTACCTCTTCTTTGGAACGCCTCTTTGAATCCTCCACTTAGGGAACTAAGATTGGTCTTTGAAGAAGACCAGGACCTCTAGGATTATTCTAGGGAAGTGGAGAGGATAAAATGGTAGGGTTTGGCCGAGCTTGAGTGCTCAAATTGGTGTGAGGAGGAGGGGGAGGAGGTGCCCTTTTATAAGGGAGGAGAGGGGCACCTTAGGAATATCTCAAAATATTATTTTATATTAAAGTCAAAATTGGTTTATAATGGTTCCAAAGGGTCTTATTTCGAAGCTAAAGTGGGGATGGGTCGAAATACTATCAACCAATAGTATTTAGACAAGTTTAGGGTATTATTTTAACCTTATCAATTAGATTTAACTCTAAGTTAAATAATTTAACTTTTACCGTGTCTTTTTGTTTTCTTTCACTATATGGTTAATACACTTACTATAACATGCCAAACGAACCCCAAATTGTTTATTATTAATATATATATCCTTATCTAAGTTATTTGGCCGAACCTTACATTTTTAGGAATAAAATAACAATTAATAATATAATATTTGATTTAAAAACTATTTTCTGTCAATTTTGACACTATTTGATATATGATTTTTGTGAAAGTCATAACAGAATTATATGTTCGAATAAAGTTGATTAAATCAACATTAATATATCATAGTAACCTAGAAAATTAGTGTAATTCATAAAAAGTCTCAAATTACATTTATTTTGGTGTTTATAACATCAATTATGTCAATATTTCATTAATAATATAATTACTGCATCATCATTGTGTCATAAATAAATTAAATTATTTAATGTCTAAAAATTACAAATAAAATACCATTATGTAGGAAATATTTTTAGCTTTCTAATGAATATTTATATTCGAATTTATCTTATGTATAACCCCATATTAAAAATGATTTACTTATTAAACTTTGATTTTAACTATTTTAACCCTTCTTTAAATAAATTAATAATAAATGTCCTAATCTAATCCAAGTGGGCCTAAATGGTCATATTTTATTCCTAAGTTTGTTTTTGGTCGAATTACACTTGTCCAATAGAATTAGGACATGTGTTAGGGTAATATTAATATCATATTTACCCTTATTTACCCTATTTACTATTAACCGCGGTAAAAAAAGTAAAAAGTTACTATTCACCAAAAAATTATTTTTATCTCATTGAACCACATTTTACTTACTGATATCAACCGTGTCTGTCGGATTTTCGAAATTCCATTCACAGAAGCGGTAAAATTAAGTTTTATGCAAAATTCAGTTTTTAACCTACCACTTAGTGGTTTCACTATTCATCAAAAATTGAAAGTTTTCAGAAAAATACCAAAATTTCACCCTAGGATAATTTCGATATTCTGAGTCCAAAAATGAAGTCCATTTTGAAAAATAAAATTTATAAAATTTCAAAAAGTGGTTATTACTATTCATAACGGCTAGTTTTAATAGCATATTGTTGTTTAGTGAAACTCGGTATTGCGTACGACGCAAGCTAGCGAGGAAGGTCGCGATTGCGTGTAAAGCAAGCCAAGCAAGTGTTGTGTAGAAAAAGATTCCTTTGATGATTTATATAACATAAAAGTCTCGGGTGTTACATTCTACCCCCCTTAAAAATAATTTCTCCCTCGAAATTCGTCACTTTGTAACAAACAGATGAGGATACTTCTCCCTCATCATGTCCTCAAGCTCCCATGTAGCTTCTTCAAGTTGGTGGTTCCTCCATAAAACTTTAACCAAGCGAGTGGTCTTGTTTCGTAGGAATTTTTCGCTACGATCCAGAATCTCTATCGGCTGTTCTTCATAAGAAAGATCTTGCTCCAGTGGTACAACTTCTGTGCTGAGTACATGTGAAGGATCTGGTATGTACTTTGTCAGGAGAGATACATGGAACACATCGTGAACTTGAGAGAGATTCGGTGGAAGCACCAATCGGTAAGCTACCTTCCCAACACGATCCAATATTTCAAAAGGACCGATATATCTAGGGCTCAACTTCCCCTTCTTTCCAAATCTCATAACCCTCTTCCAGGGAGATATTCGTAAGAACACTTTATCGCCCACTTCAAACTCTAGGTCTTTTCTTCGGTTGTCGGCATAACTTTTCTGTCGACTCTGAGCTGCTCTTATGTGTTGTTGAATAGATCTGACCTTTTCTGCCATTTCATCAACGAGATCAGGTCCTAACAGCTTTCTTTCCCCAACTTCATCCCAGCAAGTTGGAGTCCTGCATTTCTTTCCATAGAGAGCTTCATAAGGAGCCATCTGAATACTGGAGTGAAAGCTATTATTATAAGAAAATTCCACCAAAGGTAGGTGTTGATCCCAACCTCCTTTGAAATCCATAGAGCAAGCTCTCAACATATCTTCTAGGGTTTGAATTGTTCTCTCAGACTGACCGTCTGTCTGGGGATGATAAGCAGTGCTGAAACTCAACTCTGTATCCAGAGTATGCTGAAGACTTCGCCAGAACTTCGAGGTAAATCTCGGATCCCGATCAGATATAATAGAAAGTGGCACTCCATGAAATCTTACCACTTCCTTTACATATATCCTGGCAAGCTGATCTAGAGAGAAATCCTCTCTAATAGCAATGAAGTGTGCAGACTTTGTAAGACGATCAACTATGACCCAAATAGCATTATTGCCTTTGGATGTTTTAGGAAGTCCTGTGACAAAGTCCATAGTGATGTTTTCCCATTTCCATTCGGGTATGGGTAATGGTTGTAACATCCCCTTAGACTTCTGTCTCTCAGCTTTAACTTATTGACAAACCAAGCATTGAGAGACATATTCAGCAACATCTCTTTTCATGCCATCCCACCAGAAGTACTCTTTCAGGTCCCTATACATCTTCGTGCTTCCAGGATGAATAGAGAATGAAGAACTATGAGCCTCATCCAGCAGCTCCTTCTTTAATTCGGGGATGGGAGGAACACAAACCCGATTCCTGAACTTTATTATCCCATCACAATCAAGGTTGAATTCAGGAACATTTCTCACCTTCTTTTGTAACTCGACATCTTCTTTCTGTGCCTCCTTAATCTTCGCATGTATAGATGGTTGAACATTCATTTGAGAAAGATAAGATTTTTCCCCTTCCATTATAATTCCAAGATCCATCTTTTGTAAATCTATAAATATTGGATCCTTTGTGATCCTCATCATGGATAAACTAGCATGGTCTTGTCGACTTAATGCCTCTGCCACCTTGTTTGCTTTCCCAGGGTGGTAATGGATTGAGCAGTCGTAATCCTTAATCAGCTCCAACCATCTTCTTTGACACATATTCAACTCCTTTTGTGTGAAAATATACTTTAAACTTTTGTGATCAGTATAAATATCACACCTTTCACCATAAAGGTAATGCCTCCAAATCTTTAATGCAAAGATTACCGCAGCCAACTCCAAATCATGTGTTGGGTAATTTTGCTCATGGATTTTCAACTGTCGTGAGGCATAAGCTATCACCATATCATTTTGCATAAGAACACACTCCAATCCCTTCTTGGATGCATCACTGTAGATCACAAACCTTTCTCCACTACAAGGCAGTGTGAGCACAGGTGCACTGGATAACCTTATTTTCAACTCCTTGAAATTCTCTTCACATTCCTCTGTCCAGACAAACTTAACTCCTTTCCGAGTCAACTTGGTGAGTGGATTAGATAATCGTGAAAATATTTTACAAAACGTCGATAATATCCATCAAACCAAGAAAACTTCGAATCTCAGTTACTGTTGTTGGTCTCGACCATCTTTCGATAACCTCTGTTTTTGCTGGATCCACAGATATCCCCTCTTTTGAGATTATGTGACCCAAAAATGCAACTTTTTGAAGCCAAAATTCACACTTGGTAAATTTGGCATAAAGCTTATCCTTTCTCAGGGTCTTCAATATAATTCTCAAGTGATCTTCATGATCTTCCTTGCTCTTTGAATAGACAAGAATATCGTCTATAAAGACTACCACAAATTGATCGAGATAGTCTCTAAAGACTCTATTCATTAGATCCATGAAGATAGCAGGGGCATTAGTAAGACCAAATGGAATCACTATAAATTCATAGTGTCCATACCTTGTACGGAAAGCCGTATTTGGTATATCCTCCCTTTTGACTCTTAATTGATGATACCCTGAACGAATATCAATCTTGGAAAAGTATTGAGCTCCGCGTAGTTGGTCAAATAAGTCATCAATGCGTGGGATAGGATATTTGTTCTTGATAGTGATCTTGTTAAGTTCTCGATAATCAATGCAGAGTCTCATTGATCCATATTTCTTCTTAACAAATAGAACAGGTGCTCCCCAAGGTGACGCACTAGGGCGTATGAATCCCTTATCAAGATTCTCTTGGAGTTTCTTCTTCAATTCCTGCAACTCAATTGGGTCCATTCTATAAGGTGTCTTTGAAATAGGCAAAGCACCCGGTACGAGTTCTATTGAAAACTCAACTTCACGATTTGGTGGAAGACCTGGTAATTCCTCCGGAAAGACATCATCAAACTCCCGTACGATGGGAATATTCTTAATCGTGAGTTTCTCACCAACCATTTGAGATAAATAACCTTCATTTAGTGGAATCAAGACCCATAAGATGGAAGAAATTTCCACTGGAAGGTTATATTCATCCTTGCATCGATAGACGATCGTAGATTGATCTGGAATATGAAATGTGACTTCCCTTATTTGGAAATTGATATGAGCTCCATGTAGAGAAAGCCAATACATGCCAAGAATCACATCAAATTCCACTAAAGGAAGGATCACAAGATTTGTGGGAAGCACTTTCCCACAAACTTCGATCGGAGAAGAATTATAAACTTTTGATGCGACTGTTGTGCCATTAGGTGTTGTCACAGCTAACTCAACATCTAATTGTTGAGGTAGTACGGTGATACCCTTAGAAAATTTTTCAGAAATAAAAGAGTGGGTGGATCCAGAATAAAATAAAACATTTTCTACTTTAGAGTGGACGGTAAGTGTACCTTTCACCACTTCGTTATCGTACTCCATATCGCTGATAGAAATTGCATGTGACTTTCCTTTGTCTTTAGCCTTAAGATTTTGTTGACGTCGACCATCATCATCAACCCTTGGATTTGGGCATTGATTGGCATAATGCCCCATCTCCTTGCACTTGAAACATTGAAGTGTAGTAGGTTCATTCTGTGTATCCCTTCCTTTGTTTGCGTCATTAGACATCTTCTTCCCATTATCACGACATTCAAATGCCCGATGACCTTCCTTTCCACATTTAAAACATTTACTTGTCCCTTTAAGACAACTCCCTCCATGTTTCTTTCCACACTTTGAGCATAAGGAAAAGCTCATCTTCTTTTCCGTGTGCTCTTTAGATTTTTCTTTGAATTCCATCTTCCTCTTCTTATCAAACCCATGTGACTGATGGATTACTCCAATCTCCATCTTGACTTTGAGAGCACATCGAACGATTTCCTCGTAGCTATTGAAGTCCCTTATGGATAACGCCCTTCGAAGACTTGGTTTTAAGCCACTAAAGAGTCAATCGATCTTACTCTCAGGTTGGATAATAATACCAGAAGCGTACCTTGCAAGTCTTGTAAAATTTGCTTCATAGGTACCAACAGATTCATCATCCCTTTGCTTCAGTTCAAGGAACTCTTTCTCCATCTTTGTTCGGAGAATACGAGGGAAGTACTTATTGAAAAACAAGTTCTTGAACTCGTCCCATTCCATAGACTCAATTTCACCCCTTTGCCTCGTATTCTTAATAAGATTCCACCATTGATCAGCATCTCCTTCCAAACGATACACTGCTAGGATGACTTTATCATGCTCAGAACATTGAAGAACTGAAAATATATTTTCAGTAGTACTAATCCATTGTTCAGCAACTAATGGATCAGTAGACCCGCTGAAAGAAGGTGGACGCTGCCTCATGAAGGATTCAACAGAATGTTGCTCCTTCCTTTGCTCGTTTGGAAGTCCTGCATGATTAATAGCTTGAGAAAGTTGTGTGAGCATGGCTACAAGATTTTGCATTCCAGCTCCCATATCATTTGGTTGTTCCGCATTAACACGGTTCCTTTGGGTTCCAGCCATTGACTAAAACCAAGAAGAATAGTGTGAGCAACACTAATTATAATAGGAAAACCACATAATTCAAGAATAAAATTTTCATGCTTAAGGTCTTATCCTAGGTTATTCATGGCCATTTCTAAAACACTAAGATTGTGTTCTATGCTTAGACTTATCCTTAGGGTTCTTACTAAGGCTTTCACATCCTAGTTTCCAAAGGTTGACTATACCTTTCCTCTGATACCAACTATAACGACCCATACTTTACATACATTGTTAATACTTCAAAATTGAAGCACACTTATTACAACATATGACAAAACCACAAAGGACCGTATAGGTATAGTGTCTTTAGAAATTGGGAAACATAAACAACTGGTTCATAAAAGGGTGAGCTCAAATGCTCAGTAAGGGTAAACAAAAGAAATATAAATCTCATCGTATACACAAGCACATATCTTTTGGAAATCTTAACCTGCAAAAGAGATCATAATTTCATAACATGGGATAAATCATGGAAGTGAAATGTAATCACAATAATCATAACTTAAAAACATGAAACTTTGTGGCATACACACATAATCATAGAGAATCATTTCTTGTTAGTCAAGACTCATTTCCAAGACTATCTTAGTGGACAAAGTCCCTTTCTGAACCGAGTCACCCTCGTTTCAGTCCTGTTTCACTGAACCGGTATAACCTACCGTTCCAGCCCTGTCTATCTTATGAGATATAAAATCTTTACCCAATGCATTGGAGGGAGATATAGGTCCCACCCATCTCATAATGATACCATTCTTATGTGTGCCACAAAATTATAAACCATACATCATAGCATAACCCATGTAATAAAAATGGGATTCTTAAACAACATGACATCATAAAACAATTCATATAAGATAAAGGAATTCATAAAAATATTTCCATCACAACATAATCAAATCAATGTAATAATAGAGATAAAAACAAAACCCTTTATTATCTTAGATGGAAAATAATTTTGATAAAACACTTGAACTCCATTCTTGAGGAAAATATCCTTTCTTCTTCAAATTTTTTTTTCCTTTTATAACATGTCATACGACTTTAAAATAAAATAAGTTGATTAAAAATAAACTTGAAAACTTGTAAAGGAATCTTCTTGGAAATAATGTTTTAAAAATCCATTCATGCCGTATAAGCTAAAAAAACATTCTTCGTACTTTTGTCGGAAAAGTCAAAAAGTACCTCGTACGACAAAAGATTCCTTTCATACATATTACTAAAAACTCACCGAAGGGTAAAAATGGATTTAAACAATTGTAGGTGGATGGAAATAAAATTACATATTGATGAAACATGGATGTGGATGATAAAATACACCCTAGTAAATACTTACGAATAAACAATCTCGGATAAAAATGAGATTGTGATATTTCCCTTACCTTAGGTCCAATTTGCTTTGTACGTGTCCGAAGCTCCTGTATAATGGTTTAAATAATGTTATTGACTTATTCCAGAATCATAAATATTGATATGATATCATATATGGTCATATTCTTAGCTTCTTGATAGTAATATTTCATTGTTACTTGTTACTTGGGTCTTTATTGCCTTTTGTTCTTATGCGTGTTTTGCCGAATACATTCTTATTCTTCTTTTAAGGTTATAGATACCTTATATCCAGAATGGTATTAGTGTAACATATATCATATTTATTCATTCAATTTATATAATTACTATGTAATGATGATCATGTAGAACGAGTCGCATCACATCGTGGAGACGGTATTCCGTACGTACGCACGAGTGATGATATCATTCCTATGATCGTGGAACTGTATTGGAGTATATATATATTATTTCAGTATCAATATTAATTTATAATAATCATAAATAGTTACTCATTACACCATTATACCCATCCTTGTAAAGTGATGGTGGAAAATAGATTACACCACGGCGTGGAGACGGTATTCCGTATGTACGCACGCGCGGTGATTTCATTTTTCCGTAGGATGGATAGAAGGTGAATTAGGGTTGTTTCATATTTATAATAACATATCAGTATGTAAGTAATACTGATGTTATTACTTTATCATGAAACAACTAAAGAAGAAGAAGTTGAAGAAGAAAGAAATTGAAAAGATCGGTAATGGATATTACCTCTTCTTTGGAACGCTTCTTTGAATCCTCCACTTAGGGAACTAAGATTGGTCTTTTAAGAAGACCAGGACCTATATGATTATTCTAGGGAAGTGGAGAGAAGAAAATGGAAGGGGTTGGCCGAGCTTGAGTGCTCAATTTTGGTGTGAGGAGGAGGGGGAGGAGGTGCCCTTTTATAAGGGAGGAGAGGGGCACCTTAGGAATATCTCAAAATATTATTTTATATTAAAGTCAAAATCGGCTTATAATGGTTCCAAAGGGTCTTATTTCAAAGCTAAAGTGGGGATGGGTCGAAATCCTATCAACCAATAGGATTTAGACAAGTTTAGGGTATTATTTTAACCTTATCAATTATATTTAACTCTAAGTTAAATAATTTAACTTTTACCGTGTCTTTTTGTTTTCTTTCACTATATGGTTAATACACTTACTATAACATGCCAAACGAACCCCAAATTAATATATATATTCTTATCTAAGTTATTTGGCCGAACCTTAGATTTTTAGGAATAAAATAACAATTAATAATATAATATTTGATTTAAAAACTATTTTGTGTCAATTTTGACACTATTTGATATATGATTTTTGTGAAAGTCATAACAGAATTATATGTTCGAATAAAGTTGATTAAATCAACATTAATATATCATAGTAACCTAGAAAATTAGTGGAATTCATAAAAAGTCTCAAATTACATTTATTTTGGTGTTTATAACATCAATTATGTCAATATTTCATTAATAAGATAATTACTGCATCATCATTGTGTCATAAATAAATTAAATTATTTAATGTATAAAAATTACAAATAAAATACCATTATGTAGGAAATCTTTTTAGATTTCTAATTAATATTTATAGTCGAATTTATCTTATGTATAACCCCATATTAAAAATGATTTACTTATTAAACTTTGATTTTAACTATTTTAACCCTTCTTTAAATAAATTAATAATAAATGTCCTAATCTAATCTAAGTGAGCCTAAATGGTCATATTTTATTCCTAAGTTTGTTTTTGGTCGAATTACACTGGAATATGAAATGTGACTTCCCTTATTTGGCAATTGATATGAGCTCCATGTAGAGAAAGCCAATCCATGCCAAGAATCACATCAAATTCCACTAAAGGAAGGATCACAAGATTTGCGGGAAGCACTTTCCCACAAACTTCGATCGGAGAAGAATTATAAACTTTTGATGCGACTGTTGTGCCATTAGGTGTTGTCACAGCTAACTCAACATATAATTGTTGAGGTAGTACGGTGATACCCTTAGAAAATTTTTCAGAAATAAAAGAGTGGGTGGATCCAGAATCAAATAAAACATTTGCTACTTTAGAGTGGACGGTAAGTGTACCTTTCACCACTTCGTTATCATACTCCATATCGCTGATAGAAATTTCATGTGACTTTCCTTTGTCTTTAGCCTTAAGATTTTGTTGACGTCGACCATCATCATCAACCCTTGGATTTGGGCATTGATTGGCATAATGCCCCATCTCCTTGCACTTGAAACATTGAAGTGTAGTAGGTTCATTCTGTGTATCCCTTCCTTTTTTTGCGTCATTAGACATCTTCTTCCCATTATCATGGCATTCAAATGCCCGATGACCTTCCTTTCCACATTTAAAACATTTACTTGTCCCTTTAAGACAACTCCCTCCATGTTTCTTTCCACACTTTGAGCATAAGGAAAAGCTCATCTTCTTTTCCATGTGCTCTTTAGATTTTTCTTTGAATTCTATCTTCCTCTTCTTATCAAACCCATGTGACTGATGGATTACTCCAATCTCCATCTCGACTTTGAGAGCACATCGAACGATTTCCTCGTAGCTATTGAAGTCCCTTATGGATAACGCCCTTCGAAGACTTGGTTTTAAGCCACTAAAGAATCGATCGATCTTACTCTCAGGTTGGATAATAATACCAGAAGCGTACCTTGCAAGTCTTGTAAAATTTGCTTCATAGGTACCAACAAATTCATCATCCCTTTGCTTCAGTTCAAGGAACTCTTTCTCCATCTTTGTTCGGAGAATAAGAGGGAAGTACTTATTGAAAAATAAGTTCTTGAACTCGTCCCATTCCATAGACTCAATTTCATCCCTTTGCCTCGTATTCTTAATAAGATTCCACCATTTATCAGCATCTCCTTCCAAACGATACACTGCTAGGATGACTTTATCATGCTCAGAACATTGAAGAACTGAAAATATCTTTTCAGTAGTACTAATCCATTGTTCAGCAACTAATGGATCCGTAGACCCGCTGAAAGAAGGTGGACGCTGCCTCATGAAGGATTCAACAGAATGTTGCTCCTTCCTTTGCTCGTTTGGAAGTCCTGCATGATTCATAGCTTGAGAAAGTTGTGTGAGCATGGCTACAAGATTTTGCATTCCAGCTCCCATATCGTTTGGTTGTTCAGGGGGACAATCATTGCATTGCCCATCGCATTCCGCATTAACACGGTTCCTTCGGGTTCCAGCCATTGACTAAAACCAAGAAAAATAGTGTGAGCAACACTAATTATAATGAGATGAAAATAATTTTTGGTGAATAGTAACTTTTTACTTTTTTTACCACGGTTAATAGTAAATAGGGTAACTAAGGGTAAATATGATATTATTATTACCCTAACACATGTCCTAATTCTATTGGACAAGTGTAATTCGACCAAAAACAAACTTAGGAATAAAATATGACCATTTAGGTCCACTTGGATTAGATTAGGACATTTATTATTAATTTATTTATAGAAGGGTTAAAATAGTTAAAATCAAAGTTTAATATTTAAATCATTTTTAATATGGGGTTATACATAAGATAAATTCGACTATAAATATTCATTAGAAAGCTAAAAATATTTCCTACATGATGGTATTTTATTTATAATTTTTATACATTAAATAATTTAATTTATTTATGACACAATGATGATGCAGTAATTGTCTTATTAATGAAATATTTACATAATTGATGTTATAAACACCAAAATAAATGTGATTTGAGACTTTTTATGAATTCCACTAATTTTATAGGTTACTATGATATATTAGTGTTGATTTAATCAACTTGGTTCGAACATATAATTCTGTTATGACTTTCACAAAAATCATATATCAAATAGTGTCAAAATTGACACAAAATAGTTTTTAAATCAAATATTATATTATTAATTGTTATTTTATTCCTAAAAATCTAAGGTTCGGCCAAATGACTTAGATAAGGATATATATATTAATAATAAACAATTTGGGGTTCTTTTGGCATGTTATAGTAAGTGTATTAACCATATAGTGTAAGAAAACAAAAAGACACGGTAAAAGTTAAATTATTTAACTTAGAGTTAAATCTAATTGATAAGGTTAAAATAATAACCTAAACTTGTCTAAATCCTATTGGTTGATAGGATTTCGACCCATACCCACTTTAGCTTCGAAATAAGACCCTTTGGAACCATTATAAACTGATTTTGACTTTAATATAAAATAATATTTTGAGATATTCCTAAGGTGCCCCTCTCCTCCCTTATAAAAGGGCACCTCCTCCCCCTCCTCCTCACACCAATTTGAGCAATCAAACTCGGCCAACCCCTGCCATTTTCTCCTCTCCACTTCCCTAGAATAATCCTAGAGGTCCTGGTCTTCTTCAAAGACCAATATTATTTCCCTAAGTGGAGGATTCAAAGAGGCGTTTCAAAGAAGAGGTAATATCCATTACCGATCTTTTCAATTTCTTTCTTCTTCAACTTCTTCTTCTTTAGTTGTTTCATGATAAAGTAATAACATCAGTATTACTTACATACTGATATGTTATTATAAATATGAAACAACCCTAATTCACCTTCTATCCATCCTACGGAAAAATGAAATCACCGCGCGTGCGTACGTACGGAATACCGTCTCCACGCCGTGGTGTACTCTATTTTCCACCATCACCTTACAAGGATGGGTATAATGGTGTAATGAGTAACTATATATGATTATTATAAAGTTATATTGATACTGAAATAGTATAAATACACTTAAATACAATTCCACGATCATAGGAACGATATCATCACTCGTGCGTACGTACGGAATACCGTCTCCACGATGTGATGCGACTCGTTATACATGATCTTCATTTCATACTGATTATATAAATGAATTGAATGAATGAATATGATATATATTAAACTAATACCATTATGGAAATGAGGTATCTATAACCTAAAGAAAAGAATAAGAATTTATTCGACAAAACACGCATAAGAACAAAAAGTTATAAACACCCAAATAACAAGTAGCAATGAAATATTACTAATAAGAAGCTAAGAATATGACCATATATGATATAATATCAATATGTATGATTCTGGAATAAGTCAATAACATTATTTAAACCGTTATACAGGAGCTTCAGACACGTACAAAGCAAATCGGACCTAAGGTAAGAGAAATATCACAATCTCATTTTTATCCGAGATTGTTTATTCGTAAGTATTTACTGGGGTGTATTTTATCATCCAAATCCATGTTCCCTAAATATGAAATATTGTTTCCATCCAATTACAATAGTTTAAATCCAATTTTACCCTTTGGTGAGTTTTTATTAAAGAATATGAAAGGAATCTTTTGCCGTTTTTCGTACGAGGTACTTTTTGACTTTTCCGACAAAAGTACAAGAAGAATGTTTTTTTAACATAAACGGCAAGAATGGATTTTTACGGTTTTATAAAGCCTTATTGTCATGAACCTTCCTCCAAAATATTTCATGAATATTTTCAATAAAATCACTTTCTTTTAAAATTGCATGATGTTTTGTGAAAAGAAATTGATTTTGAAGAAGAAAGGATATTTTTCCTCAAGAATTCATTTCAAGTGTTTTATCAAAATTATTTTCCATCTAAGATAATAATGGGTTCTGTTTTTATCCCTATTATTACATTTATTTGATTATGTTGTGATGGAAATATTTTTATGAATTCCTTTATCGTATATGAATTGTTTTATGATGTCATGATGTTTAAGATTCCCATTTTTATTACATGGGTTATGAAATGATGTATGGTTTATGATTTTGTGGCACACATAAGAATGGTATCATTATGAGATGGGTGGGACCTATATCTCCCTCCAATGCATTGGGTAAAGATTTTATATCTCATGAGGTAGACATGGCTGGAATGGTAGGTTATACCGGTTCAGTGAAACAGGACTGAAACGAGGGTTACTCGATTCAGAAAGGGACTTTGTCCACTAAGATAGTCTTGGCAATGAGTCTTGACTAACAAGAAATGATTCTCTATGATTATGTGTGAATGCCACAAAGTTTCATGTTTTAAGTTATGATCATCATGAAACTCCATCTTTCTCTTATTATCCGAGTCAGGAAACTTACCAAATTTTACTTTATTGATCATATTATGAAATTGCTGATTCGGCATAATAATGATTTTTGGACTTCCAAATCCCATTTCATTTGGTTGCTCATGAAAAATATCATTCCATTGTCCAGCATATCCTCCATTATCATGAATCACCTTGTTTCCAGCCATTTTCTAAAACCCAAAAAGAATAGTGTGAGAGACAAAAATCATGCTAGGGAAAACAACATTATAAAGGGGGAGTACCCTCAATATCTAACATCTTAGGTTAAATTCTAAGATCGTTACCGTAGTTCTAGAACTATATCCTATACGTATATTTATCCTTAGGGATATCCCTAGACAAACCTTATAAATATCTCTAGGGATCTCACTAAAGTTCTCACATCCTAGTTTCCAAAGGTTGACTAAACCTTTCCTCTGATACCAACTGTAGAGACCCGTATAAGTTAAAAAAAACATTATTTTCGTACTTTTGTCGGAAAAGTCAAAAAGTACCTCGTACGAAAAATGACAAAAGATTCCTTTCATATCTTTTACTAAAAACTCACCGAAGGGTAAAATTGGACTTAAAAAATTGTAGGTGGATGTAAATAATATTACTTGAGGAAACATGGATTTGGATGACAAAATACACCCCAGTAAATACTAAAGTATAAACAATCTCGGATAAAAGTGAGATTGTGATATTTCCCTTACCTTAGGTCCGATTTGCTTCGTATGTGTCCGAACCTCCTGTATAATGATTTAAATAATGTCATTGACTTATTATAGAATCATATTCATTGTTATGATATCATATATGGTTCACTTATGACTTTATATTACCCGTTCTTTTGTAAATTCCATGTTAAAGAAGCGTTTTGGGTAAAATCCTTTCATTTATCGTAGGTGTTTTGACTTGTTGTTCTTGACATTATTATTACTTATATCATGATTTACTTACTTCCAGAATATAAAATATGATTTATATATCATATATATTTAGTATATATATATATATAATAGATAGATAAATGAAATGAAAAACACCGTTCATGGAGACGGTAGTCCGTACGTACGCATGAACGCTGTTTTCCTTTCCTTATTGTCTTGAATGGAAGTAAGTAGATGACATATATATATATATATATATATACATAAATCCAGTAGCTTTATAATGTCATATATTTCATTATTATTTCTTATATATACTTTATAATCATTCTTAAATGGTTAACATGGAGAATGAATCTCATCGCGTCGTGGAGACGGTAGTCCGTACGTACGCACGAGCGATGATATCATTTCCATAAATATTGAATTGGAGTGGAGTGGATTATACAATATATCAGAATCAATATGATGTTGTAATAACTATGTATAGTTATTCTTTACACCATTATACCCATCCATGTAAGGTGGTGGTGGAAAATAGATTACACCACGGCGTGGAGACGATATCCCGTACGTACGCACGCGCGGTGATTTCTTTTTCCGTAGGATGGATAGATGGTGAAATAGGGTTGTTTCATACTTATAATAACATATCAGTATATGAGTGATACTGATGTTATTACTTCATAATGAAACAACCTAGGAAGAAGAAGTGGAAGAAGAAATACAGATGAAAGAATTGGTAACGGTAATTACCTCTTCTTTGAAGCGCCTCTTTGAGACCTCCTCTTAGGGCACTAAAATTGGTCTTTGAGGAAGACCAGAACCTCTAGGATGTTGCTAGGGAAGTGGAGAAGAGATTTTGGCAGGGGTTGGCCGAGATTGAGTGCTCAAATTGGTGTGAGGAGGAGGGGGAGGAGGTGTCCTTTTATAAGGGAGGAGAGGGGCACCTTAGGAATACCTCAAAATATTATTTTATATTGAAGTAAAAATCGGTTTATAATGGTTCCAAAGGGTCTTATTTCGAAGCTAAAGTGGGGATGGGTCGAAATCCTATAAACCAATAGGATTTAGACAAGTTTAGGTTATTATTTTAATCTTATCAATTAGATTTAACTCTAAGTTAAATAATTTAACTTTTACCGTGTCTTTTTGTTTTCTTACACTATATGGTTAATACACTTACTATAACATGCCAAACGAACCCCAAATTGTTTATTATTAATATATATATCCTTATCTAAGTCATTTTGCCGAACCTTAGATTTTTAGGAATAAAATAACAATTAATAATATAATATTTGATTTAAAAACTATTTTGTGTCAATTTTGACACTATTTGATATATGATTTTTGTGAAAGTCATAACAGAATTATATGTTCGAACCAAGTTGATTAAATCAACACTAATATTTCATAGTAACCTATAAAATTAGTGTAATTCATAAAAAGTCTAAAATTACATTTATTTGAGCATTTATAACATCAATTATGTTAACATTTCCTTAAAAGGGTAATTACTGCATCATTGTTGTGTCATAAATAACTTAATTTATTTAAAGTCTAAAAATTAAAAATAAAATATCATTATGTAGGAAATCTTTTTAGCTTTCTAATGAATATTTATAGTCTAATTTATCTTATGTATAACCCCATATTAAAAATGTTTTAGTTATTAAACTTTGATTTTAACTATTTTAACTATTCATTAAATAAAATAATATTAAATGTCATAATCTAATCCAAGTGGACCTAAATGGTCATATTATATTCATAAGGTTGTTTTTGGTCGAATTACACTTATCCAATAGAATTAGGACATGTGTTAGGGTAATAGTAATATCATATTTACCCTTAGTTACCCTATTTACTATTAACCGTGGTAAAAAAAAAGTAAAAAGTTACTATTCACCAAAAATTATTTTCATCTCATTGAACCAGATTTTAGTCCTTGATATTAACCGTGTCTGTCGGATTTTCGAAATTCCATTCACAGAAGCGGTAAAATTAAGTTTTATGCAAAATTCAGTTTTTAACCTACCACTTAGTGGTTTCACTATTCATCAAAAATTGAAAGTTTTCAGAAAAATACCAAAAATTAGGCCTAAGCTATATTTGATTTCTATTTTACCAAATTCAAAACATATCAGTTGCATTAATTAATTTAAAAATTAATTCCCGTCGTCTAAACAAAAGGCGTGTTTTTAAGAGATAATAACTATCAAAAGATTGACACTTGTTTATAACTGGTTTAAATGTGAAATTACATCCAATGACCAACATTGTATTAAATTGTAAAAATATATTCTAAATATACTTTAAAACCACTCAAATTAATAATTTATCACTATTAATTATTTCTATTAAAAAAGTTGTTTTTAATTAAAATTTAGTAATTTTCACTATTCATCAGAATATGAAAGTTATCCGAAAAGTACCAAAATTTCACCCTAAGCTAATTTCGATATTCCGAATCCAAAAATGAAGTCCATTTTTAAAAATAAAATTTACAAAATTTCAAAAAGTGGTTATTACTATTCATAACGGCTAGTTTTAATAATATCTTAATAGCATATCGTTGTTTAGTGAAACTTGGTGTTGCGTACAACACACGCTATCGTGGAAGGTAGCGATTGCGTGTAATTCAAGCCAGGTCAGAGATGTGTGTTGTGAAAGCTCTTTTTGGTGTAGCGTATAACACAAGACATTAATGAAATTAAAAAGAATATTTTTCATAAAATCTCGGGGTGTTACATTCTACCCCCCTTAAAATGAATTTCGCCCTCGAAATTCGTTGGGGTTATAAATGGTTTACTATTCTAAAGTTTCTTTAATCGAAACCCACATTGTAAAAAGGAATACCAAAACCAATCTTTAAAAACAAAAGTATGAAACGTAACGGTTACCCAAATAAACTAATCACTGGGTTTCCACATAGGTGAAAATATGGATATGGAAGAGAAATCTAACCATCATGTTCTGATGGAGAGTGGTAGAGAACATGGCTATAGAAAATCTAGCAATCACAAATCCATAAATTTGTGACGATCTAAGGTACCATCTGATTAATCAGATATAAGAGCACTAGGACAACATTTTTGGTTTTCAAGATCATTTCCCTAAAGTTGAAGAATTTGAATTAGAATAAATACTTACTTTATTTTGGTACAATCTCACTGTTGTTCGTACCTTGAACAATTTCCACTTCATCTCTTAAATAAATGAAGTTGAATTTGTTATTCGTGAAGTGTTAGCAGATCATGTGATAGAATGACGGGTCATTCCATCTGTCTTAAACAAAAGGTTAGCAAAAGTTATTAAATATACATAAGTCATTCTATAGTGAGATTAATCATATATGGTTCCTAAAATGGACTTATACTTCATATATCATACTGCTTAATATAATAAAACTAGTTTCTACTAAACAGGGACTTCCTGTAGGCCAGTGGTAGGCGATAAAGGCCAGTCGCACTTCGGTTGTGGGTTCGATTCCCACAGCCTTGTCCGAAGCGATGGGCTGTCGCCCATCCTGCAAGTTGTCCTTTTTCTGAAACTATACTACTATAATATCCCATCAATAATATCGAAAAAAAATCTATCCTTAAACAATACTAACTTATGTCCAACATAATCCATTCCAATTTTTAGGCTTATCCATAATACTGCAGTCCATTCTCATAATATAGTGAAAACGATTACCAGAGATTTAATACCATCGTTGATCCCCATATATCATAAGATATGTCTTGTTGGTCACATTCCAAACATTCAAAGGCCTTAATCATGTATTCTCTTGAATACCCATTGAACCTTAGTGAAAACATGAATGCAGTTAAAAGATAACACCTTCCACATACCAAAATCCTCAAAATTCTATATACTCAAACCATGATATCACTTAGTCCTTATATCAATCATGAGCTCATGAATATTGTCAAACATTTCATTTTCTCCTTATCCCTTCATTATGCGCATATCATCTACATTCCAAAAATATCTGAATAACCTTTCATGGATACTGGTAACATTAATCATACACTTTCAAAACTCAAGGAAAGACAACAGTGTAACAATCCTTAGATGTCTCTTTATTCCATAGTACCATGAGATTACTTATACAACATTACACATGATAAACATGTAATCATTCCACTACATTCTTAAACCATTGACCGAGCTTCAACAATTCTTTCATCTCACATATCATTTGTAGTCTCTTCATCATCATCCACATAAATACTACCCATACGACCATACTGATTCTCTTCATGAGACTTTCCTTTAGGGCATTGGTTTACATAATGCCCGTACATTCCACATTTAAAACATTTAACCATTGTTGATGTCGTAGCAATACCATTATCCTCATCCATGGTGTTAACTGAACCTTTTCCTTTTCACTTACTAGCTTTGTGTCCTTATTTTCCACACCCAAAGCATCTTCCAGTTCCTTTGAAACATTCTCCTTGATGCCTCTTCCCACATGATTTACATAGGGGAAATTGAACTTTCTTTCCTCTATGATCATCATGAAACTCCATCTTTCTCTTATTAGCCGAGTCAGGAAACTTACCAAATTTTACTTTATTGATCATATTATGAGATTGCTGATTTGGCATAATAATGATTTTTGGACTTCCAAATCCCATTTCATTTGGTTGCTCATGAAAAATATCATTCCATTGTCCAGCATATCCTCCATTATCATGAATCACCTTGTTTCCATCCATTTTCTAAAACCCAAAAAGAATATTGTGAGAGACAAAAATCATGATAGGGAAAACAACATTATAAAGGGGGAGTACCCTCAATATCTAACATCTTAGGTTAAATTCTAAGATCGTTACCGTAGTTCTAGAACTATATCCTATACGTATACTTATCCTTAGGGACATCCCTAGACAAACCTTATAAATATCTCCAGGGATCTCACTAAAGTTCTCACATCCTAGTTTCCAAAGGTTGACTAAACCTTTCCTCTGATAACAACTGTAGAGACCCGTATAAGTTAAAAAAAACATTCTTTTCGTACTTTTGTCGGAAAAGTCAAAAAGTACCTCGTACGAAAAACGACAAAAGATTCCTTTCATATCTTTTACTAAAAACTCACCGAAGGGTAAAATTGGACTTAAACAATTGTAGGTGGATGGAAATAATATTACTTGAGGAAACATGGATTTGGATGACAAAATACACCCCAGTAAATACTAAAGTATAAACAATCTCGGATAAAAGTGAGATTGTGATATTTCCCTTACCTTAGGTCCGATTTGCTTCGTATGTGTCCGAACCTCCTGTATAATGATTTAAATAATGTCATTGACTTATTACAGAATCATATTCATTGTTATGATATCATATATGGTTCACTTATGACTTTATATTACCCGTTCTTTTGTAAATTCCATGTTAAAGAAGCGTTTTGGGTAAAATCCTTTCATTTATCGTAGGTGTTTTGACTTGTTGTTCTTGACATTATTATTACTTATATCATGATTTACTTACTTCCAGAATATAAAATATGATTTATATATCATATATATTTAGTATATATATATATATATAATAGATAGATAAATGAAATGAAAAACACCGTTCATGGAGACGGTAGTCCGTACGTACGCATGAACGCTGTTTTCCTTTCCTTATTGTCTTGAATGGAAGTAAGTAGATGAAATACATATATATATATATATATACATAAATCCAGTAGCTTTATAATGTCATATATTTCATTATTATTTCTTATATATACTTTATAATCATTCTTTAATGGTTAACATGGAGAATTAATCTCATCGCGTCGTGGAGACGGTAGTCCGTACGTACGCACGAGCGATGATATCATTTCCATAAATATTGAATTGGAGTGGAGTGAATTATACAATATATCAGAATCAATATGATGTTGTAATAACTATGTATAGTTATTCTTTACACCATTATATCCATCCATGTAAGGTGGTGGTGGAAAATAGATTACACCACGGCGTGGAGACGATATTCCGTACGTACGCACGCGCGGTGATTTCTTTTTCCGTAGGATGGATAGATGGTGAAATAGGGTTGTTTCATACTTATAATAACGTATCCGTATATGAGTGATACTGATGTTATTACTTCATAATGAAACAACCTAGGAAGAAGAAGTGGAAGAAGAAATACAGATGAAAGAATTGGTAACGGTAATTACCTCTTCTTTGAAGCGCCTCTTTGAGACCTCCTCTTAGGGCACTAAAATTGGTCTTTGAGGAAGACCAGAACCTCTAGGATGTTTCTAGGGAAGTGGAGAAGATATTTTGGCAGGGGTTGGCCGAGATTGATTGCTCAAATTGGTGTGAGGAGGAGGGGGAGGAGGTGTCCTTTTATAAGGGAGGAAAGGGGCACCTTAGGAATACCTCAAAATATTATTTTATATTAAAGTCAAAATCGGTTTATAATGGTTACAAAGGGTCTTATTTCGAAGCTAAAGTGGGGATGGGTCGAAATCCTATAAACCAATAGGATTTAGACAAGTTTAGGTTATTATTTTAACCTTATCAATTATATTTAACTCTAAGTTAAATAATTTAACTTTTACCGTGTCTTTTTGTTTTCTTACACTATATGGTTAATACACTTACTATAACATGCCAAACGAACCCCAAATTGTTTATTATTAATATATATATCCTTATCTAAGTCATTTTGCCGAACCTTAGATTTTTAGGAATAAAATAACAATTAATAATATAATATTTGATTTAAAAACTATTTTGTGTCAATTTTGACACTATTTGATATATGATTTTTGTGAAAGTCATAACAGAATTATATGTTCGAACCAAGTTGATTAAATCAACACTAATATTTCATAGTAACCTATAAAATTAGTGTAATTCATAAAAAGTCTAAAATTACATTTATTTGAGCATTTATAACATCAATTATGTTAACATTTCCTTAAAAGGGTAATTACTGCATCATTGTTGTGTCATAAATAACTTAATTTATTTAAAGTATAAAAATTAAAAATAAAATATCATTATGTAGGAAATCTTTTTAGCTTTCTAATGAATATTTATAGTCGAATTTATCTTATGTATAACCCCATATTAAAAATGTTTTAGTTATTAAACTTTGATTTTAACTATTTTAACTATTCATTAAATAAAATAATATTAAATGTCATAATCTAATCCAAGTGGACCTAAATGGTCATATTATATTCATAAGGTTGTTTTTGGTCGAATTACACTTATCCAATAGAATTAGGACATGTGTTAGGGTAATAGTAATATCATATTTACCCTTAGTTACCCTATTTACTATTAACCGTGGTAAAAAAAAAGTAAAAAGTTACTATTCACCAAAAATTATTTTCATCTCATTGAACCAGATTTTAGTCCTTGATATTAACCGTGTCTGTCGGATTTTCGAAATTCCATTCACAGAAGCGGTAAAATTAAGTTTTATGCAAAATTCAGTTTTTAACCTACCACTTAGTGGTTTCACTATTCATCAAAAATTGAAAGTTTTCAGAAAAATACCAAAAATTAGGCCTAAGCTATATTTGATTTCTATTTTACCAAATTCAAAACATATCAGTTGCATTAATTAATTTAAAAATTAATTCCCGTCGTCTAAACAAAAGGCGTGTTTTTAAGAGATAATAACTATCAAAAGATTGACACTTGTTTATAACTGGTTTAAATGTGAAATTACATCCAATGACCAACATTGTATTAAATTGTAAAAATATATTCTAAATATACTTTAAAACCACTCAAATTAATAATTTATCACTATTAATTATTTCTATTAAAAAAGTTGTTTTTAATTAAAATTTAGTAATTTTCACTATTCATCAGAATATGAAAGTTATCCGAAAAGTACCAAAATTTCACCCTAAGCTAATTTCGATATTCCGAATCCAAAAATGAAGTCCATTTTTAAAAATAAAATTTACAAAATTTCAAAAAGTGGTTATTACTATTCATAACGGCTAGTTTTAATAATATCTTAATAACATATCGTTGTTTAGTGAAACTTGGTGTTGCGTACAACACACGCTATCGTGGAAGGTCGCGATTGCGTGTAATTCAAGCCAGGTCAGAGATGTGTGTTGTGAAAGCTCTTTTTGGTGTAGCGTATAACACAAGACATTAATGAATCGAGTAACCCTCGTTTCAGTCCTGTTTCACTGAACCGGTATAACCTACCGTTCCAGCCATGTCTATCTCATGAGATATAAAATCTTTACCCAATGCATTGGAGGGAGATATAGGTCCCACCCATCTCATAATGATACCATTCTTATGTGTGCCACAAAATCATAAACCATACATCATTTCATAACCCATGTAATAAAAATGGGAATCTTAAACATCATGACATCATAAAACAATTCATATACGATAAAGGAATTCATAAAAATATTTCCATCACAACATAATCAAATCAATGTAATAATAGGGATAAAAACAGAACCCATTATTATCTTAGATGGAAAATAATTTTGATAAAACACTTGAAATGAATTCTTGAGGAAAATATCCTTTCTTCTTCAAAATAAATTTCTTTTCACAAAACATCATGAAATTTTAAAAGAAAGAGATTTTATTGAAAATATTCATGAAATCTTTTGGAGGAAGGTTCATGAAAATAAGGCTTTATAAAACCATAAAAATCTATTCGTGCCGTTTATGTTAAAAAACATTCTTCTTGTACTTTTGTCGGAAAAGTCAAAAAGTACCTCGTACGAAAAACGGCAAAAGATTCCTTTCATATTCTTTACTAAAAACTCACCGAAGGGTAAAATTGGATTTAAACTATTGTAATTGGATGGAAACAATATTACATATTGAGGGAACATGGATGTGGATGATAAAATACACCCCAGTAAATACTTACGAATAAACAATCTCGGATAAAAATGAGATTGTGATATTTCCCTTACCTTAGGTCCGATTTGCTTTGTACGTGTCCGAAGCTCCTGTATAATGGTTTAAATAATGTTATTGACTTATTCCAGAATCATACATATTGATATGATATCATATATGGTCATATTCTTAGCTTCTTAGTAGTAATATTTCATTGCTACTTGTTATTTGGGTGTTTATAACTTTTTGTTCTTATGCGTTTTTTGTCGAATAAATTCTTATTCTTTTCTTTAGGTTATAGATACCTCATTTCCAGAATGGTATTAGTTTAATATATATCATATTCATTCATTCAATTCATTTATATAATCAGTATGAAATGAAGATCATGTAGAACGAGTCGCATCACATCGTGGAGACGGTATTCCGTACGTACGCACGAGTGATGATATCGTTCCTATGATCGTGGAATTGTATTTAAGTGTATTTATACTATCTCAGTATCAATATTACTTTATAATAATCATATATAGTTACTCATTACACCATTATACCCATCCTTGTAAGGTGATGGTGGAAAATAGAGTACACCACGGCGTGGAGACGGTATTCCGTACGTACGCACATGCGGTGATTTCATTTTTCCGTAGGATGGATAGAAGGTGAATTAGGGTTGTTTCATATTTATAATAACATATCAGTATGTAAGTAATACTGATGTTATTACTTTATCATGAAACAACTAAAGAAGAAGAAGTTGAAGAAGAAAGAAATTGAAAAGATCGGTAATGGATATTACCTCTTCTTTGGAACGCCTCTTTGAATCCTCCACTTAGGGAACTAAGATTGGTATTTGAAGAAGACCAGGACCTCTAGGATTATTCTAGGGAAGTGGAGAGGAGAAAATGGAAGGGTTTGGCCGAGCTTGAGTGCTCAAATTGGTGTGAGGAGGAGGGGGAGGAGGTGCCCTTTTATAAGGGAGGAGAGGGGCACCTTAGGAATATCTCAAAATATTATTTTATATTAAAGTCAAAATCGGTTTATAATGGTTCCAAAGGGTCTTATTTCGAAGCTAAAGTGGGGATGGGTAGAAATACTATCAACCAATAGGATTTAGACAAGTTTAGGGTATTATTTTAACCTTATCAATTAGATTTAACTCTAAGTTAAATAATTTAACTTTTACCGTGTCTTTTTGTTTTCTTTCACTATATGGTTAATACACTTACTATAACATGCCAAACGAACCCCAAATTGTTTATTATTAATATATATATCCTTATCTAAGTTATTTGGCCGAACCTTAGATTTTTAGGAATAAAATAACAATTAATAATATAATATTTGATTTAAAAACTATTTTGTGTCAATTTTAACACTATTTGATATATGATTTTTGTGAAAGTCATAACAGAATTATATGTTCGAATAAAGTTGATTAAATCAACATTAATATATCATAGTAACCTAGAAAATTAGTGGAATTCATAAAAAGTCTCAAATTACATTTATTTTGGTGTTTATAACATCAATTATGTCAATATTTCATTAATAAGATAATTACTGCATCATCATTGTGTCATAAATAAAATAAATTATTCAATGTCTAAAAATTACAAATAAAATACCAATATGTAGGAAATATTTTTAGCTTTCTAATGAATATTTATATTCGAATTTATCTTATGTATAACCCCATATTAAAAATGATATACTTATTAAACTTTGATTTTAACTATTTTAACCCTTCTTTAAATGAATTAATAATAAATGTCCTAATCTAATCCAAGTGGGCCTAAATGGTCATATTTTATTACTAAGTTTGTTTTTGGTCTAATTACACTTTTCCAATAGAATTAGGACATGTGTTAGGGTAATATTAATATCATATTTACCCTTAGTTACCCTATTTACTATTAACAGCGGTAAAAAAAGTAAAAAGTTACTATTCACCAAAAAATTATTTTTATCTCATTGAACCACATTTTACTTACTGATATCAACCGTGTTTGTCGGATTTTCGAAATTCCATTCACAGAAGCGGTAAAATTAAGTTTTATGCAAAATTCAGTTTTTAACCTACCACTTAGTGGTTTCACTATTCATCAAAAATTGAATGTTTTCAGAAAAATACCAAAATTTCACCCTAGGCTAATTTCGATATTCTGAGTCCAAAAATGAAGTCCATTTTGAAAAATAAAATTTATAAAATTTCAAAAAGTGGTTATTACTATTCATAACGGCTAGTTTTAATAGCATATTGTTGTTTAGTGAAACTCGGTATTGCGTACGACGCAAGCTATCGAGGAAGGTCGCGATTGCGTGTAAAGCTAGCCAAGAAAGTGTTGTGTAGAAAAATATTCCTTTGATGATTTATATAACATAAAAGTCTCGGGTGTTACAGTAGTCGTATGAGATAGAATGACTTGAGCCAATTTTCTGTATGAGCTATTAGATAATTAAATGAATAGGGTGGATAACCTATGGATATCATTCAGTATGTTCCATTTTATTTTTAAACCTTGGGGTATTATGTGTTTATACCCATGATACCCATCAAGTTCTAAATGGTGTAAAGAAACAGTTGAGTTTGGTGAAATCATTGAGCCTTGAGCTGTTGAGTATATTCTCAGGTCATATCTGGAGTAGAGTGACCTTCAAGTTAAAGAAATAAAGTTTTTCCCAAGGCTTGATATGAATTTTATGTGAATCATTTGTTTTTTACACACTGGTCAAGATGTATTTGGTTTTCATGTCAAATGCCTTGATGTTTGTGATCGTGAATCTAGAGATGTCACACATTTGTTTAAGGTGAATATAACCTAGTGCACTTATGAATGACTAGTTTATCTCTTCTTTTGATGACTAGGAAAATCCTAAGGTGGGGAATTTTGCGTCAGTGCTAGTAAATAGGTTCCCTTCCAAGTATAAGGAACACAACCAAGGAGGACTTTTGAAAATGCTCAAAATTTCTTGATTGCCCTTGAGTCTTGAAAGTATTGAATTGTGTTGGTTATTACTTATCAGCTTGATTTCTATATAGTTGGATGTGCCTACAACCTTTGAGAAACACAATTGGTCTTGGAGGTATTTTTGTGGTTAATTATGATAGATCACATGACGCCTTGATTGGTAAAGGTTTGTGATTGGTTAATGACGATGCGTCAGCAGGTGAAGTTGGAATTCTTTCAAGGGAATTCAACTAGTTTTGGTTCGACTGATCTTCTTGGGAATATTTGGTATCCTTTTAGTGTACTCTAGTTTAGTGATGAGAATTTCCTATATCTTTATGTCATCCTTAATTCACTAATTGAGCATTGGTCTTATGTCGTGCGAAAGTTTTTGAAGTTGTTGGGCTTGTTTTGGGTGGTTTCCTTAGTGTTTCATGCTGGACGCATGATTTTTATCGAAGTATAGTTAGTCCTGAGTGATAATTGGGTTCCCAAGTAGGAATGACTTAGAAAAAACCTTAGAAATGAGATTTTTCTTCTGACTTGACCACTAGGAGGATACTGATCTGGGATCAGTCAATGATATGATGTAGACATATTGGCTTTGTACCAACGTCTCACTTGTAAACAGGGATTTTGGAATACCTTAGGTTAATTTCATAGAATCTAGTTCAATGAATCAGAGGTTACCTCAGACTTGTTTTCAGGTTTTGATGTGATGTTTAAAGAGTGGAATTTCCAGTGGGATGGATTTGGCCTACACCCTTGTTATCACTGAGGCACAAAACTTAAATGATCAGGTGATGGTTTGACCAAGGAACATCACTGGAAGTCAAGTATGGGATTCAGTGAGCATTCTCATTGAAAAAATGTGACATATTGGAAGAAGGTGTCATAGTTCAGTTTGTTTTATGCTAGCCATCTAATCTAGAAGTTTTCGAGAAATGTCAGTTGGAGGTGGCTTGAATTGATATCCTTCTTGTTCGATGGTACAATCTTGTGGAAACCATTTTTAATCATGCCGTTAGGTTAAGGTGGGTATGATCAAAAGGTCGGTAGTGTATTTCAAGGAAAGCTTGCGTGACTAGTTTTGGTTTGATCAATCAGGATTGAACTGTTCTTTATAAAGAGGTCCCTGATATGACCTTGAATGTAATCAGGTTTCCCCAATTAAGGAAATCATGCCTGGAGCATCATTAAAATGCTTAGAGGTGTTCTTTATAGTCAATTTCAATGGTGGATGTGCTGTAGTATGGAGTTGGCCCCTTTCTAAATGTTAAGGCCTATGGTGGGGAGCACCATCAGCTAAAATCTTGTAGAGATGATGGAGTGATTATGTCTCTAGATAAATGGTCTCGGGTAAGTACCATTTCAGAATTTCAATCAGAAAATGAGTGTTGGATCGGGTTTTAACAGCTTAAGTTACATTTTCTCAATAAATAATTGGAGGTGCATTGGGAATTTAGAAATGAAACATGACCATTTGAATGAGACATCATGACCCTAGTAGGTCAAGTGATGTTTTTTTATTCCCGAAGGATTCTTGGGGATGAGAAGTTCTAAGGTAAAGAAGTTGTAATGACATGTGTTTTTAGCCAAGGTGAAATTCTAAGGGAATTTGACTTTTGGCATTTACTGGATGGTCTGTTCTTTGAACTGAGCTTCGAAAAATAATTATAAGAGTTGGAAAACATCAAAGTGTTGTTTTTAGACTTGGTTAAAGGCCTGATAGGTATCTTGGAGATCTCATTGAGTTTCAGGAGCACCGAGCCCAGAAAATCACAAGTTTGGAGGGTTTGTGTAGGGTAAACGATTTGTCTAAAACTGTGTGGCCCCCAGCAGAAAACCGTGAAGTTGCAATAAGGGAGCAAAAATTCCCCACACAGGCTACACACAGTTTACCCAAACCATGCGCCTATACCACATGGTTAGTGCCACCTAGGTAGCACCCAAGCACTATTCATCGCATGGTTGGTACATGGTTAGGTAAATCGTGAAGGGTAATCTTGAGAGGTGGGTTTCTTAGGTAGTGGGTGATGTAAGGTTGGCACATGGTTTGGCCAAACCGTATGGCCAAACCGCATGAACCCATTTTTAAGAGTAAAATGACCAAAATTCCCTTAATTATTTTAAGTTCTTTTTTCTTTCTTCCTCTTCTACAGCCATGTGAACCTCCTCCCATGGCATCATGGGTTTAACCTCAATATTAACCTAAGATTTGTGATAACTACTCCTTCCATCATCCAATTTAAGCATCTTCAGTCTCTATGGATTTCTCTTGGTAAGCTCTCGATTCCTTTTAAACCTTTATTTGTTTAATATTCTCTTGAAAAATTTATCGAGGTGTAAGATCATTTTCCCTATTTTAGGAAAGAATGTCCATTTCATAGATTTATTCCAAACCAGACAAAATCAGACCTTGATATTGGATGTGTAAAGCATCCTAAGAATAAGGTAGGTGGTCTTTGTTTTTTCCTCATTTTTTTGTTATTTATAAATAGTGTTGTTCTACCACACACTGGTCATTTTCATGTGTTTCCTTTAAATTGAATTATTTATATCAAATTGATCATTTCACCATGATATATGTCTTTTAAATCCTGTTTGGTAGTTTAGAGGATGCATGCCTCATTTACAAACACCTCATGGGTGTGCTGCCATGTTTTTCTCCTTTTTAATAAATTTTTTAAATGCCCGAAGCACCTACTAAGCGTTTGACTTGGTTTAATAATATAATTTCCCCTTGTAGACATTTTATAAAGTAATAATGGAATCTCCTAAGTGCCATGTTGAACTTCTATAAATTGAATTTCCATGTTGGGTAGTTTTCATAAAATTTTTCTTTAATGTGAATCGAGTTATGAATCTTCTATATGATTCTTAACTTTTCTAAATTAATTATTTGATGAAATTTATCATTATTTTACAATAAAACCCATCGAATGATGTGAGCTATCTTATAAACTAAAAAGTATTATTAGTTATTCAATACATTATTTTCTTAATGCTTTGGTGTTTCCCTGTGCTTGGATTTCATAGTTGAAATGAGGTACATCTAGTGCCCGACCACTTTGATGTTCTAAATGGAGTTTCCCTCATTTTTATGTAAATGTATAATAGAATAAAGCTCCTCCTAAGGGATTGGATTTTATTATAAAAGGGATTTTCCATTTAGGTAATTTCCCAATGAACCATGGTACCTTCTAAGTACCACATGAGACTTATAATTAATATACCTTATTATAGATAGATTAAATGAAATATATTTAATGGAATGGATTGACATTATGGAATTCCATCCTAGATTGTTTAAATGTTTTAAATGTTATTCCTTGAATAAATTAAATAGATTAAAATGAATTATAAAGGGTGTAATGACCACAACAATCATAGAATGATTGGTACATGCTATTGTTAAATGTGATTCCCTTAATATTAAACAGGATTAATTAAATGTAGATCATGAGAGGGGATGACTCATGGATATGGTTATTATTATTATTAGTATCAAATGATTATGACTTGATATAGGCCATGGAATGATGGTAAGGTATCTATTGAGCATGGTGGAAAATCACAGTCCCTTATATAGGGTGTTGAGTTCATGGCGTCTCACACCAGTGACACTAGTAGGACATTTGGATGAGGCTCCACACTCCCTATTTAGAGTGATGACATGATTTTTCACACAATATACCAAGTGTTGTACATGAAATATCAAACTCTTTTGGAATATAGGGCATGTACCCTATCGCTCAATCATATAGGCTCGTTTAGATTGGTTATGGATGTCTGAGTTATGCTCAATCCAGCCAACACCTAGTATTCTAGGTTTATGGCCACTTATGTCCACATGTACTTGGTTTATATAGGTGGATGTGAAATATGACTATACTATGTATATATTATTACTATATACTTATGGTTACTGATCATACATTTATTCCGACTGTGTGAAGAAGTGGATAGAATATACTAGGTTTCCTACTAGAACCTGATCCGACCAGTGTTTATTTATTTATTAAGTTCTATCTATTTATTCATATCACCCACACACTGATTTAATTTATACTCATGGAGTAGATTCAACATTATAATTCATGGGTGGGAACCTACTAAGATTTAAATCTCACACCCTTCTTGGGCCACCATTGCACTGAGATACTCAATTATACCTTTTGTTTATAGGACCATAAACCATTGCTTGTTCTATTTTGCTAGTACATGGGAATTAAGAGCACAAGACCGAGCTTGAGCTTAGGGTGCTTGTGGAGATATCCCTTGGGTATTTTACTTTATTTTCTTTATTCATGTAATTCCTTGTATCATTCTATCTATTGTATGTCTACTTTTTTAGTTATGTATCATCATCAGGACATGTATGCATTTGTTGTATTTTAGCATTGGCCAACTGCTATCTATAGTTTATATTATTCTTACGCTGCTTTGTATTTATTTACTTATTGATTCCAATTTTGTTTTTTGTCTATTTATCTATTATACCACTATGCTACTTTGATAATGAGGGTGTAGTATCCCCACTATCACCTCCTTACATCCTCGATGCTAGTCGGAAACCTCTAGTGTATGGGGAGGTGCTCTTGAGGCCATGTGACCCACTGGTCTGGCTACCATCTTAGTGGCCAATCGAGTTAGGATGTTACAAAACACTCCACAACACCATCAATATCCTCTAAACCTGTATATTCTAGACTGATAATAATTCTACTTCAAAAATTGTTATTTTTTTATCTTTACAGATTGTGGTTGTTTTGTATTAGGAGGAAACCTTCTGGATGAATTAGTACATTCTTCCTTTATAGAAGATATTTTCTTATTGGTTATTTTTTTCCATTAAGATTTAGTATTTTCTCTCATGCCTTCATTATTAGAAATAACAGATATACAATGAGATTCCTTAAGTATAGTAGAAATCTTTTTCTATGGACCCTTATTCTTAGAACCTTTAGAATATTCACCTTTAATCTCAACAAATTTGGTGATGTCTTATTTCATCTTATTCAACTCACTTTGAGCTGAAAAACATATGGATTATGTCTTAGATAATTCCACTTCTTTCACATCAAGTTTTTCTTCAAGATCATTCACTATTTTTTTAAGTTCAGATATCTTTAACATATTTTGTTTGTTCTCTTATATGAAAAAAATATCATCATTTTTGAATTCTTTTCATCTAGGTGAGTTTTATTTAGAATATTTTTTATTTCCTTTCTAGATCAACTACCTTCTTCACATATACCCTTATCTCATTAATACATGTCTCTTCCATTTTGACACATTATTCATTTTACTTTATTTGTTTTATTTTCTCATTTTTCATCTTCATATTATTCTTAAGAGTATCTTCTAGATTATTTTTCAAGTACCATTCTATCTTAGTTATCTCTTCACCTTCTTTACCCTCAAATTCATCTTTAGATATTTTGGGTTTTCCCATAAAACACATCTAATTTCTAGAAGGTTATTCATATTCCATCCCATTGCTTGATTGTAAAGATTCATCAATTTCCATACTCATCAGATTTTTAAGAACCTGGATCTTCTTTTCAGGTATGTTTTTCCTTTTCTAGTCGTTTTTGAGAAAAAGAGGAAATTCTGGAAATTTTCTAAGTACACGCCGTGTACTTTATGAGTACACGCTGTGTACTACCTTGCCATAGGAGGTCGTGTGCTAGCCGTGTAGTATCCACACACACAGCCATGTGGAAGTGACTTGGAGGCCAATTAAAGCAGAGTACGGAAACGGAAAGTACATGCAGTGTACTTCAAAAGTACACGCTGTGTACTTTATTTTTTTTCATTAAATGCACTGGGGTCACATCTAATCACTAGAACACTCTTCTTTTGGGTCTCATTCAACTGAGATCTCTGTAATGCTACAGATATTCGATGAACCCCCAATCATGCGTCCGTCCTCTGAATTGAACACCGTCGGTTGCGTTGGAATCGCATCAGTGAGTTCTCTCTTCTTCTAGAGAACTATCTTCTGATTTCTCTTCTCTCGTGAGATATCGTGGGTTGAATGTTTTAGACATTTTTGTAGATCTTTAGAGTTCTATGATGATTAAATCTTCTAGGTCCACTTATATCATTCCTACAACACTAAGGTAGGTGGTTTGTGCCTTTCTGTTCAAATTCTTTGAGTATTATGTGCAAATTCCACCAATACCCTTGAATAGGGTATTGCATGTTTACCGTTTTACCCCTATTGATTGCCTTCCATGATCACATGTTTGTGTAGAGTTTATTTGGATATAAAAAGGGTTGATTACTATGCTTTGGATGTATTGCCCATGTATGTTCTATTTACGACCATTTAGTCATGTTTAGCCAGTTTGGCTGCCTTGCCTAATTTCCATGCTTGTTGTTGTAGGATAGAGAGTTTGTATTCTGACATGCTTGATATGTTGTAGACTAGTTATCCAAGTAGTTCTATTGGTTTACTTTGTCCATATTGCATTTCTATGCTCGATGACCTACACAGGGCTGTGAGAACCTCATATAGTAGGCTATAAGGGGAATTGACCGAGTGAACTTCCTTAGAGAGTCTTTGAGCACTTTAGACTATAAGGGGAATTGACCATGAGAGATTCCTCAGAGAGTCTTTGTTTTACTTTGAATTACCTTGATTACTCTAGACTATAAGGGGAATTGACCAAGTGAGCTTCCTCATAGAGTCCTTGACCTTGGGGCTATAAGGGGAATTGATCATGTGAGCTTCCTCAGAGAGTCCCTGACTACATTAGACTATAAGGGGAATTGACTGTGAGTGCTTCCTCAGAGAGTCTTTATGAATTATTATGACTAAACTAGAGGGGTTAGGTTGAGTACACTACCCAGAGGGTTGCTTGTACTTCTTAGGTAGGACTAGAGGGGATGGATATGCGTACTTTTGAGAGGGTTACCTGTTTGGGGTTTAGCTGTTTGTTTCACTGTTTCTTGATATTGAAACTGTAGATTGTTTACTGCTGAGCACTTTCCTATTTACTATTTTTTGTACTTTTACCTACCATATATTCACTGACTGTGAGGCACAAATATTTGGGTGGTTGCCTACTGGGATTTAGTCTCACACCCTTTTTGGGCCATGCTTTTGGGCCCAAACAGATTATATTGCTGCAAGTATAGACAAGGGCAAGCACCCTTCTACTTCAGGTTCTTGATTGACTGTGGAGTTGGAGAGCATGAGACCAAGCTGAGGATTGTGATGATGAGGAGCTGTTATCTATTTTCATTTTGTACTTTTCTTTAGTACTGTTTGTATTCCAGCATTGTGATTTGTTTGGATTCTTTCTTAGACACATGTTACCATGCATCATTTATATATGTGCTTCAGTTGTTTGTTATTCCAGTCTTCTGCTATTACTTTTGTTGGTATATTTACTGCTTATGCTATTGTGTATTTTTTTCCCTTTCACTATGTTACTCTGCCAATGAGGGCATAGTTTCCCCACTATCACACCTAAGGCCCTCGCTGCTAGTCGGCAGCCTCTAGCGTTTGGGGAAATTCACTTGAGGCCATGTGACTAACCGGGTACGGGGCACCTCTGGGTGGCTTCCAGAACTGGGACGTTACAAAGTGGTATCATAGGAATTATTTTCTATTGATTTACTGTTTGGATCCTTTAGCCAGGGATATGAAGGAATAGGTACTTGGTAATAAGTTGTTCCCAGGAGTAGCTAACCTGTGTACAGGGAAAAGCCAATCTACTTTGTTTATTGCAATTTATTCTGGTTTTTCAAGTTTACGGTTGATCTAATTTTCACCGTTGGGTGACTCAAATGTTTTGTGTTATTACCGTTGATGTTATTGAGGTTCTATTTCTATCGCAACCCAATGATATGAGGGTATTCCATCTCATGCATCATATAAGAACTTGCTATAAATCACTTTTCATGCATTCTTGTCGTGTTATCTAGGATGAATTAGTGATTGCATGCTGTTGTGATAGATGTTGTGTGGAATATGCATGCTGTTGTGATAGATACCTTGATAAAAATACCTTCTGTTTTATAGGGTATTGTTTGTGTAAGGTTTAGTTTAATGAACGCCAAAATCTGGTTCTTGAGGTGTTATGGGCCCTCATGGATCGGAATTTGGTGGATCATTGACTCATTTACCTTGTTATAACATGTATAATATGACAAGATTTGATTCGTGGGGAGTATGGGCCCCCAAAGATAGGAATTTGACACTTCCAATGTTCATTCAGTGTTTTTTTGGGTTTAAGATTAGTTTCTGAGGCTTACTATCCAGAAAAACCCAGAATACATGCCGTGTAATGGTAAGTACACGCCATGTGTTCTTCTGTTCAGAAAGAAACTATTTTTCTTAAGTACATGCCGTGTACTCTATATACACACCATGTAGTCTCTAACCATGTCGTAGGCCATGTGGGAAGAGACATGTAATAGGGAATTTCTTGTGGGAACACGTCGTGTACCAGTTAAACTCTCCGTGTAGTGTTGACACTATGTCCGCCCGTGTAACTAACAACACAGATGGATAAACCTTAAGCAATACACACCGTGTCAGGGTCCAACATGCCGTGTAGTTTGACCCAGGTACCCAGCCGTGTCACTAACAACATGGGTCAGTGTTATCCTTTCACATACACACCATGTTCATCCGGAACACGCCGTGTAGTGTGAGCTGTGTGTTAGGCCGTGTCACTAACAACACGGGCCAGGTGAAGCTTGTCTAGTACATGCTGTGTCTACCTTGAACATGCCGTATAATATTGTCTTAGGAGATCCGTGTGGCTTAACCGTATAGAATGACTCAGTTAGGGAAAGGGGATTCAAGTACATGCCTTGTCTTAAGACAACACACCGTGTGTTTTAGGTGTTACATGACCGGTTTAGGTAGGAGTACACACCCATATAAATGAATTAAGGGAACACACAGTGTAGGAATTGTACACACCGTGTAGTAATGTTTTGTAAAAATTTAATGATTTCTTTCTCCTGTTCCCTTATTATGCTTATAGTTTTTGGTCCTTGATAATCTTGATCTAAAGTGTGCATTTGACCTTGCAGAGTCATTCCGCTGAGACGTCCTCCAATTATGCGCCAGTTGCCAGGCGGTGATTAGACACCAGACATGGCTGATCAGGGACAATCTGTAGATCCTCCTATCATGCCAGTCTTGGAACCTGCTATTGTACCTGAAATAGGTGCCGATGCACAGTTCGGGGAGGGCTTTCTGAGGATGATGTAGACTTTTCAGGGAGCGCCTCCTCCTACCCCATCGATGGAAGAATTGACGTGGGTCTTTCAGCAGCAGCATCCTCCCACTTTCTCAGGGGATGGAGGACCCAAGACTGCAAAGTCATGGCTAGAAGACACACTAATGATTTTCAAGCATCGGGAGATACCTAAAGAGAAGAGGGTGAAGCTCACTACCTACATGCTTCGAGACTCCGCCAAGAGGTGGTGGGATGTGATCTCACAGGTGGGCCACCAACAGAATATGGCTTGGGTTGAGTTTTAGCACATCTTCTACGATTAATTCTATCCGGAGACCTTGAGGGCCGAATGAGCCCGAGAGTTCATGAGTCTGGAATAGGGTACTCTTTTTGTTATGATGTATTCCTCTCTCTTCATAGAGCTACAACATTTTACACCTATTTCATAAGGTGATGAGTTGTTCCTTGCATGGAAGTTCAAGGATGGTCTCAGGCATGACATCTAATCCCAGGTGAAAATCTTCAGGTTGAATTCGATATCTTCTATCGTCAACTAGGCGCTAATCACATAGCACAATCTAAGGGATTATGGAGCGGTGAGCCAGGGCGGTTCGACATCTAGAGTTAGTATACCTCCTCTTGACAGTAGGAAGCGCTGCAGGGAGTTTGCACGAGGAGATTAGAGTAGGAGGGATGCATATTTTAGTAGCTAGGTGGTGTGCTACCAGTGTGGTAAGAGTGGGAATACGAGGCCACATTGCCCGAGATACCTAGTGGAGTGCCAATCTTGTGGAAATATGGGTCACCTTCAGCGCTTTTGTCAGTTCTTCTCACCAGCAGCTGGTGACAGGGGTTCTTCTATGAATCATAGTTCAGGAGCAGTACCACCAGTTTCTCACCAGTCTGGGAACTATAGTTCTTCTAGCCATTAGGGTCGAGGTGGAGGTCGTGGCCATGTTAGTCAGTCACTGGTTCTTCAGCGATAGCAAAGTGGATCAACTCAGATAGGTCAGGCAGGGTCACAGGGCCACGACATAGGCCAGACTTTTTTAGTGGAGTAGACCCAGCAGGAGTAGGATCTCAGACCCTCAAAAGTTAGAGGTACGAACTTAGTTGCCTCAGTTTTAGCTTCTAATATTTTCGATATAGGGGCTTACCATAGCTTTATATCTGTTGCTGCTATGGAGAGCCTTGGTCTCTGTATCTTTTCCTCTGCTGATATTTTAATGCTAGACACACTATTGGGGAATAGAACGACTAGTGGACGTCAGTGCAAGGAGTGCCCACTAGAGGTTGGTGGATGTCACTTTCTATGGTACATCTATGTACTAGAGATGATAGGCTATGATTTCATTCTTGAAATGGACTAGCTAGTTCCCTTTTAGGCAGTCGTCGATTTTTATCACCATAGGGTGAGTTTCGTATCAACAGAAGGTGGATCCTTTCTTCATAGGGGTGAATGGGATGTCCAGGCGAGTAGAGTAGGTCCAGAGCATCATGGGTTGGGAGGAGTTACAACCCAGATTTCTAGTCTATATCTGGATGACCAGGGGACTTTTCAGATGGAATTTCCTCCAGTGGTGGATCATTTCAGAGATGTCTTTCTAGAGGACTTTTCATGTTTGCCTCCGGAGCGCAAGGTAGAATTCTTGATTGAGCTTTTTCCAGGAGCAACACTGGTGTCCATTCCTCCTTATAGGATGGCTACACCAGAGTTGTAGGATCTCAAGAAATAGTTAGAGGAGTTGCAGGAAAAGGGTTTCATCTGACCCATTACTTCTCCTTGGGGTTCTCCTATCCTATTTGTGAAGAAGTCAGACGACATCCTCAGGCTTTGTGTGGACTATCGGAAGTTGAACTAGTTGACGGTCAAGAACTGGTATCCCTTACCGAGGATTGATGATCTCCCTGATAATCTTCTAGGAGCCCGGGTGTTCTCGAAGATTGACTTGAGGTCCTATTATCATTAGTTGCATGTTAGACCATCAGATATACCTCTTACAGCCTTTTGGAGGAGGTATAGTCTATACGAGTATATGGTTATGCTGTTCGGTCTTACGAAGACACTGGTAGTTTTCATGGAACTAATTAATAGAGTGTTCCATCCATACTTGGATTCTTTCATGGTGGTCTTTGTAGATGATATCTTGGTGTACTCTCACACTCGACACAACCATGCTACCCATCTTGAGATCATTTTGAGTACACTGAGAGAGCATCAGTTATATAATAAGATCTCAAAATTCCAATTTTGGATGGATCAAATTCACTTATTGGGTCATGTTATCTCAGAGGAAGGCATATCAGTAGACCCAGAGAAAGTGAGAGCAATAGTTTCCTGGGAGTAACTGAAGAATGTCTTTGAGGTACGTAGTTTTCTAGGGCTAGCTGGAAACTACCGACATTTTATACAGGACTTTTCATGCTTAGTATCACTGCTGAAAGGTCTGACTAATAAGGGTGTGAAGTTATTTTGGTTAGATTCTTGTGAGTCATCCTTTCAGGAGCTGAAAGGGAGGTTGACTTCAGCACTGATACTAGTCTTTCCAAAGCCGGGAAAGAGTTATACTGTTTACTATGATGCATCTTGTATTAGGATAGGATTTGTGCTTATGTAGGTAGATGGAGTCATTGTGTACGGGTCTTGGTAGTTGAGGCCACATGAGAGGAATTACCCGACACACAATCTGGAGTTGGCAGCTATTGTTCATGACCTATGATGTTGGAAAAATTATCTTCTGGGAGAGAAATTTGTGGTTTTCACCAACTACAAAAATCTCAAGTACATCTTCACTCAGCGTGATCTAAATTTAAGACAACAGAGGTGGGTCGAGTACCTATAGTCCTTTGAATTTGAGCTTGCCAACACGGCTGGGAAAGGCAACACAGTGGCTGATGCGTTGAGCAGGAGGACTCAGATACAGGCAGTTCAGGAGGCCAGTAGTGAGTGGAAGCTTATGGCTCTGTTCTCTAAGATGCATTTGGAGGTGGACGACAGACAGGGGAAAACTTTTCTATCATCTGTAGCTGTTACCTCTACTCTTCTTGATTGAGTTTGAATGAGGAAAATATCAGATTTTGAAGGCCTAGTCATAAGGGAGAGTGTGTCAAGAGAGGACCCTATTCCTAGATGGACCATAGGCAAGGATGAGATCTTGCGTTTCTAGGGGCACGTATGGGTGCCAACAGATATACACGAGGAGCTGATGCGGGATTTTCATTCCTCAGTTTGGGAAGTTCATCCTGGCATCACCAAGATGTATCATGATCTACACCATCAGTATTGGTGGCCAGGTATGAAGAGGGACGTTGTGGGTTTCGTCATGAGGTGTTCCACTTGTCAGCAGGTGAATGCAGAGAATCCGCAACAAACATGGCTTTTACAACAGTTACCCATTCCTGAGTGAAAGTGTAATGATGTCAAGATGGATTTAATGAAAGTTTTACCAAGGTCACCTTGAGTGAATGATGTTGTTTGGGTTGTCATTGACAGACTCACGTAGTTTTCTCCCTTCTTGCCGATCAAGGAGACCTTCAGTGTTGATGAGCTGGGATGGTTTTACATTTGAGATAATGTACGTCTTCATGGAGTTCCACACTCCATTTTTTTAGACAGGGATGCACGTTTTACTTCTCAGGTCTGGTAGGGGCTTCAGAAGGCTCTGGGTACACATGTACTTTTGAGTACAGCTTACCATCCCCAAACAGATGGCCTTTATGAGCGTACGATTCAGGTGCTTGAGGATATACTCCGATCATGCATTCTAGATTTTGGAGGTTCTTGGGATAAGTATATACCTCTTGTGGAGTTTTCCTACAATAATAGTTTTCAAGCAGCTATTCAGATGGAACCTTATGAGGCTTTGTACGATAGGCCATGCTGATCACCCTTATGTTGGCTAGAGGCAAGAGAGGAAGCTTTGCTGGGACCTCATCTTGTTTAGGAAAACACAAAGCATATAGAGTTGATTCGAAATAGGATGGCTACTGCGCAGTCTCGACATAAGTCTTATGTTGATCAGCATAGATGACCTCTGGAGTTTGAGGTCAGGAATCAGGTTTTCCAATGTGTCACACTGAGGTTGGGGCACAGAAGGATTAAGAGATAGGGTATGATTTTGCTAAGGTACGTCGGGCCATTTGAGGTGTTGGAGAGAGTTGGGAAGGTTGCCTATTGGTTGCAGTTACCTCAGAGGTACCGATCCATGGATGATGTCTTCCACATTTCTTAGCTTCGACATTACTTTTCAGACCCGTCTTATGTTTTCCAACCTGAGGAGGTTGAGTTGGAAGTGGATGCATCCTTTGAGGAGCATCCTATCCGGATTTTGGATCGAAGTATGAAGGTTCTTCGTGGCTGGTCTGTTCCTTTGGTACATGTGCTTTGGCAGCATGAGCGAGTACAGGACGAGACTTGGGAGAGGAAGGCAGACGTACGATCACTGTGGCTGGAACTGTTCAGGGTTTCTTCTTCTACGCCATGATAGGGAAATTCGGGGATGAATTTCTTTAATGGGGGAAGTTTATAAGAACCCAAATATTCTTTTTAGGTATGTTTTCCTTTTCTGGTCATTTTTGAGAAAAAGAGGAAATTTTGGAAATTTTCTAAGTACACACCATATACTTTATGAGTACACACCGTGTACTGCCTTGCCACAGGAGGCTGTGTGTTGGCCGTGTAGTAGCCACACACATGACCACGTGGAAGTGACATGGAGGCCACTTAAAGAGGAGTATGGAAACGGTGAGTACACGCTGTGTACTTCAAAAGTACACGTTTTTTAGTTTCTTTTTTTTTTCATTAAATGCATTGGGGGTCCCGTATAATTGCCAGAACATTCTTCTTTTAGGTCTCATTCGACCGAGAGCTCCGTACAACTATGGATCTTCGACGAACCCCTGAGCGTGCGTCCATCCTCCGAATCAAACACTGTCGGTTGTGTTAGAATCGCATCAGTGAGTTCTCTCTTATTCTAGAGCACCATCTTCTGATTTAACTTCTCTCGTGAGATATCATGGGTTGAAATTTTTAGATGTTTTTGTATATCCTCAATGTTCTAGGGTGATTCAAGATTTTAGGTTCACGTATATCGTTCCTACAATGCCGAGGTAGGTGGTTTGTGCCTTTTCTTTCAAAGTCTTTGAGTATTATGTGCAAATTCCACCAATACCCTTGAATGGGGTATTGCGTGTTTACCATTTTACCCCTATTGATTGCCTGCCATACTCGCATGTTTGTGTAGAGGTTATTTGAATATGAATAGGGTTGATTGTTATGATTTTGATGTATTGACCATGCATGTTTTGTTTACAACCGTTTGGTCCTGTTTAGCCAATTTGGCTACCTTGCCTAATTTCCATGCCTGTTGTTGTAGGATGGAGAGTCTCTATTCTGACATGTTTGATATGATGTAGACTGGTTACCCAATTAGTTATGTAGGTTTACTTTGGCCATATTGAATTTCTATGCTCGATGACCTACACAGGGTTGTGAGAACCTGGTATAGTAGGCTATAAGGGGAATTGACCGAGTGAGCTTCCTCAGAGAGTCTTTGAGTACTTTAGACTATAAGGGGAATTGAACATGCGAGCTTCCTTAGAGAGTCTTTGTTTTACTTTGAATTAAGTTGATTAATCTAGACTATATGGGGAATTGACCGAGTGAGATTCCTCATAGAGTCTTTGAACGACCCGGGCTATAAGGGGAATTGACCAAGTGAGCTTCCTCAGAGAGTCCTTGACCTTGGGGATATAAGGGGAATTGACCATGTGAGTATAAGGCCCCAGCCTTAAACCTTACTTAATCTTGAGTTATTACAAGATTACACATTGAGGATCTTTTCAGGTTTAGAGTTTTAGAGAATTAGATCATGAAACTTGCATTACATTCCACATTTAAACAAAGTGGTTACATAAAAGATAGTATCCATTCTTCCCATCAACAGAAACATATTGAAAATAAAACATGGATTCTTTCTTAACACATCCTTGACTCTATCATCTTATCATGTACCCTTCCCTTGACCTGAAAAAAACATTTCAAAAACTTGGGATGAGCATAAAAAGCTCAGTAAGAGTTATAAAAATATGGAAAGGAAACATGAGTTCATATATACATAAGAATGAAATCATACTTCACCCATAAAACAAAGGCACTTTAACATACCTCATCAAACCATGAATAAATCATAGAAATCATAAGACATAAAGGTAACTTGAGGCATTCATAACATTCTTACGTAGTGAGTAACCCTCTTGGTTACGTTTGGAATACCCATCATAGTATATTCCCTAAATCTCTTCGGAGAAACCTTAACGTTTCACTCCTTCGCGTTACCCAATGCATTGGAGAGCTATATCGGGCTCACCCGCCCTTAGTTTATCACGGAACCACCCGTTCTTCATAACAATGCCCAAGAACCATAACATAATCGTATCACATAAACATGAATAAAGGAAACATAACATTTCCACATTTCAATCACAATATAACATTTTAGGATATTGAAATAATGAATCCATTCAAAAAGAAACCATTTCCAAAACCATTTAAAACATTTAATAAAGAGATTTTTGAATCAAAGTGTCCCATACCACCTTGAAGCTTTTAACATTTTAAACCATTAATATCCATATAAATAAATCCTTAAAACCATTTTGAAAACATGGATATTAATAAGAACAAATAATTAAAACATTTAAAATGATATTTTGGTTAAAGGGGTTTTACCAAAATTAGAGACACTTGAATACAATAATCGAGGAATAACATTTAGTCAGAACTTTATAATATCATGAGAATAAAAGGATTCATGATATAATACTCCAAAGGACAGTATATACACTATATAAGAGTGAATTGGTGCATAACAACAATTAACCCTCAATAGAAATGTCAAATGTGATGAAATCCCTTATAAAGAAGGTATCCTTAAATTAAGGACAAATAAATCTCAAAAATATGTGTGACAAATATATATACACAAAATATAAGTGGATATTAAGTGTAAAACAATAAAAGGTCATTCACACATATTCAATGGATGACATATTCAATGACTACAAGTTGAACCCAAAGAAAACGAAATTGGGTTAAAAAGTTCCCTTGACAGCCTAACGGCATCACATCAAAATGAGTTGATGAGAGATAAAAAGTGTATCTCATCACTTGGAAATAAAATTTACATCAATAAGGATGTATGAGAACATATCCCAACTTAAAAATATGTAATTTAAAAGACCCAATAAATGATGTCTTTTAAAAAAGAGGAGGGTGAAAGGTTCCCTTACCGACTTGGGTATCTTTCAAAACATACACCCCATGAAAGAAAGACAATAGGTCATTGATGTAAATACTCATAAACGAAAGTATATTACACAAAGAGTAGAATAATGGGCAGTACATACACCACTCAATGGAATTTGTGGCGGATGTAGCATAAATCTCACGGGAATAAAAGTGAGATGAAAAATCCCTTACGAAAACTCGGCAGCCTAATGGCGCCACATAAAACTTCCGAATATGGATTGATGAGATAAAATAGAGTATCCCATCATATTACAATAGAATTTACAGCAAGTGTAATATAAAAGAAAATCCCCCAACATTGCAAGGAGGAGTTTAAAAGATGTGACATAAAGGAGAGTACTTAAAAAGAAAGAGAGGGGTTAGATCTCTTACGAAAGTTCGGCAGCCTAACGGCGCCACTCAAAACTTCCAAAATTGATTGATGAGAGAGAATAGGGTCTCTCATCACATGAACATAATAATTACAGTATGTGTAATATAAAATATCATCCCAATAACAAGAAAGATGATCTTTAAAAGGAATGACATAAAAGTGTGTACTTAAAAAGAAAGAGAGGAATATGATCCCTTACCTCGGGTCCGACTTGACTCGATCGTTCTTTAATCTCCTGAATAATAAAATTGAGTTAATTTCTACTTCCTTAAGAACATTTTTCAAGTTCATTATTCCTTTTATATCACTTATTACCATGTCATAAACATTATTTAATCATTTAAGTTAATAATATTTGTTTTGCCGATATTTGGTTCTTAAGTCGAAAGTGGACTTCTTACAATTACATGTTGTTCGTGTGGTCAAATGTTTATTATATCCAGAATTGTATTCATGATTTAGATATAATATATGTCATATATATCCAGTACATGCATGCATTTATAACATTACATAATCATTTAGAGGTAAGAAATGAAATGCACCGTTCATGGAGACGGTAAGCCGTACGTACGCATGAACGCTACTTTCATTTCTATTTCGTATTTTATAGAATTGAATAATAATGATATAAAGGTATATTATAATTCCAGTATAATATCATATATAATATCATAGTTCCATCCTTTATACGTCCCACATATGGTATTTAACGAATCAAATCACTTTGAGGGGGCGGTAGTCCGCACTTCCTTAAATGAAGATATCGCATTTACCCATAATGGAAACCATAAAGGTATGACCAAAATGAAAAAAACAGAAGCTTAAGGAAAACATAAACATATTATATATCATATATAAAAATATTGACATCATAATGGCCACCTTTGAAGGTGTTAAATGTGTATTGAACAATCATCGTTTCGGGAGGCAGAATTTCGCCATCCACAGAAACTGTATGTTCTTTAACCATTTGACGTAGTTGCGTGAGAGTGTAGCTATAATAAATATTATAACAACATCCTAGTATATTGAAGATACTGGTGTTGTTACAAAAGAAATAAATAAAAAGAGTTTATGGGGTTGGAGAAGCAAAATAAAACAAATGAACATGAGAGAATGAATTACCTTTAAAAGTGTAACTCCTTTTGATTTGAGACTAAAGGCTTCCTTTGAAAGGATTCTGACCAAAGGGAATCCTCTAGGATGAGGAGAGGGATGTGGGGAGAGTAAATGATCAGGGTTTGGCCGAGCCAAAGTCTTGAGGAGTGTGGGAAAAGAGGTAGAGGTGGGGGCCTTTTATAAGAGGAGAGGAGGGGCACTTTTGGAAAGTAAGAAATATTACTTTATTTGAAAATGTGTTTAGGTTTAAAAAGGTCCCACATTGATATAATTATTGGATAAGGTGATAAGGCATCGAAATCCACTCATACAATTGGTTTTGGACATGTGTAGTTCATAGATTTTACATTATCTTTCCATTTTATTTTAATCGTTAAATAATGATGTCATCACTGCATCATTATGATGTCATTAATAATTTAATTTATATAATGTCTAAAAATTATAAAACAATTACTATGATGTAGGAAATCTTTTTAGCTTTCCAATGACTATTTATAATCAAAATTTGGACTTGTATAACCCCACTTAAAAATTGTTTTCGTAAAACATATTATGTTTGTGTCATTTTCACTTTAACATTAAATAAAAAGTAATTTATGTCATTTCCCAACAAAAGTGGATCCATGGGGTCCCCAAGTTGACCCATGGCTTTTCATGGTCGGCCATGACACAAACAATGAGGTTGGGACATGTGTCAAGTTCATTTAATTTTATTAAAGCATTATTTTTACCTTAAACTACACTAATTACCACTAAACGCGATTAAAAACATAATAAGTTACTATTCACCAAAAAATTATTTTTATCCCATTGAACCACATTTTACTTCTTAATGACAACCATGTATGTCGGATTTTTGAAACTCAAAACACATAAGTGGTAAAATTTCATTTAAACGAAAAATCAGCTTTTATAATTACCACTTAGTGGTTTCACTATTCATCAAAAATTGAAGTTTTTCAGAAAATTACCAAAAATTCACCCTAAGCTATTTTTGATGTTCCGAATTCAAAAATGAAGTCTATTTTACAAAATTCAAAACATATAAGTCACATTAATTAATTTAATAATTAATTCCCGCTGTCAGAGCAAAGAGCGTGTTTTTATAAAACAATAAGTATCAAAAGATTGACACTAGTTTAAGTCTAATTTCAAAGTGAAATTAATTCCAATGACCACCATTGGATTAAATGGTAAAAATATATTCTAATTTAACTTTAAAACCAATTCAAAAGATAATCTAATCATATAAATAAATTAGATTAAAAATAGGTTTTGAATTAAAATACAACATTTTACACTATTCATTAAAAAAAAATGAACTTTATCAGAAAGATACCAAAAATTTACACAAAGTAAATTTTGATGTCCAAATTCTAAAGAAGAGTTTTATTTGGTCCAAAATAATGTATAAGAGTGATCAAAACTATATTTAATGACAGTTCGCCATCAAAAGGTGATAAGTGAACCTTTAGTGAAAATTAGGGTATAAAAGCCTAGAATTGATTTCTTTCCGTATTTTAAGCCTTTAGCTTTTATTGGATAAATGTAAAAAACATTAAAAAACATATATAATCATATTTTAGTTATTTCTATCCATTACCGCCAATACAACGGCTACATGTTAACTACCATTTGAATTAATATTATTTTATTATTAGAGTGCAACGTAAGATTCCCAAGAAACTCGTTGTTGCGTGTTGGGTACGCCATCGAGCATTGCATCCCCTTTAAATTCATATTAATATTTTATTCACAAATATGGATAAATATGAAAATTTCATATTCATTATTTACCTGGGGTGTTACATCCTTTCCCCCTTTTGGGAATTGCGTCCTCGCAATTTTAAAATTGCGCTTGGAAACATCCTTGAAAGTCCCACATCGGAACAAAAGTCGGTAAAACAAACACTTTAAAATAAAGAAAGATAAGCGCAGAGGTCACCCGAGTTAACCCATAATAGGATTCCAAGTATGAAAATATGGACATGGAGGAAAAAACAAAGGGTCATGTTCTGATGGAGAGTGATAGAAAACATGTTTAGGAGAAAGTTAACCACGAGAAAATCACAAACTTGTGATGGGTTAAACGGTCTTCGATTCCCCAGTAGGAAAAGTTAATAGACAACATTTTTGTTTTAAGTTACTTTTTATTGAGGAATTTATTCATAAGGAAACATAATCACTTATCATATTGACTTTCAACCTTTATTAGATTCCTTACACAAACTCATATTTTCTCCAAAAGATGAGTATTTAGGAAGACTTGTTCAAATTAAGAGTACTATAATCAACTTCTAGTGAATCACCTAATCCACAAAAGAGAACTATGTACATCCTATGTCTTTAGGCTTTAACCAGAACCAAAACCAAAAAGGTTAGTACAAGGTCAGATAATCCAGAAAAGGATAACCCTTTAAAAAGAAAATCTATGCTTAATCTCCAAATTTTTTCCAACAAAACCCAAAGTTCAACGAGGACCATCCGATAAACAATTTGTCCATAAAATTCTTCAAAGTAAACCAATATAAGATTGAAACCCAAATATTTGAAGGATTTAGTCACATAGTCTTCCAAGTTAAATCGTAACATTTATCTCCAAACAACATCAGTTGCCCCTAAAGTCTCGTATTGAAAAGTAATTAAACTAATCACATATCCTCCAAGATAGGTTAATCATTTTCATAAATAACCCAAAATCAACTTACTCTTAATTCATAAAATCATATAACTAGAATGAATCAGTCAAACTAACCAGGGACTTCACGTAGTCTAGTGGTAGGCGATAAATACCAGTCACACTTTGGTTGTGGGTTCGATTCTCGCAGCTTTGTCCGACGCGACGGGTTGTCACACGGTCTGCGTGTTGTCCTTTTTTCAAAACTATATAATTCTCAAAACATTCCCCAAAACGAGATAAAATCTTCAAAAATATTCATAACATATTTTAACCTCAATTTTATCTCATGCCTTCCACTTCAATCATAACATTTAGTAACCCATAATTTCCTCAAAAGTAAGGATCATATAAACCCAAATGGTTCTTTATAACTATGTCCATAAAAGAAAATATAACTATTCCTTGGATAAAATTTGCCTATATTAAACATCAGGGTTACACATAATATAAAAAGTCTTCTAATGTAACCCCATCATCAAAAGAGACTTGATAATCTTAAGAATTTCACCATAACTCTTGAAGCCCTTATATGTTGACATCTTACTCATTCAACATTCTTCATGATCCATTATCCATTCCTTTCCAACCTATTCCGAAATACCTCTTTCCTACAAACAAAATCATGAATCATATCCTAAGAATCCAAAATAGGAAAACAATAGTCATGAAATAGTACATACCTTTGATTGGTCATTGTCAGTTTCTTCATCCTCAATAGGAATGTCATTAGGTATTGGTAAACGAACATTTGTACGCTCTTGGTGACCCCATTCACGAAACTTCTTCATAGAACATGTGTTTGCATAATGACCATGCACACCACATTTAAAACATTCAATTGATCCCTCAGAAATAACTTCTTTCCCTTTCCTCGAGTCAACTGGATGCTTCCTTTTTCCATGGCAGGTTCTTGCTTTATGACCTTCATTTCCACATCTATAGCATATTTCTGTCCCTTTGAAACATTTTCCTAGGTGTTTCTTTCCACATCTTTGACACATAGGTTTTTGAATACACATACCTTTATGATTATTACATGTACTTCCGTAGGGATTTGTTTCTTGTATATATGATGCCTTAGAGAAAACTCCAAGGTTTAGGTGGTCAATCATGACTCCAGATAGTTGGTTGAGGATAATCAGAAGAGTTCTCATTGCAGCTCCCATATCATTCAGTTGCTTGCTCAAAAAACTGTCATAGTTTCCTTCACATCCACTGTTACTTTGGTGCCTGCTAGATCCAGCCATTTACTAAAACCAAAAAGGTCAGTGTGAGTATATCAACAAAACCATCATGTACTAATGAGGAAGATAAACACTATGATACACTTACTCATTCACTTTATCTAAAACTAGGACTCTTTCTGAAATCCTAACCATTATGGTAATGTCACTTATGGTTAAAGAATACCCTAACCTCTAAAGTTATCTAAACCGACCTTTGATACCAACTATAAGGCCCTAGCCTTAAACCTTACTTAATCTTGAGTTATTACAAGATTACACATTGAGGATCTTTTCAGGTTTAGAGTTTTAGAGAATTAGATCATGAAACTTGCATTACATTCCACATTTAAACAAAGTGGTTACATAAAAGATAGTATCCATTCTTCCCATCAACGGAAACATATTGAAAATAAAACATGGATTCTTTCTTAACACATCCTTGACTCTATCATCTTATCATGTACCCTTCCCTTGACCTGAAAAAAACATTTCAAAAACTTGGGATGAGCATAAAAAGCTCAGTAAGAGTTATAAAAATATGGAAAGGAAACATGAGTTCATATATACATAAGAATGAAATCATACTTCACCCATAAAACAAAGGCACTTTAACATACCTCATCAAACCATGAATAAATCATAGAAATCATAAGACATAAAGGTAACTTGAGGCATTCATAACATTCTTACGTAGTGAGTAACCCTCTTGGTTACGTTTGGAATACCCATCATAGTATATTCCCTAAATCTCTTCGGAGAAACCTTAACATTTCACTCCTTCGCGTTACCCAATGCATTGGAGAGCTATATCGGGCTCACCCGCCCTTAGTTTTTCACGGAACCACCCGTTCTTCATAACAATGCCCAAGAACCATAACATAATCGTATCACATAAACATGAATAAAGGAAATATAACATTTCCACATTTCAATCAAAATATAACATTTTAGGATATTGAAATAATGAATCCATTCAAAAAGAAACCATTTCCAAAACCATTTAAAACATTTAATAAAGAGATTTTTGAATCAAAGTGTCCCATACCACCTTGAAGCTTTTAACATTTTAAACCATTAATATCCATATAAATAAATCCTTAAAACCATTTTGAAAACATGGATATTAATAAGAACAAATAATTAAAACATTTAAAATGATATTTTGGTTAAAGTGGTTTTACCAAAATTAGAGACACTTGAATACAATAATCGAGGAATAACATTTAGTCAGAACTTTATAATATCATGAGAATAAAAGGATTCATGATATAATACTCCAAAGGACAGTATATACACTATATAAGAGTGAATTGGTGCATAACAACAATTAACCCTCAATAGAAATGTCAAATGTGATGAAATCCCTTATAAAGAAGGTATCCTTAAATTAAGGACAAATAAATCTCAAAAATATGTGTGACAAATATATATACACACAATATAAGTGGATATTAAGTGTAAAACAATAAAAGGTCATTCACACATATTCAATGGATGACATATTCAATGACTACAAGTTGAACCCAAAGAAATCGAAATTGGGTTAAAAAGTTCCCTTGACAGCCTAACGGCATCACATCAAAATGAGTTGATGAGAGATAAAAAGTGTATCTCATCACTTGGAAATAAAATTTACATCAATAAGGATGTATGAGAACATATACCAACTTAAAAATATGTAAATTAAAAGACCCAATAAAAGAAGTCTTTTAAAAAAGAGGAGGGTGAAAGGTTCCCTTACCGACTTGGGTATATTTCAAAACATACACCCCATGAAAGAAAGACAATAGGTCATTGATGTAAATACTCATAAACGAAAGTATATTACACAAAGAGTAGAATAATGGGCAGTACATACACCATTCAATGGAATTTGTGGCAGATGTAGCATAAATCTCACGGGAATAAAAGTGAGATGAAAAATCCCTTACGAAAACTCGGCAGCCTAACGGCGCCACATAAAACTTCCGAATATGGATTGATGAGATCAAATAGAGTATCCCATCATATTACAATAGAATTTACAGCAAGTGGAATATAAAAGAAAATCCCCCAACATTGCAAGGAGGAGTTTAAAAGATGTGACATAAAGGAGAGTACTTAAAAAGAAAGAGAGGGGTTAGATCTCTTACGAAAGTTCGGCAGCCTAACGGCGCCACTCAAAACTTCCAAAATGGATTGATGAGAGAGAATAGGGTCTCTCATAACATGAACATAATAATTACAGTAAGTGTAATATAAAATATCATCCCAATAACAAGAAAGATGAGCTTTAAAAGGAATGACATAAAAGTGTGTACTTAAAAAGAAAGAGAGGAATAAGATCCCTTACCTCGGGTCCGACTTGACTCGATCGTTCTTTAATCTCCTGAATAATAAACTTGAGTTAATTTCTAATTCCTTAAGAACATTTTTCAAGTTCATTATTCCTTTTATATCACTTATTACCATGTCATAAACATTATGTAATCATTTAAGTTAATAATATTTGTTTTGCCGATATTTGGTTCTTAAGTCGAAAGTGGACTTCTTACAATTACATGTTGTTTGTGTGGTCAAATGTTTATTATATCCAGAATTGTATTCATGATTTAGATATAATATATGTCATATATATCCAGTACATGCATGCATTTATAACATTACATAATCATTTAGAGGTAAGAAATGAAATGCACCGTTCATGGAGACGGTAAGCCGTACGTACGCATGAACGCTACTTTCATTTCTATTTCGTATATTATAGAATTTAATAATAATGATATAAAGGTATATTATAATTCCAGTATAATATCATATATAATATCATAGTTCCATCCTTTATACGTCCCACATATGGTATTTAACGAATCAAATCACTTTGAGGGGGCGGTAGTCCACACTTCCTTAAATGAAGATATCGCGTTTACCCATAATGGAAACCATAAAGGTATGACCAAAATGAAAAAAACAGAAGCTTAAGGAAAACATAAACATATTATATATCATATATAAAAATATTGACATCATAATGGCCACCTTTGAAGGTGTTAAATGTGTATTGAACAATCATCGTTTCGGGAGGCAGAATTTCGCCATCCACAGAAACCGTATGTTCTTTAACCATTTGACGTAGTTGTGTGAGATTGTAGCTAGAATAAATATTATAACAACATCCTAGTATATTGAAGATACTGGTGTTGTTACAAAAGAAATAAATAAAAAGAGTTTAGGGGGTTGGAGAAGCAAAATAAAACAAATGAACATGAGAGAATGAATTACCTTTAAAAGTGTAACTCCTTTTGATTTGAGACTAAAGGCTTCCTTTGAAAGGATTATGACCAAAGGGAATCCTCTAGGATGAGGAGAGGGATGTGGGGAGAGTAAATGGGCAGGGTTTGGCCGATCCAAAGGCTTGAGGAGTGTGGGAAAAGAGGTAGAGGTGGGGGCCTTTTATAAGAGGAGAGGAGGGGCACTTTTGGAAAGTAAGAAATATTACTTTATTTGAAAATGTGTTTCGGTTTCAAAAGGTCCCAAATTGATATAATTCTTGGATAAGGTGATAAGGCATCGAAATACACTCATCCAATTGGTTTTTGGACATGTGTAGTTCATAGAGTTTACATTATCTTTCCATTTTATTTTAATCGTTAAATAATGATGTCATCACTGCATCATTATTATGTCATAAATAATTTAATTTATTTAATATCTAAAAATTATAAAAAAATTACTATGATGTAGGAAATCTTTTTAGCTTTCCAATGACTATTTATAATCAAAATTTGGACTTGTATAACCCCACTTAAAAATTGTTTTCGTAAAACATATTATGTTTGTGTCATTTTCACTTTAACATTAAATAAAACGTAATTTATGTCATTTCCCAACAAAAGTGGATCCATGGGGTCCCCAAGTTGACCCATGGCTTGTCATGGTCGGAAATGACACAACCAATGAGGTTGGGACATGTGTAAAGTTCATTTCATTTTATTAAAGCATTATTTTTACCTTAAACTACACTAATTACCACTAAACGCGATTAAAAACATAATAAGTTACTATTCACCAAAAAATTATTTTTATCCCATTGAACCACATTTTACTTCTTAATGACAACCATGTATGTCGGATTTTTGAAATTCAAAACACATAAGTGGTAAAATTTCATTTAAACGAAAAATCAGCTTTTATAATTACCACTTAGTGGTTTCACTATTCATCAAAAATTGAAGTTTTTCAGAAAATTACCAAAAATTCACCCTAAGATATTTTTGATGTTCTGAATTCAAAAATGAAGTCTATTTTACAAAATTCAAAACATATAAGTCACATTAATTAATTTAATAATTAATTCCCGCTGTCAGAGCAAAGAGCGTGTTTTTATAAAACAATAAGTATCAAAAGATTGACACCAGTTTAAGTCTAATTTCAAAGTGAAATTAATTCCAATGACCACCATTGGATTAAATGGTAAAAATATATTCTAATTTAACTTTAAAACCAATTCAAAATATAATCTAATCATATAAATAAATTAGATTAAAAAGAGGTTTTGAATTAAAATACAACATTTTACACTATTCATTAAAAAAAATGAACTTTATCAGAAAGATACCAAAAATTTACACAAAGTAAATTTTGATGTACAAATTCTAAAGAAGAGTTTTATTTGGTCCAAAATAATGTATAAGAGTGATCAAAACTATATTTAATGACAGTTCGCCATCAAAAGGTGATAAGTGAACCTTTAGTGAAAATTAGGGTATAAAAGCCTAGAATTGATTTCTTTCCGTATTTTAAGCCTTTAGCTTTTATTGGATAAATGTAAAAAACATTAAAAAACATATATAATCATATTTTAGTTATTTCTATCCATTCCCGCCAATACAACGGCTACATGTTAACTACCATTTGAATTAATATTATTTTATTATTAGAGTGCAACGTAAGATTCCCAAGAAACTCGTTGTTGCGTGTTGGGTACGCCATCGAGAATTGCATCCCCTTTAAAGTCATATTAATATTTTATTCACAAATATGGATAAATATGAAAATTTCATATTCATTATTTACCTGGGGTGTTACAGTGAGATTCCACAGAGAGTCCCTGACTACCTTAGATTATAAGGGGAATTTATTATGAGTTCTCCCTCAGAGAGTCTTTATGAATTCTTATGACTGAACCAGAGGGGTTAGGCCAAGTGCACTGCCCAGAGGGTTTCTTGTACTTATTAGATAGGACCAGAGGGGATGGATGTGAGTACTTCCCAGAGGGTTACCTATTTGGGGTTTAGCTGTTTGTTTCTATGTTTCTTGATATTGAAACTATGGATTGTTTACTACTGAGCACTTTCCTATTTACTGTTTTCTATACTTTTACATACCATATATTCACTAAATATTAGGCATAGATCTTTGGGTGGTTTCTTACTAGGATTTATTCTCACACCCTATTTGGGCCATGCTTTTAGGCCTAAACAGATTATATTGCTGCAGGTATAGACAAGGTCAAGCATCCTTCTACTTCAGGTTCTTGATTGAATGTGGAGCTGGAGAGCATGGGACAAAGATGAGGCTTGTGATGCTGAGGAGTTGTTATCTATTTTCCTTTTTTTACTTTGGTTTAGTACTATTTTTATTCCAGCATTGTGATTTGTTTGGCTACTTTCCTAGACACATGTTACCATGCATCATTTATATATGTGATTCAATTTTTTGTTATTCCAGTCTTCTACTATTACTGTTGTTGGTATATTTACTGCTTCTTCTATTGTGTATTTTTTCCCTTCTGCTGTGTTACTCTGCCAATGAGGGCATAGTTTCCCCACTATCACACCTAAGGCCCTCACTACTAGTCGGCAGCCTCTAGCATTTGGGGGAATGCGCTTGAGGCCATGTGACTAACCAGGTATGGGGTGCCTCTGGGTGGCTTCCGAAACCAGGACGTTACAAGTTTCCTTTTATTTTTCTTTGAATGATTCTTCTTTTTCCTATCATAGTCACCTTTTCCATACATTTTAGACTTCTTCCTAAATTAGTCTTATTCTTCATCATATTTAGTGACATTGAATTTCTTCTTTGGAAATTCATATATAAAATGTCCAATCCTATGATAGTTGAGGAACTTTAGAGGCTTATTTTTTCTCTCTCCTACGTATTCTATACAACCTTCTAAACAAGGCCCTCATTTTATTGTTGTCTTATTCATCTTCCTTATCCTCAGAATCACTTGATTCTATTTTCTTATCAAATCTATTTTTACCTTTTTTCATGGATTTAAAATCCATCTCATTTTTTATTTCTTCTTTAAATATAGTATTTTTCTCATTTCTTATTCAATGAGAATGTTTTGGAATTTATACAGTGATATATTTTTCCATTATTCCAGTGTAGAAAATTTTGAATCAAATATATTTGGAAAGTTTCTCATTAGCTTCTTCACAATGGTTGAATCATCCATATTCTCAACAAAACCTCTTATGCTAATAAAAATCTGATTTAATCTTTTAAAGTAGCCATCAACACTTTCATAATCAACCATTTTAATATCTTAAAATCTAATTCTCCATATTTACAACTTATCTTCTTTAACTTTAAGTTTTCCTTCACAACTACTTCTCAGTTTATCCCAGATTTCCTTGGTAGTATTGAGAACCATCACTTTAGTGTATAAATTTTCTGATAAATACATCAAGATTTCATTTTGATACTTTCCATCCATATCCAAGTTATTCTTATCTTTAAAATTCATAGGATCATTCTCAATGTAGGGTGGTTATCCCACTGTAATTGTATCTCTCACATCTACCCCAACTGATAGGAGATATGATATCATCATTTTTTTTCTATCCATGATAGTTATCACCATTAAAGATGGAATACCCATACTTTTTACTAAATCTATATTCTCCACACTCATAATTTTTTTGGATCATTTAGAGGTGACCTTCACTTTGATACCAATTAAAGTTCCCAAATTAGTGTGAGATCATTGGGAGGGGGATGAGGTGAATCAGTAATCCCTTTTTCTTTTTAAAAATTGTTTCTTTTCAATTAAACCTATATGGATGGTTAAATCTTCGATCCAATATTGTCATGTATCTTATCCTTACCTCAAATAATGATGTAAATACAAAGGCACAATACACAAGGATTTACAAGGTTTGATACAAAGACCTACTCCTTACTGTGTTGGTTATTCTCCCCAAAATGAATTATCCACTATAATCTTGTAAAAAATTACAATGGTAGATGTAAAGTCACACTATATATCTCCTGAATCCACATAGGAAGTTCTTTATACTATATCCCACAATGTTACTAGAGTCCACACTGGCTTGCTATAGAATACACACTAGATATTTCTAACCCTAAGTCACACAAGAGACTTCTACTTATGAATCCACATGAGAGATTTACTCCATTATTCAATTATTGATCCACTATAGGATAATCTTTTGATCTTACTCCATGAGATTTCTGAATAAAAATTTCCTGTGTACTTATTCAAGTACCTTTTCAAATCTTACTAGTATTTCTCACAAGTCTCCGATCACCTATATTTGATTAGTTTCTTCCATGCAAAAAATGATTGGGCTGATTATTTCTTCTGATGACAAAGTCCCACCATTAATTTTTGTGTGAAAGTGGTTCCCACAACTTCTTGAAGAATATTTTATATGCAAGAAGGATCTTTCACAATATCAACTCAGTAAATATTCTTGAATCAACAACCACTTTCAAATCAAATATAAATTCTTCTGATATTTTTCCTGGATGTAGTCTCAAATATATGCTTCTCATATAGTATGAAAATTTGTCTTTATGTTAATTAAATAAATATGGAATATCATATGTACTATTTGGAGAGATGTCTATAAAATAATATATTTTTTTGCGAACTGATGACTACACTTATATATGATGTTTCATATTAACTGCACAAGATTTTATTTTCTTCACGAACTTGATCTCAACACTGTGAGTGAAAAATGATTTTCAGAAACTCTCCCTTGTATTTCAGTGCTCTATCTTCTCAATTTTCTAACTCCTATTATTCATCCAAGAAGATTCCCATTATTTTATAGTCATCAACTCAGTGGTTATCAAACTAGTCATCACATGAAAATTATGCGATCATGAAAATAAGTTTAAAGTGGTTTGTCTCCACATATCCTCTTGGAAACACCTCATTCATAAACCCCTATCTGGATAGGATCTTCATTTACAGTCACCACGTACTACATGTATTATTTCTTATTTCTCCAAGAATGGTCGCAAACTAATATATTCTTAGTTTCCACCTCATACTAGTAGCATCCCGCATGAAACATCATCTCTCCACAATGGAGTTTCATCCATGAAGAATCATCACACTTAAAGGAGAGTTTTACCACTTACTAAATGGAAGCCTACATTAAAATCATCCACAAAGAATCACCACAAAATAGATTCTTATTTTGGTTTGTGGTTTATCACAAGACAATTTATCCACTGAAAATTAGCATCCCACATAACGTATACCTTAAAAAAAACTATCCATGAACCATTACTCATCTATGTAGAACCTTCATAAACCACCATTAAAAAATCATTCTATATTTGTGTATCACCTTCACAAACTATTTATTTACTTTTCGGTACATCTTACTTGTCCATTTTTTCAAACTCCTGAAGTGATATGGAATTTACTTCATGGAACCTGAGCTTGTGGGTGCTCATCAGAAAACTATCATTCATGAGGTATTTATTTAAAAAGAGATCATTAATAGGTGGAAGAATAATATATTTCATGAAGATTAGATGACTCTCATTTAAACAGGGATAATAGATCAAATGGACGCCGTAATTTCCATCTTTTTAATTGATGGGTGAACAGTTTCACAAAATGCCATCCCATATCGAACTCAACTCATGACGAGGTCATGATTTAATAATAAACCCACTCCTTAAATAGGATATAAATACTAACCCCCTACCACCATGCCACCCCACGCGGTGGTACCAGCACTTCTCCGCATGGGCTTCTGGCCCATCCCATTCACACATACAGGAGCACACTCTGTATACCCTCTATATGGGCCTACTTCATTGTAGATTATACACAGCACCTTCCACTTTATTACTAGCTCAATCTGGCTTTCCTTGGGCATGGTTAACCTCAAAGTCCCACACATTCCTTGGTTGAGGTTTTCTTGGGATTCTTGTGAGTTGGCGCTCTATTTTTATACAAGGATTTAATAAAAAGATGCAAAAGTATAAATTCTTTACATGGAAATCTTCAAATAATCAAATTATCATTAAAATAAATATCTTTATTATATTCACTTGTAGTACCCAATGAAAAATATTCTTATCACATGTCTTTAACCATTAAATATCATCACAAAAATTTTCAGAGTTATACCAAGATGAATTTTCCAAGTTTGAAATTTAATGAAATATAAAGAAGAATTGTCTAAGCATGACATACAATGCTATAAGATGGATCCATAAAAATTCTCCAGGTATCACCAATTCATCCATAACAATTCTCTTGGAATCACCAGTTCAATCACCCTCATCTCCTCATATAAGTCTTCCAAATATATTGAATCTATGATATACTGACAATAAAGACAAAATTCATTCATAAATTATGAAATTGTACTCTTCATAGGATTCTATGTTTATTGGTACTCATTTCATTCATCTAGATCAAGTGCTGAACAGAGGCATATGAGTCCCAAACAAAACCTGAAAATAAAAAAACCTTTGGATGGATTGAATTAGAAAACCTTAATTAAATGGGGGTATAAATAAAGTTACATAAATTCAAATGGATCAATTATAGTTTTCAATGAAAGATAACTCAAATGATCATATCTCCATAAATTATCATAGAAATTTTATATCATTAATATTGTTCATGGGCACATGAATATGTAAGGTACCGAACTCTTAGTTCGGATAAAAAAATTTACTCTATTAATTCCAAACTAACCTTTTCTACATATTCTAAATAGGCCTGAATGTTTTTTGGGAGAGAAACTAAGATATATATGGAAAACTTTATAGTTTACAACCTTTCATGATTCATCCATTTAGTGGTATGAAAATTACCTCCAATTTGATAAATAAAATTTTAGTGATCCAAGGACTCATACATTTTGAGTTTTTAACTTCATCATAAACCTTTTTAATTTCTATAAAAAACTACAAATTTTAATGAAACAGATCATTTTATTTATTTATTATACTTTTATCTAAACTGTTATGGATTTTTTTAACTTTTGAATGTAAAATTATTAGTATTGTTGTTTAAATTTCTTAAGCATGGTCTCACTTTCAAGAATAGTAGGTTCAATCAGTTTTTTTTGCTCAAAGGTCTTTGGGTAATAGAATCAATTTTATAATGGGATCAACACCCATATTTTGGTCTCAATATAGTTTCCATTTTTAGGTATGTACTCATAGGTATTTTAGAAATCATGGAGTAATTAAACTAGATAATATTTTTAGAAGAGGATAAATGGAGCATTTGAAGGGTTGAATATTTTCTAATATTACTGTATCAAATATTTCCTTTCCTATTAGTTATTATTTTAATTTCTAATTTTAATTACTAATTTATATATAATATAATATATTTTAGTTTTACTTTAATTTTTTTAAACTTATTTTAATCCTTAATTTTCTTAACCTTTATAAAAAAAAATTAGTAAAATTGATAGTTTTGAACTTATACTACAACCACCTTATGAGACGACTAAGGGGACTATTATACTGTATTCATTGGGGATGATTTTTTGATAAGGTATTTATGAAACAATCAATCCATTAATTGGTATCGGTTTAGGGGAGGGTTCCTAAGTTTTTTTTTATTTTTTTTGTGTCAAAATGAATATTTAAAGTTATCAATCATTTTATTGGCCTATTAATCAACAATTACTTAAATCATTTAAGGAATGTATTTTGAAACAACAAGTGAAAAAAATCTATAATAATTCAGAAACTAAATAATTTTTTTTCAATTAATTCCACTTATATAAAGGATTTAAAATAATTTTCTTCCTAAAAAGAAGATCAAGAAAGTAAGAACATTTCCCCACTGACTTTTTCCATTGAATAACACTTGGTGGAACTTGAGTTGCTACCCTATTTAAATGAAACTATTACAAATGATTTATTATCACAAAAAAATTTGGAACTTGAGATAACATAGGAAGAATAATTAAACATATATTTATTTTTGTCAAATTATTTTGATAGTAAATTGTTAAAAACTTATTATTATGTAGATTTTATTCATATATCTTGTGAATGGAATGGTTTGGATGATGAAGAAGATGTGTCCAAGGAAGTGATGAATGTATTTGAGGAGAAAATGGTTGAAAAAATTAATTTATGATTTATTTTACATGAGGATAATGGTATTGAGATTATTTTCAAATAATGATTCATATTTCAACTAAAATTAAAGATAAACCACATTTTGAATTAAATTTCCAATAACCAGTGAATGTCTCTCTTGAAGATCAAGTATGAAAGAGGTTTCCTTAAATACAATTCCCTTTGTTACTATACCATGGGAAACAATATTTCATGAAATAAAGCATGAAGGAATCTATCCATGGGTGCCTCTATAATCTATGAAAGTTGAAAAAGACTAGAAAAGCTTCATTTTGATGGGTTTTAATCAAGAAATATTTACCTCATTTAGATTGGGAATAAAGAATTGTCACTATCTATCTATGGAAAATATAAATGTAGAACACACTTATGGGTTCAAACTAAGATTATTTTCCCCTCTTTTCTTTCATTTTATTTCTTTTGTTTTTAATAAAATTATAATTTTTTGTTTCCAATTTTCTTATTGTATTAAATCAGCAACTACCAAAGGCCGTTACTTAATAAACTAGGTTTTATCCTTCATTATTACTTATTTCTATCATATCTATAATTTTATATTATCATTTCCAAAATGAATTATAGCACAATGATAACATTTCATAAAATTAGTGCGTGTGGGTTGGGGGGGGGGTAAGGAATATCCTTTGTTAGATTATGGTTTTATGTGTTTTATTTTATGTTTTCCTCATTTAAAATTATTATAGTATTTCTTTAAAATTTTGTGTGTTTTCTTTAATTTTTGTATCTTTTTAAATCATGTGAGATCAAATTGAATACCATTGTAATCTTTTAAACCCATTTCAATGAGTGTACTGATTTAATTTATAAAAAACAATTTAATTAAGCACTAAACCAAACTTTGTTTCATATTTATAATTTTAAGAAATTTATGACAAGACCATTGATTTTTATATCTCAGGCCTCAAATAACTATCAAAATTTTGAAATAACCTACCTAAGATAACTTTGAATCTTGTTTTGACATATTATTCACATTAAAAACACTTTTTAAGAGAACTAAACAATGTTTTATTTAACCAAAATTTGATTTCTTTCTATCATAACATAAGATTTTAAGGCCCTTGTATTGAATATGATTGAGGAAATTATTTGATTTTAAAATCACTTTTTTTTCTTCAAAATAACCTTTTTTATTTAGGACCTAACTTTATATTTTATCCTTTATATCCATTATAAATCCATTGACAATCTATTAGGCTACCATGTTAAATGTGTGTTATCCCTTTCCAAATTCCTCTAAAAGTGAAATTGCATGATCTAGTAGAACTCAAGTGTGAGGGATTTATATCATGTGGGTTAATATATCATTTCAAGATACTTTTGAAAAAATATTTAAGGCCAATAATTTGTTTTTGGAGATTAAAATATGTTTGAAAATTGAATTCTGGTTAAGCTATTTGAGCATATTTAAGAAAATAAAATGATGAAAATAAGATGATTAGTGAATATTTCTGTGAAAAACAAATAAAAATAATTTTTTTTAATTTAAAAAGAAGTTTTATAATTCAAAATATGTTTTGGTTAGCTAGGAAACTATTTTAATATTCAAATAATCCCCACCGCCTTTAAAAATCAATCCATAAAAAATTTCAAAATATTAAAGATAATGATTCAATTCTATTAAAGGTAGTTAAACAGATTAAATGTTTCTACTAAAATATTTAAGGTGTGAACTATCCTTTAGGATTTAAGGATATTTAGAACTGATTCACTTACAAGGTGATTAATGGGAAGACCACTCTTGAGTGAATTTGGAATAATTCATTTCTTCTTCAAAAAGAGATAATCCTATTTATTCTTCCTCAAATAGTTTTTTACATTTAAAACCTAAAATACCTCAAAATATGAACAACCCTAAAATACCTCATGATTTTTATAAGTCATTATCTTAATTTTGAGGATATTTAGGAACTTATCAAGCCTATGGTGACCATTTCATGTGTTTTGGATGCAAAAAAATTTATAAACAAAATCCAAATTTGTTTGATGAGGGAAAAATTTCAGCGAGGTAAGTGTTTGTGCACATGGGAGGATAAATGAAGTGGTAATAGATTTAATGAACCAAATAGAGAATTTAGAATTTTTTTGACGATTAATGATAATTTTGAGTTCCTTGGTGTTGATTTAGTGGATCTCATGAGCTTGTGATTTGAATTTACTTTGGTCTTTCTTTTGATGATTAATCATCCTAGAGTACAAGTATTAAGTGTGGAGGAATTGATAGTGCTAATATTTTCATTAATTTTTACTTTAATTTCAATAATTTAATCCCCAATATTTTTTCATATTAAGTGAAATTGGTTGTTTTTAGAATTATTATGCGAATAGAAAAATTTATGATATTTAAGTGTTTTTTTATCATTTCTATATTTATATCATAACATTTTATAAACTAATACAAATTGATATTTTTTATTATTATATTTTTATTGTGATTGATTTCATTCAACTAAACCTTGTGATTAATCAATCCATATAAGGACCAAATAAAACATGTAAATTGGAAAACCTTTGGGTGGACAGAATTGACTAATCTTCATTAAATGGGGAATAATTAGAGACATAAAACTTCAAATGATATTATTATAGTAGGAAATGAAAGATAAATATATGGTTCATATCCACATAAAATATCATAATAATATTTGATCATTAATATAATAGGTGGATGTATGAAACTAGAGGAAACTGAATATTAGGTTCAGATAGAAAAATTGAATTAGTAATTAGAACCTAAAATTTTATACACATGTCTAATGGACATAAATTGTTTTGGGATAAATTAAAATAATTAACTAAAAAAATTTTTAGTTAATTTTTTTGAGATTAAACCTTATAATAGGATGAAAATGAACTCAAATTAGACATATAGTATTGGATGGAAAATCTACCTCAACTCTTATTTATAAATATGTGCCTCTATTTACATTCATGGGTTAGAGAGGCCAAAAATGTATTATAGAGAGGAATAGATGGAGGGTATCATATGAAGAATAAGATTTTACATAGAGATAATCTAGACATGTTGGGATAAAATCCCAAGTGGTTTTGGATAGTAGAGTTTTTAGGACTCTTACCTTTTGAGTTTTTTCAATTCATTTTCAACCTTTATAATTTCTTGGGAACTATAATTTTTAATGAAGATGGTCATTTTATTCCTTAATTACAATTTAGTCTTATTTTTTGTGGATTTTTTCTTAACTTGTGAAATTAAAATTATTGTTATTACTCTTTAAACTTTTTAAGTGAGGTCTAACTTTTGAGCACAACAAGTTCAATCAGTTTTGGTTGATTGGAGGTCATTAGGTAATCAAATCACTTTCATAAAGAGATTAAAAACCATACTAAGGTCTTGATATGATTTTAAAAAAAAATTAGGTGTTCACTTAGAGGTCTTTGAGTTAGGATTGAGGAATTCAACTAGGTAATATTTTTAGACAAGGATAAAGAGATTGTTCAAAGGGTTAATTCTTGTCCACTACTACTATCTTAAATCTATAATTTCTAATCATTTTTTCTTATAAAAAATAATTTTATTCCCAATTTCCTTATAATATATTCTATTTTAGTTTTACTTTAACTTTTTTTTAAACTTCTATTAATCCCCAATTTTCTTAACCTTTACAAAAAAAAATCAATAAAAGTTATAGTTTTTAACTTTGTCTACAACCTCCTCATGGTACAACCTTGGGAACTATTATACTACAATATTTGGGGATAATTTTTGTTGATAAGGTATTAATGAAAAAAATCACTCCATTAATAGGTGAACTCCCAAAGCTCGCCTCCACTAGGTCATAGGATAACAACCTGTGCTAAGGTAACTACACGATCATGGGAGGAATTACCTATAAATTAATTTTTCACTTATTTTCATTCATCAACATGAACTATACCATGAATGAAATATAAACCATATAGTATAACTGATATATATATATATATATATAACAACATATTCAGGATACATAGTGAAATAATATAAATGTAATCACCAGGTATAACCATCACATCCTAAACAAATTCTATCCCAACAACTAGGGCATGAAGATGGTCATCATAGTTATATCTCTACCCCGATAGATATATGCATAAACCATCCATCTCCAGCCTCCATGATCATCTATCATCCACATTAGTTGATACACATGGACATAAGGAAAAAATATACAAGTTAATAAACAAGGATCATTATATAGTATAAACATCCCAAGATATCATGACCCAACCCCATTGGGAAACCCTTTGGGCCTAAAATGAATATTAGAGTGACCCCCTGAGGTCTTATTCCAATAGACCCCGAGTTGGCGACTAACATCAAGGGTATAAAACATGAAATTGGGAGTCACTACCCTCACAAATACTAGAAACCTAAAAATAAAACCACAAATCAATACCATATCATAAATAAAAATAATATCCCACCATAACTACATGCATAAAAATGCTATACAAATACAAGTCTCTAAGAAAAAATAGAAACATAAACTCTAGAGTAGCAATTCCAACCACAAGTCTAAGATTTGAGATAGAAAGGTTCATATAAATATCCAAAATCACTTGGAAACTTAAAAAATTAATTTTTTTATATAGGGGAAAGCATACATGTATACTCAATAGGATCCTACTCAAGACCTCTCATGAAAATATGAAAGAGGCATACCAATGCTTCAATGAATAAACAACAAAACTAAAAAACACATACCAGGTCAAATATTACCCAACCTCACTACATATTTACCACCCAACATAAAATACCATTATAATAACATAATAATATAAGAATATATCAATAGGTACCCTATAACCACTATCCCCTGGCTTTTCTCTCTCATGCCTTAATAAAAAAATGTTATGGTGCTCCCAATCCCTTCCACAACCATTCCACAACACACCCTATCTCATATGAAAAACATGCCACATATCATATCCATATCACCATCATCATAGAAAAATCATCATCATCACATATATTACACCACACAAAATATTTTCATTATAGTGGGGTATCATGAACATTAAGGACATCAATATCATGCCCTCCTCCTACCATAAAAAACCCTTACCATACATCAATATCTCACCAACATAATTAACTCTTATAGTATATCATATACTTTACCTTAATCCATTACATTCCATGTTCTTATACATACCTTTAGATATCACCACCCATGTTACGCCCTAAAGGGAGAGTAGGGAATAAGTAGTAGTTAGTTATTCATTCCCTTGCTGACCTAGATATTGGGGAAAACACTCAAAAACCAAAACCATTTGGCACATATAAGATTATATAACTTAGGTGGTGTGAATACTAAATTATAAGAAAATAAAATTATAATAAAATACATAGAAGCCTAACCTAGAGGGTTCGAACCAAAATAATATTACCACACCCATCACAACTACCAAACCATCACCGACACATGATGCAATCATGACTAATTTATATATCACAAGTCAGTCCCACTTTCCACACAAAACAACCATAACAACCATTCACAATTTCCCATTTAATGAAATCATTTAACCATTTACATATTTACTTTTACCAGTCATGTTACATTAACTATTCCATTTATTAACTCTATATAATGAAAAACCATTCTTTAACTAGAACTAACATTCAGTTTAGTAGTTACCTATTCATTTCAAGTACTATCATTTTAATCATAAACTATCTCATTTCAAATTTAATTATTAAAAATCATGTATACCATTCTATGAAGAAAATAAAAAATATCCTCAAAACCATCAACCAACCACCAAAAAATATCCCAATAATACAGGAAAACAACCTTCACAATTTACACCAAACTATCCCTTACTCACTTAACTATACACACTATTATTCTACACTAACAACACCCCTTAAAACCATGAAAATGTGTTTACAAAAATTAATAAATAACCCTTTAAAATATCCCAAAACTAGCCACAACTATCCACCACCACAACCACATAATCATAAAAACACAACAAGAATAATAAAAAATACTAAAATAAATTCCAAAAAAATAATAATTCCATAATCCCCATTTTCATAATATGGTTTCATATTAAATTCAATATCTCAACATAAAAAGATTTTCAGAAACAACAAAGGGGAATCCAACAATCACATACTAAAAATTATAGAAACATGTAAACAAATAAGGTCAAACCCTTCCATTAATTTACATAGTTAAATTCATTATATTTATTAATCCAATCCATACCATCCACCCAATGAAAACAAGATCATGAAAATTGATATATGAATATAAATAAAAAGGGAAGGATCAAGTCCCCTACCTCAACCAAAGTTTCACAACTACTGTGTGATAATAAGGTGAGGAAAAAATGATCACATGGATAATATCACACAATATAATCCTAAATAATCGAAAACATAGAAATCCACATCAACCAGGACTCAAGGCCAACAAAACAAAACCAAATCACTATTATAACCTTCCCCGAATGAAGAATAAGGAGAAAACCCATGAGGAAAAGAAGAGGAAAATCACCTTGGAACACCAATGGTTGATATATTAAAGTCAACAACAAAATTAAATCAATGGGAACTCAAATACCTCCAAGGAAGAACCCTTAATCTCCCAAGGTTCAAGAGAAATTGAAGTAATTAGAAAGAATTTACAGGGATTACTGAATTTATACTAGAACTGTAATTTAAGACATTATGGTTTGACAGGTAATGGACACACCATGATAGGGATAAGTTAAATTAAATCATTAAATCCACATCATTATATACTCTTTCTACCAAATCTCCTTTATTTAATTATTTTTCAATATTTTAATATAATATGACTAAAGAAGGGTCATGCTGTGACCAAAAAACCACAAGATGATGAAACCCAAGGAATAACCCCAGAACTCAACCTTAAGTTCCTTATGACTTGATAGAGATGAATACACTATAGGTTCCAATAGGAATAACCCTGTAAATCATCCCCTGAGACTTCATGCCATGATATCCATGGACACTCCATGGAGGTCATTCTAAAAAATATAAAATAATCTCTTAAAAATCCATCATTCGGTGAACAAGGCCTCTAAGCCACAACTAAAAAATAATAAAATTATAAAATCATAAGAGTATTGAGAGTTTTTTTAGAGTAATAAAAATTTCCATAAGTTTACTCTTTGGAGTATATTAATTTTTTTTACTTTTCCAAAATCCTTTGAAAAACCTTACATATCACAACCAACAATATCACACCATAACCTAACCTCATCCCATGAAACACTGCAAACTCAAATCTCATGGCCTACACACCAATTCCATGATATATCCTCATACTAATACTCAATATTCTAACAAAACACTCATAGTGTGACACACATGACCACACCACAATTTACCACTCATAGCCAAAATCTTAGCTCAACATTCACCTCTCTTCCTCCAACCTTCTCCATGAAACCTCCAACACCAGAACAATGTAAAATAACATTAAAAAAATATCTATTCCATTATATTATATCCCTATTAAATTATAATTTTCCTTGGGAATCAAAACTAAACCTAGAAGGAAAACCAAATACACCAATACCAACACTCCATGAGGGATACCTCTCAAACAAATAAAACAACCTCGCCAGGTCATAAATCAACATTGAAGATAAATAAAATCATAAAAATTAGTAAATTATAAATGAATATAAAACAACCAACATCAATAAAAATATCTCATCATCAAAGAAAAATAGAGTTCCACCCAAAACCCCCTTTTAAAATTAGTTGGTGGTTAAAACCTCAATTTAAAAAAAAATCCACTTCAAAACATATTTTCACCCCTTGAAATCCAGAACCAAGTCAAAAAACAATTCAATAGGTTAAAACCATTTCAATATATTCATATTAATTTAAAAAAACTCAACACATAAAAACATTTCATTTTCAAATATTGGAAAACCCGTTGGTGACTATAGGTCTAGTCTCATAGTAACCAACAAATCTAATGAGGACCATGGAAGGTCTAAAGAATCAATCTATGTATGAAAACTATTGACTTAAACCATGGGATAAAATACAACACATATGGGATTTAATTCACATGACACTTACACATGTAAATAATTAACAAGACTATGGGTAAATCTATTATACCTCCTATCTCATCAACAAATCTTTTCATAACATTTCCAAATCCCAGTGGCCTTTCCAAGGCCCATCCAAGCCTCATCCAAACTCGTGTCCAAATGAGCTCATCTCAACCACCCAATCTCTAACCTCATTCCAAGAAACAATGATTGATTAATTATAACAATTATAATTAATCAATTAATTAAACCCCAACTTAGAATATTGCTAAAAAACTCACCGGGTTCTCATCTATTATCAAAACTCATCTCAACTACCATGGGTGGTCCACAATGGACTGCCAATACTATTTCAAATAAAATACCTAAGATGGGATACCATTATAATAATTAATTAAATTAATTTATTAGGGAAAACATATAAAAATTAACCAAAGTATCATACCTTAACAAAACACCAAGAAATGATGTGAAAAATTCATATCGAGATATCCTCTATGCAAGCCAATAAAAATCCCCATCATCATTATCCAATTCCACCATCATCTGGTGGAATTAGAAAAAAATCCCTAAATCCAGACTTCTGAAATTAGAAAGAACTATGTTAAGGGATAAAGTGAAGGTGTAGGAAGAGAATAATCACCTTAAACACTAAATAATTACACCTAAAATTCCCCAAAAAAATAGTGGAGGGAAGAAGGGTCCAAGGGGTGGTGACCCTCCTGGTCAATCCGTGCCTAAGGGAGGAGGAAGAGGGTGGAGTGGTTAACAAAATTGAGAGGAAATTTTGTTCATTTCCTCCTTTTAATGAAATTATAGAAAGTTTCATAATTTTGTTGTATGATTTTCCAAACCATGTTCCAATCATTCACCCTTTAATGGGAATCAAAAAATGCCTTGCATGGTTAGGCCATACAGTTATACAAACAATGCGCCAATCGTGGTTTTGCACTACCTACCCTTTATAGCAAGGTGCACAGTTTTTATACAACCATGTGTAGACTATGAATCATGCCTCATACTCTCTACCACCTTAAATGGTTTCTTCTTTGGCTTTTATGGTTTTCTCTAAACCATGCTCTAACCATGAAACTTAACTGTGATCAGTTCAAAACAAACTGAAAGAACCCTAAGCATCAAGGTGTTGCATATTTTATCCTAAACCATGAGCAACAAATCATGAAACCTATCCCAAAAATTCCAAAACTCCAGATAATTAACCCAAAGCATTCTAGGATCACCTGAATAGCCGATACATTCCAAGACTTATTCCTCATCTAAAAACATTACTGCGAGGCATTCTAACAATCAAAACTTTGTTCCAAGTCTCAATTCAAAATTCAACCTTTCCATTAAACATAAATTAAAAATACTTTTGAAATTTTTAACTTTTATAGATGAAGGATCTTAAAAACTCCCCACCATAATAATTATTGTTCTTGGGAAGTCTCAGTGGTCATCCATACACACCACAAACCTATATCAGTCACCAGTTATATCCAATGACCTTGTTCAGTTTCCAAATGCCTAAAACACTACCATGGCACAACCACCAACTTAAGGTACTTAAACAATAGAAAACATGTTTTCAAATCAAAAACAAAAAGATTGTGCTTATTTGATCCCATGAAACTGAAACACTGATTATTTCAACACCTATTCACTGAATGGAGCTATGGTGATCACCACTATAAACATTAACTTACAACCACCAATATATGATGATTGTAACCTCTTCCATATGAAAATACCAATAGAACCTCAAAATCACACTCCCATAACACACTCGACACAATTTCTAATATAACATTACCAACACCCATGATAATTCCAATCAACACCAACACCATCCTTGTTATTGAAGACCAACTAGAAGAGATGAACACCCACCATCCATGCATGAACTAAGAACAAAATGAATTTTCTTTAAAAGTCCTATTCAATTTTTCAAATTCACCCATAATTTACAAAAAATACATTCCAAATGTGATTCTTAACATTATTCAACCACTTAATATGATAACCCAAGTCATACTTTCCTCAAATGAATCATCCCAAAATCTATCAACTCTAACTGCCAGAACATCGCCATCTCACCTGGTCAATATGACTTCACACCCAAAGGCATCCCATGACCACCAGACCACATACATTGAAGTCTATAAGTGACTCCCAATGATAATATAGGGTTATATTCCCATCTATAGAAACTATCATTGTACTTTACTACACACATTGACCCACTTATGACCCAATCACCCTACGATTTCTTTAACTTCTTACTAAATCTAAAATCGATGCTTGGTGTCAATTGACCACCACAACTGATTTCTAGATAGAATCCTCTATGGAATCTAAGAATGAAACCCATATATTTCTCACCAGTATCCCAATGAAACCAAAATCAATACACAACTAGTTCCACACACCTGAAACCCTTCCACCATAAGGGTCACACCTTCATGACTGACACTTCACTCCCCACCATATGAGTGTTATAGTCACTGCCTTAATCAAGCTGCTCCAACTACCATAAACCACACTCCAATCATTACTAAACCAAATAATTGTATAGGTCCATATCCCTCTCACCAAAGTGAAAAATGAAACATCAACTATCACTCATTCCAAGCATCTAATAACAACACCCATGAAATTAACTGACATCCAATCTATTACAATGACCTTACTAATAGATAACTGATGGTGCACTTACCACCATAAAAATTCACTTTCATTGATCCATGAGCACCACCTATAAGGATTACCTTCATCAAAACATAAAATACATTTATAATGTATAGAAAATTCATTCTCAGCGTACTCAGAATGATGTCATGATATTGGGCATGTTTGTCTCTAGAATATGAGTATACTAAGATGCCATCAATGAATTCCACCAAAAAACCATCCATTTTTTATGTAACCTCTAACTATAGGGACATATAAAACACATTAAAAATCATTGGGCCTCCTTAACCATAGGTGTCTCATCACACTCATATTGATTATTATCCTACTCAAGGTTTCCTACTTAACTGAAGCACCTCAGGTGTATGCTCTAATAACATTCGATCCACAAGCCAAATGACACATCATGTCACTGTTCATTCATGCCTCAAATATATCATTAACACCCAACCATTACACAATATTATGTAACCCAAACAAAAAACATGTTTATGACTACAACACATCATATCCCACAAAACTCAGATCATAAGCACTATCCACTGGCCATGCCTTTCCCGCATGATCATCTCACCCAACACAGAGCACCCTTGGTGCTTCCCAAAACCAAAGGAAACTTATCATGCCAAAAGTAATTAAATTTCCAATTATGACCTAATAATGAGTCAAAAGTTCCATTGGGTTCACTTATTCTCTCAAAATATTCCTTAAGACACATCCAGAGTTGACCAGGTCAGGAACCTAACCAGTATTGGACTTCAAAAACCACATGAACCACCAAAGAATCATCACTCCAAGTGATTTTCATCTCAAAGAAATAGTACATCTCTATATTCCTTACATTAAAAACCTATTTAATTATTTCTTTATCCATAGGTAGAAATTTCTCTCTCCTCCTTAAGCATGCTAGTTCTACCTCACTGGTGAGGTTGATACCCAAAAAAAACCTACACACCTATAACCAAATACCCTCAGTCATCTCTTATGCTCTTGGTCTAGATCATAACCATAGGAGAATCCTTCATGCACAACTAATCCTTCTTGGCATCCAAAATACCCAATATCGAATCCGGGAAGGGACAAAATTTTAGGGGCTACTGTAGCAGCACTGTAGTAGGGCACTGTAACAGTACTGTAGCAGTGGAAAAACTATAGTAGCGATGAAACTGTAGCGATAGAGGCACTGTAGTAGGAATTGCATCAGTAACGATACTGTAGCAGCCTGGGTACTGTAGCAGTACTATTCATTAAAGGTCCCTTTGGGCCAAAAAATGGGCTTTCAAGCCTAATATTTAGGACACTTGACCTTGGGCCTTTGGGCTATGTAATGGGTCTCCCTCTGCCTAGTCAAAATAGGTCTTTGATTTAATGATAAAATGAGGCTTTATCTCCAACCTTTAAAAAAACCACAAAGATGAAATACTACCACACAATTTCTCTTTCTCAAAAATTAAGAGGTATTCAATGTGCCTAAAATCCATACTAGGTATTACCCTTTGTGAAAATATATCAAAATTCTAAATCATCCACCCATTACTCACACACCCAAAGGCACACATAAATCGATCAAACCCTCTCCTAGGTCACCCTCAAATGCTAAACAATACCAAATTTGTAAACTAGGGTCATGTCAAGAAGGTCACTAGGCTCTCCCACCCATCCCCACCAATCAAGTCTCATGAAAAATCACTTGGTCCAACCACCCATGTCTATGCCAACTTGTAGAAGGACATAGCTCATAGGGTGTCAAGCACGCTCCTGTACCAATATCACATGACATCATCATGTTAAAACACACATCTCTAGGGTCTCACATACGAAAGTCACCATATGCCAGACCAATATAACATAACTAGGGAACCCATCCTCTTTTAGAATATTTACCTCAAACCGCTCCCCGGAGGACTAGGATACATAACCAACATCAAATAATAATCACCCACAAGGGGTCTAACTTTTATAAAGAAATTCCATGATGAACCGCTATGTTTACAACACCTCCTATGTATAAGGACCACATCATTGTCCTCATCATTGAGTAACTCACCATAGACTCACATGACCTTCCATAAAAAAGAATCCATATAAAAGTTGGACCATCTAAGCAGGATATCACAAAGTACTTATAGAGTAAAATTATATATGATTTGTTTTTGAAAATTTAAACAAAGGTTCCTCAATCATCAGTGAACTCACACACAAGTAGGCATATATGTCATATAAATCCTATGTGACTAATATAATGCATGAGAAACCTATTTATTCTATAGGTTAAGAGTCAAAAACAAATCAAAGGACTCTTTCTAATGGTAAAAGATCTAAAAATCCATCATAAATCATAAAATTCAAACCACATGTGCTTTTCTTGAAGATAAAATAAAATAAAACCATATCATAAAAAATCGGAATAGCTATCCCATCATTAGTAACCTATACATCCTACTGAAATAAGTGTTCATGACATACTAGTTATATATCCATCACAATCTCAGAAAAATTCTTATATCTCAGGTGTACCAAATCCCAAATACTAAAACAAAAATTAAGTAACCTATCTAATACCAATTTCTAATGTTTTGTCTCGAGATCCACTAAACCGGTTCCCTGAGCCGATTCCCCAAAAGACCTCAGGCTCACCTATTTGTATACTAGAGGCTGCTAACTAGTAGTGGGGGTATAAAGTGGTATTGTAAGGAGACTATACCCATATATTAGTGTGCATAATAAAAATATAAATTAGAAATCAAAAAACACATTAGATAACATAGAAGAATAAATAAACATCAGCATCTCAAAAATAAATGTAAATATATATAGATAAATATAATATAAATAAACAGATAATGAAATGCTGTAAGGAATAAATAACCATAACGCCCATACAACTAACCACCCACTAGGTTGGTTACATAACAAGCCATAATTAAATAAAAACCAAGAAAAATTACTCTTCTTAATCTCCAAGTTAAACCTCTTCTAGTCTCCTAATACCATTTGATAAATCTAGCCAGATCATGGAAAAATCAATCGTGATCCGCATCCTGAACCTATACCTACAATAATTATCTGAGGGATACTCAAGTACCCATGTGTAGTGGAAACCCGATCTGGGTGTGAGTATAGCTTAACAGTCCACCACCAATGATGTCTAAATAAAATACCAGTCAGATAAATTGTGTATTCATATAAAAAGTGGGATAAATAAATAGTATAGAAAGGGAGATACATTTCAAAATAACCATTTAGTGATTAACTTTTTGGACCTTGGTTTCTGAGTGACACTAAGGCCAACTGAACCTGAATCGAACCAAATAAACCATCTAAGTCATAAAACATAGGGTGATACATACTGTAAATAAAGTAAAGAAGATTTTCATTTATCATTTAACTCATGAAGCATAAAAAATCAATACTAAGTATCCATATCATGTTATTGTGATTACTGTGTCCAGACTGTTGGACCAACATCTCAACCATGTATTAATATTAATTATTACTGGAACCTCATTCTAGCACCCGAACCATGTTCAAAGCTATTAGTATTTATATATAAAATCATGTTTGAAATTATAATCATACATCATAACAAAATTTCCCAAATAATCAGTCTAGTATCTATTTATATGTCAAAACAATAGTCCCTAGAGCATAATTCCAACACCTAAACTATGGATGTAGATCATCAATCCACTATCCATCCCATCTGGTATACCAGTATTTCTTAGAGTACCAATCTATAACTTAAACCATAAAGTAAGATATAAATGATGAGAGACTCAATATGACACCTAATCCATAAATATACTACCTGTGCCTAGAGCATCAGTCTGAAATATAACCCATCCCATCATTTATCAAGATCCCCATGAATATTTAATCACTACAACATATCCCAGAATGATGATCTCTTTCACATATAAAAAACATTCTAATTCTCTTTATAAAATTATGTATCTCACCCATCCATTTAAAACATATAAAAGACACACTTAAAACACAATCTTCCACTTTAACAACCAAAACCGGACCAATGCCTTCCTTTCCATAAAAACATTTAAAGGAATCATCAAGGAATTTTCAACAAAAGGGGAAAAACACACTAATTTCAAATAAAAGTTTGAAATCAACCCAAAACACATTTTTAAAATAACTTGGATTCCAACACCTCAATTTAAAATAAAATCCACTTTAAAAAATATTTTCATCCATTGAAACCCAAAATCGAGTCAAAACCAAATGCACATGGTTAAAACCATTTCAAGAGCCTCATATAGATTTTAAAAAACTCAACACATTAAAACATTTCATTTTCAAATGTTTAAATACCCCATGGGTGGTCATAGGTCTGGTCTCATAATAACCAATGGATCCAACAGGGTCTGTGGAAGGTCTAAGGCATAAATCCAAGTTCTAAAACTATTAACTTAAACCATGGGATAAAACACACTACACATGAGATTTAAGTCATGTGACACATACACATGTAAATAATTAATAAGCCTATGTGTAAAGTTATTAGAACACCTACCTCATCAATGAATCTTTTTATAATATTTCTAAATCCTGGAGGCCATGAAAAGGCCCGTAAAAGCCTCATCTAAACTCCTTGACGTCCAAAAAAGATCATCTCAGTCACCCAATCTCTAACCTCCCTCCAAGAAATTAATTATAACAATTATAATTAATTAATTAATTAAACTCTCACTAGACATAATGTTGGAAAACACATCAGGTGCTCACCTCTTATCAAAACTCAACTCAGTCACCATGAGTTGTCCACAATAGACTCCTGCCACTATTACCAAGAAAATCCCAAAGAGGTGATAAAATTATAAAAATTAATTAAATTAATTCATTAAGTAAAACCTAATAAAATTCTCCATTGTATCATACATTAATGATATTCCAATCAATGATGTGAAAAATTAATCTCATGATCTCCTCTACACAAGTTAACCAAAATCCCCATTATCCTTTTTCAATTCCACCATGGTCTGATGGGATTAGAACCAAATTCCTAAAACCAAAAATTCAAAATTACAAATAACTAAGGAAAGGGAGAAAGGTAAGGAGGAGGAATATAAAAATAACCTTAATCATTGAATAATCACACCAAAAAAATTCCAAAAAAATAGAGGTAAGGAGGGGTCAAGGGGAGGATACCCTCCTAGTCCACACATGCCTAAGGGAGGAGGAAGAGGGGGGAGTTTGTAAAAAAACAAGGGGTCATTTTGGTCATTCCCTCCTTTTAATGAAATTTCGGGCAGCCATATGGTTTTTCAAAATATGCGCCCTACAATGGGAATCCCAAAATGCCTCATATGGTTAGGACACACGATTAGAAAAACCATGTTCCAACCTTGCATTCAACACTGCCTCCCCTCTACAGAAAGGTGTATGGTTTGGCTGTAACAATGTGTAGACTGTGTGCCATGCCTCAGGATCTCCACTACCTCATATGGTTTCTCTTTTGGTTCACATGATTTTCCCTAAATAATGCATTAACCATGAAACTTAACCATGCCCAGTTCAAAATGAATTGAAATCACCCTGATATCAAGGTATCACATGGATTCTCCTAAACCATGGACACCAAACCGTACACCCTAGAAAGAAAATTAAAAAACTCCAAAAACATAACCCAAATCTCAAAAGGCTTACATGAACACCTATGATACCTTTATATCCTCATTCATCATTTAAAAATAACATCTTAATCTATTATAACTCCCAGAACATTATTTGGAGTCTCGCTTCAAAATTCAACCTGCCCCGTAAATGAAAATTCAAAATCCTTCTATTTTTTTGAATAGTACATACATGGGATCTTAAAAAAAATACCCCAACACCATAATAAGAACAATAAACTTGGTATAGATCTTACCCCCTCAGCCAAACCTCCACCACCCATGATTAGGTGAAACTCTCAAGAACACATAATCTCCAATCTTGAACTTTAGAGGTCTCCTATTCTGATTTGTATAAGAATTATGACAGTCCTACACCACATTTATCTACTCCCAAGTAATATAAACCATCTCGGTCATGATCTTTACTACATATAGTCTAAGGACCACTAACTCCCTAATCTCATCACATCATAATGATGATCTGCAAGGCCACCCATATAACACCTCAAACAGAGTCATTCTAGTGAAAGAGGGATGTTGTTGCTATAATAAAACCTGAAAAGAGTAATATATGTATGAAAATTTTCCTCACATTGATCATAAAATAACCAATTATCTACTGTAAAGTTTTTAGTAGAACTTAGGTTGAATCCTCAATGATGGAACTAAATAATTTGAATAATTTTATCTTTATGGTATGAAATGGGGGGGGGGTGATATTTGCAGAACATAAAATGAAATAAGAAATAAAATTAAATAAAATGAAATTATTTATGATAATATGGGGTGAGAAAAATGATATAGGTTTTTAGTGGATTTATTTCATCAATCATTGAATTAGATCATGTAAAAATAACACTTACAATTCATTATGTGAATAATTGAGTTTCTACAAATTTTATCTATAATCCGAGCCTCAACTCAAGATGCTATCCATGCACATTTATTATTGATGAATGGTTTAAGAATCCATGAACAAATATATTCCAATATATACAATAATTCATGGAACTTTGAAATCCATCAAACATATAAGTAGAACCTTAAGACAGGACTCACCCCAAAGGGATTTTTACTCATACATATAAATGGAGAGTAATTTATCTAGGGATATAAATGATGGATAATAAAAGAAAATAAAAATAATGGGAAAATAAGAAAGTGAAACAAACCCAACTCACACGCACAAACGAAATACAAATGATGCACACTTATGATAGAATTTAAAGGGAATTAAGGAGAGGTATTTAAATAGAATTAAATCTAATATAAGGACATAATATTAAACCATTATACTAAATTTAGAGTGTAAAAAAACAACCCAAATTATAGTTAATTTAAATAAAACTCATAATATGACATAGAAAAATACAAGTAATCAAAGATGAAAATGATAATGAAAAAGATGAAATGATGAGAGGTTTCTATAGTTGTAAAAAGAGTTTAGAAAGTAATAAAAACCATTTATAAAATATTCTTCAAGTTAATTCCTATTTCTTGTTTACTAATGTCATGAACCGCCTTCACCAAGATGAGGGAAGGGACAAAAGATTGCCAGACCCTTCCTTCTTAAAGTTGAAGGAGAGATAATGACCCCCGAGACCCGCCTTCAATAGGTCCCAGAGTGGCGACTAGCATCAAGGGTATATAATCACACACAAGATGGAAGGCATTACCCTTTTTCTTTAATAGGATTGGGAGATAAGATAGTAAATCCTAACAACACCAAAACTGGGAGTAGAAGTAAAGCCAAAGATAACCATTCTCACATGCATGTTACAAAAGTAAACACCACAAAGTACAAGGAGACTACAAAGGTAAAGTACCAAAGAAAAGAAAAACAACAACTTCAACTGTCCCAATGTCCGAGCTAGTACGGCCCCGCATGATCCCTGAAGTCCTCCTGGAAGCCTGAATGCAGTTTTATATACGTAGGGTGAGCATACAAGTATACTCAGTAGGGAAAATCAAAGAATCTCATGCACAAGTGGGGAGAAATTCTAATGCCCTGTGGAAAAGAGATAACCAAAGCACCTAGCAAGGAAAACTATCCAACCAAGCCTCACCAAGGCACACTCCCCAAATAACGCAAGTCAAGTAATGTATAGTAATAGCACATCGATGTTTGGGTACTCCGCACCACTTTCCCACTGGTTATTGAAGACATCCTACGCATCGAATCAATCCCGCCATTCTCACCGTAGTCCCACTGCCACACCCACCCGTACACACCTAGGCCACAACCAAACATCCTGCCCACAAACACCTAGTCCACAACCACCATTACACCCACAAACACCTGGGCCACAACCACCATGCGTAACCACGCCTGTAAACACATGGGCCAGAACAACTACTGCCATTCCCGAAGACACCTGGGCCTCATCTCGAAGACTCTTGGGAATCAACCTGCCCACACACACCTGGGCCATCCACCACAACTACCCTGCCCGAAGAATCTTGGTCTATAATGGACCTCAGGCCGTCACAGCCTGCCCGAAGAGTCTTGGGCTATTTGGGAAAGGGAGCAGAAAAGGAGCTAATAACCAGCCACTCATAGGAGTGTTGGGAAAAAACCCTCCCCCATAAAATGGGGGTGTTCGGTACTAAGTGATCAACTTGGGTGGGGCACGAATAAGAAACATAAAAACTACAGATATATGTATAGGTAACAAGCACTCATCCCAACCTAGGGTTCCCAAATCCAACCTAATCACAACACCCTTATTACTATTCATTCATAAAAGAAGGCACAACACTCATGACCAAGTCACAACTCATTCCCAAAACCAGTTCCCCATTTAAACCATTATTGTTTTTATGTTCAAGTGATCCCATTTAGGTAAATTCTATACTACTAGGAAACTAACAAGCATAATCACAAGCTAGAGAAAGAGAAACACCCAAACAACAATTTAAGAATTCACACCTGGTTCTCTTGTGAAGTCACAACAACAAAGGGATCAGTGAGATCCCTCAAAGTTCTGGAACCAAACCAAGCCTCGAGATACAGCCCCACACAACTTCAGATTCAAAACCAACAACTGTGCCACAACAGAGGATCCCATCCTCATCCACGTCACCCCATAAGCATCAAACAGAACAACACACCTACTACCAAAATAGAGTATGGAAACTTCCAGATTCAAGCAAAAAATTAATTAGGTTTTTCTTTCCGTTGGTTAACCGAGGTGACCACACAAGGATTGATGTTAACTGGGTATCCATTTAACCACCAAAGTTTATGTGATTAATTAATTTCCATGATGGATCCATTCAATCATCATAGAGGACAAAGGTTCATTAATGCACAAAGAAAGACCACTAACGACCATGATTTTCAGTGGGCATAGGCCCACACAATTTACAACATAAATAATCAAGGGTAAAGAAAATAAGACAGAAAACATTGATCACACCCCCCTTCATTCTTTAAAGTCTATTTATTATGTTCAATAACATTTAGTTTCATCCATCCCATAGAAACAATAGCGTACCCACCCTGCATGATACACAGTAAGGAGAGACGAAGGAAAATCCCTACTTGGTTGATCAAGGATTGAAGTTATTCTTCATGCACTAAGAACTGGGGATGTGCGACTTGCAGAGGAAGAACATGGGGGACTCCAAGGGTGAGCAGAAAAGGTTCCAGCATAGGCGTACCACTTTCCTCGGGAAGGGGAACTCCAAACGCACTAGGAAGAAAAGGAGGCCAGCCAAGAGGAAGAAGAAGAAGGAATTCCTGTGCGATATAAGGATGAGATCCCGTTGTTACGGGACATGGGAATTTGAAAGGATTTAAAGGTGGATCGTGGTTCTCCACACAGTTGGGCAGTTTCACATGATGGAATTAATTGTTATTTAATGATTCCCATTGGAAAAGGTGGTAACATCTGTGACTTTAAAGTATTTTATATAAACAGAGGGGCATGTTACGCAGACACACAACTGGGTCCATTTAGGGTCACCCCACTCTTAGGAATTTGAACATTGATTATGGGATAAAAAGAAAACGGCCTTGAACCACTTCCAAAAGTTTAAAAAGGTCTAAAAGTTGTGTTACGGGAGAAACTGTAGAAGAAAAACCCGACAAGGCTGGGTGGCACCAATCGCGTTGCACCGATCGTGCCACACACCGATTGTGTCACACCGAGCGGTGGGGCACCGATCGTGTCACGCCAATCGGGTATACACCGATCGGTCACACTCCGCTTGGTCGCACGCCGGTCGGTCGCACGCCGGTCGGTCGCATGTCGGTCTGTCGCATGCTGGTCGGTCGCACGCTATTCGGTCGTACACCGATCGATCACACACTGATAGAGCGTCCTACCACCGAGACGCCACCCTTAGGATCCGTATTTTGGTAAAGTGATGGACCATGAGGGTCTGGGACATCACAACTAAAGTGCTAACCCCTTGAATGGATGTGGATGTACCAATTTATAGGCAAGAGGGGTGGTTGGTTTCCCTCAAAATCTATCCTCTTAAGTTTTTTATACTTTTTTTGCAATAAGAAAATAAAATATTATAAATTAATTAACTAAAAATTTGTTATTATCTATATTAATTATCCAATCACAAATTTTAATTTATATTTTCCACATTTATCCAAATTTATGTTTGAAATATTGAATTCAAATTTCTTTGACAAATATACTCTTTAAATTTTATAATTCCATCTTCCCATGAATTTCTGACCTTTAAAATAAATAAATATTAGTCGATATAAGTTAATGAAAATTTTACATGTTCTCCTATCTATATTTATGTGAAATATGAGATCAATTAGACTGATGTTTTGGAAGATATAGTCCCAACACTAAAAGTAGTCAAAATATTGGTAGATTTATAGGAATTCATTTTATGATTTGATTGGTATACTTTATAAAGTAATTTAACCAATATTTTTTAAAAAAAAAATTAGGCCAAAATGTTTTCATTCCTTTCATTTAGTTTGAAGATAATTGAGTTTCTTTTTTTTAGTAATAAAAACTTCACAGTTGGTCCACGATTGGTGATAAAAATGTTGGGCATTCTTCCATGATCAAAACAGCCTTCCAAATGACTAATTTATCTTCTAATCCGATTGAAATATTTGTAGAAAAATATTCCAAGAATACTAAAAAAATTAATCACATGAATTGAATTATCATAGAAAAATCTAAGATAAAAAATACTAAACTACTATTTAAATGGATGAATTCAAACAATGGTCCCAAATTGTATTCAATATCAAAACATGAACATTTAGATGAAAATGTGAATATTTTATGAACAAAATAGTGTATGAAGTTTTAAAAAAATACTTAATGAATATGAAATATCAAATCCTCCATACTTATTCTATTGAATATCATTAGAAACAAAAAAATTCAAAAAAAAAACGTGAAAAACCATGATCACCCATTGAATAATATTAACACATTGTTTTCATCAATGGGGGGGGGGGTATTTAATGAATGGCCTGAAGTACTTTTTTATTGATTTTTGATAACTCCCATTTCAAGGGATGAGGGGTAACCCTTACAAGGCCCGTAGGTAAAGAGATTACATGACTCGTAAGCCTTAGGAATTATACAGACTATACTTGTAACTCATCCTCCCAGCTTCTTCATCGTGATATCATCTCTCCACCTTTTTCATGGCTATTCGGCTAGGCTTCCCATGAAATCACATGCTAGTCCCAATGGAAATGCCATACCTTATCTTTATGAAAAATCCTCTTAGATTCTGCTATGGTGAATGCACCTGCTCGGATCCCCATCTGGAGTCTGCTTTTTGTAGAGTCTGTATGATCATTAAGCACAAATTTCAGGTGGCCCAAAGGCCTTAAGGTGTCTTTAAGGCCTTGAGGTGTCCTGAAATCCTTACTGACCTGAAATCCTTACTCGCCTGAAGGCCTTGGGTGGCCCGAATTCCTTAAAGGACCCGAGGCCCAAACCGATGGCCCAAAATCCCAAAAGGATGAATAGTTATGACTGCTACAGTACTGAACGATGTCCACTATGGTACTTATCCTGCTACACTACCTACTACAGTACCTACTATAGTACTGCTATAGTGCCTGCTACAGTACCCCTAGAAATATGTCTCCACCCGGTTTTGAACTCAGGTATCTTGGATGCACTTGCCGAGTCTTCACCAACTGGGTCGAGGCTCTTGTGCCGGGGGGGGGGGGGGGGTCTTGAAAAGTAAACTCATTTACCATGCATCTCAATACCCTCTCATTCCTTAATTATGCATCAAAAACCATTTTTATTTTTCTTGCAAAAATTTGGAATTAGAAAATGTTCTCACACATGATTTACTCATCTTATAATGATGTAAATTTTTAATGGAGTTCACTCGTTCACTAATAAATAGTAATGATCTTTGAGTTTATTAGATATATCCACCTCTATTACCATACTAGTTTGCAAATTTATAAATAGGACATTTTAAGAGGTTTTTTATGGTTTATGGGACTGTATGAAATTGGAAAAAAATTGGGAAAATAGGGGTAAAACATCAACTTGGAGAAAACAATGCAAGACTAATGAAAAGTGACATCAAATGAATTCCAGACAATTTTTTTTCAAAGTGAACTCACACTTGAAAAAGAAAACATAATGGGTGGACTTGAGTGAGTTTGATAGAGATAAATAACTCAATCTATCACAAAAATTCAAATGATAAGATAAATCAAAGTGTTTTTTTCATTATTATTATTTTTTATTATTATGATTTTCCCTTTTTTTAGAACACTTTTGGAATGATATGTCTTGAAATATGTGGATCAATATGACAATGATAATTTTTCTCAATATTATCCACAGGATAACCTCTTCCCCTGAAGTGTGGCTGATTTTTTCCTATCTACCATTCAAAGGTCCACTATTCTGCTATAATGTGTATAGTGGAACTCAGGTTGAATACCTAGTGATTGTACTATTTTTGGATTCAATTGTTTTTGTTCTCTCCTTTCAGTGGGGGGGGGGAGGTTGTTTGAAAATCATAGGTGAAATGATTGATTGATGAATTTAATTTAATAATTTTATAAATATTTGGATGAGTTCATTATTCAAAATGAAAGATTATGATATCCTAGAGATTTTTTATATATTTAATCAAATTAAAACTCACTTCACAAGATGATTTTGATTGGAATTACAAAATATAGATCCTTTAATCCAATCCTAAAATAGGGTACTGATCTCAATAAATTCTTGTTTATGGATGTGTATTTATGGTTCGAATAACCCATGTAATCCACATGTTAAACTTGTCATGTCATTAATCCATGAAATTTTAAGTTTTAACATACACAATGTTATCTTGAAGAATATTTAATGACCAAAATATCTCAATCACTCGACATACTCAAATTAAAACTCACTACAATTAATTATTTACTCATCCATTGAGATGGTTAGTAATCTATTTTATGATTTTTGTGATGGTGATTTAAAATATTAAGAAAATGAATGAAACAAGAAAAGAGTTGTGTGTAAAACACACACACGAGCAGTGAAGAAAGTTAAACATGAAATTTGGTTTGAATGAGGAAGTGAGAGAGAAAGGGGTTTCAACTTAATTTAAATTTTATTAAGAAAAATTATAATACACAAAAAAATTTGGCTGAATATGGGAGAATATGAAGAGATTTTTATTAATATTTAAATAAGGTTACAACTCAAACACTTATGAGATTAAAAATGAAGGATAAAATAAAAGAACATGAAAATAAATCATGTAGGAATGGTATATCATGTAGAAACATTAGTTTGGAAGTTCCTTACAAGCCCTTGGAATGGATTTGGTCATGCAAATATATCCTCCTAAGTGCTGAAGTTCCAACTCCTTACATGGAGAATAGGGGAATGTATTTATAGCCTAAGGTGGTGGAATGTTTGCCTTCGAAAAATTTCCCTCATATTGGATCAACCATTTTACCATTAATACAACTGAATATTAAAAACTATTATTCTAAAAAGTTGTATATATGGATGTTTTGTGTCCATTGGACTTTATTATCCAATGTTATGGCTATTTTGGTAAGCCACATTCTACTGTCTATAATTTTCCCAAATTTTTCCATGGCCTAAATGCAAATGGGTTTCAGGCCAGGATGATTTCCTAATATCCAAACCATTTATTATTATTTTTTGAACCTATATCTTAAATTTATCTACAAAAAAATTCATATCAAATGAATTTCTATATTGGGAGTAAAGTCAATATTTTTGGGCTATACTCAAATCCCAAAGAGAATTGTAAGATGGACTCTCATGCATAAATTTGGACCCTTATTGGTTAATTCAAGCCTTAAATTTTTTACCCAAGATGTAATAGAATGTTTCTAGAATTTGAGTGGAGTATCAAAAAATTTGTAATTATGGATTTAACCTTAAAAATATAACATCATATCTATTCTAGTTTCATTAGCATATTCATTGGGTCTTCTTCTGTGGCTCATATTTCCCTTCAGATGGAATAATTGGCCAAATACCCAGTTGAATGATTTGTAGTAATTTTAATAAGTAACCCTAAAAAATAAGAATCACACAATCTGGATTAGTAGGGAGAGATTTATGATTGAAATATTAATATTACTTTAATCTAGATTAATTAAAATAATTCTCAAAAAATTATATTTAATATTAAAACATGGGTATTTCATACCAATTATACAATTTTACTTGAAAATTAGTAAAGGGAGTAGATAAAAAGTTATGAATAAATTAATAACATCAACTCCCCAAACATAGGCTTTTTCTTGTCGTCATGTACAACAAATAAAAAATCACAACAAAATCATTTTCACTCACAAAAAAATATTAATTTTTTTCACCGATCATGGGAGGTCAAGACTAGTTCACTCATTTATAAATAATTACACCACAATTTTTTACTGTAATCATGTTTCAATAAAATTCATTTTTCATGTTCAAAATTTGAATTTGAAAATGTGGGCACTCAAAACCTACTCCTCTCAAGATGATATAAATTTATTCAAGGAATTTCACTCACTAAACAACCAAAATTGAAAATATTATAGTTTTTAATAGATCTCAGATTACATTACCCATTATAAATTTCAGAAGAATCAAGGTGTATTTTTTTTGGGGGGGTTTTAGTGGCTATGGGATGGTAGGAAAATAATGTCCCAAAGAGAGGATAAGTGGGGGAAATTTTCAACATAGAAAAATCGGTTCACAATACCTGAAATGATACATGGAAGGTTATAGAAACAAATATTTACAATGGCATGAATTTGTGAAGATAAGGGAAAGAGAGATAAAAATGGAAGAGGATGAAAATATGAAATATGTATAAAACTCAAAAATTCTCCCAATGACTCAAGAAAACATAATGAAAGTGTTTTTTTCTTCTTCTTTTTCTTTTTTTGGAAGTTTCCCTTGAAAAAATCTTATATTAATCTCCCAACCCTCATTTTATCTTCTCTTGAAACTAATTGTGATAGTTAGAAAAATATCAGAGTTTAAGGAAGATTGGTTTTTGACCTTCCGAAGTCACAACCCATTATTTTTATTTTTTTTGTTTTCATTTTTCTAAAAACTTTTTAATAGAATTTTTAAAAAATGAAACAGTCATAAATACATTACAAAACATCATATAATGACAACCACTCTCCCATAATTAAATGGATGCTTTACCTCAAGCATATGACGACACATTTAAAATCAAGTAATTTTTTCCCAAAATAAAATCAATCCCCCCACACTTAAATTACAATAAATCATGAAATGAAAATCCATATAGATATTGGGAGGGACAAGGTATTTATATTATAATGTGGCTATAAAAAATGGGTTTTATAGGATCAAAGGGGATTTCAAGATGAGGTCCAATGTAAGGGTAATGGGAGGATATTTGGCTATTTGGATTCTCACATGGGTTAGAAAATTACTCTATCATATTAATACACACAAAAGTAGGAAATTAATCTCTAAGGTAAATAAACTATAGACTCATAATTGGAGGTGAAAAAATCACAATATGAAAAGATAGTTGTAGGAGACCTTAGCATGAAAACTAATTTTGTTCCTTACATTAGGGGAAAAATAATTTTCTAATAAAAAACAGGGTATTAAAAACATATTGGTCTTGAAAAAAAATCATTTATCCATGATTATGATGAAATTATATTATGTTTGATATAAAAAAATTCTTTGGACTCTCAAAAATGGTTGGATAAATTTTCAAAATTGGATGGAGAGTAATCATGAATCTTTTTTTATTTTTAAAAACACGGCTAAATAAAAGAGAAAAAAAACTGGATGAATAAAGTGAAAAAAGGTAAGGTTAGAATGAGAGATGAAAAATAAAAAAGAGTTAGAGAGAGATATAAAGAGATAGAGAGAGAGGAGGAGTAGGAAGAGAAAGAGGGAAAGTTAAAGGGAAAGAGGTTCCCCCTTGTTTGGATTTAGTGAGTTTCTCTTTACATCTAGTGGTGTGTCGGTAGAAGTTTATGTGGTTCCTAAGGTGTATTTACACTCATGGTGATTCTTTAACTAATTTCCATTAACCGTGAATTTAATTTTGTAATAAGGGTTTTGGACTTTCACTGTACTAAAAGGGTAAACATTAGCAACAACAAAAGGAACTTCCCAATGAGAATTAAGCTTACCTATGTGAAGCTAAAATTGATAATTTAAGATTATTACCTTTTCACCTTCATGAAATAACTTTCTCTAGATGTTTTTTAATGGATAACCTTATATTTTTCTTTTTAGATATTGTAATTCTCATAAAAATCAAGGCGAATCCCCTCCAATTCATTTAATTGTAACAATATCACTTCACCATATTTTTCACAATCAAAATTACAAGTTTTCACAGCTCAAAATGACATATTTTGGATTTAAAACGGTAAATGACACACTTAAAAAAACAATTCTAAAAGGATACATCCCAATGTGTGTTTTATAGGCATTTTAATAATCCCAAATCACTTCACCAAGTATTTCAATACAATATTTTCTTGTGGGATTAATAGTTTTCTTAAGAAATTTTTTCAATTATCTATTATAAAGTTCATTCATTCCATTTTTTTATTGGTGATATGAATTTAATGTTTTATGTATAACCCCATTCATTTTAAAAATATAATCCATGGTTCTATTAAGAAAATGTGTTCATAGATCACTTATCAAAGAACACAATGTTCCAAACCTATAGAAGATGCGTGTTTTAAGGAACTCACTCTCGGTTTGTGCATCATCCTTCCTAATGGGTTTGTCCTCTAACCACCTAGAAGCATAGTGAAAATCTATAAGAATATATGATAATCCATTGTAAGGGGGAAAGTATCCCTTAAAATCGATTCCCCAAATATCAAAGATCTCAAAAAATATTAAGGGATTTTTGAGAATTTAATTTATTTTTGAAATTATTATAAACTTTTGGAATGTGGTACAAGATTTAATGAACTAATTCTAGTCCTTGAAGAGTGATAGATAAAATAATATAGAGTTTAGGACCTTTCAGAAGGTCCTTTTTGGTCTAAAAGTGGCCACCTCCGAGCATTGAGTAGTAGAATTTGAAGTTGGAGGAATGTTCATCTTTGTCAACACATCTCCTAATTACCATGTTAGTCCCTATTTTACAAAGTTTATTATTTTTCCAAGAATAGAATTTTGAATCAATTTTTAGATTAATTTTTTTTTCTTTTGAAAAATTATTAGGAAAAACACAAGAAACCAAGTAATTTACAATTGGGGCATACCATAGTAACTTTGGAGTGAGAGATGAGAGGTGTTTAATTTGAAATTTGGGATAAATTATTTCAAAATGAGAATAATTAGAAATTATAATTTGGTAATCATCCACATGTTTTTCTTTTCCAGGTCTATCTTTAATCACAAGTTCAAATTCAAGGATCATTAGGATCCATCTTATTAGCCTCAGTTTAGAATCACTTTTATTAAGTAAGAACATTAATGTTGAATGGTTTGTATAAATAATTATTTTAGCACCTAATAGATAGGTTTGGAATTTATTCAAGGTAAAAACGCATCCAAAAGTTCATTTTCAGTCATAGTGTAGTGATATTGAGTATCATCCAGTGTTTTTGAGGCATAATAGATGATATGATAAATTTTTTCTCTTCTTTCACAATGAAAGACCTTAATGGATATATCAATAGTGTCCCACATAAATTTTAAGGGTAATAACCAATATGGGGATTGTATTATTAGGGTATATGTAATAAAATCTTTGAGTTCAATGAAGCTTCTCTTTAAAGTTTCATCAAAATAGAATAGAACAATATTATGGAGTATGCGAGTGAGTGGGAGGGAAATACCACTGAATCTATAGATGAATCACCTATAGAAACTAGTATGGCCACATAATGATCATATTTCTCGAACTGATATGTGTTCAAGAAGTTATTGGATCACCTTAATTTTTCCAGATTAAGTTGAATACCATATTGAGAAGTTATATTCCCTAGAAAAATTCAATTTGTAACCATGAAGTGATTTTTTTTTAAATTTAGCACAAGGTTACATTTAAAACACTTTCGTAAGACCATATAGAGTGAATTAAACCAAGATTCAAATGAATTTTTATAAATGGTAAATTCATCCATGAATACTTGCATGAAATGATCAATGAATTTAGAAAATATATTCATCATACACCTCTAGAATTTTGCAGGATCATTGAAAAGGTTAAAAGGAATTATCCTATATGTGTATGTTCCAATGTGGCTAATAATGTTTATGCACCATTGGAGATCACAGATGAATCAACATGGGAAGAATATGCGGTGGTTAGGGAAAATTCATGGGAACTTCTTTTTCACTCCATGGAAAGAATGTTTGAGGAGGCCTTGATTATTCTTGCTTCTCATGAGGATACATATAGTATGGAATGGATACCAATTCTGGTGGACAAAAAAAATGAGTAGAGTGATTCAATCAATAATAAATAACTAATTATGATAGGTGGAATCAATGATAGGAATATAATAGTGGAGGAGTTCATCCAAGCTTGTGGAAAACTGGCTTATCAATTCGAAGACATTATCAAAGATGAACCAAATAAAAAGGAAACTAATATTTTCTGTAAATTATATAGGGAGTTTTCTTATAATGATTTTAAGTTTTATTTCAATAAATTTTTATCTACTATAGTACTTGATATATTATGGTTATAACTTTGAGGTTTCACACTTTTTTCCACAAAAGTGATTTTAAAATAAAAAATTTTAGTCAGGATGGGGTTTCAGATCAGTTTCATCCTTCATTTGCGGGCCATAAAACTTAGAAATAAAAGAAGTTATTCTGGTTGGTTTTGATTCATTTTCTTTAATATTGTACAAGGTGGATTAGTAGATATTAGAGGTGATATGAGATTCCAAATATTTCTTAAGATCCTTTAGATTGATGGATTCTATAAATGAACGGTCAACACCAACTTCCCTATTTATGAATTGGTTAATCATGGTGAAAATTTCAAAAACTACATTATCATTAGAACATAAAGAACATGATAGAAGGGGATTCAATCCACTCTCAAAAGCATATTTAGAAGCATATACATAGAATTTAAAGTGATTCTATGATGGTTATCACATGTATTGAAATATATTGAACTTGAATAGTTAGTCACCAAATTCCATGGATAAAATGCTAGTATGGATATCAATTTTAGTTCTAGTAGTCATGAGGAATGGTATTCCTAAAACAAGGGGAGATTTAAAATAATATGTCTCACATTCCATGTCAAGGAAATATAAATCAACTGTGAAGATAAGTTCATTGACCCAGACAAGGACTTCCTTAATTGTTCCCTTAGGTTTGGCATTGATTTTATTAGATAACTGGATGAAAACACTTATTAGGTGAAAGTGACCTAGACCAATGTTGGAGAAGATGTATTTGGGCATGAAATTTATTGAGGCTTATAGTTCTATGAGTGCATCATCAAATTTGGAACTCACTATTTGGAATAGAACCGTATAGTCCTCTAGATATTTTAACTTCATGGGAATGGAATATTGGGTTAAAACATTTTTAGTGGTCCTAACTTGTCTCTTATGGGATCAAAATTCCTTAAGAAACTTTTCATACTTAAGGATTTGTTTTATGGAATATAAGAGGTGAATGTGGACTTCAACACATCTAAACATGTTAAGCATTTCAAAATCAGGCTCAAAGGGCTTCTTAGGATTAGTGATGGCTTGAGGAAAAGTAATTGGGTTCCTTAAAGTAATATATGGAGGTGAGGGACTGTCTTAAGGTTATTTTTTTATTTTTTTTATTTTTTTTCATTTTCTATTTCAATATTAAATGGTTATTTATAGGATTCATTATGAGGTATGGAAATTTGTTTTATCGATCAAAGTGAAATTTTAATTACATCCCATTTGGGGTTCGACAATGGTTGAGCTAGAAATTAGGAATAATTATATTATTGTTACTAGATCAAGTGGGATGCAAGTTGAAAAATTTATTTTAAAATGTTTTTGAGGCTATAATGGTTGAAGGTGTTAATATCTTCCATAAATGCTTTCCATTGTTTCTTAAAAGAAGAGGCATGTCCCATATTAGTATTTCCTTGACTTGGGTTCTTAGTAAATAAATTAGATTGTTTTGGGAATTGGGAAGGCTCATTAGGATAGTGGAAGCTAGGGGGAGAAGGAGGAGGATTTCTCCTTTGGGGTTGAGTAACAAAAGGATAAGGTTTTTGGAAGTTAGTCCCACCATGAACATATTGTAATTAGTTTGGATTTTGAGGTGGTAACTGAGGGGGATGAGAGCCGAGATTACTATACCTTATCCTAGGTTATAGGTAGAAGACAAGGGATCATAGTGGGGTTGGTTGGGGTTTCTAATAAACTGACCTAGTTTTTAGGGTTGGTGTTCCGCTGATTATATACTACATTAAGATCCAGTGGATTGGAAGAATCTCATGGATCATCTTATAGTTTTGGAAATTTTTCAGTTGGGTGAGATGGTAAGCTATAAATTCCATAGTTTTTGATAGTTATAGGGAATAAATATTATGGAGAAGAGAAGTTTTGGGATTTAGTATCTACAACTATTTGTCACACAAGGACAATAATCTCAATAATCCACTCGATCATCTTGTTGGGCTCTGTAGATTTATTCTCTTAGATTTTTTTTAATTGAGCATGTTCTCAAGTATGGAATTTCTGCATGTTTGCAGCCATATTTATTATGATATCTCATGTAGCTAGAGGATTTTAAAAAACAAGACCACCTACACTTATTTCATCATTTATATTTTACTCCATATCTAATAAAACCTCATAAAAGTATTGGATCGAGAGTTATTTAGGGATTGGGTGGTGTAGGAAAGTTTCCACAAGCTTTTGGAACCTCTCCCAATATTCATGGAGTGATCCATTAGGGAATTGATGCATAACTATAATTTTATTTTGGATAGAAGTGGTTCAAGAAACAGGAATTATTTTTTCTAAAAATAGACACTTCATTTCATTCAATGTGTTTATAGAACCAGGAGGGAGGTAGTAGAGCCATGACATGGAAGAGTCATCTAGGAAGAAAGGAAATGCTCAAAGTTTGATTTGTTCTTCAAAAAACCCTTGAGGATTCATGATAGAGAACAAAACGTGGAACACCTTAAGGTAAATATTAGGATCCTCACTATCTAGCACATTAAAATGAGGTAAAATATGAATAAAACCTAATTTTAGTTTGAAATCAGGATCTATGTTTGGATATTGAATACCAAGGGGTTGATAATTCATATTAGGGACATTGAGTTCTTTTAGGGTTTGTTCCCTATGATTAACCATATATTAAAAAATTGGATGGTAAATTAGTGATTCTTGAGAGTTTTTATTATCCATAACATTTATACTATGTTGGTGGAGAGTTTTCTCGATGTTAGGGTAAAAAAAAACCCAAGGGATTGTTTGGTCGGATATGGGGTTTTCACAGAAAAAATTTGGAAGGATGAGAAAGGTGATTTTTTTCTCTGTATTTTTTTCAATTTTCTTTTGTTTTTTTTGTTTTTTTTGTTTTTTTACAAAATTATAAAATGAAAAATTATTTATCTCACCATCCTCGACAATATCTCTATTTATAGCTTGGAATAGTGTTTCTATCCGACTGTTCAAAGGTCAAATGCTTTACTATAATGTGTATCATGACATTTAGGTTGAATCCCCAATAATGAAGCCATTTTACATATATCCAATTATTTATTATCAACTTTTCAAATGTATGATGCTCTAATATAATGTGTATAGTGGCACTCAGTTCAAATCCTCAATGATAGTACTTTTTTTGAGTCAATTATTTTTGTTTTTTGTTTTGATTGGTGAGTTTGTTTGCAAAGATTAATTAAATTGTTTGATGAATGATGTTTGATTTAATAATTTGATAAATATTGGGTTGAGTTAATTATTGGGGATGAAATATTATGATATCATTGAGCTTTTTAATATATTTCATTAAATTAACATCGACTTCACAAGATGAAATTGATCACAATTCCCAAAGATTGAGGCTTTAATCCATGAATCAAATTGGGTATTTATCTCAATAAATACTTGTCTATGGACATGTATTTATGGTTCCAATAATCTATGGAATCCATATGTTAAACAAAACATGTCATTAATCCATGAAATTTTACATTTAACATACACAATGTTAACATAAAGATTATTAAATGAGAAAAATATTTCAATCACATAAAATACCCAAATTATGACTCACCCAAATAAGTGGTTTACTCATAAATTTTAGTGTTTAATAATCTAGTTTATTATGTTTAGGGTGATGAGTTAAAAATATAATAAAAAATAATGGGAAAAGAAATGAGTTGTGTGATGAACACACACACGAATAGTAAAGAGAGTTAAAAATGCACTTTGGATTGAATGAGAAAGTGAAAAAGGGAAGGATTTTAAAATTGATTTAAACTATTTTAAGGACATGAATATTACTAAAAATAATGTGGATGATAATAATATAAGATTATAATGAGACATTAATTAAATACTAATTGAAATTTCAATCACACTAACATAAATACAATTCAAAACACTTAAAGTTCATGAAAAGAAAGCATAGAGGAATTGTCTCTCAAGTAGAAAATTGAGTTTGTAAGGTCATCCCAAGACCTTGTAAAGGATTTGGTCATAAATATATATCCTCCCAAGTGTTTTAGTTCCAACTCTTTATAAGGATAGGAGAATAATATATTTATAGCCCATGGTGGTGGATTATTTTCCTTCTAAAACTGATCATCAAGTTTGATAGACCATTTGAACATGACGATAGTTGAATATAAAAAAAACAATATTCTTCAAATTTTTATATATAGATTTTTACATTATACCCTCCATATTTTTAATCCATTGGAATTTTACACCTAATGTTATGGCTATTTTTGTAAACCATGTGTTTCTATCTATAATTTTCCTGAATTTTTCCATGGACTAAATGTGAATGATTTTGAGGACAAAAATATTCCCTCACATCCAATCCATTTCTTCTAAAAATTTGGATTTTTATGTCTTTAATTTATATAAAAAATTACATTTCAAATGGAAATATATATTAAGAGGAAATTCAATTTTTTGGACTATACTCAAATCCCATACATAATTGTGGGCTGCACTTTTATTCATAAATTTGGCCCATTATTGGTTGAGTTAGGCCTTAAAAGTTTTACCCAAGATGTAATGGAATATCCGTAAACTTATTGTGGAGTATCAATGAATTTGGACATTTAGACTGATCCTAGAAAATACAACGTCATCGATGGTCTAGTTTCATTAGTAGATTCATTAGGTCTTCTTATGCAGTTCATATGTCCCTTCATATTTCCTAATTGGAAAAATATTTTGTTGAATTATTTGTAGTAATTTTAAAAAGGAAAACTAAAAATATGTAATCACACAATTGGAATAAGTATAGAGAGAGTTATGATTAATAAAGTAAACTGACTCAAATATGGATTAATTCAAATATTGCTCAAAAATTATATTTAATATTAAAACATGGGAATTTCACACCAATTATACACTTTTACTTAAAAATAAATAAATAGAGTAGATAAAAAGTTTTGAATAAATTAATAAAATCACCCCACACTTAAAAATAAGACTATATAAAGATAAATGAATATAAGGTCTTAATAAAAAACATCCCCCACACTTAAATTTATCCAATCATGCATGGAATATCCAAGGGAATGTTGGGTGGGTCATGGTCATGGGTTTGTAATGTGGCTTCCTAAAATAGGGTATTTATTGGATCAAAGGGTACTTTAAAATGTGCTTTTATAAAGTTAGTGGAGGCTATATCACTAAAGTGATTCTCATGTTCCTAAAAACATTTCCTAAATAGTTTTATTTTCATAAAGTTTATAAATTCATCCCTAAGGTCAAAAAAATCCATATTTACAATTTGTGGTAAAAAAAACAAGGGTAAAAGATGTTTATAAACGACCTTAGTAAGAAAATTTAATTCATACCTCATGGGTAGGTGAAAAATTAATTTTCTAATCAAAATTTGGGCACTAAAATGATAGGGTTATTGAAAAAAATATAATGGTCAATTTCTTTATGAAAATTCAAAATGTTTGTGATGAAAACAATGTTTTTGACTAACTTAAAATGGTTTAAAAAAAATATCAAAATTTGTGATGAGTTACAATGAATATTTTCTTTTGTTTGTTTTTAATTTTTTAATTTTTTAAGAAACACACACAATTATGAAGAGAAAAAACAATGGAAGAATAGGGTAAATAGTGAAGTGGATTGAAAATTATATATAGAGAGAAAGATGGTAAAAGGGGTACTTCTTGGATTAGATTGGGTGGATCTCCTTCTCCATCCATGAATGGATATTTTAAAGTAGAATTAATTTTGGAATCATTTGAGAAGATACTTTGTGTATTTGTAATTTGAGGGAAGATATTTAGTCAATGTTTATTACCTATAATATAATAAAATAGATTCATTATTAATTTAAATAGAAACATAAAACAAATGAAATATTTAGAAAATTAAAAAAGGACTTAGGTTTCCTCCCTTTAAGCACTATATGTATTCTTCTTATAGCTAAAAAGTTATAGTGGACTATACATAGTTTTAAGTTTTATGTGGTTTCATTAATAGTAACCGCCACATTTTCTTAGATAAAATATTCTTCCAAACACAATTTTCCTTTAGGAAGTTCCCCCATTCATTAAAAATCATATCCCTTACGTTTTCATGTACTTGTAATTCAATGGGGGGAGAATATAGGCATCCTCGCTTTAGTCTTAAACTTGAGTAATGATGCAATCCATTGAGTATTTTTTTGTACTAATAATTATAAGAAAAGATTCTACTTATAGTAATGAATTTACGTGCGAGATAAATGATATGAGATTATAAGATGGGATTACAATTATATTCAATTTTTTTTCATAAATTTCAAAAGTTATGTAATAAAGATCGATGGTGACATGAGAATAAATAGATTTTTTAACATAATTTATATTAATGGTGTTTGAAAAATAATGGTCAATTTCAACCACAACAATAATCAATTTGTTAATGGGATCACATACCTCATAAACGTTTCTCTCATTAGTACATGACAAGTATATTGGTTTGGGGTTGAGCTCACTCATAAGATATTTTTTTGAATCATGGATAGTAAATAGTGAGCATGGGGCAATATTTATGAGATTTGAAATAGGGAATGTAACTATTATTTTCATTTTCCCAATTAATTATCACTATAGAGCATGAAATATCATAGGTGAAATGGAAATTAAGAGAATTTTTGGGAATAATTAGTTTGATGGAGTTTGAAAAAAAAGTTCAAATTTAACCACTTTAATGAATTCTAAATAAATGATAGGTGTAATTTTTAAAGTTTTTTTTACTAATTTTTCAACCGAAATTTCATAATATTCAAGAAAATATTCAGACAACTCACCAAGATCCTTAGATAAAATTGAGAGGTATTGAAAATCAAGATCTTCCTTAATGTCCTTAATGATCTCCCTAAAAACCTCCTCCTCATAATGACACATATGTACCAACCAAAATTTTCTTGAAAAAATTTTAATCACTTCACTTATAGTAGAACATGGGTCATCAACAAGAAATTTATTATTTTTTGTTTTTTTAATTGTTATTATTTTGAGTTATTTTTCAGATAATAAAAAAAATAAATCATTCAATTTAGAAACATCCCTGGAAAAGACACCAATTTGATGTGTGGAAGAACATATCCTATTGAATAGTAAATAGTTTATTCTCTATTATAATGTCTATAGTTCCACTTGGGATGAATAATCAATGATGATACTAAACAATTTGAATAGTTTGATCTTGATGGACTAAAGGGTGGGTGGGGGTTGATATTTGTAGAGTATAAAATGAAACAAGTAATGAAATTAAATGGAATTAAACTATTTATGATGATAATGTGTGAGAAAAAATGATATGTGGTTAATGGATTGATTTCATCAAGCATTGAAAAATATCATGTCAAATTAACTTTCACAATGCTATATGGGAAGAATTAGGTTTCTATAAGTTTTTGATACAATCCAAGCCTCAACTCAATATCCAATGCCTAAAAACATATTATTGATTAATTTTTTAATAATACATGAATATTTATGTTCCTAGAGATATAATAATCCATGAAACCCTTAAATCTATCAAATATGTTAGCAGTCCATGACACATTCGATGGAGTCACACAATGAAAATTTTTCAATCATGAAGTGTGTTTACTCTTGATAATTCTATAATATCTAACCTATAATCACCCCAAATAGATGAATAATAACCATATGTATGGAGTTTAATGTGGATAGTTATTTAAATGGTGGATAATATAATAATAGAAAAAGAATAAAACAAAAAGAGAGTGAAACTAACCCAACTCACCACAAAAACAGAATAGAAACGACGAACACTTATGATAGAATTTAAAGAGGATTAAGGAGAGGGATAGAAAAATAATTAAATATAATATAATGGAATAAAATTAAACTATATAAATAGTTTTATAGTGGAATAAAACAACACAAATTACATTAATGTAAAGAAAACTTACAACACAACGTAGAAAAATACAAGGAATCAAAGATGAAAATGATAAATAAAAATATGAAGAGAGGAGAGGTTTATATAGTTAGAAATAGAGTTTATAAGGTATTACTAAAATTTATCAAGGCTTGTTAAATTAATTTTTTTCTTCTTTATTGATAAAGTGCTAACCACTTGAATGGATGTAGAGGCACAAATTTATAGTCAAGAGGGGTGGCTGGTTTCCCTCTAAATCTACCCTCAAAACATTTACACCTATTTGAACCATAAGTTGGAAAAATTTTAAAAAGAGATTATATAAAAAGTTGTTCGTATACATATTAATGATCCATGCATTGAATTATAAGTATATTTTACACTTATATCCAAATTAATGGAAAAATTACTAAAGTCAAGTTTCCTGACCAGAAAAACTCTTTTAAATTCTACAATTTCATATTACCATGAATTTATGAGCTTTAAAATGAAGAAATCCTGATGGATGGAAGTTAATGATTTTTCCAGTTATATTATCTATATTTAAGAAAATATGAAATCATTTAAACTAATGAGTTGGAAGATATGGTCCCAACACTAAAAGTGGTCCAAATTATTGATATATTTATAGGCCTTTATTTAATGATTTTTCTGGGCCACTTAATGGAGAAATTGAACCCTGATTTTTTAATTTTGTTGACAATAGGTTTCGTGATGAAAATGGACTTTGAATAAAATTTTTCTCCTAGTTTTTTACCAGTAATTAAAACATTACAGCTGGTCTATGATGCTTGATAAAAATTCAAGGTATTCTTACATGATCAAAATGGAATTCAAAATTATTGATCTAACTCAAACTCCAGTTTAATGATTTAAAGAAAAATATTCAAAGAATAATAAAAAAAAATCACATTAATTATATTATAATAATAATCATTATGATAAAAAAACCAAACTTCTATCTATATGGATCAATTCAAACAATTATCCTAAATTGTATTCAATATCAAAACATGAAAATTTGAATGAAAATGTTAATATTTTATGAACAAACAGGTGTCTGAGTTTATTTAAAAATCATAAATGAATGTGAATTACAAATAGGAAATTCACCTAAGATCCATAAAAAATACATAACACAAGCTCACAACATATCCTCTTATTCCTAAATTTTCTTCTCTATCTGCCCATCATATGAGGATAAAAATCAGTTTTATAGTGGACCTAAGAGATAAAATCACACTAAATACCTCTCCAGACTCACAAGGTAAAGTGATGATCTCAATAAGATATGATGGTTCATAGTAACCTATGAAGCCGCACTTTCTAATCAATATACCACCTCACAAGAACATCTATGGATTTATAATCCTTGATTACCAAGAAATGAGTTGACTTCATCAACTGCTTCATGACCGCCCAAATAGAATCATACCCACCTTGGGATTGAGGAACATCGGTGAAAAAATCCATCAAACTATCCTCATAATTCCACTCATGTACATCCAATGAGTGAAATACACCGCCTGAACATGATGCCCTACCTTCACATATAGGTAGACTAAACACCGTGACACAAAATCTTCCATGATCCACTTCATCTTTAGACACTAGAATCGGCCCCTCAAGGAATGATACATCTTGGATATACTAGGATTAACTACTAGGGGAAATCTTTGAAAAATATGAAGAACCTAATCATGCACTACTAATGGAATAAAAATTTATTGAGAAACAACATCTGATATAAGTCATCTTCCAACCATTCCTCAGGCGCGTCACTATGGAATATGTGATCTCACATCACCACTACCTTCAAGTATCCACACAGAAACTCCTCGATCTATTAAAATAAGAATTATTTCACTATAGTTTTATACATATAACCTCTACCACCAATATCTTATACATTAAGATGTATTGCAGCAAGACCATACAAAATTCTCTAAGAATCACTAAACTCTTGAACAACATATCCCCATGAATTCATACTTAACACATTTACAACTACATTCCCTATCCTCAGGGTCTATGATATCTTGAATTTATAGTTATATAAGTAACCCATACACCACTTTTGATACATATTCATGTCCCATTGAGAGAAAATATACCATAGGGACTCATGGTCTGTAAAGACCACAAAGCACTCATCGATAAGGTAATGACACCACAAATTAAGTGAAAATACCACCACTAACAAATTGAGATAATGGGTGGAATAGTTATAATACTAGGTACATAAATAACTAGAACCATATTATATCATTTCCATTTTCAATATCAATATACATCCCAAACTGAGATGAGAATCATCATAGATAACCTCGAACATCAACCCCTTCTATGGAAACCAAAGAACAAGAGAACTGATTAATATCACCTTCAAGTAGTCAAATGCTTCATAAAATTGATTAGTCTATAATAAGGTCTAGTACTTACTAGTTAATTATATCAATATTTTGATTATATGAGATAAATTAGACACAAACCTCTAATAGTAGTTTGCAATACCCTAGAAACTACATACCTCTACAACATTCTTTAGTGTTTCCCAAGAAAAAATCACCTTGATATCTGAGGGATTGAATTAAACTCTCTATTGAGACACTATAATCCTAATAAAATACACCTTACATGTCCAAAACTTACACTCGGATAAATTCCCATAGAGATGATTGTACTAGAGTACTTCAGAGGAAGTCTTAAGATGCTTGAAAAGTTCCTCCTCTGACCTCGAGTATATGAGAAATCCATCGATGAACACTACCATGATATGGTCTAAGAACTCATGAAACATAGAATTTATAAGTCCCATGAAAATAGATATGGTGTTTTTCACACCTAATGACATTATAAAAAACATGAATCTCTCATAGTGACATCTGAATGTAGTCTTCGAGATAGCCTTATTTACTCTCATCTGATGGTACTTAGACCATTAATTGATCTTCAAAAACTATTTAGATACATTAAAATGATCAAACAAATAATATATCCTAATGAGGGGATAAAAGTTCTTGATCATCATTTAATTCAACCACCAATAGTCTACACAACCTCAGACCTCCATCCTTCTTATAGAATTACACCGGAGCACCTCATGGTAACACACTGGGCTAGATGAAACCCTTTTATATCAAATAATAAATTTGAATCCTCAACTCCTATAGATCATAAGGTTAAATCAAATATAGATACATCAAGATCAAATAGTAATAAGGATATACCTATCTCACAAACTCAATATTAAGTTGAGGGTGTAGGGTGGAAACCTCATTTGAAAAAACTTCTAGAAACTCCACAATAACATTGAGAAACGCTGCTACTCGCACCTCTATTGAATACAAAGATTGTGCTTCCAGCTAAGATGATAATAGATCTAAACAATTACTGACCACAAATATGGAATAAAACTAGTTTATTCCATGGTTGATATCATAGTGTTGTATTTTAAGTAATAAGAAATACCTAGACAATTGATGTTGTCCCATAATTATCACACAACTCCTAAACATATCAAGGAAACTCAATTGACCTCTAAACAAAATAGTAAACAATAAGGGTACTGGAAGAATCTATATATTTATTCTCAAGGAAAGTAATAAGTTGGGTGGAATTAAAGAGTGGGAAGATCTATAATCAAATAAATAAAAGATATAGTAAATGATAGGTTGATGGTACCTCAAAAAATCTATGACCCATCTAGAACTGACATCTCCATAGGATGAAACTATCCACATATAACTAATCCACCTATCTAATAATGACCACATATATGTACATGATCAACCATATATCCCTAAGGGTGGGAGAAATCATGGGGTTATTATTTTCCATCTCAATCTATTCTCAACTACCCAAAGCCTTATCAATCCTTCTACTAATAAGGCCTCTAAGGAAACTACTTCTATGTTTGGAATAGAAACTTACTACTTAAACCATGCTAGTCTTTGAGAATGGTAAATAATTAGAATAAATGATTACTATACACAATAAAATAACATAGGAATGAATTTACTAGAAGATATGTGAGAACTACTATCCCTAAAGAAGAAGGAAGAAAACTGCTGAGGAAAATCCCCTGCTGGTGGAAACCCTTGTGGCCTTGAATTTCATAATCCTCAATATATAAAAATGATACTTGGGAAGCCTTTATGAATCACCTATAGAGATGATCCTAGAAATGTATGAATCAAATCAATCATCTTATCCTTACTATACACCTTTAGATATGTAGGTTGTAATGCTCTAACCCTAGAGCCACTAAATCGGTGCCCCAAGACAATGTACCGCATGAACTCAGGCATGCCTCCCCATATTCCAGAGGCTGATGACTAGTAACATAAGTCTAGGGTGGTATGGTAGGAGGACTATACCCACATATTAGAGTAATTCAATAGTGTAAATAGTATCAATCAGATATGATATTCAAGTACTATAATAATTAGATATTCTGACAAGAATTGACAATAATCACATAAGACATGCCCTGAAAAAATTAAAAAAAAAGAATGAAATGAATTAGTTATCCATATATAAATGATAGGTCATATGTATATCAAACACAAAAAATGAATAATCCCAAAAAACGGTTCTGAATCCCAACCTAGTCCAACTATCATGCTCTATCCTAACAACTAAGCAATCAACAACATCAGGTGATTGCATATACATGGACATAAAAACAATTAGTATCTTCTTGGGTACCCTAGTTCCATGTTAGTTTGATTAGGGTGTGAGTAAAACTTAGTAGACCAACACTAATGAAATCCCTATATATCCAGTCTATTAACAACTTCATGCAAGGAAAATTAATTAAAAAAACAATGTAGAATAAATAAATAAATAAATCCCCCAATTCCCTAGGCTTTGAGGTGGCACCCGAGGTCAGTCCTACCTTCTTCAACCAGTTCTAGGGTATCTTTGAGCACATCATGATAACTTCACATATATAAGTAGCCATGTGGAATCTATGCTCTAATCTTGGAATTCCTTAGTATCATAAGGTATCACATGAAATCCGAGTAATCATCTTGACATTTCCATATATCATGAACCATGAAAAAACAAATTACTCATCCTAAAACCTCCAAGAATATGGTATCATGTATAATCCATATATCTCATCATGATATTCCTAATCATATACCACACAGAATACAAATATATCATCATGGTATTCCCAATTATTAAGCATCACATGGAATCCATGTGCTCATTCTGACATTCCCTATCACGAAGCATCATATAAAATATATATTCTCATCATAAAATTCTTTATCTCAAATAACATAACCTATCAAGTTGTTTACATTTCTCAAAAATATTATCTATAAGGGATATCTCAATTCACCATTTATCCATTTGATCTCATTTCACACTTTAACATTATCCAATTCACATTAAAATTTTAAATTATCTTAGAATCCATCAATCCATAATATAAAATCTATTTCCCATTCCATAATGCTTGGTTTACCTATTTATCATATTGAGATCATCCCATAATCTCCCCTTTTATTTCATGAAATACTACCTGAATTTTTCATATTAGTAGCCCTTTTGGGGTCCCATTTCTAAAAAAATGTGTTACATTGGAATTACCCTTTACCTAATCTCATTAATATATAAGGAATATAAATCCCAATAACTTTTAATTATTTAAGAATTCATATTATAATCAAAGTATAAATATATAACTTCCATTATAATTTCTAAATCCTTAACTTTAATCACAAACATATTGTATTTCCACATTTACATAACCATTTTGTAGAGTTTAAGTCTAAAATTTAGCATCCCATTGGGATCAACTTCAAATTAACTAATTAGAATTATGTCTAAGGAAATAAAAAAAAGTTTAGTTCATAATTGAGGATATAACTTTAATTAAGGGGTCAAAACATGATACACAATCATATTCGAAAAAACATACCCTTTAAAAATTATTCCATACTATAGGAAAGACTTAGGGATGACCTAACTTAGACTTAAAGACATCCACTCTTCAAGTATCGACTGTTGGTTTGTCCCTAATCGAGAGAAAATAGACAAGCATATAAAATCCATGAAAATAGGGTGTAATAGATATAAATGATTAGGATTTTTTTTGAAATTGAAAGAAACGAAAATGGAGAGGAAATAGAATCAAATAATTACCTCTAGATCACTAATTCCATAGATGAAAGGAGGAATGGACCCCAGATGATGGAGTTCAACCATGGTGGAAGGAGTAGAAGAAAACCCCAAAAGTTTTATGTTACTATCTATAGGAGGGAGGAAAACCTAAATGAGGGTTTGAAGGGGATATGCCCTTTAAAATCACCATGAAACCCCATTTAAAATCTTCCTAGGAGAACACTGGTTATCTGGTAGTCTCTACAAGCTATCCAGTGGCCCACTATCTAGCCTATCCTAGGACACTAGCTAGACAGTGAGCCTAGGAATCAAGCAGGGCCACATCCCTTGAGAATGGCTAGCTGGTGGTACTATGAAACCATGTTTCAACCCCAACTATTTCCTTTAGTTATTCCTTCTTCTTTTAGAAGCCTTCCATCTATAAAACCTGATCAAAAAACACTCTTAAGAGGGGCCCAAACCTTTTGAGTATTATTTTGAACCTCATATAAAAATATTACTTATCCATTAGTTGAAAAACTCAAATTCTTCTTGGAATTAAAATGCCCATACAGACATGGGGTCTTAAAATCTCCCCACCATAGAGATTATCATCCCCAATAAGTCTCATTGAGTGTTTTATATAAATTATCTACCTACTCAAGTCACCAAAATCTACTTCATGACTATGTTCCATCCTAGAATTCCCAGAATTCTTAAAAAGTGCCTCTCTAGGACCATAGTTCTCAAATAAACAAGGGCTAAGTCAACACCCATCCCTATTATCGATACATTGAGATAACACCCCCAGGGACCCATTTACCCATAGACACTCACATGTCATCATACAAACACTTATTATATATATGGTTCTCTCCACCATATAATTTACCTCGCAACATCCAATTTCGATGCCCCGACACATCCACCATCGAGTTTATAATCATAACATGGTTTTGGAATAACAACAATTCCCCATTATGAAGTTATCCAAACCACCATGCCCAACATTTTTTGAAAAAAGGGTCTAATGTTGGTAACCTTCTTCATTATAAATATTTAAAACAAATAGAAAAACCTCCATCATCGAAGTACTATTCCAAAGGTCACTATTTTTTTCAAAAGGACCTAATCAATACCCAAAACCTACCCATCATACCCAAAATGATGAATCTGATGTGGTTTCTCTCCCACTACATCAAATCATATGAAAAATTATAGTAGTACCTTCCTTGGATGACCTTTTCAAGAAATTATCAGCTCCAACTTCCAACACAACATCAACCCACCTAATCATAATGTTATAAACCTTGAGGGAATCTTGTAATTTTTTCAATACACACACCAAAGTCCATACCCATATTTTGGTGACATTCCATGGTTGGAATCTCAACAAAAATTACCCTACAATAGAATAATGAAACCTTAATTTACCCTAGATTAACTTAATAAATATTCAAGTTAACCTTCTGTAACTTAAGAAATATTCAAGTTACCCTATAGTAACTTAATAAGTCTTCAAGTTACCCAATAATAACTTAATAAATATTCAATTTACCCTTCATAAACTTAATAAGCCTTCAAGTTACCCTTTAATAACTTAATAAATCTTCAATTTTACCTTTAGTTACTTAATAAATATTCAAGTTACAATTCAGTAACTTTTGAAATATTCATGTTAACCTATAATAAATTAATAAATATTCAAGTTAGAGTATATGAATGGGGTACACTAGTGGTAGGGTAACCACTTATCACAAGCTGACCCATGGTTGGATCACCGACTAATCCAAACCATCATTATTCCATGACACAAGCATCAATGATCCATCTCTCAAACCATGCTTGGGCCACCTCAAAATAATTTAAAGTATGATTCCAATTCTTGAATCCCATTTGATACTATATCCAAACACACCCCTTTCCTTCTGCATAGAATCTAGGTAAACTTGATTCCTTTTTCTCACTGGTGTCCTGACACCTAAAATGACCATAAAACAATTTTTATTATACACCCATGACCATTTAACACAAGGGTCCTATTTCCCACAACCTACATCCCACTCCCCACTATAGAAGAATACTTGTCTTCACACTACCGAACCAACTCCCAATCACTATAGTCCATTCACCATCTATCATTGAACAATATGACTAAGCATACTGAGACCACTAAATATTGAGAACCTTTATGAAAGGTATACCATCCTAGATCATGGGATCATCACCCATGGTACTAGTTAAAACCCTTCCCAAACTAGGTACTCACCTTTAAAACATCCAATATTGTAATCCACACCATTCAGCTCATTCCTTAACAATCCTAGAGTGCAGATCCAAACAAGTCTCATTGAAACCACTCACATGATGGTAATCCTGAGCCACACTCTTGTTCTTATCACTCCATCCATTAAAATTTCAATCATGGTTTAAATATAGATTGGTAATTCCATTTTCCCCTATCCTTTTTGACACCATTCCCAGTATCAGGGACACTCTAAGATCATACCCAGTTTCTTTGTGCAATTAGTTTACAATAATTTCACCAAAATTATATGGTCCATGGGTTATGTTTCATCACTTACAAAACCAAACCTATCATTCACCATGGATGAATAACACGGGATGTTCGATATCATCTAGACATACAAGTTATACCTTCTTGGATCACCAAATCCTTAGGTCCAACTACATTAGGCCCATGTCAACCACATGATCACCAGCAACCAGTGTCAATTTAAAACCATAGCACTTTCCCATAACCCCGAATTCACTCCTAAAGAAACATATAATAATGATAGAGTCAAAACACATCCTTATCACTCCCAAAAATTTATATCTAAAACATATGGTACACTCCTTAGTCTATAGGTCTAGGAACCTAATCGATCCCATCCTTGAAAACCATCTACGCTAAAAAAAATCAGGGCCCAAGGTTCCTTTCATCTCAAGAGAACCATGAATTTACTCAGGGTTTAAACCAAAATCTTCTAAGGGTTTTCTAATTATAGTGTATCTCAATCTCAACCCAAATCAAGACCACCATGCCTATCCTTCCTTTACTTTCATCCTCAAGAATCTCATATGTCTAAAACCACACATCATCAAGCACCTCATGTGATCTGACCTCCAATTAGGCATTTAGTCACACAATGTTGTTTCTAGCACTATAACCCATGATACTCATTGATAAACATGCTAGAAAACATACAAGGGAGATAACAAGGCCAACAGTCCCAATAAGCCTAATCCTTTTTAAAAATAATTGAAAAATCAAAATTACCAGTACACACTTTCTTATCATAGAAAACCCAAAGGAATATAATGTTACTAAATCACACACTATGAGGCACTCAATGTGGATTGATATCATATACCGAGGCATCTACCCAAGCCTCAAACACCCCAAATACATTCATAGAATCAATTGACCCCTCTCACAGGCTTCCCTTGAAGGTCCCCAGGCACCAACTACCTAACCTAGAGTCATGCCAAATAAGGTCACCTGGCTCCCCCACCTAGCCTACACATCCAGCCTCATATAGGTCATAACTCTCGGGCTGATACTCACTATCGTTCTAAGGTTAAAAAAAACCCAACCACTAAACACCCACTACGGGGTCTCACATAAGGGTCTAAACCAATTTTACTCTCCTAACTCCCATGCTACACAAACCACTAGGATAACAAGATATCATAATCAATAATGAGTCTTCACAATCCAAGGAATCCAAAACTCACAAACATCACATAAATCAGGTTCTCTCACAACCCAAACCACTCATACATAGGGTCAACACCCCAATTCATTAGGTCCATGTCATACACATATATAGGGTTCACCAAAATTATACTTTTACATTTTAAATTTTCAAGTATGTTCTAGAACAAGGATCAGATAAATGAAATGCAAATAAAAATTTATAAATGAAAACACTTTATATTTGACACTTCACACTTTATTTAGCTAACACTGCATAATAGTAATGGTAATTATCATATAATTTATTTTTAATCTTTTAATTTAATTGCAAGTTTTCACAACTGAGGCATAATTAAATAGAATATTAATTAAAAGTTATATAGAAAAATTTACTTTAAGTTGCAACTATACATTTAATTAACCGATGCCTCATATCTATAGCAAACTAGCTCGGGGCAACCTGACCCTTCACCTGAGATGTGGCTCCACAAGGCCTGAAGTGAATTCTAGATTGCTATGGTATGGAGAAAAAAACTAGAGCATCATAATAAACCATTTAGGAATGGTTTCTACCTTAAAAGCTAGCTATGAAAAATCCATTAATTAGATGGACATACTCACTAATAAACCAGAATCAATAAATATAAACATAAAACCAAAGTAAAAAAAGCAAAAAATGTAATAAATATCATAAACATGATCACATTACTACATATAACATGTCATAAACAAGACATATATATGATATCCATAGTCAAAAGATAAAGAATCAAAAATAGGGATCAAGAATCAAACCTTCTATACATAGAACCCCATCTACAAAAAAATTCAAAAATAGCTCCACATAAACTAATATCTATGAGACCACATCTCCTCTAACATAACCCGACTGATGGTAAACAAGAAAATCCACCTAAATAATGGTTCCCATTCCTTTACCTATGTCCTTTAAAATGAAGCCTGTATATTCCCAAATGCATATATAGGGTGTGAAACATAAATCCTAGTAGGATACCACCATGAATATATATTTGGATTTTAACAATGCAACCAATAAATCCATTTTGGAACTCTTTTTCAAAACCAATTTCACTTTTAAAAAAAGTTTATTTGAAAACATTTTCTTTTCTTAAATCCATTTGTTTTTTTCTAAAAATAGATCATGTTTCCAAAAACGTGAATAACCATTACTAAAATAAAGAAGCATTACACCCAACATAACATGGTCAACACATCCACACATAAAATAAATGTGGGCATAATAATAAACACTACTATATAACAAAATATATGTAAATGGGAATAACATAATATATCATAACCAAAAAGTGCACTAATATAATGCATGAGAGTATATAAATCAAGAAGGAACAAGCATCAAAAAACATTGGCACTTCCCATAAGGGTCTAGTGTGACTTAGAATAATTTTTGTTTCTAGATAGATAAATAAGTATGATATAATTGAAAGCTCTCTTGGTCTTCCCCAAGACCAACTCCCAAGAGCTCCCTCGGTCTTTTGGTCTATATATGTATTGGAAGCTCTCTTATCATTTCTTTCTAAAGTCTCACTCAATACCTTGAAAAAACCTCACATAATATCCCTTAGTCTTCCTCCCAAATATCTCTCAGTCCCATGGAAACTAAGTCATACACACCCTCACACCTTAGGTTTCCCATGTGCCACTCATTTCCAAACACATCAACATTAATAAGTGTCATTTATAAAATCCATTTCAAAATCTAATTTAAAAATAATCATTCAAATTTTAATAAAACACATTCTTCAAGGTAAAAACATTTCTAAAATATTCTTATAAATCCATTTTAAACCACAAAATCCCTTTGATACATTTTATCAAACACTTGGAGTGCATTCAAGACAACTGCCTTTGAAATCCCACTTTAAAATCTCAAATTGAAAATATAAACCATGAGTAACATCAAAAGTGGAATAAAAATTAATCATAAATAATTTTTAAAGAAATATGATGAATTAAAATAAAATACAATAAGGGATTAGAGTTTATCCATGAGAAACACCATTAAATAAAGAAGACTACCTCTGAATTAGTTACAAACTCCCCTCCTTTGATGAAATCCTTTGGATTCAAGAAGAATAAATCCTCACACACATAAACCACAAGAAATAATAATAAAAACACTATTATTAACCCTATGTTTTACAACCCACTATTTAGGGTTTCAAAATTCCATCAAAATGGAAGAACAAGGAAAGGGAATGGGGATAGATGAAGAAATCAAGAAGATGAGGGATTACCTAAAGCCAAAAAACCAATGAATAAAAAAGAATATTTTAAAATTTATTAGGGAGAATATCTATGGATTGGGGAAGGATATTCACACACATGGGAAGAAAAATTAGGGTGATGGTAGGTAAAACTGTCAAGGGAAATTTTGTAAAAAGAAAAATATTTAATGATTTGGACACACCGCATACTTTATCTACACAGTTATGAAAATCATGGGATAATAATGAGAGATATACAATGTCTCCAAAACCCAACCTTAATGGTTTCTATATATCCTTGCATGGCTAGAAAAACTATTCTCAAACCTTGAAAAAATATATTATCCCAAAAACCACACCCACACATGGTTATCCACATAGTTAGACAAACTAAATGCAAACAATGTGCCCATGAATGTTTTCCTAAAAAACCAAATTTTCTGAACCTCAATTCCTAGGAACTCCAAGAAACAATGAATAGATAAATTAAAATTCAAATAAGATATCCCAGTTACCCGACATGTGTTACAAACCTCAAAACCATGTCACTTATGCCCCCATAAATTCCTCAAGCATCCTCAAAAGAAAATAGGTGAGTCCACTACTCCATCACCAAGGCCTCCCCCTCGAACATCTCATGAATATCAATAATATAATTCCAAATAAGATAGAATAATGTGTCTGATTTATAATTGAAAAACTTATTATGATAATCTAATATTTGAATATGCTTATTCAAAACAGTTACGTTAGGATCAACCTCTAAATATACCCACTCTACCACATGAGATGGGTCTGGATGATATCTCTTCAACTAAGAAAGAGGAAAAATGTTATTAATTGAGTTCATATATGGCATAAAATCCAAACAATTGGCTACCATCCAAATAATATCCAAAATTCATAATGGATTGACATAAGATGACACCAACTTCCCCTATTTTCCCAAGAAGTGGTGTCAGAGTAAAACATATACTCGAAGAAACACCTACTAACCGACCTTAAACTATAGCAAGTGAAGAAATCAACCAGAATATGAATTTTTGTGACTTTGATCTATCAATAACCTCTTTTGAATCATCCACACTTTCTCTACCATATTTTTGATGAGACTTAGTCTTAACAAGGAACACTCAAGCACCTCATCCCAACCCAAATGTGACTGGAACGATCACCCATATAACACATCGAATGGTAAAATCCTGATCAAGGAATGATAAGTATTATTATAAAAAACTCATCCAATTATAGGTTACTTTCTCATGAACCCTCAAAGTCAAGAACACATGAATAGATAATTTCCTCAATAGTTTGGATGGTTTTCTTAGTCTGGCTATCCATTTGTGGGTGGTATGTTGTGCTCAATCTCAGCTTGGTTATGAAAGTTTCCCAAAGTGCCTTATAAAAACAAGAAGTGAAAAATTCATCATGGAAAGAAGCTATCTCTAAGGGAGATCCATTAATCCTAACAACCTCTTGGATATAGATCTTCTCGATCTCCTCAACCTTCATCGACTACCAGATGGGAAGAAAATGGGTTGAGTTAATTTTATGATTGATAGTCAACCATATAGAATCTATCTAACTTAGATTATGTGGTTGGATGATCAAAAATTCCTTAGAGATTTCATCCCACTTCCACATAGGAATAAGAAGAGTTTAAAATAACCTCACTAATCTATAGTGCTTAGATTTTATTTCCTAGTAGGTGAAATAATAGGAAACAAAACTCAAAACTGATCACTTCATCTTGAGACACCAATACATACTCCTCATGGTATAAAACATATTTTTATCCCCAGGGTGCATGAACCAATTATAATAACTCCCCTAATGCCTCACCTCCTTATTTAATGTAAAAGTAACTACCATCTACTTCTTAAAAAGGAGAGAACCATCAGGAGATCGATACCGATCATCCAAGGTATCCCCACCATTTAAAGCCCTACTAATCTATTGTAAATTGGAAGTGGATGCTTACTCACTCCAAACTTGATCATTGAGATAGGGTGTAACATAAACACTACTCAAAACCACACACTCTGCACCCATGCACCTATAAACTTTGATAAAAAAACAAGCTCACCAATCCCCATTTTCCACCGATTCATGAATAGCATGGATAAGAAACTTTTGGATCAGAGAACTAGTAACAACAATCCCCTTCCCAAGGGCATACGATATATCAAAATCAAAAGTATAAATATACTTTACCTAGTATTTATGCATAAGATTTAGGTTTCTCTAGGTAAATGTGAACTTTAGGTTTTTATGATCTTATTAGACTGTAAAATGCTCCAAGAAGAGGTAATATAACTATGTTTTCAATGCAACATTAAAGATTCCAACTACAGGTCATGGGTAGGGTAATTCCAATCATGTTCAAATAACTTCTATGAACCATATACCACCACATAGTCATTGTACATCAGTACACACCCTAATACCACACTTGAGGAATTATACTACACTATATAATCCTTTCCAAGTTCATGAAAAATCAAAACTGATTTAGATGTAAAATGGGTCTAAAAGGCTTCAGAAGAAAATTTTTACTTCTCAATACACTCAAAATTCACTTCTTTTCTAGTAAAAATTGTCAAGGTAGAAGAAATTATAGAGAATACCCAAAGGAAATTCATATAATATCCAACCAAACACAAAAATATTCTGATCTTAAATAGGTTCTTGGGCTACTCCCAAGACATGACTACGCAAATCTTCTTAAGATCCACCGAAACTCTATAGAAAATCACATGTCCCAAGAACTTCACATCCTAAATCCAAAAGTGAATTTGGATGACTAAACATATAGATGATTTTATCTCAAGATTCCCAACACAACCTCCAAATAGTCAACATGATCCTCCTCTGTCTTATAATACACCATGATTTTATAAAAAAACGTGATAAAAAAGGAATCCAAAAAGTGGTGGAAGATCCAGTTCATCAAGTCCATAAAAACCAAAAGAGTATTAGTGAGGCCAAATGAAATAAATAAATACTCACTGTGTCATTATGAAATTCTAAAGTAAATATTATGGAATCCTCCTCCCTAAACCTCAACTAGTGGTACCTTGATCTTAGGTAAATTTTGGAAAACCAATGAGCTCCTTTGAGATGATAAAAAGATCATTAATTTTGGTAAATGGGTATTTATTCTATAAGGTCACCAGTTAAATATTGTGGTAATCTATGAAAATTTAGTGGATTATGTCTTCCTTTTTTACAAATAGAACTGGTGAAACCCATGGTGACATTATTGGATAAATAAATTCCTTGGCCTCAAGTCCCCCTAACTAAGATTTAAACTATTTCAAATCAGTCAGATCCATATGATAAAATGTTAAGTAAATGTGGATAATCTCAAGGAGTAGATTTATAGTAAAATCAATCTATCACCAGGTTAACAACCCATAAAAAACCTATAAAAACATCAATATACTAGTCCATGACCATTGAAAGACAAATAATTGAACCCTACTCTATGAAATCAAAGAAAAATTTGGAAAGCTATCATGAGATTGATCCCATTTCTATAATAAAAGTCCCTACCCTCCCTAATCAAGGAATGAAATCAACCGAGAAGACATAATTTCTCCAATCAGGTGATATAAATTAAACCATGTAATGATTACAATCAACTTGTGATTTTAATATAATCAACCAATATATACCAATGATGTGATAAAAAAATGTCTAGATTCAACATGAGGAAATACCACATGAATTCCAAATTTAAAATTAAAACATGAAACTCTAGGAACTTATAACCTTTCTCCTTATTCTTACTGAGTAGGGTAAGAAAATACATCACAATAGTTATTAGCTCCTCTCACACACCCAAAGATTCAAGTATCTTTAATGAGATAAATGAATGGTAAACACCTGTGTAAAATTATATTAAAGCCATGGAAGAAGAAATAAATACTTTACCTCTCACAGTGGTCGGCCCAGACTCACAATCCTTTTTTAAAACATATGTTTCATGGAGACAACCTGACTCAGGCCCTCACTGATCCCTCTTCACCTAGTGATAACACCATTTTTCCAAAGGGTGAGTTCCTTCACCTTTAAAATCATCATACCACATCTGAAAACTCTTAGAAAACAATGAAACAATTACACTACCTTGTAGGGGAGTCTTATAGAAGCATTGAAGAAGAACCGAACATCCACACCATTGGAAAATCCTTGGATCCTCAAGATAAGAAGGTTTGTAATGGATAAACTTCCCACACTAACAACATATCATAGATGCATGCCCTAAATAGACAACTAGTATAGTGTTTGATGATTGCTGAGAACTATTTCCATTACCTCGATGAGGTCCATCATGCTTTATTTACTGAAAATATGAAGAGCTATGTATATTTCCCACTAAAGGAACACTAATAAGACCTATATTCTGGTCCATGTATACCACTTCCATAGCCTCCTTATTAACCACCTCAATATAGTTTGGAAAACAAAGAAGAATAACCATCAATAAGATCTCAACCTTCAAACCCATTTCAAAATTATAATCTTTAAGAAAATCATTCACAAGGATCTCAGGAGTCACAAAAACTAACTTTCAAAACTGAGAAGTGTACTCCATCAAAAAGATATACTTAATCTATCATCATGAACTCCTGATACTTTGCATCTCTTAATGTTTTTTGGATATAAATGTAGGTTAAAAACAACTTTAAAGGTAGTATACATGTGGCTCTCATAGTGTTTCTATATCACCATAGATTCCCACCATTTTCTACCCAATACATCCTATATATAAGTTAAAAATTCAATATTTGAGGCCTTAGGGGTCTTTAGATTATGAAATATACACTCAATCCATTCCATCCACTACATAGTCTATGGGGTTCCCTTATCACCATGGAATACTGGTTTATTTTTCTTAGTGAACTACTGAGCATGGTTCACCATCCGTACCTGATCATGACTACCCTCATGGAATAGGGACTAGATCATATAGATCAATAACTCCAGTAAAGGTGGATCAATTGTAGGGTTCTCCTATAGGACATGCTCTGCAGCTCCCTCTCCATGCCTATATGAGGCCCTTTTGGATGGAATTATCTAAAAAACACAAGACACAAGATCAATAAATACACAATTGAATCTCAAACATCAATAATTAAACCAAAATAAACCTTTATAATAGGTCCTAATAAAAAATTAAAATTAATAGGAACTTCAAATGAACAAGGGAAAAATATTAAAATATTAAATATTTTTCCACTATGCATGGTTTGACTACAAAGTTAAGAAAACTGTACACCAATCTTGCAAGTGCCACTAGAAATTAACAAACACAACCACATGGTTTCCACATGATCACTACTAACCATTCTCCTAAATCGTGCGCCTCTTTCCATCCTACCCATTTCAACTCAAAAATCAAAATAACTCACAGGATCACCCCATAACTCATAATAAATACGAAAATATATCAAATGCCAAATATAAACCCATAACTAGGCTCAAAACATAAACACAATCCCATACCACCCATGGTAACTCAAAGTTTTATATGAAGAAGAGTTAGATAGACACTCCTATACTCCTACCTCTCAAGCACCAATAGTCCTATCTCTAGTATACCACTGTAACCCAAATAAAAAAACATTTATACCAATTTTTAAAAAACCAGTATAGTTTAACTCAACCCGTCACCCAAGTCTACGTGCTATAAGACCCAAAGCATGTTCCTGATCTCTATGGGATGATTATAAGAACCAGGTAATCACAATAAAATATTTGGTAATGGTTTTACCCTTAGTAACTAGGAATGACCCATCCATTAATTTGATGACCATACCTAATGATAAAAAATAATTAACAGATATAAACATATAACCAGAGTAAAAATAATAATGACCAATAAAAAATATCATAAACACCATAACATTACCATATATAACATGTCATAAACAAGACATAAACATGATATCAATAGTAAAAATCTCAAAAATCAGAATCAAGACTCAAGTAGGACACATATGAAATCCCATCTACACAAAAAATCCTAAAACACCTCCACATGAGATAATATCCATGAGACCATATATTCTCTAATATTTGTTGGATGATGGTAACCAAAAAGATCCACATAAATCATGGTTCCATTACCTTTACCCCTAACCTATAAAAGAAATTCTATATACACTAAAAGTCATATGTAGGGAGTGAGGAAAAAAACATAGTAGGATACTGCCATGAATATATATGAAGATTTTAACCTTGCAATAAATAAATCCAATTTAAAATTAATTTTCAAAACCAAGTTCAATTTTAAATTTTTTTTACTTAAAAACATTTTCCCTTTTTAAATCCCTTTGGTTTTTCTAAAAAAAATGTGTTTCCAAAAACATGAATAACTAAGGATCAAATAAAGAGAAAGAAACCTAACATGATGTGATCAATACACCCACAAATGAAATAAAATAGAGAATAAGTATAAACACTACTATATAACCATATAGATGGAAATGAGAATAACACGCGTTATCACAACCGATCAAGACACTAACATAATACATTAAATCATATAAATCAACTAGACACAATCATCACACAACATGGGATCTAACTATAAGGGTTTAGTGAGACTTAGACTAAAACACGAGTTTACTATCTGGATAAAAAATTATGTCATAATTATAAGTTCTCTCAATATTCCCTGGGACCAAATCCCAAGAGATAACTTAGTTGTTTTCTCTATATATATATATTGGAATATCTCTTGTCCTTAATTTATAAAGCCCCCCCTCAGTCCCTTGAAAAACCTCATGGAAGATCCCATGATACCCCCCTGAAGGATCTTTCGACCCCTTAGATACTAATTCATACACACCCTCACACTCTAGGTTTCCTATGTACCACTCATTTCCAAACACATCAACATCAAGATGTGATATTCATAAAAGTGATTTTAAAATCAAATTTAAGAAATCAACATTCCCATCTCAATAAAAAGCCTTCTATTAAGTCTAAGATATTCTAATCTTATTATTGTATTTTTGAGAGTTTGGATATTTGGTTAAAAGGATATGATTGAGTGTGTTGTATTTTTTTGTTAACTCATAAATCATATTCAAAGAAAATTTGATGATGATATGTGGTGTTTTCTTAGTTCTTATATATCATGAATTAATATCATGTTTTAAGTTATATTGGTGGAGAAGTGGAGATGTTGGATATAGTGAACCATTCTATAGTGTAGGGAACACACTGCAAAATCCATGAATATGTCACATAATTTTTTTCCCTAATTTAGAGAAGATGTAGTCTATTCTGCAGAGTAGGACCACACTGCAGAAGAGTCTAGGTTGGTTTTTGGGGTCACTAGAAATTCCGGATCCTCCATTCCATAGTGTTTAGTCCATGACATAGAGACGAGTTTGGTGGTTTTATATGGTTATATAATTTTTGGGACCTCTATTTCATATCTCTTATGACCACATCATAGTCATGTAAATTTATTAAGACTATGTAATAGCTATAATGGCCACACTATAGAGAGAAGCCGATTGGATTTTTGAGGTTCTGGAATTTTTAGTGACCTCCATGCCGCAACACTTGGACCATACCATAACCTTGTATAAAATTTATGTGAAAACTATTAAAAACTAGTATGATACATCTTAATTCTATAGAATATACCGTATAAGTGGTTTTTTGAAATTTTTGGAAGAAGATAATGACTTGGCTTCATTTGGGGACTTTGTTGGTTATTTTAGTCTAAAATAGATATCAATTCAAATTGGATGATTAGGATCCATTGGAAAAAATATACAAAGGATGATTTTGAATAAGGTTAGTTAATGGTTTGAATTTGAATTTTAAATTCAAATTAAAACAATAAAAAGATGATTTTTTGTGTAATAATACATACAGTTAAAAAGTAGAAAGTGTGAGAGAAGAAGTGTATATAGAAAAAAGAAGAAGAAGTGGATGTGTATATTTTTAAAGAGTGAAGAGATCCTACCTGTGTTTCTTTAGGTTCAAGAATAATAAGAATATCACTACATCAAAAATTGAAGGGTATGATAAGAAGTCATTTTTTGGTTGATATCAAATTCTGTATCTTTAATTTAGTGTTGGATACACTATCATAGTTGGGAGGATTGATATAATACAAATTCAAGGATAAACCTAGCTCATTGTACCTACATGTTAAAACTAGTGGGTCGTATGATCTTAGTGGAATCCAGATCATGGCAAGGACTATCATTCTAATTTCTAGAGTTAAACCACTCAAATTTTATGTTCCCTTATTTCATGTGTGTTTTGAACAATGATCAAGATTCATATTAACTAGTGATGAGGGTTGTTTCACCAAGAAAACATAAAAGAAGTAGAATATCTGATTCACCCCACCCCTTTATGGATTCCTCATTGATCTTGGAGGTGTCTTTTTTAAGTGGTATCAAAGGGAGGTTCCCCTTATTGGTGATTTTATATTTTAGGTTTGAGAAGAATTATCACTCCATTAAAAGTGTTTATTTTTAAATTTCAAATATTTTTAATGGAAATCATAATTTAGTCAATATAAAAGGGATTGCCACCTTATATAGAAAAATTTATCATATCTATAAGGATATGTTGTTTACTTATCTTCTTTCAATCATTTTAGAAGTTCTTAAGGTTGAAAATGATGGGTTTTCACCTCGTTATGAGAATATTGATTTGATAGGAATATATAAAAAGAATATTAAGAATTATGGCCATGCCATGAATTATTTACTTTAATTATTATATAAGAATTAATTTCTCAAAATGAGAGGTATCATGATATCCAAAGGAATTTGAGATAAACTTGTAAATATCTATGAAAGAAATAAGAAGGCTAAGAAGGAAAAGCTATGTATTTAGATATTGAAATATAAAGTTATGAAAATATAATAAGATGAAACTATAAATGAATTATTCACTAGAGTTTATGAGATTTTGAGTAAAATTAGAAGTTATGGTGATAAATTGGAATATTCTATAGATATTGAGAAGATACTTCATATCTTACCAAATATTTTTGATGCTAAAATCTCTTAACTTGAAGATAGAGAACCAAAATCATTTCTTATAGATGATTTTAATATCATTATAAGTTTATATGGGATGGGGAATGAATGTGTTCTCAAGAAAATGTGTATTTCCCAAAAAATAAACCATTTCTAATGCCTCAAAGTAAAATAATAATAAGATGAAGTTTGATGAAGGATATATTTGTTTTTTTATCTATGATTTTGATTTGATTCAGAAGTTTGATAAGATGATTTCTATTATCTATAGAAATTTGAGAAGAAATAATGAAGTATTTAAAGGTATACTTCCACTAAAATTATTTGGATGCGGATAAGTCATACATTTTTCTAAAACTTTTCCCAAGTTAATATAAGATGAAGTGATTGATGAGGAAGACCTAGGTATGCACCACTTTAGGCCTCCGTAGTCTCTTTTGGGGCTTCCCCAGGTTTCCCTAGTTTTTCTATGCTTTTTCTATCTTTGATGTTTTCCCCTCTTGGGGTTTTAATAATAAAAATAAAAACGATAAAGAAGAAGAAGAAGTACCTAGGAGGGTCTTTAAGAAGAGATCATAAATGTTTGAAAAACCATGGGTTTCTTCTAATGGTAAGAGGAAAAATTTATTTAAATTCAAATGTGTGAATTTCTTATCTAAATGTGAAATAAGTGATATTATTGAAAGGGAAGTGGAAATGGAGATATCAATATATTTTGATTAAAAAATATTCATTGAAAAGTTGAATGAAGAATAATTTACTAGAAAAAGTTTTGGAGAAGTTGAAGAAAATAATGAAACTAAAATGGAATTATTTTTGAAAAGAGAACTCAACGAGTGTCTCTCAAAGATGTATAAGTTATAAAAATAGATAATAAATCCGAAGAAGGAAAATTAATCTACCAGAATCAATTAATCAGTTCTTATTGAAGATAAATTAAAGTTTCCGAAATCAGTTGATAACTTGAACATGCTAGTTGTTGAACTGAAGAATTAAAGAGTTAATATGGAAGAACATGTGAAAGAAAAAGGGAATTATTTTGAGATTTTAGAACAAAAATTGGTGAGTATGGAAAAATAGCTTTAAAAATTTAAGCTAAATTCTCATAACTCTATTCATGAAGTTAGGGAAACCGCAAGTAATTAAAAGGATATTGGACATCAATAAAGATCTAAAAAAATGAATGAAAAAACACTGATGTAACTTGTGCTATTTTTAAGAAGAATAATTGAATCTAGAAGACCAATCTTGTTTCAAAATAAAGTGATTTTATAGATTCTAAAAATTTAGAGTGAAGATATTTTAATGTAAAAACTATTGTAGATCATGAATAAAAAAGGGGTAATAAGAATTTAGATATGAATAAGGAAGAGTTAGAATTTTACAAAAATTTTGGTCTGTATAAAATATCCAAAATTAATGGTGGGAAGAAGTTTGAAATACAAATTAATAGTTATGGACAACATGATATATATAAAATAAAATATGTATTTTTATGGTTATTTATAGAGTTGTGAATGTTTTAGGAACATTTCAAGGATGTTCTTGTTTAATTACCAATAAAATAATGATTTTATATGGTTTGGAACAAAAAAATTAGGGGATTCATCTCACTCAAAAGTGAACAATTCAGAGACAACATGCGAAATATGAATTGAAAAATGAAAATATATTTCAACCATTGGAATATTTTTGTGAATTATGTAAGAAACCTGGCCATCTTCTAAAAGGATGCTTGTTAGGATACCATCTCAAATGTTCACAAGAGAGAGTTCTGAGAAGTTTTAGAATAAGAAGGGAAAAAGGAAAATAAAATGATCTAGTTTGTAATTTTTTCCATACATAATATAAAGGATAATGTCTATGGATTTTGGACATCATTTTTTCTTATCATATAACAGGAGATCTAAATCTTCTCATGGATTTTGTAAAATTAAAATTAGGATTGGTGACCTTTGGAAATGATGGATCACTCAAAATCAAAGGTGTTGGATCAACATTGATTGGTAAAGATCAATTGAAATCCAAAAAAACATTGTTTGTTGAAGGAATAAAACAAAATATTCTTAGTGTTTCTCATTTATGTGATAAAGTAAATGAAGAGATAATTTATAAATATGGGTTTTTTGAGAAGATATTTAAATATGTATGTATCTTAATAAGATAATAGCAGACAAGAGGATTTTTTTATATTAGTGATGCTATAAATTCTTTTTATTTGTGAATTAAAGAAGAAAATAAATCATGGCATTGAATACATAGTGTATTCTCTTTACATCAACCTAAATATTCATGTAATGGGTGGATTATCTTTCCATCACCCATCTACATCTCTAACACAATTACATGGACAACTTAACTACCATAAAACAATCCATTAATAAAAAATACAATAGAATCTCTATCAATCCATAAGGACACTTCAATGGGGTACCAAATAATATTATCTTTGATCAGGACTAGAGGTTTATATATTGATTTTTTAAAGTCTTACAAAAGGATATTAATACCGAGGTTTGGTAGAGTACAAATTATCACCCTTAGAACAATGGTAAATCTTATTGTATCATTTAAATCGTTGAATATATGCCACAATCTTATGTTATTGGCTTTAGTGTCTCTTGAGAGGATCACTTATCATTAGTTTAATTCTTTTACAATAATTTTTATCAATTATCTATTAAAATCAATCCTTTTGAGTACCTCTATAGTAGGAATTGATATTATCCTTTTCATTGTATTAAAATTGGAAAATAATTTTTGATTGGGAATAATATCATTTAGGAGACAACATAACTGGTGAAGCTGATTAAAAAAATAGTTAACCACTTCTAAAATCCATCAAAATTTTTATACTGATTAAATATGATGACCCCTAACATTTTGATTTAGTGATAATGTTTTTCTCTATGTTTATCCTTTTTTAGGTAACCATTTTATGGTAAAGTATGGGAATTTTATTCTAGGGTTTTTTGGGATATTAAAGATCTTAGGTAGAATCAGAGAAAAATTATAAAAATTACTTTGTTGTATAATTTTAGTGTTATGTATATTTTTTTCCATGTTTTAAAATTAAGAAAACACATAGTTGATATTATAAATGTCAATTCAAATACATTTAACTTGAAGAGGATGATTCCTATATAGAACAAACTATATGTATCATTGATCAAAGTGAAAATATATTATGTGTGAAGGTTATTCCTTTGATTTTAATTTTATGGAAACATTCATGAATATTAGATGATAAATTTGAGTATAAAGATGAAATAAAAGCCCAATGTGAAAGATTATTTTCCCAAAAGTCATATAAAGGATTCTTAAGGATGAGAAGATAGAAAGTGGGGACATTATGATGATACACATCCTTTTAGTTCATAATTTATCTAAATTTTATATTATTTAAGTGTTAATTTTGTTTCAACTTTAATCTAAGAGGTATTAGAGGAAATTATAGAGAAGGGGGAACAAGTGGGGAAGGGTATTGGTGTAGGTGCTGAACTATGTATATGGTGGTGGGGTATTAGGTATCTAATAGAATCTGGTGTTGTTTCATATAGTTATGTCATCTTTACTGTGTACATGATGGATTTTTAATTGGAACCTAGTAGAAAACCTACATGTTTTTTTAAAATAGTAAAATTGATTTTTTTTCTAAATGTTAATACTATTTATCATTGTGTAAATTTGGGTTTATTTTCAATAATAACTATCCTCAATGGGTTCCTCCTTGCTTCTATTCATATTCAAATGGGTTAACCTCTTTTGGTTGATTATGTAGTTGATGTAGCAAAGGATAAATTTTCATTGTTTAAAATGTGTGAGATTTTCATTCATTAGTCATGACTGAGGAAGATAAGGTTAGACCACTTTTGGACAATGTGTGCCGTGACAAAGACACAACCATAGTGATTGAGTGAAACTCAACAGGTCTATACCATATATCCCAATCCACGGTTATCCCTTTGTACCCTAAGGCACATAAAGCCCACTATATATATATATATAAATTATGAATTAATTTACACAGAATAATAAAAAATATTTTCTAACTCAATATTAGCTTCAGATAGATAAATAGTCGATTTTAATCATTTATTTTTATATAAATCATGATGGTGAGACTTTAAAGGCTAACAAAGATGGTTTAAAGGGTGTTTTTGGAATTTTAAATTATTGGTAACCAAATTGATAGTGACTTAGCTCGAAAAAATTATGAGGACATCATTTTGTTCATTTTCTCAAGTATAATACAATGGTTCCATGCATTGGTCCATTTGATAAAATCAAAATTTTGTTTTTAGTAAATACAATTTTTTGCTAAAGATGTATATGTGAGATGTTTTGTAAAATCTATGATGTTTGTGATATGTGAGGTGAACTTGATGGGGCCATGGACCTAAGAAAAAACTACAATTATTATTTTAGATAGATGAATTAATGATACATTATGTTTTAAATATATTCTTGGTTATTAGAATAGTGATGATTAAGTTTGTAATCAAGAGAAGCCATGATGAGTATATCAGTACTATAACTAAAGCTTGGTAATTTAATTCAATACATGATCTTGACTCAATGATCAATCAAGTATCAATTTCTGGGAATGAACTTGAATTGATCTTGATTAAGTTACTTGATTAGGATTGAATCAAATTAATTACAATACTCCATTATAATTTTAATTATAATATCCACCTCAAATCTAAACTTTTTATTGAATTTATACTCAACATCAAAAGTTTAAGAATGAAAATAAATACATATATCTTAAATAAAAACAAAATATATTAAAATATTTATTTCACTATTAGTCTTGTTATTACATTATGCTAATAATTGAACTTGGATCAATTTAATACTCGATTAGTTCAATCTTAAGCTTATCTCGAAACAAATAGAGCTGAATTTAGTTATTTTTCATGCTAATGTCGAGTAAGTTATGATCAATTAGTGTTTTTTACTGCTCTCTTGACGAAACTTTGATGGTTTTTCACGATATGAACCTGTAGTGAGTATTATGAGTGGATGAATGATAATTGTAAATATGGAAATTGTGATTAAACATGAATGTTTTATTATAATACTTATAACCTTCGAATATTAAGGATATAGATTTTATATATGATGAAATGGATCTTTTTATGTTGATAATGTAAAATTATTGTTCTACATGGATTAATGAGGAATCTATCTATGTGTTAGTCTATCATTTTACTATAAATGTTACAATATTAATATCTCTCTCTTGTTTTATATTACAAGAGATTCATGTGCACAAAGTGGGGTTTAATTATATGTGGGGGATTATCCAATGGTTCACTATGTATTTTTAAAAGGTTAATGAACTATGAGTGAAACATGTTTGACATGTCTTTCAAAAATATGTTTAATAATAGAGGATTAACCTATAGAGTTCTATATTTTGATATATTTTTTGGGAAAATGATGTGGATTACTTATGAAAATGACATGAAATTCTCATATTGATTAGATGAACTTGCTATGGGGATGATAAAAACTTGACATAAAGATGAAGTAGGATAGTTATAATTCGATATTACCTTGAGAAACTCTTATTAGGAGTTACTTGATATTTTAATAGTTATGAGTTGGAATGATTATAATGATGAAAATAAAGATAATATAGATAGAATTCTGATGATTATAATAAAACAAATGATATGATAATGTTTTATATTTGTGTATTGAATATGGTAATGGGGTTATGTTTGTTAATATTTATTATACTTTGATTTTATTACAATTATGGGAGTGTTATTACCTATGAAACTACCACCCGAGGGTGGTTTTCTTAGGCATGACCCAACATATAGTTAGTGAGTGGGCTAACTAGATGGTTATTTTAGTATTCCCTCACTCACTATACTAGTTGGTATGGATTGAATACTTGGTGGATTGATTCAAGATATGCATATGGATTTGATGTGGTTATTATAGATATAATGTTGTTATAATAGTGTTTTAGTGATAAGATGTTAGACATTATGGTTGGTGAAATTATTTTCTAGATGTTAGTTTATGAGGGACCTTTCTATATTTAATGATGTGTGTTATATTAAACATAATATTTTATTTGTATAATAATGCTTATATAAATCTTAGGAATATGATAAATTGTTGAGGTAAACTAATAAGTGATAATATATAAACTTTTGGAATGTGTTAGACTTGTTTGTGGTACCTTAGGAGGATTCAAGGATGATATAGTCTCCATCCATCCTACATTAACTTTTTATTATTTCATATTGGGTAGTTCCCTAAACAGAACAAAATTAAGGAGGTATAAAGTAATGGAGACCAAGTGAATATGACCTAAAAAAATTACCACATTCCTATGGGAGAGACCCCATCTTAGAAAACAAAAAACTGTGATCACCTGTAGCAACCCCATAAGCCAAGAAGTTAGCAACCTTGTTCCCCTCATTCCAAGTGTAAATATAGACATCCTACGAGTCAAGAAGATTTTTACATTTGCGTATGATGTAGGCAATGTTCCAAGGAATATTAATCTCCCCCTCCATCAAAATATGGATAATAGTCGAGTCTGTTTCCACCGAATCTAGCCTAATGTTGTGTGAGTAGAACATATCGATACCCTTTAACATCACGTAAGCCTCGACGATAAGGGTATCCCCCACCCCAAAGCCATCACTAAAAGCCATGACCACTGATCCTTGAGGGTATCAAACCACTCCCCACCACTTTATCATTGACATACATGATCTGCCCATATTGAGTTTAAATCCTCTTCTTAGAGGATTCCAACTCACCCATATCCACTACCTATTAATATTCTGGACAATTCTCGTATAAGGGATACCTTCCATGAATTTTCTTAGCAATGTTATGGAATCCCAACTTATGAAAAGAGGTACCAGTTCAACCCCAATACTCCTAGTTCTAACCACCATGCCCAGGCATGATAAGAACATGGCCCCATATTGAATTTGATTTCTCGCACTCCAAATACTCCAATATCCCGCCTCAAAGAGTAATAACCTCACCTTCCATTCAAGAGCATGGTTTTTAGTTACTAAAAACCAAGCTTGAAGGAAGGAGACTTGTGTGTCTTCCTAAACTCCCCACCTGAAGGCCTCACCAAGATCACTCTAAACTATGACCACCCAATCACTCGCAAAGAAGAGATGCTTGAATGATTCCTCTTTATGGTTACTACAACATAATAGTGTGATCTATTTTTTCCTCACATGAGCATCTGTTGATATGGATTGGTTCCAAATATTTCACACAAGAAAATTGTATTTCATGGGGAGGTAACTACACCATATAGTTTTATTCCAACCATATGGTACCCCATGCACTTGAGTCACTGAGTGTTATCCCTTAGCTGAAAACACCCCGATACTGGCCCCGTAAAAATAATCTTGTTCGGTTCCTCATTCAGAATGATGCTGTTGAAAATCTTTAGTAGATAGTGATTGAGGATGGCCTAGATGAAAGGATTGAATCTTCTAGCTTGGGAAAAGGAGATCTCAGGGGTCAGAAAACTAGGGAATCCAATTACTAAACCAAACCAGTTTTCATCCCAAAAATTTATTTTTCCATAGACCATGATCTATTTGGAGTTATTGAGAAGCACTGATATATGTTTAGAAATTGTGCTCCAGATCCAAGAATTGGTCCCTCTTCCACTATCCAATTGTTTTCCATCTATATTGGTGATAAAACTTTCCCACAACAATTTATTTTCCAAAAAGTCCCATGAAATCCTTGCTTGCATGCCCTACATTTCTCCTCTAACAATTTGGATATTAATACCACCACCAACAATCTCCTTGTCCAGCTCATCCCAGGAAGCCCAATGAAATATTCCATCACTATGAAAGTAACATATGAATACTATCAACACTTTTTCATTGTTTTTTAGTACCACATTTGGGACATTGATCCTTGATAACACATACATGGTAATCGAATACATGATAAAATTAACCAGCGTGATGCACCCCCAAAGAAGAGGAACTGTTTCTTCCAATTTGTAATGTAGAAAGTAATTTTTCTAACAATCCCATCAAAGTGATGAATCTTAACCCTTCATGGTAAAATAGGACCTACTAAATAATCCATAGGTAAGGATTTATTTTTCATGCCCAATGCCTCCCAAGTTTACCCTCTTATTTCTGAACACCAATTTGAAATGAACATGCTACTTTTCTCTAGGTTGATGTACTGACCACTCCAATTATAGTAAGTTTACATGATCTTATTTTACTCTCTAATGTTCCACCTATTTCTGTTCAACAATAATATCATGTCATTAGAAAAAAATATATGAGATATGTCATTAGTATCATCTCTACCATGATATAGTAGAATACTTCCACTAAGAATTTTTCCCTCTATATATCTGCTAATGGTGTCTTATACCAAGATGAATAGGATGGGAGAGAGAGGATCTCCCTTTCACAATCCATAGTTGGGTTGGAAAAACCTGAATTTATTCCCCATGAAAAATATAGCTAGCCAAAGTGAGCTGAATACTCCAAATAGCAAGTCCATGGTTGGGTCTTTTTGGGGTTTAACATTTTTTCCTCAGGTATTTTTATTACATTTTTTTGATGTTTTATGACATTCATTCATTTTAAAATCATTTTTCATGGATCAATGTTGTTCTATTGTTCATGTTTTTAGGTTTAAATTTTATATCATAGTTATAAATATTATTCTAGAGGGGTAATGCATTTTATTTGTGAAACCCTCAAAACTAGTCATCAATCCATAATCTATAAAAGGTGGGAATGAGGTGACACTTTAATTTCCATCTCTAACATGAGGAGTGGTATTGGTGGGGAAGGTTTATATTAGGCTTACCCTAGTTGAACATGGATTATAATTTTTTAAATTTATTCCTTATATTAAATGTTGATTGGAGTGTGTTTTAGTTTGATTCTTTTAAATGATATTTTTATTCCATATTAATTAATGTATGAATTTATTTGTTAAAAACGTTTATTTTTTTGAATTAACATGGTCTTGTAATGGATTCCAAAACACACACAAAAACATAATTTTTTTATACTTACATGGGGATTACTTAGATTATCAGGATAATCATATTGAGATATGATAATCACTCATACTTTCATGCCTCAGTGTGCATGTTCAAATTTTTGAACATGATATAAAAAATGATTTTCTTTTGAATATTAATTGGAATAAACACCTACATGGTAATATAGAGTGGTATATAATGTTGATAAGTAGTTACCGTAAAATTTTATATATTTTACTTTTATTGGTGGTTGGAGAATAAGAAATTTTATGAGTAGTGTAACAACCATGTAGGTTATCCCATGTCTAGAGTATTTAGAATATATATAAATATTTATTATGGTATTAAATATATAGTTTATGTTTTTTATATTATGTTATATTTAATTTTTTTATTATTAAAGGTAGAGTTTTTAATTTTATGTTTAAAAATATATACAACTAATAACACTTCCCCTAAAAATAATTTGGGGGATGAATTTTAAAAAAGATATTATTAAGTTTTTTTTGAATTAAATATCACTCATTAAATTTTATTAAAAAAATACATGGAATGATAAATTTAAATATATTTGAACTAAATTATTCCCCATCTACTTTATTTAAACTCTAAACACTAGTTGTCAGTATCAAGTGATCAAAGAATAGAAACAAGGCCATGTGATGTCCTGATATGGGTCTTCAATTGGTGATCACAGATGGAACATTTCAATGTAATATTAAAGTATAGATCATCAAAAAGTAAAATTTAGGTGTGGAGGTAGGATGGTTGGGCTCGATGTGTAGTTTATAAATAGGAATAGTTAACCTATCTATAGTGAACCTAGTATTTTTGAGAATTTTGTGGAGAAATATTGTCAAGTGGATCTCTTATAGTTTTTTATTTATGGGATATGTCTATACTCATATAAATAGAGTTGGGTTCATGTATTATATAGACATTAATATTTGGTTTTTCATTAATTTTTTATGAAAATTTAAAGGATTTATTATTTGTGACAGTAAAATGGTTTTCAAAAATATTTTTAAAAATATAAATTTATTTTTATATTTTTTAACTGGTTAAATATGGATTTTGAGATAAGTAAGAGTATTGGTTAACCCTTAAGGGTTAGGCTTGGTTTGAGGGGTAATAAAATATCCCCAAACACAGAATAGTAATCTGAGGTCACCACATTATAGCAGGGTTTCCTCCTCAAATACCAAAGGCTACCGACTAACGAAAAATATTTAATGTGTATCCTAGGGAGACTATACCCTTGATATCATAACTATTTAATAACATAACCTAAACCATAATCAATAAAAAATATAGAATACTTAATATAATAATCCATTTATTAAATATCAAAAGATGATACATCCATGTAATATGTTATACAATCACATCAATTATACATACCATAAAATCCCAGTACAAGACCAAGTGGATAGTAATACATACATGATAATCAACATATTAGAATTTAAAAAATAAAAAAGGAATACTACATAAATATAAAATCCTATACTATAAAGTATCCATCAAAAAACCATAATCACCTATTATTAGGTCATTTCCATTACCTATATCATGAACCATAAAGTATAAACATATATCAAGGTTTATGTGTTGAGTGTAAGTCCATACAACTTTTAAGATGTCACAATTTTTACTCTAGAGTATCCTATAATTTATTTTGAATATATGTGTTATGATATAAAAACTCATTCTAGAGGTAAACATCCAAATTCAGGCAGTCATATACTAACTAGGATTCCATGACACTAGACCTTACCTGATTAATCTAATGATGGTATATTGGTATGTATATACCTCATTAGATATAATAATATCGACCTCACATAAGTCACTATACCATGAACACAAGGGTCTATGTTCTGGATGGCCCCACTATCTTGTATCAAGAATTAGCACCATTGGTGTGTCACTGACCCCATGGTCATATCATTCATCAATATATTGGTTGATCACATATTGACCCAAATAGTTATCTACCAATACCTCGATAATATTTTCATTCAAGGTTCCCAATAGCCTTTCACTAACTTAGTCCCAATGACCAAAATTCACATTATCTACATTGATCATTGATAATTATTTACCCATTATCTAATCATTAACCAACCTCTTTAGTCATTATACCATGATCCTAATAGGCATTTATTAATAACCCCATTAAAACTATTTAATTAATTCAAAATGCAAAAAATTTAATTGCAAGTATAATAACTTAACACACTTAAGGAGAGATATTGTCACGTTAAAACCCCACATTACCCATTGATCAGATCCCATAGGAGAGGGAACACCCTAAACCTTGATTTACTCTTCTTAATTTTTCCCACTAACATATTTCACATTAAAAATACATATATATTAATATATTCCTAGGTTAATACATATCCAAGACACCTTAATGTTAGTTTTCCCTAGTAGACTTACTATCCACACCCCAATAGCCTATACCATTTCTCTATAATTTTTTTCATTGGACAAAACCCTCAGTTTGGTTTCCCATAGTGGATCTGCAAACCCTATGCAAGTTTCATTATATGAAACATGAAATAAATTACTTGATATAGTAGAGTCCACCAACCTCAGTCTTGGTTTAATCACTTCCCTCAAAAAAACTTGTTGATTCATCCCCAATCACAAGATCCTATGAAAAACTACCAAAATTTTATAAAACTACATTATTGAGGATTTAAAACCAATTGGTGAGAGAAATAATAAATACGAACAAATCTAACATAAATTCCTCTCCAGGAACTATTTTCCAACATAAAAAATACAACATCATTCCAAGTTAAAAGAGAGAATAAGATCAAGAAAGAGGGATCTCTTAAATATTGCCTTTATCCAAGTCTCCCTGGACAATAATATAAAACTTTAGGCCCAAAATTCCAATATCACCCATACTTAAAAATTTGGGTTAGGACACTTCATCGGAACCCTGATTACCACCATCAAAGTTCTAGTGAGCCACTTTATTCTTGATTCCCTCCACTAAACTCCAAGTGATAGGCACTATAATTTTTCACCAAATCCCACTTTCCACCCATTCCATAAAATTTCTTTATTCACCCCCAAAAACTCATTTACTAGAAAAAAAATCATATAATTAAACATTTAAATGAAAAAAATTAATCAATTTTCTAACTCATTGTATGTCAATCATTGAAAAATCCATAGTATTGGGATTATTTTACTTGAAAATCATCATTATGAATTTGATAAACAAAACATGTCCACTGCTATTAGATATATACTTCTTATTACCATATATACTTATAAATATATTAATGTTTCCATAGCACCCAAACAAGAGGTACCCATTTCCTACATAATATCTTCACACTATGATCCAAAATATGCCTATGCTTTTTTTCAAATTAACACCTTAACTCTAAATCTACTTCATCACTCCTGGTCAGTGGGATGGGTTTGGAACATACATCTTCAATACATAAAAGGAATCATATATGTAATAGTACCAAACTAAAATGTAAATATAGTAAGCAACCATCATGATCATCAATTGAATCTTATAAATTCCTAAAAAATGAGGTTTTGTCTTTCCTTGACATGGAAACACCTAATTAAATACTCGATTCCTGATATTAAACTCAATTAGTTGACATATCCTATCTACTTATGGTATTTATATTCTATATAACGTATTTAACTAATTTATAAATATTTTTACCAAATCCATAGTCTCTTATACATAATTTGGTCCAACCAGAGATGATTCCTTGATATATATCCAAAACATAAGAATCCAACATAATCTATGATATGGAAGCTCAAACAAAACCATTTGATTTGATGCCTGATTATTATTATTATATAAAAACTAGATTATGGGAATATGTACTTTCATTATGCTATTGAAATCTATAATGCATGCAAAAAAAAACATCTTCTATTACTTAGATAATACTCTTTGACAAATCACTAATATATTGGAATAAGTTATACTAAGATTAACCTGTTAACCCAATTCCCTATGTAATACTTTTAATAAATGAGATATGAATTAAACATCCTAGTAAGATATTATTTCGCTTAAATCCCCAAGTATTATTAACATTTATTGAATGTACATCCATCCCAACCCATCAACAAATTGAATCTCTCAAATGGACTAAAATGATTCACCTTATTTAATTAATTAACAATAACCCATACCACTTATTTAACCCTATAAGGTATTGGTAAAATCATAATGAAATACATAATAAACTCCTCTAATTTCCACATAGTAATGTGAAAGAACTATAATATACTATTGTTTTATCTTATAAGTATAATAATTTTTATCCTCTAAAATTATATATTTTAATGAACATAAGACAACGATATTTTTTTTATAATATATTTGACTAAGTTTTTTCATTGATATATATAAAATAATGAGAAAATAAAAAATACATACAGAAAGGATAAACAAAAAATCTTACTTTTGAACCTACCAACTTACCATCATTACATTAAGGAAATGGATGATGCTTTTTATTGATAAAGATAAATTGAGAAAGGTATTATAAAAAATCATAATTCACTTTCTATAATGCACTTATCATAATGAAATATCTATTGATAGATTAAAATCATCCAAATTTTAGGAGTGGATGACACTATAATCAATTTTCAATGAATATTTTTTTATCTCATCATTACATCCAATAGTCATATGTGAGCATGTTGATATGTGAACAAAGATTCTTCATGTCATATCTAATATATGAAATAGAAGTGTTCATAAAACCCCCAATTTATAGGCTCTCACAATACCTTTGGAGTGGTGATGAAGTTAGCGTCTTGGGTATTTTGGGGTTTTGGAGTGGCCTTCAAGCCTTCTAATTCCATTAATGGATTCTCATCCCTATGTATCTCTCTAATTTAGTTTATTAAAGTTTCTATTACTTATTATTTTGTAGAGTTTTTCCAGTGGGATCAACATGCATTGATTATAAATCCCCCCATTCAAGGTTAATTATAATATATAGATAAAAAAACATACTTTCTAGATTTATTAAAGGATTTTAAATGGTCATGATTTATTCAACAATATTTTACATTATATTAATCCCTAAATAACTCTATTTGGTAGCAAGGTTTGGTATGTAGTGGACTTAGATTATTTATTTTAAAACAAAAATTAATTTTAAGTTGTGGTAGAAGAATCTAGACACTGTATTCATATCAAGGGCTTGTCAAATATTTATCAGGTTTCAATATGAGGTATATTTGTCTTCCACTTTGTCTATGTATCCCCTTTATTTTGAATATTTTCATTTTTTATCTATCGATGGAACCTATATGTTCACTCCTAGAAAGACTCATCTTTTTTGGCACTTTGGATCTGGCTTCTGGGTATTCACCTTCCTTTACAAAATATATTTTTTCTTATAATTTATAGTTAAACTCTCAGAAACGCTTTGTGTATCGATCAGAATATTCTTATTGGTAAACTTCCTATCCATACACATTTTTTCATGGAATTTTTCTTATCCATGAAACTTCCATATTTTATTTGGTTCTTTATTGATGATGGTTTTATTTTTAAGAAATAAATAATCTTTGAAACACAAGAGAATTTATATTCTTCCTATATAATATAATTACATTCCATATTGAATAATTAGAGGGAGTCTCTATCAAGTAATATTGAAGAGGTGTTTATGGGTGAGACTAAGGCTTCATCTAGTTTTTAGTAAGTGGAGGAATGATCATGATTTTATTTTCATACTATTTATAATATAGATGTCATAGAGCCTTTAATTCATAAAAAAGAGTCCATCTAGGATCATGAGATATGTTTATCTATTTACTTTTTATAGTTGGAAACTGTGGTAAAACCTAGAGATGATGATGAAAATATAGTCATTGATGTCAAGGAAATCAAATAATTAATATATAATATTATTAGAGCAAGTAATTTTAAATATAATTTTATATATTCCAAATCCATAAAATTACAAGTGGGTGGAGATTTTTTATAGAAGACTATCATTCTTTGTTTTTTAACTCACTGAGGAGGTCAAAAAGTATCAGTTCTGAGACTTATTTGGAAAGTAAAAAGATGTATTAAAATATATCAAATTATAGTGATCTTAAAAATAGAATATAGAAAAAAATATAATGGGATAAGATATGTAATTAGAAGAAATATATATATTATTCCATTAAATAAACAAACTAATACAAAAAATTATCCTCTAATATTTGAAGAAGGAGCGGTAACTTCCAAAGTAGGGTGTGAGTGGGATCATCTGAAGAAATTTGAATTAAATAAACCCTATAGAAATGCGGTTGATAGGGGATATCCTAAAAACCCCATGGTAGAAAATGGATTGGGTCATATTATTTTTTCTGAATCTTTTTCCTTGATGAGATAACTTTGGAATAAAAACCTAGTGAGTTTTGTCACATGATGAAGGTGTCTAAGGATGTTATTTTGTATGGTTCTCTTTAGTGATTTTTTCTATTATTGTCTTCTTCAATTTTTTTTTTGGTGTAAAGTGGTTTTAGGTGGTTTTATTGTTTTTTAATTTTAGTGGTTTAGTCTCCAATAATAAGATTGTACAGGTCCCCATTCAACCCATTAAATTAGATTTAAAAATTAAAAAAATGGATTAGATTGAGAGATAAGTTGTCATAAAATAAATCACATTATCTCCAACAATTATATTTTTCCATATCAGATTCTTGAATCTATATAATTTCCATTGAGATCTTATTCTAAGTAGTATGTAATGATTAATTTTATTATTTGAGTAAGATAAAATCTAAAAAATTGAAGATAATAAGTGGTCCTGTATCTTGATACCACCCTTCAACCATCCTTTTGATTTTATTTCTAAGAGAATGCTTATTTATTATAAGATTTTCTATCTTTATAATTATAACTTATGACTTATATATGATTTTATTGTATTAATTTCAAAATGAACATGAACCTTTTCATTATGATTCTATTATTCCATCCTTTATTCTATGAAAATGAAAATAATCTTTGGATAAGGATTTTTCATCTTCTGATTCTATGATTAAAGAAGTTATAGATGTAAATCCATTTATATCCATTTATCCAAAAGTAGATATTTATTATACACAATTTTAAACAAATCAAGATATGAATTCTAACTATTTATTTAGGCTAAAAGTAAAAAAGTTTCATAGATAATAACTTGTTAGAACCAAGGTGATAAAAGATGAATATTGATGTTGTACTTGTTTTCAGTCTAGATGGAGTTAATAAGGTTTCAGAGTTTATTTATTATTATAAAATATAGTGAGAATAATAGTTTTTTACTAGATTCTACATTATTTATTTTTTTGGGTTTTAAAATAAAAATAAGCAGTTTAGATAAATTTTGGAGTCTTTAGTGAGATTTCATGAATTATTTTCTCAAAGAAATTATTTTTTTCATAAAACTTACATGACCATGTTGAAGGAACATGATAAGTAGCTCATAAAGAAGGTTCTTGTCTATGAAAATTTCATTCTAAGATGGATGTTTGTGAAGGAGTGGTAGAATTAGGGTATGGACTATGAGGGGAGGCTTTAAACAAAGATGTAAATGTTTTTAATAAAAGAATTTCTACAAAGTAAAAATTATTATGGAAGAGACATGAGAACGATGCATAATTAAACTTATGTGTTGTTTTTCAAGGATTAATTCATTTTTTGTAAATTTACTATGATGGTATGTGGAACACATACAATGAATCTCATTCGTTAATGGGAATTATACTAAGAGTCACTATGCAAAGGTAATTTTTGTAATCTAGTAATTTGTGAGTTTTTAGAGGGTTTTTTCTTATTAATATCCCAATGATCGGTTAATTAAATATTATGGAATAAACCAAAGGAAATATTAGGGATTAATTAGGAGATCATAGAAGGTATAATCTATCATGAATAAAATAAGGGTATGAAGTAGGACCATCTGTGAAGTAAATCCATTCATGAAGTAGATCATTTAAAGAGGAATAATTTTTAAAATAAATTCAAAAATTATTTTTGTGAATGGAAGTTTCATGAAGTAGTTTTTGTAGATAACTTTCATGAATCATGGACCATGAAGAGTTTTTTTGAAGGTGTTTCTACTTAGGAGTTTTTTGAATCACAATTTTGAGTAAAGGATTTAACATGGTGAATAGTAAACTACATATAACTTACATTCCTAGTTTTGGAAGTTATTACTACGATCATGGAGAATAATATAGAATCATATTTAGTCCATATTGATTAAAATAAAAGTAAAAATTATGGATTTCATATAAGTGACTTATATTCTAATAAAAAAATAATCCATCCATTTGAAGAAGTGCATAGAAGAGGAGTTGATGAAAGTGTTCTGAGGGAGGTAATGTGTTATTTGATGAAATCAATTGTAAAGGTATAAATATTTTCATGGAGTGAATATGGCTAAAACATTGTATCCACTAAACTAATTAATATTAAAGGATTCTGGTACACCGGAACACTAACATGTTTATTCTCCTTAGTCAATCCCTCAATGGTGAACCAAGTAATTGTTTTGGAGAAAAATCCCTATTGCGGGTTTCATTGTTTGTGTTTATTGAAAATTAAATATAAAGGGTTTAATTTGTGAAAAAAATGTGATTTATAGTGGACTTGTTGAAATTTTTTGAGGTTGTTATATTGGATTCATTTTTCAAACAAAGGATGAATGTTCATAAGTAATCCAAAATGGAATAGAATTTTAATTGAGTGAAAAACATCCAAGGAGAGAGGAACACACCATTTCATTGGGCATGGTTGATGAGGAAGATTCTTTTGAAAAAATAATAAGGCCAATTCAAGTGTGTAGGTGATCATGGTGAGCCAGTACAAGAAAAATTCTAAATAAGGATTTCATTCCATGGTGATTGGGAATTATGATTTTCTTTGGGAATTTTGAATTGAAGTTCTATATATGAGAAATAGCAATCCCAAAAGTGGCGTGATGCTACTCATGGTGAAGTGTTTTGTAATGAACAATGGAAGAAATTCTTGAATTTATACATAATAAGGAAAAATATACAAGAGGATGTGACACTGGGTGTTTATAAGGTAATTTTGATTATATATCCAATAGGCCATTCCATGGTGTTAAGGCGAAATCCGTTTTACTATCTATTTTGATGGTTGATTTTATAAATTCACGAGTCACTCATCATGATTCTTGGTGATTTTATGAGATTTTAAACCATTTATATTTGAGTGGACTTTGTATTTTTTTAAATACCCAAATTAATACCCTTCAATTAGAGAGAGGGAATTCACTTGAAGCAGTAATTTTAAATTCTAAATCCTGGATAGTGATTAAAAGAGAGGGAAGTGAATAGATTCAGGGTGGTTGAAAAAAGGATTAAAAATGGAGGATTCCAATTATTTCTATAAGTATAGAAGGAAATTCCATATTCTTTCTAGAAATTCAAATAAAAATGTGGTGTTGCAATGATTTTTTCTATATAGAGGCTTGATGAATCAAGTGATGAGGATATAAAAAATTTCAACTTTTTATTCTCTCATAAATTTTTAGGAAAGAAAAATAAAATTATTCTGGGAGTAGTGAGTTTTTACTTATAAAAAGAGGCAGTGCGTCTTTCTAAATTTTATGAATAATGAGTTCAAAGGGTTGGTGATGACATAATATTATGTAAAAAAATCGAAGTAGTGTTCTGCAGTGTTTTATGTGCATAGGCACACCACCTTTACATGCTCCTTGGACTATCCTAGTTAGGGTGAACCAAGTAAAATCCTATATTTTAATTATTTATTTCACCACTCATAGATATAAAATAACAGAGAGAAAATAAAGTTCCTCTCATTGAGGTAACATGATTTTTACAAGGAATTTAAGTTTTTTAAAAGTTATGTTACCATGATTCACTCCTCTTAGGGAAATATCATTAATAAGGGAACAAAAATTGAAATACAAGAGAGGTTTTTGGGTGATGTTTTCTCTCTTAGAAACATGGTAGTGGTGTATGTTTTGAGTCATAAATACATACTAATTTTCCAAGGAAATAATTTCCAATTATGGAGGAAAATTATTTAGCACAAATTCAAGTCATTGGGGATGGATGCTTACATAACAACCATTTATGGAAAAAACGTAGAATATTGGGTGTTATCCAAAAGCGAACACAATGATTTAGATGTTGATGTGAAGGTAATCAATTCCATAGGGGGACCTTTGGCCAACACTATACATTCTAAGGTAATATCCTACAAAACCTATCAGGATTTGTGGTAAAATATCGTGAATATTTATGAAGGTGATTTCAATGTTTTAGATAAGAAGTTGAATATATTGTAGAATAAATATAAATACTTGTGGATGAATCCATCCAAAAATATTTATGTATTCATTATTTTTATAAATGGTCTTGTACAATACATGACTGTTCTTGGAGAAAATATTAAAGTTGAAAGTATTGTTAAAAGAATATTGTGGAAATTTTATCCACGGTTCAATGAAAAGGATTCTATTCTTGAATAAAAGGATAAAAAATTAGTATCTTTAGATAGCCTTTACATTACACTTGTAATATATGATATATGAAATGATAACTATGAGGCCATGGTGAAGGAGAACTCATAGGAGGTTTCATTTAAGACATAAATAAACATTGTGTTAAATATGTTCTAGATTAATATGAATTTTATGGGTGATGGATTATATTCCTATAAACTTAAAAGGGGAAAAATAAAATTCAAAGTGAATCTTCCACTTTCTTGATTCCGACATGTTAAGGTAGGATATATCATTGATAAGTGATTTAAAAAATTCAAGAGGACAAGGATGAATAATCTATTAAAAAGCTCTTAAATTGTTACAAAAGTAGGATAAAACCACATTGTAAATTCCTCGACATGAAAAATATTCTATCTTGTAAATAAAAAAGTTCATATGTGTCAAAAGTGGAAGAATCTGAGGATATTAGGGACCTCGATGAAGATGCTTTAGTAGCAGTTGTTAACAAACATGAAATAGATGATAGTGATGTTGAAAATGATGATAATAAGGGAATATATTATATTTAGGATGATATTTAGGAATACATTAAAGAACATAAAAAATAGTGTACTAAAACCAAAAAGGAAAATGTAGTCACACATGATTCTAAACTATATATACTGTAGGAGATAGAAGAAAAATCAGAATTTCAAGCATAGATCAATAAACTAAAATTTGGAATTTCAAAAAACTATAAAAAGTAATTTGAGATCAAGAAAAAAGTGAGAAAGAATAATATATTTATTGACCAATACTATGAAATAAAGGGCTAAAATAATTGAATAAATTGAAGAATAATTCATGTCATGGTGATGAATGTGTGGGGATCAAGAAAGAATCATTACACCAGACATGGTATCGAGTTTCTAAAAGAGAATAATTATAAATATAATTTTTAATTTCATATTTAAGATCATATTCCCATCCCATATGTTCATAAATTTAAAATCAAATGGAAATATATAGTGGAGAATGATCATAAGTATAAGGCAATCATACTTCATGCTAGACCATTAACATCAAATCCCCGAAGGAAAGTGGAATTGGGATAATTCCCAAGGATACTAATCTATAAATAAAGGATGGAAATATAACACCAAAAACTAGGTTTTATTTTGTTGGAAAATTTTAAAACATTCAAAAAATGTGATCCATTGGAAAAAGGGTTTTTAGGGAGAATCAAAATCAAAGTAAGGCAAATAGTTTTACAATATCTCTTTATAATTTTAATGGTTATTTATTTTAATGTGGATGTTTTTTGTGATAAATAAACCTATTGTTCCTTTAGGGTATAATAAGAAATGACTCATGAGATTTGGAAATAAAGAAATCAGAAGATTGGAACTTCAAAAAAATATTGGAAAATGAAAATTGATTCTTAGTTTTGAAAGATCATGAGTAAATTATTGAATCGGGGAGAAAAAAGCATATCAATCATAAAAATAGGTTTCTCAACTATTATAGGAGAGTAAAAATGGTACGAGAAGGAAAATATTACAAATATTTCTTTGATAGAAACATAAAGCTCTGGTTTATGAGTTCTGGTTAGTGGGTGTACCTTACTCAAGACAAAAAAATAAAGATATTATAATCAACATCAAATATGAAAATGGTGGATTTGTTTGATTTGGAAATGATGAGGGACTCATGGTTGGTGTAAAGGATTAATAGATCAAGTAAGTACAAGGTTGGTGGAAAGGATTATGAAAAAATAGGCGTGCTTTTAGTAGAAGGACATAGCCACAATCTTCTATGTGTGAGTTAGTTATCTGACTCAGTATATGCCATGAAAATTTGGTAAAAAGGGATGCATTTTCAAAGATAGAGATGGTAAACTTGTTTTTCAAGGAATATGACTCGAGTGAAATATTTATCTTATTTCTCACTATTCATCTAAAAAATAAATTATTTTAGAAAATACCAAAATTAATTATATGTTCATTTTCAGATGATGAATCTAAAAACTGAATTAATTTTATTATATTCAACTTATATAATTTATAAGAATTTTTTAGATATAAGTGCTTCAAACACAATAAAACAATTTATTTAAAATATAACATAAGTTCAAAAATATCAAATATGGGTTTGTAAATTAAATCCAACATTTTTAAAATTATAAATATACTTATGAAATAAATATTTGATCTTATAAAAAATATTCATGAATTTTTAGTTCAAATTTATATACTAATAATGTCATATAAGTCATATTATTTATAAAAAAAGTATTTTACACTATTCACCTAAAAATCAATTTTTATAAAATTTAATTTTAAACTAATATTAAAATTATAAATCAAAAAATGAAGTTTATTTTTAAAATTAAATTTCTTGGTTTTTCTATATTAACTTTTAAATGAAGTCATAAAATACAATTAGAAACTGTTTTTATAAGAAAATAACATATTTTTAAAATACTTTTTATTCTTATTATTAGTTTATATAAAAATTACTAAAGTTAGAATTAATCAATAAATATTATATTTTATTAAAATAACCATTTAACACTAATATAATTATTTTTCATTAATAATTATTAAAACACATAGAAAGATATATTCTTAAACACAATAATGAATTAAGTGAATTTTTATAGAATAACCTTTTTTATAGAAATTTATAAATAAATATATTTCATAATTTAACTACTAATTAAATGGATATGTTTTAAGAGTCAAAATATATTTCAATTTTTTTAGTTTTATGTCACATGTGGAGCAAGATATTGGACATATTTGACTTAATTAGAGGAAAACGTATACTAAAATACGAGGCTTCAGACCCAACCTTTTAAAAAAAATATACTAAAATGTGATATTGTTACATTCTCCCCCATTAAATAAATTTCATCCTCAAAATTTTGAGACTCATACAATGGGAGTGATTGATATGGGGATCTATTAATTATCCATACACTAGTATTTGATCAAGGGTTGATTTAGGATATAAAGTGATATTACCCTGTATGAAATTTTATATGAGCTGTTTATAAAAAGTGATTTTACATTTCTAAAAGAATATTGAAAAGTGGAGAATACGTAAATCTATATAGTTTAACTTTCTTCAAGCCATGAAGAAGATTTATATACCATGTATATAATAATTATACCACAAAACATTTTTATTTATAACATAATAAATAATAGGTGAAATGTTACATGAAATAAGACATCAAAAAATCTAGAGTGAAAAATCATTGTTTGCCTTAACAAAAGTAATTACATAGGATTTTCCTTGTTCCCATGATCTTGGATGTGGTTGGTTTTGGTTGTCCACTTTATCCCTTGGATTGGTCCATTGGGTTGTATAGTGACTAAATTACTCACATCTCAAATGTCAAATCGTTAGTGGATCCTTAGGAAGAACATTATATTCCTTAATTGTATCCTTATTTTCCCTTGATAGCTTGTTACTCAATGCTCTTATTTAATATAAGTAAAGCATCTTATAGTACCCTTATGGGAATTCTCTTGGTTATTCCTCTAAATTTTTTAATATATAGTAAATTCAATATTATTTCCTTCATCATCTTAATCACTTTATTATTCATGAGACTCCATATTACTTTTTATTTCTACACTCAGAATTTAAACTATTATTATATTTTTAATCATATTTCATGATAGTTGGTTTGGAATAATCACTAAATTTCTCAATCCATATCCCAATTCAAAGTGTTAACTATTTAAAAATGACTTCATTATCTCTCAAACCTATTTTTATTTTGGGTCCTTCTGGTTATAGCCATTACAAAACCAAAAGGGGTTAACATTAGTGATGTACAATTATCATCATAAGAGAAGTATCCTTGATAAATATAGAGAATTTTACCTAAATATGTGTCACTTTATAATACCACTATGTTGGCCTATAATTTTTTTAGTTCAAGCTATATCACTCTTTGTTTAACCCATATCATTCATAATTTAACATATATCATTATTATACCAACTTATATCATCCTTGGTTGAACATATATCATTTGTTATTCATCCTAATTTACTTTGTGTTTTTTCATAATTTTTAACATAATACCTAAAAATACCTAGGTAATCAATCTTATTAGTGATTCATAAAGAGAATTTGATAAAAAAATAATATCCTCTAAGAATGTCAAAACAAGTGTTTAATTAAGCCTATTTTTTCTTGCACTAGGTGATGACCAAGTTAATACCCAATGCACCCTTTTTAGGGTTATTACCCTTAGGTACATTTATTCTAGAGTATGAATACACCTATAGTATCCATATATGGATTTCATTTCTTAAAAAACCTCATACTCAAAAATTTATAAAATTTTAGGTTGTTCTCCTATACTTAGACTTATCATTATTGTTTTCACTAAATTTGTCTTATAATATTCCATAAAAATAACCAAAACCATCCTCATAAATAACTAAAAACTACTTTTATATAAACTATTTAAACCTAAGATAAACATGCATATATTTTACCTCATTTCTGTAATTTAGATATTAAATCTCACAAAATAATCTCACAATACCAATAATGAAAGTTTTAGTTTATTTGAGGTCCAGTTACATAGGAAACTTATTTTAAAAAACATATGAACACTTATGCATTATAAAACTCTTCTAGAAACACTTCTATAATTCTAATAATTTTTACTTATCTTCATAACCTGGTGAAGGGAAACATAAGAAAGTGGTGAGATCAAATGATCAGAAAGGGTAATAATTTGAGATAACAATAAAATATCAAGTGATCATAAGATAATAATATAGGTATGATAATGTAAGTAAGGAACATGAGCATTAAATATAGAATTCATACCTAGTAAAATGGTGAGGATGATCATAATCATAGAAACATGACACAAGGAAATGAAATCATAAGATCATGGAGTCATAGAATATGTGGATACAACATAATATATGAAATCATAAACATAAGTCAAGGGTTGCGCCCAATACCATCATCAAAAAGTGGACAAATTCCCTTGGTGGATTGGGTTCACACCCCATTCCCATAAGCATAGTGGAAAAATTCCCATAGTGGATTAGGCTTACTCCCTAATCCATTACATAAAAACTCATGAGATATAAAGATTTAAAAAATCAATTGAAGGTATATAAAATAATGGGTACACCCATCACATAAATAAAATCATACATATTCATTTCACATGAGGAAAATAGACCGTACATAAATCAGAATCATAATCAAACTTATGAGAATTAAATGAGTATCATAATTATGATTCAATGAATCACTAAAGGTTAAATCATAAGGATTCCTAAGAGAAGAAGGAATTAAATAATTTTGAACTTTCATATTTGAAAAAGTTACATAGTTATTGAATATGTACTTACAATATATAAATTTCATGAGAATTATATATGATAAGAAAGAATAAAAATGAACCCCTTGTGTGATGCTTTGTGAAATAAGTAAGGGATATTTTTAAATAACGAAAGAGATTATTAATTCCCATAAAAATAGAATTGAGATAAGAGGATTAATCTTAAAATAATGAGGGTTTTTTAGAATCTATTCATGGTTTAATTTTTTTATAGGGGTGATGGTTGTCATGATACAAAAAAATAGGAAATTTCCCTTAAATCGGGTTTAATTAAAAGTGGGAATTTTGTTGGGAACTAAAAACATATATAACCCTAGAAATGAAAAAAAAAGTATTTAAATAAATATATATTAAAGTAAAATATTCTCAAAAATAGAATAATATTATGAGAATAAGTATATAATCCTACCTTTTTATTAAATATACTTTTCATTACATAGTTTAAAATAGAGGATCTTTTAAAGTTTAGTTTCTTAGAAATCATAGACATAATACATGAAAAAATAAAAAAAAATATTATAATACACTTGAAAGGATTATTCATCGGTACATCATAAGTGCATTTACTGCATCTAATATCATAGGGATATACACAAAAGTAAGGGGGTGAGCATTATGCCTAGCAAGGGAAAAAATTTACATATATTTCTGAGGAGCATCAATAAGAACATGATGAATATCATTGTGGAATGAATAATAGAAAAAGAGGAATATCATAAATAAAATAATATTATTCAAAACATAGAAATGTGACTAAAACATTTAATTTTTACATTCATAAGAATATGACCAAGGTTAATCACTAAGGTGTCGTAAATAAAAATCACCAAGGTTATTCTCCAAGGTATTGTAAAACATGTCATCTTCAGAGATTAAATTATTTACCCAATGCATTGGAGTTATATCAGGTAATAACTTTATTATGTATTAATTTCATAAAATTCACATATATCATAATCAATCATTTCATTAATAACCCATGGATAATAAATAACTAGTTTATTATCAAAATCATGGCATTTTTGAAGTTCTTAAAGACATGATCATTATGTCATTTTTAGTCCATGAAAAGGGGATGTGGGTTTCTTATTTATAAATAACCAAATAAAATAAATCAAATTTACATTTATTTGAATACCTCAGGAAAATAAATGGGTTTGGGTATTCAAAAAGATAAAATAAAATAGATTTTGTTAAGGAGAAGAGAGAAATTTTGAGAAGTAAATTCAGTAGCATAACTAGTATAAAACATGGTTTTAGAAAAGGGTAAAATGAGAGGGGAAAAGGGTCTACCATTTATTAAACAAAATTTTTCTGTAATGGTATGATAAAAAAGGTAATATAATATATTAACCATAACATTTAGAAAACATATATGAAAATAGGTTCTTCAATTGAAGAGAAAGGAAGGACAATTCCCTTACCTTGAAGAGTTACTCCTAAAACCTAAGGATTGGAACCTTAGAGACTTGAGGAAACCTTGGGGGGACTCCTTGGAAGGTAAAAACACCTAAATTCATGGATTATGGATTGTGAGTGAATTAAAATAGAGAAATGGGTGGGTATTTGTAGAAAAATTGGAGGGTTTGTTTAATAATTTACAAATATATGCCTCATAAATCTAGGTTGTGGAAAATAAAAAACCATGGGATTGCCCATGGGGTTTTCCCATGGTTTTGGACATTTGAGACATATTTTATGTTATTTTAACCTAAGAGAACCTAATATAATATTATATTACTTATATTTTCAATGAAAAGTAAAGTTTCCATAAAATAATGTTTTTAAAGACAAAGTCTCCATTTTAGACATTGGAAAGTTACTTATAGGTTTGAAAATTCATTAAAATATATTAAAATAATTTATATTAATAAAATAAAATATTTTAGGTCATTATTTATGGTTAATTAATTATTACATTATTATGAAATAATTATGAAGTCATTAAACATACTGAAACCTCAAACTGTATTTTTTACTATTCATGAAAAAAAAGTATTTTATAAAATTCTCATAAATTCACCCAAAACTAATTTCAACATGATTATCTCAAAAATGATGTTTATTTTATCATAAAAATTCTCTAAGTATGACATTTTTAACTTTTAAATATAACAATCTTTATTTATTAATGAAAAATAATGGTTTGATAATGTGTAGTCAAATTTCGGACACTTAAAATATTTTAACGACATAATAAAATTATTTTATCATTTATATTTAAATAAAAGTGTTTTTATAATTCAATTTCATTAAAATAAGTATTTTTTTTGAAAATTACAATTTGGGTATGAAAAGTCCATTAATCAAATTCCACCTCAATTAAAGCTATATGCTATTAAGAAGAAATATTATTAAAATGAGATTTATGGAATACTAATTTTATTTAAAAAAGTAACTAAACTTTAAGTAACTAAGGATGAGACATGTAACCCCTTATAATGGCCACATATGACCTAAGGGTAAGGTGTGTGATAGTGATAGATTCATGGGGTGGCTTGACTAACATCGACCGAGTGGTAATTTCAACTAACTTGAACTTCTCCCATAAGATATTTTGTTCAAGATTTACCTTTTGAAGCCCTATTTGGCCCTGGTCAAGGGAAAACCCCAATGATGCTACCTCCCTCCCAAGTTATAACAAATGGGATTCATACAGAATGACTTTACTGGTTGAGTCCATCGCTTCTCCTTTATTCATTAATTATTCTTCTTCATTTTTACTTATAAACACTAATTATAACATTAAAATTATTACCAAGAGTATAGTTCCCAATGGTCATATTAACCAACGGTCAAATCCAGATGGTAACATTTCCCTTTATATTCACTTCATTATTAAAGATATATGATTTTTTTGTAAATAATATAATATAACACACATTTTCAGGAAGAAAATATCATTCAAAAAGTCTGGGTCATTATAATAGGATTTCATAAAAATGAAGAAAAAGAATGATAACATATAACTCAAAATTAACGAGGGTGGTACAACAGATCCCTTACCTCGTGTCTGAAAGCGATTTGCACTTGCAATTAACTTCATGAATAATTAAATCAACTTCATTAAATATATACCAAATAAGCTTATTCATATATATATAATTCTCTATGGTCAATTTATTATCTTTCATTATTTTTTAATATAGTTTATTATTACATTGGTTACTTGGGTTTTTTTTTAAATTTTTTTGTGATAATTTTTGTTTTTTGATCATGGTCAAAGGTGTTTTAATATAACTTCATGATATCCAAAATTGTAGAGGTTTATTCCCTTTATTATTAATTATAATAATACTCATATATTTTTAAATGTTATACTAAAATAGATCAAAATTGAGAAAGGTGCCTTGATAAGTCAATTTAAGGCGGTTAAAGTTACTATAATGATTCATTACTTTTATTATTTATTTATTATGACATATTATTATTCCAAAATATTAATAGTGTTTAAAATATCATTTTTTACATACTAAATAATTTTTTAAATTCATCCATGGTAGGTGGTTATGAAAAAAAATATGTCATTCATAGAGGTGGTAGTCTGTACACATGCATGACGACGTTTTCATTTTTCTCAATGATTTTGGAGAAAAAGTATAAAAAGTATAATCTATTACTATAAAAACATTTAAACATAGTAAAAATAATGGTTTCATTATACCTTCATTTATGTAGGGTAATAGTGGTTTTTAGAAGAATAAAATAACTTATAAAAGTTGGGTTGAGAGTATTACATTTCTCATAGAAGTTCTCCCTTGGGTAACTCCTTAAGATTCCTTAACTTGAATTTTTTTTTGAGACCAAGGTTTAAAAAGAATGGGGAGGGTGTTGAAGAGATACTAAGTTAGAGATTTTTTTGAGATAAATCTTTTTAATGGGTGTAGAAATGGGTGTGGGGGAGGTGGTCTCCTTCTATAAGTGAAGAAAAGGGAACTTTTCTAAATACTCATTTTTCAATAATATCACTCCATTATTCAAGGAAAAACACTCATAAAAGGGAAAATAATGGTGAGGGGAAAGAAATAAGGCTAATAATTCTTCCAGAATTTTATATCACCCATGTTTTCTATATGTTTTAACTAATTTTACTATGTTAAACCACCTTTACCCAAATTTACGCTTACTGCAACAACTCCACTTTCACCCTTGAAAACTAATTTTAATGGAAAAAATAAAATTAAACTTATTTAATAATATGAAAATACTGATTTTAAATATGTAAATAATTTAAAAAAATAAAATTTGTATGAGTTAGAGAAATTTATTTTTAGTAGTAGCACACATGATGCGTAAACTCGGTTCTTTAGAAAAAGTTCTTTTTAAGCATAAAATTTAAGTTTGGGATAAGATTATCAATTTTTTTTATATTTAAGACATAAATTGGTTTATTATAAAATAATTAAATGTTATGTTGGTTTTAAATCAATTTAATTTTTTTTTACTAAAATTATGTTTAACGAAATTAAAAGACAAAAACCAATTTTTTTATTTGGATTAAAATATTAATTTTGTTTTATAAGGTTAAGAATAGGTTTTATTAAATTTTAAAAATATATTTAAAATGATATAAATTATTACTTAAATACGTATTTTTTCAATTAAAATGTTTTATAAAACTATAATTCTTTATTATATATTGATAATGTCATAAAAGTCACTATTTTATAAAAAACTGCAATTTTCACTATTCATCTAAAAAATCAATTATTTTTAAAAAGTCTCAAAATTAATTCTAAGTTATTTTTCAAATTATGAATCTAAAAATATAATTGATTTTATTAAATTAAACTTATATAAGTGATAAAAATTATTTTTATATATAAGTGTTTAAAATGTAATAAAAACTATTTTATTGAGAAATATATCTTAAGTTCTAAAATGTTTAATATGGGCTTGTAAATTAAAAACAACATTTTTAAAATTATAAATTCACATATAAAATACAAACTTGGTCTTATAGAAAGGTTTCATGAATTTAAAATTCATACTTATGTACTAATAATGCAATAAAATTCTTGTTATTTATAAAAACAATATATTGCACTATTCACCTAAAAATCAATCTTCACAAATATTCATATTAGGATAATATTAACATTATAAATCTAAGAATGAAGTTTATTTTGTAAAATAAAATTTCTAGTTTTTTTATTTGAAATTTTAAATAAAGCTGTAAAATACAATGATAAAGCGTTTTTATAGGAAATTAACTGTTTGTCAAATACTAGTTGTTATTATAATTAATTTCTATAAAAACTAATAAAGATATCATTAATAAATACATATTATATTTTTTTAAAACATCATTTAAAAATATTATACTTAGTTTTCTTTAATAAGATATATATCACATAAAAAAATAGATTCTTAAACATAATAATTAATTAAGTAAATTTATATAAAATAACCTTTATATATAAATATACAAATAAATATATTTCAAAATTTCAATACTAATTCAATGGCTATGATTTACCGATTAAAAAATATGGTGGTTTATTTTTTGTTTTTTGTTGAGTGTGGAGAAAGATATTGAACTTATTTGACTTAATTAGTTGAAAACATATATTAAAATCTTGGGTAATTACTTCAGAAGATGGAAATGCTTATATATGTTAACGAAATCATCTTTAGAGGCTCAGGTGACACCAAATGCAAGAAGTATTCAGAATTAATGAGGAGAAAATTCAATATTGGTGAATTATTCTTCATTTCTTTGTCTACAAGTGATCAAAAGGAAGGATGATACATTTATCTCCCTATATAAATATTTAAAGGTAGTGCTAAAATGGTTTTGGTTGGAATATTCTAAACTAGTGGCTACTTTGGTGGAGACCCAAATGAAATTATATAAAGATAGTTAAGGTGAGGAAGTTTAAGTGACTCTCTATAGGTATATTATCATTAATTTTATTTATCTAACAACCACTCAACCATACATTATGTTTACCACATGTCAAGATACCCGATATTAGATTTTTCGAAAGGAAATTCACATAAAATAAGTTATATGGATACTATGATATATCAACCAAATGTCAAATTTTGGTCTATACTATTATAAAAATTCATATCAATGATTTATGGGCTATACAGATGCCATTTGGGCAGGTTTCATTTATGATCACAAGTAAACTTATGAATGTGTGTTCCATCTTATAAACTCTTGTATTTCATGGTAATGTAAGAAGGTGGATTGTATAGATTTAAGCACTCTAGAGGCTGAGTATATAGAATCCACCCAAGAATGTACCCAATTGATATGTGTGTAGAAAAAACATGATGGATTTGGAATTGATGTGTTATCTTCTATTACATTTATGTGTTACAACAATGATGTTATAAACATGAGAAAAATCCCATTCAACACTTATAGATGAAGCACATTGAGATAAAGTAATATTTATTGAAGGAGAATGTGGATAAAAATGTTGTGAAATTGTAGTAAGTTTTTACTCAAGATCAAGTCTCTAATATCATGATAAAGGTTTTACCCAAGGTAGATTTTGAACATCATCGGTTGGATCTATGAGTCCAACTAAATCCATCTCTTTAGATGGATTTGGATATGAGGCCCCCTCTTCTGCATGTAAATTGCTATTTTCGGAAGGTATGTTTTCCCTACTCAACCCCATTCATGACTTTAAAACTCTCTTATATGAATATTTAAGTGATATTTGGGTTTTTTGAAAAAGGATGAGGGAGATCCTATTGAAGATGCTAATGTTTTTGGTTAAAGAAGATTGAAAATAGAGTATATACTAAGGGGGAGAGAGCCTGATTGCAAATTTTTGGGGGTTAAAGGTTCAATATTTGAAGGCATATAGTGTAATAATGTGTTATCATGATAATTACTACCTTTAACTATTTTTATCACATCATGCTTTGTCTCACATGAGATTATAGTTTATGACTGATAAATCATTAATTAACTTCTTATAGGAAAGATAAAAGTGTGGTTTCTATTTATTTTTCAAAAAACATAAAGGGCAATATTATTGGAAAAAATTTCTTTGGAGATTTTCATTGACTGTGTTTATTGAAAATTCAATCTGAAGGGATGAAGTTTTGAAGAAAAGGTAATTCTTGGATTAATTTTTTTAAAATATGAAGGTTGTTGTATTGCATTAATTATTCTCACAAAGAATGTATATATAAAATAAATCCTAAAATGGAAGGGAATTATAATGGAGTAAAAATTTATCTAGGTAGAGAGGACCATGCCATTTCATAGGGTGCATTGGATGAGGAAGACCCCTATTAAAAATATATTATTCCATTGAAATATTGGAGGTGAGCATGATGAGCTCGCAGAAGATGGATGGTTAATAATTTCTTCATGCCATGGTGATGAGGAATTATAAATTTCTATATTCATTTTGAATTGAATTTATACCAGTGAGAAATGGTATGCCCAAAATGGTTGTTTCGTTGCCAATAGTGAAGTGTTTTGTTATGAATATTGGAATTAACTCTTGGAGTTCTATAGTGAAGGGAAAAAAATAAATATTCCATGGAGATAAGAATTTATAGGGGTGTTTTTCCTAAATATTAAACTCACCATGTCATAGTGTCAAGCTGTAATCCATTTTTCTGGATATTTTGAAGGTCATGTAAACACATTTGGGTGTCACTCTTCATAATTCTTATCAAATTTTATAGGATTTGAAACCATCAATTTTTTTATAATTTTTACACATTTTTGAAGACCCAAATTAAGAGTATTTGATTGAAAAGAGAGAATGTGATTGGATTGGGAGTTTTAAATTATCAATCAAGGTTATAGATTAAAAGATAGAGAAGCGCATAGAGAGAAGGTGGTTAAAAAATAAAGGAAAAAAGGAGGATTCTAGTTCTCATTAAAAGAATAAAATAAAATTCAAGATTATTTATATAAAGTTAAAGAAAATAAATAAGGAATTTTAGATATCCTTTATCTCTAGTGGCTCGACGCACCAGGTGATGATGAGACATACCATTTCTGGTGTTTACACTCTCATTCTTTTTTATTTTATAATAAAAATACTTTCATGGAAGGAGAATTGATTAGTTCCTTGTAATGAGAGGTTATGATTCTTTCTCAATTGTATGAACATTGAGTTTGGAGGTTTGGTGAGACTGTTCTATCATGTAAACCAAACAAATGTTGTTCACTCTAGTGCTTTAGGTGTATAGGTACACCATCTTTTCCTGATCCTTATACATTCCTGGTTTCTTAGAACCAAGTAAAATCCCTTGTGTGATTTATTTATTTAATAACTCATAGATATAAATTAAGAAATATAAATGAGTATTCCTCTAATCAAGAGAACAAGGAATTTTAGTTATTCAAAAAATGTGTTATCCTCATTCACCTCCCTTCTCATGTTAATCTCCTTGATAAGTGACCAAAAAAGATATGTGTCCCATTTTAATTTATACATTTGTAATTCAGGTGGGTCTATGATTAACTATGATAAGTTCAATGGGTTCCTACTAACATGGTAACGAGATCCAGTATAATGAAATCAAAAGTGAACACCATGATTAACACCCTTCTCATGGTATCTTAGGTTGCAATAAGTGGTATTAGATCTGAGTTTACATGTATTGAATCTATCATACGAAGCTCTATAGTATAGATAATAAGGTGAATGAAAAAATAGTTCCTCTAATTTATGGAAGAAATTATCAGAATAGAAATATCATAATGAGATCATACTTACTATCTATTAGGTTAAAGGTTTTCTCTACTATTATACATGAGATGAATATTAATGATGTACCAAAAAGTACAAGGAGTGAAGTGTACATTAAGTTACTCAATACTATTTCCAAACATCAAAATTATTTATCTATATTATTTTACAATCATATTTATTTGAGGGTGATAGTAAGGAGAAAGATGAAAAGATTTAAATTTTACACAATAGGTTTGATGACATAAAAATGTTACCTAGTGAAAATGAAGATGGTTTCATAAACTATATTATTGATATTGTTGTAGAAATTTAGGGACTTGATGAGGAGATAAAATTTATTGATATTGTAAAGAATATTATGTGTATATTTCCAACCCTTTATAATCCAAAGGTTTAAAATCTTTAAGAGAGGATATGGAATCATATCTTTTTAATACATAAAACGTTCAATACATGATAAAACTCTTAATAATATAGAGGAAATTTTGTGGAGTGACCCTGATCCTAGTAGGTCGAAAATGGTGTCTGTTTTATTACATTATCATAATATATAAGGAATTGCATCTTGAAGGACTGAATAGTTTAGTAGTCTTGGTAAAGTAGATATATACATGATTCCCATATTAAATTTGAAAACAAAAACTACAACCTAATTTTTTTATAGAATAACTTTATTCCATATGATATATACCTATATATCAATCATAGTAAACTTCATGGATTCTAAGGTAAAATAAACAAAATAAGGGTGAGCTCAAATGATCAATAGGGGTTAATTAAAAAGGATACTATCATGAATCAATAATCATAATCAATATTAAAAGTTAAATAACTATTCACACAAGCTATATAAATAAATATATAAGGCATAATAAATATAGAAAGGTAAATAACTAAAAATACATGCCATTTATCAATAAAATAAAAATGGAATGAATATAGAGATAATATAATAATAAAATTATATTGGATAATAATAACTGAACTCTTAATGAAGAAAATTATTAATTATTGCACACCGTGCTTCCTAGGAACATGATTCCTTTATCATCAAGATGTATTCTCAAGATAGTGTAAAACTGATGGGTGAAAACTTGTTTAACTATGGTTAACCAACTGAATTTTCCCATGATACTACTGATGCATCGATGTGATACCATTAACCAAGCCACATCTATGTCTGTATGTCCAAATCATTCCTCATATATCAAATAATTGATTTAATTCATAAACAATGTACCTTATCATCAAATATCCATATTGAGTAAGGAATACATATTTATCAATATTTCCCCAGATAAAAAAATAAATTTAAATGTAAAATATTGTATGTAGAAATGATATTCGGTTTATGAAATAAGAATATCCATGATAAATAATATAGATATTTAGAGTAAATTAAATTTTTAATGATCAGAGAAAAGTGAATATTTCATGGGGAATTTAATGACTGCAAAATGAAATAAGTAAGTGAATGTCAATACTATCCTTGGTCAAAATAATCATAAGACATCCAGAGAAAGAATAAGGATGGTCTCAATATATAACCATTAGATTAAGAATAAAGGTTTGTTTTTAGTGATGAATATAAATAGAATAAAATATTTTTAAAAACATTCTTAAGGAAAATCACCTTCTCATTTTTATTTTTTTGAAAACCCTTTTATTTGAAAATCACTTTTTAAAAAATTTATTTAAAAATATTCTCATAAATTGTAAAGTAATCTTCAAAGAAATGATAACCATGATGGAGTGTAATTATTTAAATTCTATAAAATTAAAAATAACATTTATTTTTCACTTCAAAAAGTTAGAAAATTTCTTTATTCAGAAAAAAAGAGAATTCCTTTTAACATATCGGTAAAATCCAAAAAAAAATTATTTTGAAAAAAAATATAAGATTCATATGATTTTTTTAAAGAATAAAAATGGGTGAAAATTCATTATATAATTCATTTTTAAAAGGTTAAAAATATTTTTGAATTTTCTTTTGGAAAACTTGTTTTTGGAATATAATATATTTTTGAATAAAGAGAGAAATGAAGTCAGGTTTTCTTAGAAACAATTTCCCAATTAACTTATTTAATAAATAGTAGAGAAATGGAACTATTAATTTAAAATATCATGAATAACAATTGGATAATAAAATTAAATGGGTTTGTTATACAATTATCAAATAATTTCCCTCAACTGATGTAACGCCTCGACCCCAGTTACTCAGAGTCGGTGAATTATTACATAACATTCGCATGATCACAAAAGATTAAGTCTCGAAAGACCGATTAGTATAGTAGCATTGGAATCACTAGATACATTCATAAAGTTTACATTACATCATAAAGTGAAAAACTACAACAACATCTTGTCTCCATAGACCACACTCATAGCCTTATACTGTCCCTATAGGTCATTCATAAAATACTTCTTCACATACTGGAAAAAATAAAACATAGAAAGGGGTAGGCTCAGATGCTCAGTAAGGATAACAATATAGCGGAAACTTTCATAAATAAGCATAAACATTTAAGGCAATGTATAACTAAAACAAAAGCCTTTTAAACATGAACTTCAACATAATATGATAAAGATAAAATTAAATAATGCCATTTAATTATTCACATGGATATTCTACTAGTCGAATAATAACATGAAATATTAATAACCACTTTCATAATAATGGAATACATAATGCCAAACTATCGTAACCATATAGTCAAGGCCTTGTGCCAAGACTACAAATAAGATTTTGTCAAGGACTTATGCCAAGACACTAGTTTGTCTCATGAGACCTACCGATGCATCGAGGATCTATATCGGGCTCCACCCATCACTTACTAAGTCCAATAAATTCCTCATATGAATAGATTTAAATATAACATAAACATTCGTATTAAAACTAGCATACGAAATGTCAATACTTTATCCACAAACCATGAATGGTATAAAAATAGCACATCCACAGTCAAACATAACTCATTCGATACAATATGGAAGATTGTATTGTATCATATTAACCTAAATCGAGAATAATGAAGGATATTGACATAGATGAAAATAATCATCAAAACTATTAGAGAGAAATATCGCCATTTTTCTTGAAAACATTTAAAAGTCTCACTATTTATCATGAAGCCATTTAAAATAGATTTTTGAATCAAAGTTTCCCATACCAATTTGAAACTTTGAAAATGAATTTTAATTTTAAAACATTAATGTCCAAATAAATAAATCCTTAAAACCATTTTTAAAACACAAACATTAATGAGAATGATTTAGAAGAATAAATCTTTAAAACATTTAAATGGTATTTTAGTTAGATTTCCTAACCAAAAGAGAGACACTTGAATACAAATAATTGAGGTAATAAAAACATTTTAATATCATGAGAATAAAGGTATTCATGATATATTATGTCAACGTATATTATATACACCATATAAAATTTATTTGGTGTATAACAACAAATAAGTCTCAATGGAATGTAAATTGAGATGAAATATCTTATAAAAACTGTATCCTTAGGTTAAGGGTAAATCAACGACATAATTATGTGTGAAAAATATAAATACACTCAATATGATTGGATATTTAGTGTAAATAAATCATAGGACATTCACACATATTCTTGTAAAAACAACACCAATGAATTGGATATTTAACTCAACAAATGGAGATTGAGATAAAATTACTCTTATCAAGTTCATATCGATGACTTGAGAATTTATCAATGGAGTGATTATGTGTATCAAATGTATATCCACAGAAATGGAAGTGGAAATTATGACATAAGAAAATGAATAGTGATTCCACACATAATCTTGGATTAAAATAATCAATGAAGTATGCGTAAAACCAAATGAGTGGAAATTGAAATTTCAAATTCCCTTATCGATTTGGTAACATACGAAACATACACCCATGAAATAAGGATCATAAAATGATGATGTAAATCTCCATAAATTAAATTATATTACATAATGAATACAATCATGTTCAGTACACACACCACATGAAATAAATAAGTGGTGAACAATGGAAATCTCACGGAATTAAAAGTGAGATAAGAAACCCCTTAATTTGTACGTTTTCCTTGGTCGATGGTAGATTAAACTCCTGTATAATTGTGAAATAATTGTTATTGAATTATAAAATAATCATATACATTAAAATGATATCATATATTATCTTTTAACATTGATTTGTTGATAATATCTTAGTATTATCATCGTTTCGGGTGTTAACAGATTCATTTTCCTTTATATTCTTTATTATGTGAGCCACACTTGTTATGGATGGGATATTTATTATTCATATACAGAATGATATCATGTATATAAACATTATTTTTAATCATCAAATTAAATTTAGTCTTGAATGGATATGATGGGGAATGAATCTCATCACGTTCGTGGAGACGGTAATCCGTACGTACGCACGAGCGAAAATATCATTCTTTTGATATTAAAATAATATATAATTGGATGGTATATCATATATAAAGAATCATTATCATGTTATATTTATTATTTACATGAATTTCACATCATTATTATAACCATAAAAATAATAATATATTGAATAACAATTACACCACGACGTGGAGACGGTAGGCCGTACGTATGCACGTATGGTGACATGTCATTCAAAGGATGGATAAAATACTGAATATGGTTGTAACATATTTATATTAAAATCACAGTATATATAAGATACTGGAGTTATTATTTTAGAATGAAAATAACAAATAAAGAAGAAGTGGAAGAAGAAAGGAACTTAAAAGAGGGTGGTGAAAAGATTACCTCTTCTTCGGGTTCTTCCTTTTGATTTGATCAAAAGGGCTCCATAGGTTGGCTTTATGATAAAACTAAGGCCTCTAGGTTGAAGTGAGGGATGTTTAGAGAATATTTGGGTAGGTTTTGGCCTAGAAAAAAGGCTTTGAAGGTGTGAATTAGTGATAAGGGGGAGTGCCCTTTTATAAGAGGGGTGAGGGGTAACTTAGGAAAAGCGAGAAATATTATTTTATAATAAATTCATTTTCGGTTTATAATGGCTCCAAAGTGGATTATTTAAAGGTTAATGTGGGGATAGGTTGAAACCCACTCAACCAATAGGTTTTATATAGGTTTGGGTCACTATATTAACCTTATATTTCAGTTTTAACTCTTAGTTAATCAGTTTGACATTTACCATGTCTCTTTGTATTTTTATATTATAAAGTTAATAAACATACTATATACATCCAAGAGACCCCCCAAGTGGTCCATTAATGATACAAATATCATGATATAAGTCCTTTGGCCTAACCTTAGATTTTTTGGAATAGAATATCAATTAATAATATAATATTTGTTTTAAAAACTCTTTTATGTCAATTTTGACACTATTTAATAATTGATTTTTGTTAAAGTATTAAAAACTTTATTAATTAGAAAAAAATTCATTTAAGAAATAATAACATGTCATATTAACCAACATAATTTTTATATGTCATCAAAACTTTCAAATTATATTTATTGTAACATTTATAATACTAATTATTTGATTCTTTCATTAATAAGGAAAATACTGAATCATTATTGTGTCATAAATAAATTTAATTATTCAATGTCTAAAAATTATAAATAAAATACCATTATGTATGAAATATTTTTAGATTTATAATGAATATTTATAATCTAAAATATAAAATATATAACCCTATGTAAAAATTGTTTTTCTAAAAGATATATGCTTATGTCATTTTTGTATTTACTTTAACTTAATTAATATAAAGTGTCATTATCACTTACAAGTGGATCCATGGGGTCCCAAAATCGACCCAAAGATGCCCATGGTCGGACAGGTATCACCCAATAGGGTTATGACATGTTTTAGGGTAATTTATTTTTATTATATTATTATTATTATTTTACCCTTATTTACCGGATTTACCTTTTAACCATGGTAAATAAAATATTTACCGAAGTAATTATTCAAAATGTCTAAAAATAAGAGTTACCTATTTACACAATTTTAACATCCTAATTCTAAATATGGAATCTATTTTTCCAAATTCAAAACACAGAAGTTGCAGAAATTAATTTAAAATTAATTCCCGCTGTCAAAACAAAAAGCGTGTTTTTAAGAAATAATAACTATCAAAAGATTGACACTTGTTTATGTCCAGTTTAAATTTGAAATTACGTCTAATGACCAAAATTGTATTAAATGGTAAAAATATATTCTAAATATACTTTAAAACCACTCAAATTCATGATTTATCACTATTAATTATTTCGATTAAAAAAGTTGTTTTTAATTAAAATTTAGTAATTTTCACTATTCATCAAAATATGAAAGTTATCAGAAAAGTACCAAAAATTCACCCTAAGCTAATTTCGATATTATGAATCCAAAATTAATTCCATTTTGAAAGATAAAATTAATAAAATTTTAAAAAGTGGGTATTACTATTCATAACAGCTAGTTTGATTGGTTGTGGTGTGTGTTAGAACTCGAAGTTGCGTACAACACATGCTACTGTATTATTCAAAGAGAAGCGTACCATGGAAGATTGGGGTGTTACATTCTCCCCTTATTCAATAAATTTTTTCCTCTCAATTTTTAAAATTGGTCTTGGGAATATAATGGAAAGTCCCACATCGTAAAAAGAGTCAATAAAACTATCACTTTAAAAGAGATAAAGAGAAGTAAAAAGGTCACCCAAGATAACCTATTCTAGGATTCCATGTAGAAAAACATGGATATAGATGATAAACTAAGTGTAAAGTTCTGATGGAGAGGGATATAAAACATGACCAGGAGAAAGTTAACAATAAGAAAACCACAAACTTGTGATGTGACAAAAAGTCATTAGTTTCCCAGTAGGAAAAGTAAACAGACAACATTTTTTTAAGTTACATTACATAAAGATGATGAATTCATTTCTGAGATTGACTAAGAACATAAAGATATATACTTACTTTTTAAGTAAAGTTTCATTCTTTATAAATTTATACTACTAACTCATTTTTAAACGATGAGTATTCGAGAAGACTTGGTCACAATAGAAGAGTTAGAACAAACATTTTATAGAATCACATGATCCATGAAGGATAAACTATATATTTACCTTGTCTTTATAGATTAATCAAAACCAAAATGGTTAGTATAAGATCTGATGATCCCCCAAAAGGTTATTCTATTAGAGAAAGAAACACTAATCTTAATTTCTAAAATTAAACCAACAATACCCCCAAAGTTAAATAAATAGCATTCAATAAAAAATTGTCCTTAAAATCCTTCAATATAATCCAAACTAATATTGAAACCCCAAACTTAGAAGAATTTGGTTATGTAGTCTTCCACATTAAATTTTATCTCCAAATGACACCAACTACTCCTAAAGTCACATACTTAAAAGTAATTAACCAAATCACATATTCTTTATTACAGGTTAATCATTTCCATAAATAATCGAAATCACTATAAATTCACAATAAAAACATAGATAAAAATCCACCATTACTCCTCAAATGAAATCCCATAGTATTCTATTTTACTTGGGCGTATAGTGTTCCCAACAAAGTAAACATCTTCCAAAATAAAATTTATCACTTAATCAACAAATCATTTTCCTATACTAAGGGTATTCATTTGATAAGATATAGGATCCCAAATCAACTTATTATTGATCAATAAAGTCATTTAACTAAAAATAATTAGTCACACTTACCAGGGACTTCACGTAGTCCAGTGGTAGGTGATAAATCCCAATCGCACTTTGGTTGTGAGTTCGATTCCCACAGCTTTGTCCGACGTGATGGGTTGTCACATGGTCTGCATGTTGTCCTTTTTCAAAAACTATATTTTATAACATTACCAAAATGAGATAAATTCCTTAAAATAACCATAACATAATCTAACCACAAATGTTATGTCATACCTTTCATTTTCATCACAAAATATAATAACTTGTAATTGCCTCAAACCCAATGATCATATAAAACCAAATGGTTATTTATAACTATATCCACAAGAGAAAGGAAAAGTCTTCCTCAAATATCATTCTCACATGGAAAACTGCAGGGTTACAAATACAATAGAAAATTATTCCAAAGTAATCCCATCAACAAGGAGTACTAATACTTTTAAACATTTCTCCAACCATTTATTTTCACATAGCTTCTTCTTTGACCTTGAAAATATCCTATAGAATAGGGCATTCACTCGGGTAATGGCCAGGTCCCCTATATTTACGGAAAATGACTATAAATGGATTCTTTGGACCATTTTTATTTTCTTCCATAGTACTCTTCATTTTTCCTTGACAATTCTTCACTTTATGTCCTTCTTTCCCGCATGTAAAGCATTTCTTTGTTACATTGAGACACTTTCCTAGGTTACTCCCTCCACATTTCCTGCATGATTGAAATTGAGGATTCTTTTCTCCATGGTCTCCACTGCTGGAGATCTTATCATTCATCACATTTCTCTTCTTTGTTGAGTCCGGGAGTCGGTTAATATATTTGTTGTTGATCATATTTTTAGAAAACTGATTTTTCATGAACACGATATCTTTTACTCCCATCAAAATTCCATATTGTTGCTCATTTCCACCATTGTTCCCAGCTTGATCATCATTCTCAAAGTTACTATGACTTCCATGGAATCCAGCCATTGACTAAAACCAGAAAGAATTGTGTGAGTAACAATAGTCATAAAATAATTTAGAGAATATCATGACACTATATTTTCAATTTGAAACACCTTAGGATTAACCAAGGTCATTTATTCTCATCTTATATTAAAATACTTCAATTCGGTTTGTAAAGAAAATTCAAATTATCCTAAGCATATCCCCTGGGAGTGTCGTAACCAAGAGTGTAGTAAGGCCCGTTGTCATGCACCAGTTCCCATTCGAGTCTATCTCAAATCGGTGTTTTCGGGTTTTACCCCTAGGTACATCTGTGCTAGAGCCGCCTCTACCTGCTCATATCCAGACAGGGATGTATTGCTTGGAAAAATCACAAAATCTCTAAAATACCATAATTCTGGGAAGTTCTTCTATACTAATGCTCAATGTCTATCTTAGAGCTATGTGCTCTAATCATAGTTTATCTAAATATAGTTTCCAAGGTTTGTACTAAACTTCCTCTGATACCAACTGTAATGCCCCGACCCCAGTTACCCAGAGTCGGTGCATTATTTCAAAACATTGGCATGATCACAAAAGATCAAGTCTCAAAAGACCGATTAGTTTAGTAGCCTTGTAATCACTAGATACATTCATAAAGTTTACATTACATCATAAAGTGAAAAACTAAAACAACATCTTATCTCCATAGACCACACTCATATCCTCATACTATCCCTGTAGGTCATTCATAAAATACTTCTTCACATCCTGGGAAAAATAAAACATAAAAAGTGGTGAGCTCAGATTCTCATTAAGGATAACAATATAGCGGAAACTTTTATAAATAAGAATAAACATTTAAGGCAATGTATAACTAAGAAAAGATCCTTTTAAACTTGAAATTCAACATAATATGGAAAAGATAAAATGAAATAATTCCATTTACTTATTCACATGGATATTCTACTAGTAGAATAATCACATGCAATATCAATAAACACTTTTATAATAATGGAATGCATAATGCCAGCCTATCATAACCACATAATCAAGGCCTTGTTCCAAGACTACAAATAAGATTTTGTCAAGGCCTTGTTCCAAGACACTAGTTTGTCTCTTGAGACCTACCGATGCATCGAGAAGCTATAGCGGGCTCCACCCATCACTTACTAAGTCCAATGCATTCCTCATATGAACAGGTTTAATCATAACATAAACATTTGTATTAAAACTATCATACGAAATGTCAATACTTTATCCACAAGCCATGAATGGTATAAAAATAGAACATACACAGTCAAACATAACTCATTCGATACAATATTAAAGTTTTTATTGTATCATATTAACCTCAATTGAGAATAATAAAATACATTGACATAGATGAAAATAATCATCAAAACTATTAGAAAGAAATATCTCCCTTTTTCTTGAAAACATTTAAAAGTCTCACTATTTATCATGAAGCCATTTAAAATAGATTTTTAAATCAAAGTGTCCCATACCACTTTGAAACTTTGAAAATTAATTTTAATTTTAAAACATTAATGTCCATATAAATAAATCCTTAAAACCATTTTTAAAACATGGACATTAATGATAAAGATTTAGAAAAATAAATCTTTAAAACATTTAAATAATATTTTAGTTAGATTTTTAACGAAAAGAGAGGCACTTGAATATAAATAATTGAGGTAATAAAAACATTTTAATATCATGAGAATAAAGGGATTCATGATATATTATGTCAAAGTTCATTATATACACCATATAAAAGTGATTTGGTGTATAACAACAAAGAAGTCTCAATGGAATGTAAATTGAGATGAAATAACTTATAAAGACCGTATCCTTAGGTTAAGGATAAATCAACGACATAATTATGTGTAAAAAATATAAATACACTCAATATGATTGGATATTTAGAGTAAATCAATCATAGGACATTCCCACATATTCTTGTGAAAACAACACCAATGAATTGGATATTTAACTCAACAAATGGAGATTGAGTTAAAATTACTCTTATCGAGTTCATATCGATGACTTGAGAATTTATCAATGGATTGATTATGTGTATCAAATGTATATCCACAGAGAGGGGAGTGGAAATTATGACATAAGAAAATGAATAGTGATTCCACACATAATCTTGGAGTAAAATAATCAATGAAGTATGCGTAAAACCGAATGAGTGGAAATTAAAATTTAAAATTCCATTATCGATTTGGTAACATACGAAACATACACCCATGAAAGAAGGATCATACAATGATGATGTAAATTTACATAAATTAAATTATATGATACAATTAATATAATCATGGTCAGTACACACACCACATGCAATAAATAAGTGGAGAATAATGAAAATCTCACGGAATTAAAAGTGAGATAAGAAACCCCTTACTTTGTATGTTTTCCTTGGTTGAGGGTAGGTTAACCTTCTGTGTAATGGTGAAATAATTGTTATTTAATTATAAAAGAATCATATAAATTAATATTATATCATATATGATCTTTTAACATTGATTTGTTGATAATATCTTAGTATTATTGTCGTTTTGGGTGTTAACAGATTCATTTTACTTTATATTCTTTGTTATGTGAGCCATATTTGTTATGGATGGGATATTTATTATTCATATCCAGAATTATATCATGTCTCTAAACATTATTTTTAATCATCAAATGAAATTTAGTCTTGAATGGATATGATGGGGAATGAATCTCATCGTGTTCGGGGTGACGGTAATCCGTAGGTACGCACGAGCGACAATATCATTCTTTTGATATTAAAATAATATATAATTGGATGGTATATCATATATGCAGAATCATTATCATGTTATATTTATTATTTACATGAATTTAACATCATTATTATACCCATAAAAATAATAATATATTGAATAACAATTGCACCATGACGTGGAGACGGTAGGCCGTACGTACGCACGTATGATGACATGTCATTGAAAGGATGGATAAAATAATGAATATGGTTGTACCATATTTATAATAACAAAAAAATATATAGAAGATACTGGAGTTATTATTTTATAATGAAAATAACAAAGAAAGAAGAAGTGGAAGAATAAAGGAACTTGAAAGAGGGTGGTGAGAACATTACCTCTTCTTCGGGTTCTTCCTTTTGATTTGATCAAAAGGGATCCATAGGTTGGCTTTATGATCAAAATAAGGCCTCTAGGTTGAATTGAAATAAGTTTAGAGAATATTTGGGTAGGGTTTGGCCAAGTCAAAAGGATTTGAAGGTGTGAATTAGTGAGAATGGGGAGTGCCCTTTTATAAGAGGGGTGAGGGGCACCCTAGGAAAAGCTAGAAATATTATTTTATAATAAATTTATATTCTGTTTCTAATGGATAAAAAGTGGATTATTTAAAGGTTAAGGTGGGTATAGGTCTAAACCCACTCAACAAATAGGTTTTAGACAGGTTTGGGTCACTATATTAACCTTATCTTTTAGTTTTAACTCTTAGTTAATTAGTTTGACATCTACCATGTCTCTTTGTATTTTTATATTATACAGTTAATAAACATAGTATATACATCCAAGATACCCCCAAGTGGTCAATTAATGATAAAAATATCATGATATAAGTCCTTTGGCCTAACCTTATATTTTTAGGAATATAATATCAATTAATAATACAATATTTGTTTTAAAAACTCTTTTATGTCAATTTTGACACTATTTAATAATTGATTTTTGTTAAAGTCTTAAAAACTTTATTAATTCGGACCAAATTCATTTAAGAAATATTAATATGTAATATTAACCAATAGAAGTTTTAGATGCCATCAAAACTTTTAAATTATATTTATTTTAACATTTATAATACTAATTTATTTGATTCTTTCATTAATAAGGAAAATACTGCATCATTATTGTGTGATAAATAAATTTAATTATTAAATGTATAAAAATTATAAATAAAATACCATTATGTAGGAAATATTTTTGCCTTTCTAATTAATATTTATAATTGAAAATATAACATATATAACTCTATGTAAAAATTGTTTTTTTAAAAGATATATGCTTTTGTCGTTTTTGCATTTACTTTAACTTAATTAATATAAAGTGTCATTATCACTTACAAGTAGATCCATGGGGTCCCAAAATCGACCCAAAGATGACCATGGTCGGACACGTATCAACCAATAGGGTTAGGACACATTTTAGGGTAATTTATTATTTTATTATTATTATTATTATTATTTTACCCTTATTTACCGGATTTACCTTTTAACCATGGTAAATAAAATATTTACCGAAGTAATTATTCAAAATGTCTAAAAATAAGAGTTACCTATTTACACAATTTGGAAATCCTGATTCCAAATATGGAATCTATTTTTCCAAATTCAAAACACAGAAGTTTCAGAAATTAATTTAAAATTAATTCCCGCTGTCAAAACAAAAAGTGTGTTTTTAAGAAATAATAACTATCAAAAGATTGACACTTGTTTATGTTCAATTTAAATGTGAAATTATGTCTAATGACCAAAATTGTATTAAATGGTAAAAATATATTCTAAATATACTTTAAAACCACTCAAATTCATGATTTATCACTATCAATTATTTTGATTAAAAAAGTTGTTTTTAATTAAAATTTAGTAATTTTCACTATTCATCAAAATATGAAAGTTATCAGAAAAGTAACAAAAATTCACCCTAAGATAATTTTGATATTCTGAATCCAAAAATTAAGTCCATTTTGAAATATAAAATTTATAAAATTTCAAAAAGTGGGTATTACTATTCATAACGGCTAGTTTGATTGGTTGTGGTGTGTGTTAGAACTCGAAGTTGCGTACAACACACACTACTGTATTATTCAAAGAGAAGAGTATTGTGGAAGCTTGGAGTGTTACAACTGAACTTTAAGAATGAAAAATATTCATTATAATGAGATTTTGTAATAAACCCTTACAATGATCATAACATTGAAGTGACAATTAACCAATGAATTCATTGCATGTATCAACTATAAATACACATAAGAAAAGGTAAAACACAAAAATAGATAGTTAAAAGTAACTTCACTCGGAATCCTAGAATATCAATGAAAATGAAGAAGTATTATAACCCAATGAAAAGAAATTTAGCTATGGAATTATTTACCACTTGGTAACTTTTAATTCTAATACCCTTAGATGAAATAATTAAAATTTAAACTTAAAATACCATTAATAATGATATATTAATGATATTAAATATTAAAGGGGAAGTATATACACCATATAAAATAAATTAGGTGCATAACATTACAATATACCTCAATGAAATGAAATTGAGACGAAATCCCTTACCATACACCTACTTTTGGTTAAATGTGATTTAACCTAATATATATTAGTTTTAAACATTTTATTAACTTATTATATAACCATATCAATATTTATAATGTCATATATTATTATTTAATTACATCTCATTCCTCATTCATTATTTTTATTGTTTTAGGTGTTAATTGCCTTGTTCTCTCATATGTGTTTCATCATGAAAGACCTGATTCATGCACATATTATATAGTTATATCATATACATAACAATAATCATGAAACAATTATCATATTTTACACCAATTTAACTTTTAAAACCAATAATGAATGACAGTTATGAAAAATTAAGTATGTTACGATCATGGAGATGGTAAACCGTATATACGCATGAGTAAAGTTTTCATTTTTCAATGATCATTACCGAAAGGAGGTATGTAATATATTACATTTATTGAATAATAAAAATATAATTTATACCATATTATATACTTATATATACCATCCATGTGGTTTGGTGATGAAAATATATCCACATCGCTTCGTGAAGGCAGTAGCCCACACGTTGGCGAACGATGTTATCATCATTACGTGAGTGAAAATGAAAGAAATAAAATGATATATATTATCTTTATAGAATAATAAATATTTAATTAATATCATAAATATTTTGATTTATATGATATATAATAAATAAATTTATCTTTATCACCTTTATTGTGAAGCGTTAGAATGATGGATCACATCACTTCACGAAGCGGTAGTCCGCCGTACATACAAGCGATGTTATCACATATCCTACAGAATGGAAGGTAACAATATATGTATGATATAATGAATATATAATTATAAATATGTTATAAATATCATATATATACTTTATATCCATCATCATACCCAACCTTGAGAGGTGTAAATAAAAAAACCAACGACATCAGTTTGTGAGACGATAGTCAACCATACGCATGAAAATGATTTTGTAACTCATTTGATGGAAGTGGAGATGGTTTTAGGTAATTAAATTATTATATAAAAATCCAAATATATTTAATATAGTAAAGTTATTATATCATAATATTTTAATAATAATTGAAGGAGGTGGATAAATAAAAAAAATAAAGACACTAATTGAAGAACATTACCTCTTCTATAGGTATCCTTCTTAAATATACACTAAATACTTAAAAGGTTAGATTTATGACCAAAATAAAGATTATAGGATGATGAGAGGGAATTTTAGAAGTTATTTGGTCAATTATTGGTCAAACCAAAGTTTTTTGAAGGTGTTAATAAGAAAGAAGAGGGTGACCTTTTATAAGTGGGAGAGAGGACACACTTGGTATTTTTTAAAACAATTGAGTGATCCCATGTTTTTTATATGAAAAGGGTAAAAATGGATCATTATCAAACCTTAGACGTTTAATATTCAAAATATGTCTATAAAATAGTTTTTAGAAAAGTTTATAGGTCATTTTTAACATTGTTGTTTTAGTTTAACCCCCAGTAAACCCATTTTTACCTTAACTAGGATAATTTTTTTTCATTTACTATTAATTTTGGTGAAAAATTAAGTTAAAATTATTGTAAATTATAAATTATTATTTTAAAAAATAAGGAATCCATTTTTATAAATTCAATTTACAAAAGTGAAAATTTTAATTTAAAATTAATATTACAGATGTAATGAGGAAGAGTTTTTTAAAGTGAAAATGTTCAAAAGGTTACAAAGTTTTTACATCTAAATTCAATATGAAAATGATTGAAATGAACTAAATTATATTAATTTATATATAACTGAACTAATTTTACTTTAAAATTAATTAAAAATAGAGTTTAACATTATAAATTATTTCAAAAAAATGAAATTTTCAATTAAATTTTTTTATTTTTTCAGTATTCATTAGAAAATAAAAATTTTCAAAAAAAATCACAAAAAATAACCCTAATATAATTTTGGTCTTTTTATTAAAAAAATTAATTTTATTTTATCATATAAATTTTCTAAAAGTGGTTAAAATTAATTTTAAATTAATTGTTCAAAGACTAGCTAAAGGGTCTTTTAGAAAAAATATAATGTTTTAGAAAATATTTCTATTTAATTTAAATAATAATTATTTTATTAATAATAAATATATCATTAATAAACATGTGTAAAATATATATTTTCATAAGTGAGTTAATAATATTCATATCCACTATTCTAATGGCTAGTAGGTAAATGTCATGTTAAATAACAATATTAATAGGTATATTGTTATTCAGTTAAACTCAGTCTTGCATGTAATGCAAACTATCGAAGAAACTCATTATTTCATGTAACTAAATATAACTTGGTATTTCATATAGAATACATTCTGAAATAAAATTTTATTCTTTTATAATTCTTAGGGTGTTACATTCTACCTACCTTAAAAAAATTGTGTCCTTGCAATTTAAACTTGATCTCAGTAATTAAGGGTTTGATATTTGAAAATAAATTTATTGAAACCCTACATCATGAGAAGGGTAAAAAAATCCTATTAATAAGATAGAAATGGATGTACCAAGTTCATATGGAATAACACATAACTAGGTTTCGACATAGAATAAAATTGGTGGAAAGCGAAGGTATGGAGTTAGAGGGAAAATATAAATAATTTTTGGGAGTGATTAGGTTCATTGATCATAATAAAGTGAATGATTTAAAGTCATTGACATGGGTACTCTCAAATGATGTTTGGTTTTGGGTTATTTTGGTGCAGTAGAGTGGCTGACCAAGGTCATCTCTCAAAGGAGGAAGTAATTTAAAACAACACATTAAAGGTACTTTGAAAATAATGATAAAAGAAATAAACACTACTTAAATGTGTGGGTGGATTCTATTTATAAATATATAATAAGTATTTTGTAAGAAGATTCTATTTTTTTTTTGTTTTTTTTTGAAATGTGATTGAGAAAATACAATGAGAAGATATTTTTTTAGAAAATTATTTTTAGAAAGCATAATTGATCCAACTCTACCTATTAACTTAATTATAAATCATTATCATTTTAATTAATATCCACTTAATTATTATCCCCTAATTTTTTAACCCTTGAACCCTATGAGAATTAACATTACCACAAAGATGATGTGAATTAAACCCCAAACTAGCTTTAGAACATGCAATCATGGCACCTTGCTTTGATTTTCATTCTAATACTAGCTTATGGTTAGTGGTAAATTAAGATATAAATCCATTCTATAAATATGGTTGAATTTATTTTAGGGATTATATTTGAACTCTTCAAATTTATCCCATGTGGTTTTGTTTTACCAATTCAGTTTGTGCTCTCGCAATTTACACAAATCCCAACCTCGCGTGTTTTTGTGTCAATTATTTAATTTCTTGCTTTGTTAATTTTAAAACATAATTCATGGATAATAATATGTGAATTAAATTATCTCAATGATTCAAAATAAATAAATAAATAAGTAGAGAGTTCAATTAATTACTAAGAAAACTACTCTTCAATGGGCAGTGTAGTCATTGTAGATACGAATTGCATTTGAAAAGATTTAGAAAGGGTATAACCCTATTTTTTTTATAATCTTGATTTCTAGACCAAATAGGAATATTAATAGAATAAAAAAATTCAAAATAATAGAATAAATGAAAGATAATCTAAGATTTTATTTAAATTAAAACACCATTATAACAAAGAATATGAAAAATAGATCATTTTGGAGGAGATCCTAGCTTAGTAGATTCCCTCCTCCAATTGTGAATTGAAATGGTATGGAAACACTTCTCCAATACTCCCAATATTCTAATGCACGTACTAAACCATCCAAATGATAAAAATGCTAATTTATATAGTGTATGGGATTCTAGGTTTTAATAGGTTTCAAGTGTGAATGGGGATTCTAAGAAGATTTGTGAGAAATTTGGTTTTCTATTATCTCCCCAGATTTGTTCCCAATCCAAGCATAGTTGAAGAAGTTATGTCCCAAATACTTAACTGATTTCAAATATAGAGAGTACATCCCATCTTTGACTTAATTTACCTTTTACTCCAAACAAATTTACGATTTAGATCTCATGTCCTGAATGAAAGTTGTATCCCACTAAGTTGGGAACACATTTAAAAAAATTTAAGTTCAAATAATAGATATAAAAATATTTATATTTGAATTACTATAGTATACTTTAAAGGGTAACACTATAATTTTTATCAAATTTTCAAATGAATGATATAATCCCAATTAATTTATAAATAAAAATATTTAGCACAACGTGAGGAAATTATTTCATTTATTATCAACAAAATATTCAATAAAATTGTGTTTTATCAAATCCCCACACTTACCCTTTTTCACTCATAGAAAAAACCTCATATCATGTATTTCAAAAAATATTATGATAAGATATGCAGGTTCATAAACATCAATACATAGTGGAAAAATAGTCCAAGTAAGAATCCTATCAAAAGTAAATATCAATAAATTATAAATTCATTGTCACATAAATTATGTCAAAAAAATCTAGGGATATTAATAAAACTAATTAGAGAAAAAATAAGTCATGGGTCTACCATGCCACTAATTCCCCACATGTGTGTGTTCCAATCATTTCAATCTTGTATCTCCACCCTTTATCTAGTATATTCAGGTTAATAATAACTATTCTTATTACCTGATTCTATTCCACCAAACCTGTTTAATATCCTTTGTAATAAAATTCCAAAACCTAGTCATTTAAGAATTCCCAGATGTCAAACAATGAGATCCCAACCTAAATATCCCCACATGTTGTACATTTCTTCACTCCCCTCTTTATTGATTTTGTTTTTTTTTTGTTTTTTTTTTGTTTTTTTAGGACATACAACAGTCAGATATTAGGTGCACACGCATAGGTCAATCTGGTACAGTAATGAAAGTGATCGGAAGAGAAACGAACGTATGTAAAAACCATGTTATAATAAAAAAATAATTACTTACCTTAAATATAAATTCAATTGGATAATGAAAACTCACGATTCATGATTGTGTGAAAAGATGTGTGGATAGATCAATGACATAATTTACTATGAACAAAAATCACAAAGAATGTTGTCAACATCTAAAAGGTTTTATTATGACACAACCAATCATCATTGACGACTTCAATTTTTATAAAAATCAACCCTTGATGATGAAATATTGCTCATTATTATCATGACACCAGTGGATTTTGAAAACATTCATTTCCCATAAATTCCATATCTAAATGAGCATGTTACATGATATGTTTTTTTCTTTTTGAAAATCTTTACCAAAAACTTAACACAAAACACACATAAACACACAAATGAAAATACTAAATATATACCCTAAAATGTTCTCCCCTCCCCCACACTTAAAATATTTCATTGTACTCAATTTGAACCTATGAGATGATATGTTCATATAAAATTTAGAATTTTAAATAGGACAACTAATATAAAAGTGAAAGGGTTAGGAAACAACCTAACATTCTCAAGTGATGATGGGGTCATACAATGTGATGAAATCAACTCCATCGGTCATAAGTCCCTCAATGTATTGCTTCAAATGATACACATTGATTGTAAATATCCTTCTTGTTTCCTCCTATGTGAACCCCACTGTACCATAATAAAAAACATTTGATAAAATATAAGGACCTAACCATCTAGAATGCAACTTACCAGGCATTAGCTTTAGTTATGAATTGTAGAGAAGGAATTTCTATCTTATATGAAACTAACTTTGTTGGATCATTATATCATGAGTTGATTTTTATCTTTCCTTTTAGATCCTTGAGTTCTCATATGATGACAATCTAATCTCCTCAATCTCTTGAATTTGCAGCTTCTGTTGAATTCCATCTTGGGCCAAATCCATGTTGCATTTATTTATTTCTCAATATGCCTGATGCTCAACTTTTATGGGGAGATAACAAACTTTCCCAAAAACAATCCAAAATGGGGACATACTGATGGGTATCTTGTATGCTATCTTATAAGCCCACAGTGCATCATCCAAGTACTTTCTCCAATCCTTCCTATTCGACTGCACGGTTTTCTCCAAAATTTGTTTCAACTCACAATTTTAAAATTTAGCCTAGCCATTTGTTTGGGGGTGGTATGGTGTTTATGTTTTGTGTGTAACCCCATACTTTCTAAGGAGGTAAGACAACTTATAATTTAAAAAATTCATCCCTTGGTCACTGATGATGGCATTTAGTACTCCAAACCTACAAAAAACTTGTGCCTTGACAAAATAAACTAAAACATGAGAACCATCCATCCTGGTGGCCTTGTATTCAACTCATTTTCTAACATAATCAAAAATAAACAAAATGTACAAGAAACCAAATGAAGTAGAAAAAGGAACCATAAAATCAATTCCTCAAACATCAAAAATCTCATAGAATAATATGGGTTGTTGGGGAATCTCATATCTCATAGAAATGTTCCCAGTGTGTTGGACACATGAACATGACTTACAAAACCCATGAGCATAATGGATTAAGGTAGGACAATATAATATAGAGTCTAAGACTTTTCATTATATTCGTTGGGGTCCAAAGTGTCCTCCACATGAAAGTGTATGGAAGAAATGAAGAACAAAGTAAAACTCATGATCAGGAATGAACCTCCTAATAACTTTATCACTACACATGCACCATAGGTAGGGATCATCCCAAACATAAAATCTTGACACACTCTTTAATTTTTAAATTTGATGTTTCTTTAAATTTGAAGGAATTTCAGATGCAACAAGGTAGTTAAATAAATCAGCATAACAAGGATGTGTACTTAATAGTGCATAAAGATTCTCATCCGGGAAAGTGTCTCGAAGTGGTATATGGTCCAAGGTGTCAGCCTCTAATGTGGGAGTAATCCTACTCATGTGGTAATCCAATAGGTTTTTAAACCCTTCTTTTCCTTTATCTCAATATCAAATTCTTGTAGAAGGATAATCCATCAGATGAGTCTAGGATTTGCATTTGGCTTCTTCAAGAGGTACTTCAAAGCTGCATGGTTAGAAAAAAACAACTACTTTAGAGCCCAGTAAATATGAATGGAATTTATCTAAAGAAAACATTACAACAAGAAACTCCTTTTTTGTGGTTGTGTAGTTTGATTGGGTTGAATCCAATATATTAAATGCATAGATAATCACATGTGAACGTCCCTCCACCCTCTATGATAAGACTGCTCTAACTGCAAATTTTAAAGCATCACACATAAGCTCAAATAGAATGTCCCGCCATTGGGGATGTATGATTGGAGGAGTGGTAAGACGCTTCTTTATCTAATAAAAGGATACCCTGTATGAATCATAAAAAATGAAGTCAATATCATTTTAAAGAAATCATGATAAGGGTAGAGCGATCTTATAGAAATATCAGATGAAGCATCGATAAAATCTTACATTCCCTAGGAATGATCTAACACCCCGCACACATGAAGGATATGGAAAGGATGAAATAATATCTAACTTAGATCTATCAACCTCTATCCTAGGTTTTGACACTACATGCCCTAAGACAATTCCATTCTCTTCCATGAAATGACACTTTTCAAAGTTCAATACCTGATTATTCTCAATATAATGATTCAACACCTTTATCAAACTAAAGTTACATTAATTAAATGAATATCCATACACTGTAAAATCATCCATAAATACCTACATGAAGGTCACAAAAAAATTTGAAAAAATACTCATCATGCATCTATAGAAGGTACATAGGGAATTGCATCGTCCAAATGCATCCTTCGGTAGGAAAATGTACCGAATGTCCAAGTGAATGTTATCTTCTCATGATCCTTTAGAGCTATAGGAACCTAAAAATATCCAAAAAATCCATCCAATAGAAAATAGTGTGTTTTTATAGCTAGTCTCTTAACCATTTGATCAATAAATGGGAGGGGTAAATGGTCCTTGATAGTGGATTGATTTAGTTTCCTATAATCAATACACATGTGCCAACTGTTTTGTACCCTCATTGGAACTAAATCCTCTCTCTCATTTCTAACAATAGTAACACAACTTTTCTTAGGAATGACCTGAATAAGACTTACCCACTAGGAATTTGAAATGGGATAAATTATACCTGCCTTGAGAAAATTTCAAATTCTTTTTTAACAACTGTCAAAAGAGTTGGATTCAGTCTCCTTTGCGGATGCCTCACCAGTTTATCCACATACTCTAAAATAATTATATGCATGAAAATGGAGGGGCTAATACCCAATATGTCTTCCAAGGTCCACCCAATTACCCTGATGTTCTCCCTCAAAAGATTCAAAAGTTTTTATTCATGTTCAAAAGTTATATTGTTAGCAATGATAATAGGTAATATCTCACCACTCAACAATTATGAGTATTTTAGATTTTGTGGAAATGGATTGGGTTCTAATGTAGGGGGTGATGTATGGATAGAGACATTAAAGAAACTGAAATATGTGTAGAATGAACATCAATACCAGAATAAACATCATCAAAATCATAGAAAAATACATAAAAACCATCATCATACTCAATAGCCAAGTCATAATCATAGTTAACACGATCAAAATCAGAATATAAATCCATTTCAAAATAAAATATAATAGAATATTTTGCATTAGAAACTGGTGTGGAAGTACTCTTAAAAATAAAACTAGAACCAATACTCATAATCTCCCTAAGTATAAGAAAATCAAATTCCATGGGGTTTTTATTTGGTGGTTCAAAATGGGAGATAACAAATGAAGAATGGTCCTCTAAGGGGTACTTCAGGGAGTCCATAACATTAAATATCAAAACTTCATCTCCAAAATCCATGGAAAGTGTACCCTCATGGACATTTATGATTTTTTTACAGTTTTGAGGAAGATACTACCTAAGATAATGGGATCATGATAACTTTCATGATCATCCTCTAGGTTAAGAACATATAAATCTACAGGAAAGATCGTGTCTCTTTCCTGAAAAAGTGCATCCTCAAGGACTCCTACTAGATATTTTGTAGCTCTGTTCACCAACTTCACCACAACTCTCATTGGATTTAACTCCCCAACCCATAAAAATAGAATACAGAGTGAGGCATCACATTTATAGAAGCACCTAAATCACATAAAGCATCAGAAAAGTTTAACTCCCATATGGTGCATGGTATGATGAATGTCCCTAGATCCTTGAACTTAATTGGAATTACTAGAGTTGGTGTAATGAGTGTTGAAACATTCCTTCCAAGATTGATCCTCTCATTTCCCTTGAGCCCTATTCGATTAGTACAATTTTATTTTAAGAATTTGACATACCTTGGGATTTTCTTAATGGATTAAATAATGGGGATTTTTATCTCCACATGCTTGAATGTGTTCAAAACCTACTTTTGCATTGCCTTTTCATCCATCTTTTGGGTTTGAGCAACTCTATTTGGAAAAGTAAGGGTTCTAGGAGGAACATCATCAATATTTTTCTTACCTTTATATTTCTCCTTGGGTTTCTCATCAGTTGGTATGGAATGGGGTCTCTCTAGGGTTGAGGTGAATCCTGGTTGAATGGAAGGTGCATATGTATCAACTGTTTGCTTCCCACTTCTCAATGTGATTTCACTGACATTCCCCTTATGATTTAGAGTAGGTTGAGAATGAAGATTTCCAGAGTTTGTACTTATTAGTTCCTGGTGGGTGGTGGCAATCTGGCTCATTTGCATCTTCAACTCTATCAACTCTGAACCTTGAATCTTTAGCTCATTCGGTTGATTAAGAACATTTTTTTTCAAAAGTTCATCAGTATTAGAATCTACCTTTGGTTGAGAATTACATTATTGTGGACTTGTTGATCTTTGGGATTCAAATCTCCTCTGGGGTTGTTGGAAACATTGTTGGTAAGGTGGAGGCTAGTGGAAATTTTGTTAAAAAGGAGGTATTTGTTGTTGTTCAGTGCCATAACTCATGTCTGATTTATCCTTCCACCATTGGTTATATGTTAGTAAAAATGAATCATACTTATTCTGGGGATTTGGTTTCTGCTTCTACTGATATGGTCTCTTAGGGAACACGATAGTTCAATCCTCTATCTCTTGTAATTAGGAGAAATAGTCGGTTGGGTGGTCTGTTTTAGTGAAAATTCCACAATGCCTTATAGGATTGGGTTGGGATGTCTTTTGAGCCAAAGATGTTTTCCTAACCATAGTGTTCAGTTCTTCCTCCTTGGTATCAATAAAATGACTTTAGAGAGAATATGGACTTATCTAATGTACTCCCCTGACATGTAGTGTACCTTGATCGCCAAATTGTTTGGAGTTTTGTGCCATATTTTCGATTAATACATGTGTAACTACTGGTGTTTTGTCCACCAATGCTCCTTCATCCGAGCTATCTACCATGATTCTCTCCATAGGTGTGAGGCCTTCATAGAAGTACTAGATGAGGAGTTGCTCACTGATTTAGTGATGTGGGCAGCTTGCGCACAACTTCTTGAATCGTTCATAGTACTCACACATTGAATCCCCTTGTGCTTGATTGATCCATGAGTTCGACATCCAAATGGAAGTGGTCCTCGAAGTTGGAAAAAAATTCTGTAAGAAAAGGTTTTTCAAATCATTCCAACATGTTACATCTTCAGGTTGTAAATAATACATCTAGTATTTTGCAGTTCCATCAAGTGAGAATGGGAATGCTCTTAGTTTTATTTGATCTTTAGAGAAATTTCTTGGTTTAATGGGTGAACAAACCACATTAAATTATTTTAAATGTTTATTTTTATCCTCACCAGATAATCCATGAAATTTTGGAAGTAGGTGAACTAACCTAGATTTCAATTCAAAGTCTGATTCGACATTTTGGGTATGCGATAAAGTTTAGTTGATAGTTAATATCTAGTGTAGACAATTATAGAATGGTTCTGTTAAGTTCATTTTTATTGTTTTCAGCCATTGGTTATTATTTTATGTTTGATTTAGAATAGTTTCCAATTTCAATGTTACCAGAATGGAGGAATTCTCTAACTGGTTGAATGTTGAAACTTCTTATAGACTCAGAATGTCATATTCGATCCCTAAGGCTACACACAATATCAGGTTCAATATCTAAGAGATATTTGGTATTAGTTTGTATCATAATTGAAATATAAATTTAAAGAATAAAATTGGACCATAATAAATTAAAAATGATGAGTTTGAGTTGATGGTCAAAAAAAATACAAAAGAAGAAGAAAAATTCAGTTTGGGTAAAGAAGGAAGAGAGAAGAGAAGAAGAGAATAAAATGAAAAATAAAATAAATACCTCAAATTAGTTGAATAAAATACTTTCCTCCCTAGAAACGTCTCAAATTTGAAATGTGCTATCATGGGTGCTCTCAAATGATGTTCGGTTTCAGATTATTTAGGTGCAGTAGAGTGCCTGACCAAGGTCATCTCTCAAAGGAGGAAGCAATTTAAAACAACATATTAAATGTACTTTGAAAATAATGCTAAATGAAATAAATACTAATTTAAAGTATGGGGGGATTCAATTTATAATTCTAGAAGAATTATTCTGGAAGAAGATATTATTTTTTTGTTTTTGTTTTTGAAATGTGATTGAGAAAACACAACGAGAAGATGTTTTTTTTAAATCTATTTTTAGAAGGTGTAATCGATCTAACTCAACCTCTTAAATTACTTATTGTTGACGCTCCTTTCGTCACAGAATCTAAAGATCGGAAAAGGGGGAATATCTGAGATCAATGTGATTCATCCTTTGAAGAAACATCAAAAATAGACAAAGGGATGAACAAAGAGAACATTGCCCATAGGCCGCGCAAGTTCCCTCATGGTCGCGCAAGTACACTTGCGCGCCGCCTAGTGGTCGTGCAAGTACTTGCGCGACGCCTTATGGTCGTGCAAGTGACTTGCGCGACCTAAGTGATAACCGCCCGGTAACCGCCCGGTAACCGCCCGGTAACCGCCCAGGGTCTTCTTTTGCCTATAAATAGACCCTGTGGGCCCCCCATTCAAGAGGATCTCTTCCCAGAAACTCGGATCAAAGCTCCCGATGCCCAAGTCTCTTCTCAAAGCTTCCAGAACACTTCTAAGGTAATTTCTTACCTAGAATGGAAGATCTAAAGGGAAGAAGGAAGGCCTAAGTGTTGAAACTTATCAAACACTTGCGCGCCGACTTAATTCCTTCAATATAACTTGCGCGTCCCTCTTCTGGAAGAACCTCAAGAGGATGGGAAAGGGTTTAATAAAGAGTCGCTCAAGTAATTCAACTCTGGTTGAAAATCGCGCAAGTATCCCTTATGTCGCGCAAGTATACTTGCGCGACCAATACTTGCGCGCCGCCGCAGGACTTGCGCGACCTTCAATACTTGCGCGCCCCTATCTTTTTGGGTGCCCATCTTGCCCTTTTTCACCCCTCTTAAGCCATTTCACCCTTCCTATTCAAGATTCAGTCTTCAAGATACTCTTCAAAGCCATTTATGGCATGATTTCTTGATTTGACATCCTTATCTGAAAGGAATTATGTGAAATATCTCTCAAAACCTAGTGATTTAAACATCTTTATGTCACAAAAGATTGAGAGTTCATTCATTCAACCTCATCCTTTAATATGAGAGAATCCTAACCTGGGTTTCCTTTTCAGGAATAATCCCCAGTTATAAAACCTTTGATTTAGGCATCTTCCTTAAGAATAAGCCCCAATCAAAGTCCTTTAAACTTGGGCATCCTCCTCAAGAGTAAGCCCCAAACCTTAATCCCTAACCTGGGTCTCCTTTTCAGGAATAAGACTCAGTCATAACCTTGGGCTTCCTTTTCAGGAGTAAGCCCCAAGTCCCCTAACCTAGGCTTCCTTCTCAGGAATAAGTCCTAGTCATAAATCTTGGGCATCTTTCTTAAGAGTAAGCACCAAGTCTCTTAAAATTTCTCTTAACCAGTCATAAATTTCCTTTGATTTGGGTTTCCTTTTCAGGAATAAAACCCAATCATAAGTCCCCTCCTAACTTGGGCATCCTCCTTAGGAGTAAGCCCCAAGATTAGAGTATTCAAATCTCCATGAAGCACATATAACTTTGTGGACCCTGTTCATGGATTTTCTTCCTAAAAGTAAATCCTAAACCTTCGCCTATCTGGGCAGTCATCTATACATAAGCCCCAAAACAAATTCTTATGATTGCATCTTTTATGGCACAATTGTCTAAATTTTACCAATACCTCTTGTTTCTCACACCGAGCATGACTCACGTGAGCTTAGAGTGTAAAAGTAATTATGACATTCATCTTTGAGCCATCAATCATAAAACATCATATCCCATTCCTCGAACTACGTGGGTTCTGATTCCTTTTTCAAAACAAAGGATACGTAGGTAGCCCATTCATGGGTTCGATCCCAACATTGAAATAATCTCTGTCCTTCTGAATGACGATAAACTTCAAGTGCCCCACTGAGTGGCTTTAAAACCAGCCTGGTCATCAAAATGACCAAGAGACTTTTATATAAATGTTTTGAAGGATACCATTGACCAAGAATCTCTAAACAAATATAGATGATTCTATATTGATGAAGAACCTCGAATACATATAAAAGATTCTCTAAATTTCTTGCATATTTAATCATTGATTGTTAAAACTAAAGGAAAGCTCATTTTATACTTGGTAATGTAATAAGGATTCACGAACTTAACTTAAATCTATAAAGAGAGTCCCGGAGTAGACAATAATTCCCCTCAAAAAGGTGTGATGAGTCCGACCTCCCATCCTCTCGACCAATGCAAATTCCTAAGCCTCATTAGCCCACAAGCTAATGAGCGCCTGCCTTTGGAAAGTAGGTCCAAACGGATGTGGAATCATTGGATGTTTCCGGTTCTACGAACAAACCCGTTAGAAACCGATCAGAACGTTTGAATCTCCCGTCCAGGAGGTCATCCCCGGATTCCGCGCGAAACAAAAATGGTGAACCCGACGTGAATCCTTAACCAAGTTAAAGTGATGTTCTTCTTAGATGTTAGGCCCCTTGGGCCAACAAGGCAATCATTGACGTATGATCATCCAAAAGATGCAGTAGCCGGATTCATCTTGATTATGTCTGTTATATGGAACAGGCACTCTTTTTTCAAGATATTCTACAAAAAATGGCTTTCCTTAAATTCACCCCTGTGAATACTGCTGCTGAGAACACCTCTACTGTGAGGTCTGCTGCCATGAAAACCAATGCTGCTACTCCTGCTGGAACGTCATCCGCTCTGAGGATGACATCACCAACTCAGCGTCTTCAACGCTGTGTTTCAAATGCACTGGTTAAGGAGTACCGTCGTAACGGTACTATCCCAACTCTGGAGTCCGCTCGTCAAGCCCTCCAAGTTAACAATTCTACCTGGTCGTCCGGACAACGGCGACCAGCAATCAAGAAGCAGGCGGTGCTGACTACCGTCTCCAACCGTTTCGGGTCGTTATCCCCGGAACGCAATTTCCATTCACTCCCTTATTCTGAGGAAGTGAATGAGCAGGTCCCGCAGGACCTTAATTCAAAGAAACAGGAGTCCTTCTCAAGGGCTCCCATCAACAATCGCCGCCAGACTCGTGCGGTAGTGCACCCTCAACATGATGAGGGTACCGGCTCCAGGCATTCAGCTCAGGTTCCTCGAACCCGAGCAGGCAAGATGAATCACCAGAGACGGAATCCGGTTAATAATAGGCAGGTTGTCATCCCTGCCATCTCCGGAGAAGTCCACCAACCTAACTTGGTGGCAAACAACGAGCAGGCACACACACCTGCCCGTTTTAATTCAGCTGTCCAGCAGACTCGTCTGGCAGCATCAAGCCGATCCCGCCAGGCAATTCCGGCGGAGTACCATAGGCAGGAAAATACACCTGCTTATACATCAGCAGTTAGTCAGCAGGCTCGTCTGACTACATATGATGGATCTCGTCAACCGCGTTTGGCAAAGTATAATCAGCAGGCACATACACCTGCTAATACTAATCAAGCCTACCAACAGTCTCGCTTGGTAGCGCACGGAGAAGTCAGTCGGAAAGTCCCGACGACAAACAGGAGGCAGACTAAACTCTCTGCCTCCACACTTGAGTACTATCAGGATTCACTGACAGGAAAAAGAGGACAGGAGCAGGCACATACACCTACTCCAAGCCCGGAATGGACGTATATCCCTGTTCCGGCGGCTGAAGTCACCAAACATATTTTGTCAATGGTGAAAGAGCAGAAGCAAATTCCTGCTCATATTCTGGATGCTTGCCAGGATATCATAACAGCTTCAGCATCATCTCAGGGACAGACACATAAATCTATCCCTAGCAGTGGAGTGACACATCAACAATTCACTCCGGAACAGACACACACATCTGTTCCAGTCCAAGAGGGTTGTGGGGCCTACTCCCCCATATCATATGGACAACCAAGTCAGGCACATACACCTGATTTGAGCGATGATCGTCAGCCTAACCTGACCATCTTTCCTGATCAGGCACATACACCTGCTCAGAGCAATCACTTTCGTCATCAAGTGATTTCTAAAGCAAGTAAGAAGGCATCTAAGAAAAAGATCCGCCCAGCACAGTCAGGAGATCAAAGGCCAATCTACAACAAGGCCTTGCTCGATGCTGGAGTTCTTGAAGCCCTCAGACATTTATCTGTCGGAATTCAAGATTCTACTCCCTCAGTTCCCAATAACAGGAACATTAATCCCGAAGGTCTTCAACAGACACTTCCTCATGAAGACTTGCTTCATGAAAATTCGGTCAATCTTGAAGTTTCTTCTTCAGATGAGAACCACAGGAACCCTCTGTGTGGTCAGAAGACCAAGGAGCAAGAGATATCATCTTTTGCTGTAACCCATCATGAAGGTCCTTCTCATGGTGATGAACCTCGCTGCGAAAGTCCTCTCCGCAGTAGTGATTCACATTGTCTCGAAAATTCTTCAGAAGGCAATGTAGTGACGAGAAAGCCCTCCTATCTCGAGGCACTTGCAAACGTAAAACCAGTCATGTCTGAAGTTTTACTATCGGCAGGTGAAACTCTTTCTCCATCAGAAGATAGCTTGGGGTTCAGGTTATTCTCCGAACCTTCCCTAGGTCATTCATCTTCCAGCATGAATAGTGATTCCTCTACCAATCTTGTTGAATCCGATGAAGCAACAAGGAAACACCAACTCTGGTCCAAACAGGTAGAAGAATCTTCATTTAATGATAAAGAGGAAATGCTGAACATGAGGAAAAAACTGGCAAAAGGTGAAGTACCAGTCATGTTTTGGCCTTTGGCTGATTCACAGCATGACATTCCAAAGATGTTGACGGATGATGGAATCCATGATATTCGTCTTAACATATGGAAAACTCTTTGTCAATTAAAGAAGAAGGTATTATCTTACGATTAATATGAAAATCATCTTAAGATAATAGAAGGGTTACAACGCCAGATTGATTTGGCATCTCTATCAGTCTCTCGGTATCCGAAGGCTGAAAAGCAACAGAGAACCCTTCAACGTTCATGCCTTGGCGCGCTGAGAAAATTGCGTCAGTTAATTTCCAATGCTCCATCTAATGTTCATATCAGAGGATGGGGTATTCACGGAGCACTACATTTCACAGTGCTTTCCGGTCAGCAAAGCCCGCCGAAAATGGTCTCATGCAATGTTATTGCCCATGGCCGGCCACAGTCAATGGGCTTTGTTCATAATCAAAATCTTGCTCGAGATCAAGCTTCAACTAGTTCCTCTCAAAATCAAGTATATAGAGAACAGGTTGTTGAATTGCTCCTACATCAAGCAGGCGAGAATATTGCGCAAGCCTCTTGTCTGGAGCAAACACGTCATCAAATGACAGAAGTTTCGGAAATCATCCAACGGTCTGTTGAACCAGGTGATAAAAGTGGATACAGGTTAATGCATCCAGCTAATTTCCGAACTAAGATCCGCAAGATCAAGAGAGATTTCAAGAAGATCTCAGACATAGCATGTCAAGAGACACCCCAGCTTGCCAGACTGGGGACTTCTCTAACCCAACCCTCAGAATCAACGAATGGGATTCGAGGAGTTGAGCAGAAGCAACAGGAACACCCCCAGTCCACCGGACTGGGGACTTTTTCAAATCTTCAATCCCTCCCTCAGAGAAAGTCAGTATTCTCTCGATTAGGGAATAAGCCTCAAGAGGAACGAAGAGCCAAGATGTCAGGAGATTCTCTCCAAGTGACGGTTCACAAAGAAATTCCTGAGGGGTCAAGTCAACGGAATGCCATGTCTTATCATGGACATAAAAGGAGACAATATCATAGAAATGCTGATAGAAAGGATTTCATGAAATATGCATCCATTAATGTCATCACTGCCGTTGCTGCTGATTCACCAGATGAGGCTCAATCAGAGGGATCAGATGAAGAGGTTCCTGCTCAAGAAGTTGCGCACACAGACCTAAATGAAGAAGGTGTGCGCACACGTAATCAAAGGCTTACCCAAAATTTGGGTATTCCTTCAAGTAACCCACTTCCCCCTCTCCGAAAAGGATCCAATAAGGGGAAAGGAAAGAATCAGGTTACTTCTCACCCTTCCTCTGAAGGAGGTCAATCGCTCTCATTAGAGCAAAGGCTTGCACAACAGGAGGAAGAAATGAAAGAATTAAGAAGGTTGAATGCAGAACTACTTCAGAGTAGTCTTCTTCTTAAGAATGCTGAAGTACGACAGCCGAAGGAATTTGTTGTAACTACTGAGATGGATCAGGAATATCCTCCTTTGTCAGTACACCCACAGAGGTCTAATCCTACGGGTCAAACGCAACAACGGTTGGCAGCACTACCATTAGTTGCAGCACCAACCTCCACGGCTGTCCAAGCTCCATTCATTGCACCTACCCAAAACCAAGTTCAACCTGACATTTCTCAAAAGTTAATAACTACTATTGAGTCACTAACAGCTCGGTTAGAAACTATGGAAGGGAAACGGGCGCAAGTTCAACCTGAAAAGAAAGTTTACCCTGAATGGGTAGATTCAATTTCTCCTCCATCCAGTTTTGGAAACCCTATTTTCCCTACTTTCAATGGATCAGGCGACCCTGAACAACATTTGACGCATTACGTGTCTTGTTGTGATCCTATGATGGGAACTCCAGAACAACAAGAAGCAGTGAAACTCAGATGCTTCGTGTGAACCTTGCAAGGACCAGCTTTTGTCTGGTATACAAGCTTGCAATCCCGGTCAGTCATCGGATGGGAGGATCTTCGTCAAAAATTCCTTCTTCAGTTCAGCTCAACTTTGCCAAAAACGACAGTTTTCGATCTTACAAACTGCAAGCAAAGGGAGAATGAAAGAGTCTCTGATTTCATTGCTCGTTGGAAGGGATTAACGTATTCCTTGAGTTTATCACTCCCTCAGGAGGAATTATTGCCAATCTGTGTGGCAAATTTGCGTGACGAATTACGCACGCCATTGATCCCTGTGAAATACACAGGAGGGTTTCGAGACCTTACTTCAATCGCTCAACAGATTGAAGATTCCCTTATGCAGGCTAAGGTTAAATCTCGTGTAATTCCATCAGCTCCAGGAAGAAGAATGGGTAAAGCAGAAACTGCTACAGTTATGCTTAAACAGGCATCTGTACCTATTTCTACTTCAAAACCTTCATCTTCTCGAAGGGCTCCACCTCCTGAACGCCAACAACAAAGGCTGTTTCGTCCAAATGATCAAAAAGATCAACGACGAAAACAATTTGAGGATATGAAGAGTAAAACATACTCTTTCCGAAGTGAGCAAGTTCCTGGTTACTTCATTTCAGCTCTGGAAAATAATTTGGTTCAATTACCAGTGCCGAAGAGACCAAACAAGGAAGGAGATGAAGACCGTCCCAATTATTGTCCCTTTCATCAAATGTTGGGACATCCCATCCAGGAGTGTTTTGTCTTTAAAGACCTCCTACAAAAGATGGTTGACTTGGGACAAGTCAAATTGAAGGGTTCTTCAGCTCATGTAGCGTGTATTACCGCTACAGATCCAGAGGAAGGAGGCGAGTGGCAGGAAGTCAAAAGAAAAACTGCGAAAAAATATGATGATTGGATGGTCAGAAAGACAATCAATCGGACTCATTCCATTTTGCGAACACAATTGAAGAAACCAATTGTGTCTCCTACAAAAGCTGCAGTAAAGCCTCCATCAAAGGACAAATCCTCAAAAGGGCAGCGCAATTCAAAGAAGAAAGAGGAATCAGGAGAAGATGAGTATGTATCAAAGCCTAAATTGTCTTTGACTCTGGCAGATTTCATGCCATCTACTTCAAAGCCACGGGCACCGCCCCATCAAACGGCACAGCCTAAACAGGCTAATCAGGCAGAGTCTTTATCAGACGAAGAGTTAATATTTGGTTCTGTTTAATCTCAATGGATGGAGAAGACATCACGACTCCAACTAATGCCAGATTTCTGAAGAAGTATTTTGTATAAACACAAAATATTGTTCCTAGAACCAAGACTTACAATTGGTTCATACAGAAAAGGTCCGGTATGACCTTAAACTACACAATGGTCCAGTATGACCTTAAACTACAACTTCGTCCAACATGACGTTAAACTGTGTCACCTTCAATGTCCGAGATGACATTAAACTAAATTTTGTCCCTGCAACATGACATTAAACTGTGCAGCACCAATAGTCCTAACTGCAAGACTTTAAACTGCATAGTCCCTGATTTTGTCCTACATGACAATAAACTGTATAGAAGTTCCTATATTTTGTCCGAGATGACATTAAACTATATTTTGTCCTAGCGACATGACATTAAACTGTGCAGCACCAATAGTCCTAACTGCAAGACTTTAAACTAGATAGTCCCTGATTTTGTCCTACATGACAATAAACTGTATAGAAGTTCCTATATTTTGTCCGAGATGACATTAAACTATATTGTGTCCTAGCAACATGACATTAAACTGTGCGGCACTTTCATCGTCCAGCATGACGTTAAACTGTGTCAGTTCCCTTATCGTCCAACATGACGTTAAACTGTCACATTGGTTACTAATTCGTCCAGCATGACATTAAACTGTAAAAAAGTCCCTAGAACTGATATCCTCATATTTGTTCACCTTAGTCCAAGCTACATGACTTTAAACTGTACAGCACCAGTTAGTCCTAGCTACATGACTTTAAACTGTACAGTAATGGTCCAGTATGACTTTAAACTGCAACTTCGTCCCACACGACATTAAACTGTGAAAAAAAAAAATTTCCATGAACCGTCCAGCATGACCTTAAAACTGCATCATTCCTGGTCCATGTATACGACCATAAACTATTTGCAAATATGTCCAGCAAGACGTTAAACTGTGACGTCCTAACTACATGACGCTAAACTGTATAAAAGTCCCTCACGTCCGGAAAGACGTTAAACTATATAATCATCAAAAGTCCAGCATGACATTAAAACTGCACAATCCCCCTTTCGTCCAATATGACGTTAAACTGTATTGTCCCCATCGTCCTAACTACATGACGCTAAACTGTACAGAAAGTCCTTGATATGTCCTACATGACATTAAACTGTGCATCGTTAAGGTTGTTATTACCTCTTGTTTCTCACACCGAGTATGACTCACGTGAGCTTAGAGTGAACATCAACCATAACACTCCCTTTGGGCCACTAACCATGTGTAAGTCCCAACAACATTTTTTATTAGATTATTGTCCCAAAGAACAATCTCTTCACATCATTTCACCACCATCTCATATGATGATGATTTGTGAAACCGCCCTTGGAATCAATATCATTACATTGATTCACTTTCGTCCTTGTTATATGACGTTAAACTATACAACACTTTTGTCCGGTACGACAATAAACTACAATATTCTTTGATCTCCTCACTTGAGAGAGAACTATTATTGACATTGATTTTTCAATCATGTTTCATTTCAAAAAGACTACGTGCATACATGGTAATGCCTAAACTTTTTATCTTAGTTTAAAACCATCATTGCACTAAAGTCCCCTTTCACCCTTCACATGTACGAACCAAATTTGTACAAAGGGTAGTTCTAGAACTACGTGGACTTGATTCCCATCCTTATGGGATACGTAGGAACATTCGAGTGTCCCTCGAATCCAGTCCCAAGTCTTTTGGGCCTAACCCCAAATTTCACTTTCAGTCCCTTGGCTGAAAAGTCCTCATGAAAACACACACTGTGTATTCATTATTATGGTCCGAATTCTATGACCCTAAACTAAGATCACTCATCCTTTCGTCCTGCACGACGTTAAACTGCATTTCAAGAACTATGTATGGCTTGATTCTCATTCTTATGAGATACGTAGTGAAGTCCAAAATTTCAATTCAGGACCCAGCCACAACATGATTATGGTTTTCATTGACCTATGTATCTCTACATACATTGGACAATACCCATATTTATGTGTTATAATCCTAACCTTAAATATTTTCAGATCTTCATAACCCTTTTCATGACTTCTAGTCACAAAAATGTCAAACTTCTGAGAATTCTTTTGCCTGACTATGCAGCACGTGCCCATAGGTGGCCTTGCATAAACAGTCCACATAAAAGACTTGTCAGCCAAAAGATGCTATTTATTTGACTATGCAGCCAATGCCCATAGGTGGCCCTGCATATTTCAACCCCCTAACGGGTTTGTTAAATAATAGTAACTTCATTCTTGGGAAGAATGCCTCTTTTGTCCTTATTTGTCTTAAACGACAGTATGTAGGGATCCGCAAAAATATCCATCCTTAACGTATTTGTCCCATATCCTTTTTCATGATCTGAAAGTATTCAAGTCTATGGTTTATTCTTCTTCCCTACGTTTGGGTCAGACCTTCGTAGGAGTGATATTCATCCAGTTCTTCGATATTCTTGTTTGGAAATATCTTCTCCATATTCAAGTACCTCTTTCCATACAACAAACTCTATGCTTTAGAAAATTTGAATCTTCATAAACTTTCACTGGCTTTTAGCACTAGGAAAGTAAATTTCTGGGAGTTCTTTTGCCTGACTATGCAGCACATGCCCATAGGTGGCCTTGCATAAACAGTCCACATAACAGACTTGTCAGCCAAAAGATGCTATTTTATTTGACTATGCAGCCAATGCCCATAGGTGGCCCTGCATATTTCAACCCCCTAACGGGTTTTGTTAAATAATAGTAACTTCATTCTTGGAAACTACTTCTTCTAATGCCTTTTAGCTCTTTTTTCATATCATTCCTCAGATTCAAATATTCTTAAGCCATAGTTTACATTTTTTCCCTCATACTTGAGTATGGTAAATATGTTTTCAGATAAATTATCAAGGAATTGAATCCATTTTAATCCATTTTTCGGTCAAAGCTATTTCGACCTTAAACATTAGCCCCTTTATGTCCGGCGTGCATGACTTTAAACTGCCCACACAAAAGACAAAGGAACTCTGAATAAAAGTCAAGTTCCAGCACACTTGCGCGCTGCCCTCTGTGCACTGAAGACTTGCACGCCCCCCTTTTCCTTTGAATGGATTCAATTTCCTCAGAGTCAAATCCTCATTTCTTTCCGGATCCAACTCTGAGGGGGGACTTTTGTTGACGCTCCTTTCGTCACAGAATCTAAAGATCGGAAAAGGGGGAATATCTGAGATCAATGTGATTCATCCTTTGAAGAAACATCAAAAATAGACAAAGGGATGAACAAAGAGAACATTGCCCATAGGCCGCGCAAGTTCCCTCATGGTCGCGCAAGTACACTTGCGCGCCGCCTAGTGGTCGTGCAAGTACTTGCGCGATGCCTTATGGTCGTGCAAGTGACTTGCGCGACCTAAGTGATAACCGCCCGGTAACCGCCCGGTAACCGCCCAGGGTCTTCTTTTGCCTATAAATAGACCCTGTGGGCCCCCCATTCAAGAGGATCTCTTCCCAGAAACTCGGATCAAAGCTCCCGACGCCCAAGTCTCTTCTCAAAGCTTCCAGAACACTTCTAAGGTAATTTCTTACCTAGAATGGAAGATCTAAAGGGAAGAAGGAAGGCCTAAGTGTTGAAACTTATCAAACACTTGCGCGCCGACTTAATTCCTTCAATATAACTTGCGCGTCCCTCTTCTGGAAGAACCTCAAGAGGATGGGAAAGGGTTTAATAAAGAGTCGCTCAAGTAATTCAACTCTGGTTGAAAATCGTGCAAGTATCCCTTATGTCGCGCAAGTATACTTGCGCGACCAATACTTGCGCGCCGCCGCAGGACTTGCGTGACCTTCAATACTTGCGCGCCCCTATCTTTTTGGGTGCCCATCTTGCCCTTTTTCACCCCTCTTAAGCCATTTCACCCTTCCTATTCAAGATTCAGTCTTCAAGATACTCTTCAAAGCCATTTATGGCATGATTTCTTGATTTGACATCCTTATCTGAAAGGAATTATGTGAAATATCTCTCAAAACCTAGTGATTTAAACATCTTTATGTCACCAAAGATTGAGAGTTCATTCATTCAACCTCATCCTTTAAGATGAGAGAATCCTAACCTGGGTTTCCTTTTCAGGAATAATCCCCAGTTATAAAACCTTTGATTTAGGCATCTTCCTTAAGAATAAGCCCCAATCAAAGTCCTTTAAACTTGGGCATCCTCCTCAAGAGTAAGCCCCAAACCTTAATCCCTAACCTGGGTCTCCTTTTCAGGAATAAGACTCAGTCATAACCTTGGGCTTCCTTTTCAGGAGTAAGCCCCAAGTCCCCTAACCTAGGCTTCCTTCTCAGGAATAAGTCCTAGTCATAAATCTTGGGCATCTTTCTTAAGAGTAAGCACCAAGTCTCTTAAAATTTCTCTTAACCAGTCATAAATTTCCTTTGATTTGGGTTTCCTTTTCAGGAATAAAACCCAATCATAAGTCCCCTCCTAACTTGGGCATCCTCCTTAGGAGTAAGCCCCAAGATTAGAGTATTCAAATCTCCATGAAGCACATATAACTTTGTGGACCCTGTTCATGGATTTTCTTCCTAAAATTAAATCCTAAACCTTCGCCTATCTGGGCAGTCATCTATACATAAGCCCCAAAACAAATTCTTATGATTGCATCTTTTATGGCACAATTGTCTAAATTTTACCAATACCTCTTGTTTCTCACACCGAGCATGACTCACGTGAGCTTAGAGTGTAAAAGTAATTATGACATTCATCTTTGAGCCATCAATCATAAAACATCATATCCCATTCCTCGAACTACGTGGGTTTTGATTCCTTTTTCAAAACAAAGGATACGTAGGTAGCCCATTCATGGGTTCGATCCCAACATTGAAATAATCTCTGTCCTTCTGAATGACGATAAACTTCAAGTGCCCCACTGAGTGGCTTTAAAACCAGCCTGGTCATCAAAATGACCAAGAGACTTTTATATAAATGTTTTGAAGGATACCATTGACCAAGAATCTCTAAACAAATATAGATGATTCTATATTGATGAAGAACCTCGAATACATATAAAAGATTCTCTAAATTTCTTGCATATTTAATCATTGATTGTTAAAACTAAAGGAAAGCTCATTTTATACTTGGTAATGTAATAAGGATTCACGAACTTAACTTAAATCTATAAAGAGAGTCCCGGAGTAGACAATAATTCCCCTCAAAAAGGTGTGATGAGTCCGACCTCCCATCCTCTCGACCAATGCAAATTCCTAAGCCTCATTAGCCCACAAGCTAATGAGCGCCTGCCTTTGGAAAGTAGGTCCAAACGGATGTGGAATCATTGGATGTTTCCGGTTCTACGAACAAACCCGTTAGAAACCGATCGGAACGTTTGAATCTCCCGTCCAGGAGGTCATCCCCGGATTCCGCGCGAAACACTTATCAATAATTATCATTTTAATTAATATCCACTTAATTATTATCCCTTAATTTTTTAACCCCCAAACCCTATAAGAATTAACTTTACCACAAAGACGAAGTGAATTAAACCCCATGCTAGCTTCAGAACATGAAATCATAACACCCTAATTTGATTTTAGTTCTAAGAATAGTTTAAGATCAGTGATAAATTAGGAAATAAATTCATTCTATAAATAAGTATTAATTGATTTTAGGGATTATATTTGTACTCTTCAAATTTATCCTGTGTGTTTTTGTTTTACCGATTAATTTTGCGCTCTCACAATTTACAAAAATATTGACCTCAGGTGTTTTTGTGTCAATTGTTTAATTGATTACTTAGTTAATTTTAAAAATTAATTCATGGATCATATTATGTGAATTAAATTAGCTCAATGATTCAAAATAAATAAATGAATAAGGTAATTGGTCAATCGATTACTAAGAAAACTACTCTTTCATGGGCAGTGTAGTAATCGTAGAAACGAATTGCATTGGAAAAAATTTAGAAAGGGAATAACCAAATATTGTTTCTCCTCTTGATTTAAATCCCAAAAGGAAATTTTAAGAGAAGAATAAAATTTAAAATAATAGAATAAATGGAATAGAATATAAGAATTTATTTAAAGTACAACAACATTACAACAAAGAAGAGGAAAAGAAGAGAATTTTGGAGGAGATCATAGTTTGGTAGCTTCCCTCCTCAAACTGTGAATTGAAATGGTATGTAACCAATTATACTCTTCTCCCAATCTTTTAATTTACGTCCAAAGACTTAAAATGAGAAAAAAACCAATTTATAGAGTGAGTGGGAGGCTAGGTTTTAAGAGGTTTTAGGTGGGAATGGGGAAATTTTTCCAAATAAATTAAGACAACTTGAACCGCTTATTTGACCTCTAAAACATGTAAAAAACTTGTCCTTCCAATATGATTATTCATGAGAAATTGGTTTATATATCTCATCTACAAATTTGGGCCCAATACCAGCATAGATATAGAATTTATGGCCCAAATACGGAACTAATGTCCAATCTGGAGAGTCCAACCCATCTTTGACTTAATGACCCCTTTACTCCAAAACAATGCATGATTTAGCTCTCATGTCCTGAATTAAAGTTACGGAAATTTAATTTAGGAACACATTTAAAAAAATTTAATTTCAAATAATATATATATATATATATATATATATATATATATAATTATGTAGGAATTACTATAGTACACTTTGAATGGTAAAATTGGAATTTTCATAAAATTTTCAAATGAATGATCTAATCCCAAATATTTTATAAATAAAAATATTTAGCACAATGTGAAGAAATTATATCATTTATTATCAATAAAATTGTATTTTATCAATTATAAATGGAAATTTATGGTCCTGAAAACCATAAATCTTTTATGATTTAAAACACCACATGATTTATTAGATATGAATGTAATAATATAACATTTTTTGTTTCAGGATCCCTTTCCTAGAGTTGAGGAATTCGTTTACTGTATATGAATATATAGAAACCAACTTTCTTGATATTTTTTTATTTTATAATAACAATTTATTCCTTTGGTTGTGTTCAGATCAATTTTTAAATAATTTCTTATCCCAAGAAAGAAGTATCCAAAACCACATTTTTTATGTCTGAAGCACTAAAATTCACTTTTAACGAACCGTAAGATCCCAAAAAGAGTGAATTTTTTTTATATATCTAATTATTTTAAAAAACCATATATTTTGAACAATATATCCAATATAATAAATTAATCTCTAAACAAAAAAATCAATACCACTGGTTAATCATTAATATTTATTTATTCAATTTTTTGACTAAAAATAATGACATATTAACCAAGACATCACACATGACAGTAGTAGGTGATAACCCCTTATCTTCCTTCTGTCATGGGTTCAAGCCCCTACGACCATTCTAGACTTTATGGGTTGTCACCCGACATTCTAGTTGTCCTTTTTCTAAAACTATATTAATATAATTCCTATAATTTTCCCAAAAAAACTATAATGGAATGCTTGAAATAAAATTTATCATCAAATAACCTTTTACTAAGGTATTCAATACAAACTTTTTTTTCAAAGTCTAATAATCGTATTTAACTATTATTACAACATAATTAATGATCATATTAACCCTAAAGGTTATAAATATCTTTAAACATATGTCTATAAAATTTAAAGGCATTATTCCTCAAATAACTTTTCCACTAAAATATATAATTGCTATAACTTTCTCCAAAATGTCATTAATCTTTATAGAATCCAATCAAATAAAACCTATAAATTATGTTTAATACATCCAAATTATGATCATCCTTAAACTTATAAACCCATGATGGTATCCATATCTTTTATGTTAATGAATACATATATGCTTTTAAAATTTAGCACAATCCTTATATGCTTTTTGATTATTATAACCAAAATACCATTGGTAAAATACTTATACAATATAATTCTTCTATCTCAATGCATAAATAATTTATCCATTTTATTTCCACCTAAGTCCTTCCTTGGTCTAGGATTGGACCTTCAGAATAGATAATTGAATCAGATAATTCCCAGGTTCTCCACAATTAAGACATAAAACTATAAATGGATCCTTAGGATAATATTTATTTCCTTCCATTATACTGTTTATTTTTCGCCAGCAATTATTTTATTTATGTCCTTCCTTTCCACACATAAATAATTTTTCTATTCCATTGAGACACTTCTTTGGGTGTATCCTTACACATTTATTACATCATTGAAATTGAGCCTTTATGCCTCTATGGTTTCCATCACTTGAGCTCTTAGATAACTCCATCCTTACCTTCTATGGGGAGTCCGAGAGTCGGTTGAGGTATAATTTGTTAATCATATTTTAGGATAACTGATTTGGCATAATTATGATATCTTTCACTCCTATCATCATCCCATTTGGTTTCTCATAATCGCTACATTGTCCTTCATATTCAATGTTAACTTGATTCATTCAGTTTATAACCATTGCATAAAACAAAAAAGTATAGTGTGGGAAATAATAATCATGTGGAAAACCCATATAATAAATTATAGGATGTCAAAATTATAAAAAATTATGTTCAATATATGACACCTTAGGTTTATCCTAGGCCATTCAATGTCATTATATATTCAAATCCTTCTTAATGGTTTGTAAAGAAAATGTGAATTATCCTAACCATGTCCCCTAGGAGTGTCAAACCAGGTGCACAATAAGTCCCATTATTGTATACTAGGTAATGCTCGAGTCAAGCCCAATATTCCTTTTTCGAATTTATAACCCTTAAGTACCTCTATTCTAGAACCATGTCCACTTGTAGTATCAAGATAGGGATTTATTTTCTAGGAATAACCAAATAATCTCTACCTTAAAAAACCTTAGGGTGGTATTTTATATTTATCCTCAAATTCTATCATTGTATTATGTTCCCTAATATTTATTTTCCTAAATCTAGTTCCCAAGGTTTGTACTAAACATCCTATGATACGAACTATAGTGATCCTGACCTGAGTATCCCAGAGATGGTTAATGCTTTATTACATTGGCATAAGATACAAGGAATCAAATCCCGAAGAACCGAATAGTTTATTACTTTTGGTAAACTAGATGCATACATGATTCCCATATTAAATTTGAAAAAAGAATTACAACATATTTTTTTTCGAGAATAACATTATTACATTTGGAATATCACTACATATCAATCATAATAAACTTGATGGATTCTTAGGGAAAGGAAAAAAATAAGAGTTATCACAAATTACTAGTAAGGGTTAAGTAAAATGGAATCTGTCAAGAATAAATAATCATAATCAACATGGAAAGGTAAATAACTAACCAAACATTCCTTTTAAATAACTGGATAAAGAAAGATCAATATGGAAAGGTAAATAACTAAAAACACATGTCATTTAATCAATAAAATGAAAATTAAATGAATCCAAAGATAATATCATGATGAAAATCTCTTGGATAATAATAATTGAACTCTTAATGAAGGAAATTATTAATTATTGAACTTCATGTTTCCTAGACACATGATACATTTACCATCAAGATCTATTCTCAATACTGTTTAAAACCAATGGGTAAAACCCCATTTACTAAGGCTATCTAACTGATTTATCCCATGAGACTATTGATGCATCAAGGGGATATCATTTACTAGGCCCCACCCATGTCTGTAGGTCTAAATCATTCACCATATTTTGAACAATCGATTTAATTCATGAATAATGTACTTTATCATAAAATATTCATATTGAGTAAGGAATATGGATTTATCAATATTTCTCTAAATAAACAAATAAATTTGAAAGTAAGACACCATATGTATAAATGAGATAAGGTTTAAGAAATAATAATATCTATGATAAATAGTATGTATATTTTTGGGAAATTTAATGTTTAGTGATCACTTGAAAGTTAATATTTTAAGGGGATGTTAATGACTACAAAATAAAACAAGTATGTTAATGTCAATACTATCATTGGTTAATATAACGATAAACAATATAAATGAATAATAAGAATAATATCAACATATAACCTTTGGAGTAATAAAAAAGTGTTGTTTTCATTGAGAATTGAAATACATAAAAAATATCTTTAAAAACATTCTTGAGGAAAATATCATTTCCATTTTGAAAAACATATTGAAAATACCAATCTTTGAAAAAAACTTTTAAAAAACATTTCCTTTAAAAGTTTCCTTACAAAATTGAAAATTAATATTCAAATAAATGATTTTAATGATCTAGGGTAATTTTTTAAATGATATAAAAGTAAAAAAACATTCCTTTTTCACTGTAAAAAGGTTATAAAAATGTCTTGTTTAGAAAATAAAAAGAACATTCCTTCCACATTTTTTGGTAAAAGATAAATAGGAATTGTTTTGAAAACAATATTATATTCCTTTGAAAAAAAATTAAAGAATAAAAATGGGTGAAAATCACTTTGATAAATCTCTTTAAAAAGGTTAAAAAAATTGAAAACATTTTTAGAGAAGAAGTTTTTTCAAGAAAACAGATTTCTGACCAAAGAGAGAAATGAAGCCAAATTTTCTTAAAAAAATTTTCTCAATTAATTTAAGGAAAAAAGTGAAAAAATGAAAATATTAATTTAAAATATAAGGAATAACTATATTATAACAAAATTTAAGGGGTTTATTTTAAAATTATAAAATAATTCCATTTAATTTAAATTCAAGAATGAATAATCTCGATTAGAATGATATTGTGGAATAAACCCTTATAATTATTATAATGTTGAAGTGAGAATTAACCAATAAATTGATTATTTGTATCAAATTTAAATCCACATAAAACTTGTGTAAATAAAATAATATATATTCAAAATTCACTACAAACATAATATTATAATATCAATGACAACGAAGAATTAATATAACCTAATGAAAAGAAATTGTGTTATAGAATTATTTACCACTTGGTAACTTTTAATTAAAGAAAAATTATATTAAATAATTAAAATTGAAACATAAAATACCATGAATAATTTATTATTCATGTTATTATATTTTAAATAATAATTATATACACCATATAAAATAATTTAGGTGCATAACATTACAATATACATCAGTGAAAGGAAATTAAGATGAAATCCATTACCTAACACTCCCTTTTGGTTAAATTTTATTTAAAAAAATTTATAGTGGTTTTAAACATATTATTAACTTATTATATAACCATATTAATATTTATAATATCATATATGATCTTTTTATTTCATCTTATTACCCGATTATTAATAATCTTTCATTATTTTTATTATTTCGGAAGTTAATTGCCTTGTTTTCTCATGTGTGTTTCATCATCAAAGATCCATTTATTGCATATATTATATAGCTATATCATCTCCATAATAATAATCATGAAATAATTATCATATTTTTACACCAAATTTACTTTTAAAACCATTCCCCAATAATGGTTATGAAAAATGAAGTATGTTATGATCATGGAGACGGTAGACCGTACTTACACATGAGTATGTTTCCATTTTTAAATGATAATTATGGAAAGAAGGTAAGTAATATTATATATTTAAAAATTATAATAATATCATATATACCATATTATATACTTATTTTATCCTTGTGGTGTTGTGGTGAAAATATATTCACACTGCTTCGTGAATGCGGTAGTCCACACGTACACAAACGATGTTATCATATTTACGTGAGTGAAAAGGAAGGAAATAAAATGATATATATTATATTAATTAAATGATAAATATTTCATTAATATTATAATTATGTTATTTATATTTCATATAATCATTAAATTTTTCTTTATCACCTTTCATGTGAAGTGTTAGTGAAGGACGAATCACATCGCTTCGTGAGGTTGTAGTCCACTGTACACACAAGCAACATTATCTAATATCTTATGAAATGGAATATAATAATATATGTATGATATAATAAATAAATATGTATAAATATTTAATAAATATATAATATTTAATTTATATCCATCATCATACCCAAACTTAAGAGGTGGAAATAGAAAAAAGTACGACATCGGTTCACGAGGCGGTAGTTTTCTATACACATGAATGATGATTTCATAACCCATTTGATGGAAGTGAAGATTATTTAATTCCATGTAATTTCTATAAAAACATACAATAATACTTTATATATTCATGTTATTATATAATTATGGTTTAATTATAATTTAATGATATTGAGAAAGAAATAAAATTAAGACGCTCATTGAAGAACATTACATATTCTTTAGGTATCCTCCTTAGGTTTGCACTGAATCCTTAAAAGGTTGGATTCATGACCAAAATAAATATTTTAGGATGATTAGATGGGATTTGGGAAGTTATTTGGTCAGGTATTTTTCAAACCAAATTGGTTTTAAGGTGTGAATAAGAGAGGAGATGGGGTGACCTTTTATAAGTGGGGGAGAGGACAAACTTGATATTTTTGAAGATAATTGAGCGATCCCATGTTTTTTATATGTCACAAGGGTCAAAAATATTCCATTATAAAAACTTATATTTATAATGGTTAAAATATTTCCATCCAATAGTTTTTATACATGTTTATAGCTCATTTTTAACCTTATATTTTTAGTTTAACCCCATATTAAATCAATTTTTACCTTAACAGTGGTAATTAATTTTTACTGCATTCACTATTCATTTTGATTAAAAATTAATTTTAACTTATCAGAAATTTTAAATTATTATAATAGAAAACATGTAATACATTTTTCCAAATTCAATTCACATAAGTGGAAAATTTTAATTTAAAATTAATCTCGCAGACATGACGATAAATTAGGTTTTTAAAGGGAAAATGTTCAAAAGTTTACAAAGTTTTTATATCTAAATTAAATTTAAAAATGATTCCAATGAACTGAATTGGATTAATTGATATAAAATTTAACTAATTTTACTTTAAAACCAATTCATAATATATTTTAACATTATAAATTATTTAAACAAAAATGTAGTTTTCAATTAAAATTTAGTATTTTTTCACTATTCATTGAAAAATAAAGCTTTTCAGAAAAAATACCAAAAAATCACCCTAAGATAATTTTGGTATTCCAATTTAAAAAATAAAGTTTATTTTTTCATATATTTTTTTTAAAATTAATAAAAGTTAATTTTAAATTAATTATGAAAAGTATGACTAAACTATATTTTAGAGAAAAAACAGTTTTTGAGAATACATTGATTTTTCTTTTAAATGATATTTATTTTATTAATAATAAATATATAATTAATAAACATAAGTAAAATATATTTTTTCTTAAGTTATTTAGCACTATTCGTACCCACCATTCCAATGGCTAGAAGACAAATATCATATTAAATAATAATATTAATAGTATATTATTGTTTGGTAAAACTCGATCTTACGTGAAACACACACTATCAAAGAAACTCATTATTGCATGTAATGAAAGATAAATAATTATTAAGTGTAACATATTATATCAAAATAAAATTTTATTATTTTATAATTTCTCTGGTGTTACATTTGGAGGTTTAGTTTCATGGAAATTAGGAACATAATACATGAAAAACATAAACATTCTTTTAATACAATTGAAAGGATTCATCATAGGTTCACCCTATGTTAATTTCACTGCATCTCATATCCTAAGGAAATACACTAAAGGAAAAAGGAGAGCTTAAAGCCAAATAAGGGAATAAATAAATGAGATATTTAGCATGTGACCATGAGGCATAAGAATAGGGAATGATCATAAGAACATGAGGAATATCATAATAGAAAGAACACTAGTCATAACATGGAAATGTGGATACGACATAAAAATGAGACATTCATAAGAATATCCCCAAGGTTTATCTCAAAGGTATCATAAATCATAATTATCAAGGTTATCTGACAAGGTATCACAAAACATTTCATCACTTGATATTAATTATTTACGTAATGAATTGGAGCACTATCCAGGTGAACCCTTTATATGAATTAATTAATATGAGACACATTTATCATAATTAATCATTTCATCAATATCCAGTGAAAATTATAGAATGGGTTTCATATAAAATCATTTATTACATAATTTCTTAAATATAATAACATTTCATCACTTTTAACCCATGAGTAGGGAATGCGGGTTTAATATATAAAAATATCTAACAAATAAATCATGTTCACATATAGGTTAATAACCATGTAAATTAAAGAGGTTTGGGTATTCAAAATATGATAATTTCCCATGTAAAAGAGAGAAATTAAAGAAATGAATTTGGTAGAATGTCTCGTATAAAACATAGATTAAGGAAAGGGTAAAATGTGAGGGGACTCTCATTGATAAAAAAATATTTTATAGTAATGGTATGATCAGAATCATAATAAAATAAATTTATTTAACATTTATAATAAATACACAAAAATAGGTACTTGAATGGAAAAGAAGAGGATGAGAATTCCATCACCTTGAAGAGTTTCTTCCCAACACTTGAGAATATCACATTGAGACCTTAAGGACACCTTACAGGGACTCTTTGGGAGGTAAAATGACCATAAATTCATAGATAACGAATTTTTAGAGGAGTGGTATGGGGAATGGGTGGGTATTTATAGTAAAAGTGTAGGAATGGTTTAACAATTTTCAAATCCAGCTCCTTGAATTATTGGTTGTGGAAAATGAAAAACCATTGTATTATCCATAGTTTTAGACATCAAAGTCATGTTTTATATTAATTTAACCCATTAGATCTGAAGTCCATTTTTTAATATTAGTTTGGATTTGGAAAAGAATTTTTTTACATTTTTTAAAAATCATAATTTCCATTTTAGACTTTGGAAAGTCATTTTTAGGTTTGGAAATTGATTTAAATCCATTAAAATACATAATATTAATAAAATAAAATAATTTTGGTCATGTATTCTGTATAATTAATTATTAAATCATTATCATATAATTGAATTCATAAAAAATACAAAAAACACAAAATTATATTTTTACTATTCACTGAAAAATAAATTATTTTAGAAAATTCTCAAAATTTCACCTTAACATAATGTCAACATGATAATTTAAAATATAATAATTATTTTTTAAAATAATTTTATAATTATGATAATTTTAACTTTTAAATAAAATATCCTTATTTACTAAAAAATAATAGTTTTTATGACATAGTCAGACATTTTATACATATAAAAATTTACTTGGACATTATAAAATTACATTATTATTTATATTTAAATAAAAATTATTTTATATGACTATTTCTTGAAAATAAGTTTTATTAAGAATACCCTTGTTTATTATAAAATTTTATATATTTTCTAAAAATATAATTATTTTTTATTTGTATGCAAAAATCTATTTATCAAATTCATATTAAATTAATTTTATTTTATTAAATAAATTAATACTTAAAATTGGATTATCAAAATAACTACTTCATTTATAAAATAGAAATTAAAATTTTATGACACTAAGTTATAGATACATGACCCCTTATTACACCAGCATATTCCCTAAGGGTATGGTGCACAGTGGTGGTAGTTTCATGGGGTAGCTTAGCTAACATTGACCTAGTGGTGATCTTCACTAACATGAACTTATCTCATAAGTTATTTAATTCAATCACCACTTTTTGAATCTCTACTTGTTCTTGGTCAAGGGAGAACCCTAGTGAAGCTATATCCCTCCCAATTTATGATAAATGGGATTTAAAAGGCATAACTCTACTAGTTGAGGCCATCCTTTCTCTTTTCTACTTCAATTATCATTTATCATTACCATTTATAAACACTAATTCAAATGGTAACAATATTACCAATGGTCATAGTGCCCAATTATCATATTTAACAATGGTTATATTAACCAATGGTCATATCCCAATAGTCAATTTTTCCTATATATACTCCACCATCCATCGATATTTACTACTCCATTCCTGAAGGTTTTTATAATTCCTTTGATAATTTCAATTATATTCCTAGAATTTAATTTTCTTTTAAGTGTTTTCATGGTAGGTTAAATTTTATTGGAAGTGTTTGAACCTATTAAGTTTACCATTATATGGTCAATATTCTTTTATTTTTATATCATTGTACCAGTCTTAGTTATACTAATTGGTATCACCACTTGACATGTAATATTTATTTTTTAATAGTATTTATATGAACTTCTATTTTGAAAAATAAAAAATTAGACATTTTGAAGAAAATAGTTCTCTTATTGAGTATATAAGGAATTTTTAGGTCGTTAAATTCTACCCCCATTAAAAAAATCTTATTCAAAATTGAAACTCATATTCTCACTTGAGAATAGAAGATGGTACTTCTATTTCATTTTATCCTCTAGTTCCCATATCACCTCTTCATATTTATGGTTTTAACACAACAGTTTTACAAGGTGAGTTGTCTTGTTCCATAGAACTTTGTCTCTATGGCCTAAGATATTCACTGAATGCTTCTCATAAGAGATGTCATGTTCCATTCATACAACCTCAGGATTCGGTACTTATGAGGGATCAAGTATGTACTTCCACAAGAGAGATACATGGAAGAAATCATAAATTTGAGCCATTTTCGGTGGAAGTTATAGCTGATAGGCTACTAATCCTATGTAATAAAGGATCTAAAAGGGTTTAATGTACCTAGTTATAAGATTTCCTTTATTTCCAAACCAAATCACTCTCTTAAATGGTGATATTCAAAGGAAAACTTTATCTCCAACATCAAACTCCAAGTCCCTTCTATGATTTTCATCATAGCTATTCTACCGACTCTGAGTATATTTTATATTTTGTTGGATGACATAACCATTTTCTATAATATCTTGTATAAGATTAGGTCAAAAGTGATTTCATTCACCAACTTCATCCCAATAAGTAAGAGTTATACATATATTTCCATATATCACTTCATATGGATCTATTTGAATACTCGAGTAAAAGTTGTTGTTGTATGGGAATATAACTAATGAGATATATTGATCCCATCCATCTTTAAATTACATTGAGAAAAATCTATTCATATCTTATAGTATCTGAATGGAACATCTAGATTGGTCATCAGTTTGGGGGTGATAGGCTATACTAAAATTCAATTCATTATTCAGAGCATGTTGAATACTTATCAGGAATTTAGAAGTGAATCTTGGATAATGATAAAAAATGATTGAAAGTGGTTCCCCCTACAACTTCACCATTTCCTTTATGTATACATGGAAATTTGGTTAAGAGAGACATCTTCCCTAATAATGATAAGGTGGGAAGTATTAGTGGGTTGATCCAGTATAACCCATATTTTATTGTTTCCTTTGTATGACTTTCGGAGATCAGTGAAAAAGTTCATAGTGATATTATCCTACTTTCATACAGTTCTGGGTAGTTTTTGTAATACCCCTTTAGGAATTTTTCACTCTAACTTTACTTATTAATACACTAAAAACCTTATAGTCTAATAAAAAATATACCTTTTCATATTATCTCAACAATAATGATCACAAAGTTCCCTATATATTTTAGTGACTTTGGGATGTATAGATAATATAGAAATATGAGATTCATCCATCATCTCCTTATTTATCTCTAGAATAGATTAGAAACATAACCATGTACCAAATATCTATACAACTTCTCGATCAATATTGAACATAGGAAGGTACCCATTTTTCACATCCTCTATATTATTTTACATTAAATGATTATCTCTTTGAGCTCTCTTGAACTTCTCAAGTAATGATGGTTTTGAAATCATTTGGGATAGGATCAATGATATCTGTAACACCCGAGATTTTTATGAGTAATATTTTGTTCAAAGGAATCTTTCACTACACACTTTCTTGGCTTACTTTACACGCAATCGCGACCTTCCTCGATAGCTTGCGTCGTACGCAATACCGAGTTTCACTAAACAACGATATGCTATTAAAATATTATTAAAACTAGCCGTTATGAATAGTAATAACCACTTTTTGAAATTTTATAAATTTTATTTTTCAAAATGGACTTCATTTTTTGATTCGGAATACCAAAATTAGCCTAGGGTGAAATTTTGGTATTTTTCTGAAAACTTTCAATTTTTGATGAATAGTGAAACCACTAAGTGGTAGGTTAAAAACTGAATTTTGCATAAAACTTAATTTTACTGCTTCTATGAATTGAATTTCGAAAATCCGACAGACACGGTTGATATCAGTAAGTAAAATGTGGTTCAATGAGATAAAAATAATTTTTTGGTGAATAGTAACTTTTTACTTTTTTACCGCGGTTAATAGTAAATAGGGGTAAATATGATATTACTATTACCCTAACACATGTCCTAATTCTATTGGATAAGTGTAATTCGACCAAAAACAACCTTATCAATAAAATATGACCATTTAGGCCCACTTGGGTTAGATTAGGACATTTATTATTAATTTATTTAAAGAAGGGTTAAAATAGTTAAAATCAAAGTTTAATAAGTAAATAATTTTTAATATGGGGTTATACATAAGATAAATTCGACTATAAAAATTAATTAGAAAGCTAAAAATATTTCCTACATAATGGTATTTTATTTATAATTTTTAGACATTAAATAATTTAATTTATTTATGACACAATTATGATGCAGTAATTATCTTATTTATGAAATATTGACATAATTGATGTTATAAACACAAAAATAAATGTAATTTGAGACTTTTTATGAATTACAATAATTTTCTAGGTTACTATGATATATTGGTGTTGATTTAATTAACTTGGTTCGAACATATAATTCTGTTATGACTTTCACAAAAATCATATATCAAATAGTGTCAAAATTGACACAAAATATTTTTTAAATCAAATATTATATTATTAATTGTTATTTTATTCCTAAAAATCTAAGGTTCGGCCAAATGACTTAGATAAGGATATATATATTAATAATAAATAATTTGGGGTTCGTTTGGCATGTTATAGTATGTTTATTAACCATATAGTGAAAGAAAACAAAAAGACACGGTAAAAGTTAAATTATTTAACTTAGAGTTAAATCTAATTGATAAGGTTAAAATAATACCCTAAACTTGTCTAAATCCTATTGGTTGATAGGATTTTGATCCATCCCCACTTTAGCTTCGAAATAAGACCCTTTGTAACCATTATAAACCGATTTTGACTTTAATATAAAATAATATTTTGAGATATTTCTAAGGTGACCCTCTCCTCCCTTATAAAAGGGCACCTCCTCCCCCTCCTCCTCACACCAATTTGAGCACTCAAGCTCGGCCAACCCCTGCCATTTTCTCCTCTCCACTTCCCTAGAATAATCCTAGAGGTCCTGGTCTTCTTCAAAGACCAATCTTAGTTCCCTAAGTGGAGGATTCAAAGAGGCGTTCCAAAGAAGAGGTAATATCCATTACCGATCTTTTCAATTTATTTCTTCTTCAACTTCTTCTTCTTTAGTTGTTTCATTATAAAGTAATAACATAAGTATTACTTACATACTGATATGTTATTATAAATATGAAACAACCCTAATTCACCTTCTATCCATCCTACGGAAAAATGAAATCACCGCGCGTGCGTACGTACGGAATACCGTCTCCACGCCGTGGTGTAATCTATTTTCCACCATCACCTTAAAAGGATGGGTATAATGGTGTAATGAGTAACTATTTATGATTATTATAATGTAATATTGATACTGAAATAATATATATATACTCAAATACAATTCCACGATCATAGGAACGATATCATCACTCGTGCGTACGTACGGAATACCGTCTCCACGATGTGATACGACTCGTTCTACATGATCATCATTACATAGTAATTATATAAATGAATTGAATGAATAAATATGATATATGTTACACTAATACCATTCTGGATATAAGGTATCTATAACCTTAAAATAAGAATAAGAATTTATTCGGCAAAACACGCATAAGAAGAAAAGGCAATAAAGACCCGAGTAACAAGTAACAATGAAATATTACTAACAAGAAGCTAAGAATATGACCATATATGATATCATATTAATGTATGATTCTGTAATAAGTCAATAACATTATTTAAACCATTATATAGGAGCTTCGGACACGTACAAAGCAAATCGGACCTAAGGTAAGGGAAATATCACAATCTCATTTTTATCCGAGATTGTTTATTCGTAAGTATTTACTGGGGTGTATTTTATCACCCAAATCCATGTTTCATCAATATCTAATATTATTTCCATCCACCTACAATTGTTTAAATCCATTTTTACCCTTCGGTGAGTTTTTAGTAATATGTATGAAAGGAATCTTTTGTCGTTTTTCGTACGAGGTACTTTTTGACTTTTCCGACAAAAGTACGAAGAATGTTTTTTTAACTTATACGGCATGAATGGATTTTTAAAACATTATTTGAAAGAAACTTCCTTTACATGTTTTCAAGTTTATTTTTAATCAACTTCTTTTATTTTAAAGTTGTATGACATGTTATGAAAGGAAAAATGTTTTTGAAGTAGAAAGGATATTTTCCTCAAGAATGGAGTTCAAGTATTTTATCAAAATTATTTTCCATCTAAGATAATAAAAGGGTTCTATTTTTATCCCTATTATTACATTGGTTTTATTATGTTGTGATGGAAATATAATTATGAATTCCTTTATCTTATATGAATTGTTTTATGATGTCATGTTGTTTAAGAATCCCATTTTTATTACATGGGTTACGCTATGATGTATGGTTTATGATTATGTGGAACACATAAGAAAGGGTTCATTATAAGATGGGTGGGACCTATATCTCCCTCCAATGCATTGGGTAAAGATTTTATATCTCATGAGATAGACATGGCTGGAACGGTAGGTTATACCGGTTTAGTGAAACATGACTGGAATGAGGGTGACTCGGTTCAGAAAGTAACTTTGTCCACTAAGATAGTCTTGGCAATGAGTCATGACTAACAAGAAATGATTTTCCATGATTATGTGTGCATGACACAAAGTTTCAAGTTTCATGTTATGATTATGGGGATCTCATTTTCACTTCTATGATTTTTTCCATGTTAAGATATTATGATCTCTTTTGCAGGTTATGATTTTCAAAAAGATATGATATGATTTTTATTTCCTTTATTTTCCCTTGCTGAGCATTTGAGCTCACCCTTTTATGTTTTCTTTTCCCCAGGTCAGGAAGATGGATATTAAGTAGAATATGCTAAAAGGGACCCTAGATATGATGAAATAAATGGGAGACACTGTAGAAGATTTATGAACCAGTTGTTTATGTTTCCCAGTTTCTAAAGACACTATACCTATACGGTCCTTTGTGGTTTTGTCATATGTTGTAATAAGTGTGCTTCAATTTTGAAGTATTAACAATGTATGTAAAGTATGGGTCGTTATAGTTGGTATCAGCGGCAAAGGAGGTAGGAATGTATCCGATCCTTGGGAACTCTCACATGTGAGCGTTGGACGAAGCATGGCTCTCCGCCCAAGGGCTTCATGAGGAAATGGCTGCCACTGGGGATGGTGGTGTGTCCCTCCCAGGGGGTGTAGCCGCCCATGGAGTGCCCTGATAGGTATCAATTGTAGTCCACTGGAAGTAATTCTAGACCGCTATAGTTGGTATTAGAGGAAAGGTATAATCAACCTTTGGAAACTAGGATGTGAAAGCCTTAGTAAGAACCCTAAGGATAAGTCTAAGCATAGAACACAATCTTAGTGTTTTAGAAATGCCCATGAATACCCTAGGATAAGACCTTAAGTGTGAAATTTTATCCTTGATTATGTGGTTTTCCTATTATAATTAGTGTTGCTCACACTATTCTTCTTGGTTTTAGTCAATGGCTAGAACCCGAAGGAACCGTGTTAATGCGGAATGCGATGGGAAATGCAATGATTGTCCCGCTGAGCAACCAAACGATATTAGAGTTGGAATGAAAAATCTTGTAGCCATGCTCACACAACTTTCTCAAGCTATGAATCATGCAGGACTTCCAAACGAGCAAAGGAAGGAGCAACATTCTGTTGAATCCTTCATGAGGCAGCGTCCACCTTCTTTCAGTGGGTATAATGATCCATTAGTTGCTGAACAATGGATTAGTACTTCTGAAAAGATATTTTCAGTTCTTCAATGTTCTGAACATGATAAAGTCATCCTAGCAGTGTATCGTTTGGAAGGAGATGCTGATCAATGGTGGAATCTTATTAAGAATACGAGGCAAAGGGATGAAATTGAGTATATGGAATGGGACGAGTTCAAGAACTTATTTTTTAATAAGTACTTCCCTCGTATTCTCCGAACAAAGATGAAGAAAGAGTTTCTTGAACTGAAGAAAAGGGATGATGAATCTGTTGGTACCTATGAAGAAAATTTTACAAGACTTGCAAGGTACGCTTCTGGTATTATTATCCAACCTGAGAGTAAGATCGATCGATTCTTTAGTGGCTTAAAACCAAGTCTTCGAAGGGCGTTAGCCATAAGGGAATTCAATAGCTACGAGGAAATCATTCGATGTGCTCTCAAAGTCGAGATGGATATTGGAGTAACCCATCAGTCACATGGGTTTGATAAGAAGAGGAAGATGGAATTCAAAGGAAAATCTAAAGAGATAACTGAAAAGAAGATGAGCTTTCCCTTATGCTCAAAGTGTGGAAAGAAACATGGAGGGAGTTGTCTTAAAGGGACAAGTAAATGTTTCAAATGTGGAAAGGAAGGTCATCGGGCATTTGAATGCCGCGATAATGGGAAGAAGATGTCTAATGATGCAAACAAAGGAAGGGATACACAGAATGAACCTACTACACTTCAATGTTTCAAGTGAAAGGAGATGGGGCATTATGCCAATCAATGCCCAAATCCAAGGGTTGATGATGATGGTCGGCGTCAACAAAATCTTAAGGCTAAAGACAAAGGAAAGTCACATGCAATTTCTATCAGCGATGTGGAGTACGATAACGAAGTGGTGAAAGGTACACTTACCATCCACTCTAAAGTAGCAAATGTTTTATTTGATTCTGGATCCACCCACTCTTTTATTTCTGAAAAATTTTCTAAGGGTATCACCATATTACCTCAACAATTAGATGTTGAGTTAGCTGTGACAACACCTAATGGCACAACAGTCGCATCAAAAGTTTATAATTCTTCTCTGATCGAAGTTTGTGGGAAAGTGCTTCCTGCAAATCTTGTGATCCTTCCTTTAGTGGAATTTGATGTGATTCTTGGCATGGATTGGCTTTCTCTACATGGATCTCATATCAATTTCCAAATAAGGGAAGTCACATTTCATATTCCAGATCAATCTACGATCGTCTATCGATGCAAGGATGAATATAACCTTCCAGTGGAAATTACTTCCATCTTATGGGTCTTGATTCCACTAAATGAAGGTTATTTATCTCAAATGGTTGGTGAGAAACTTACGATTAAGAATATGCCCATCGTACGGGAGTTTGATGATGTCTTTCCGTAGGAATTACCGGGTCTTCCACCAAATCGTGAAGTTGAGTTTTCAATAGAACTTGTACCGGGTGCTTTGCCAATTTCAAAGACACCTTATAGAATGGCCCCAATTGAGTTGCAGGAATTGAAGAAGCAACTCCAAGAGAATATTGATAAGGGATTCATACGCCCTAGTGCGTCACCTTAGGGAGCACCTGTTCTATTTGTTAAGAAGAAAGATGGATCAATGAGACTCTGCATTTATTATCGAGAACTTAACAAGATCACTATCAAGAAAAAATATCCTCTCCCATGCATTGATGAATTATTTGACCAAGTACGCGGAGCTCAATACTTTTCCAATATTGATCTTCGTTCAGGGTATCATCAATTAAGGGTCAAAAGGGAGGATATACCAAAGACGACTTTCCGTACAAGGTATGGACACTATGAATTTATAGTGATGCCATTTGGTCTTACTAATGCCCCTGCTATCTTCATGGATCTAATGAATAGAGTCTTTAGAGACTATCTTGATCAATTTGTGGTAGTCTTTATAGAAGATATTCTTGTCTATTCAAAGAGCAAGGAAGAGCATGAAGATCACTTGAGAATTATATTGAAGACCCTGAGAAAGGAGAAGCTTTATGCCAAATTTACCAAGTGTGAATTTTGGCTTCAAAAAGTTTCATTTTTGGGTTACATAATCTCAAAAGAGTGGATATCTGTGGATCCAGCAAAAACAGAGGTTATCGAAAGATGGTCAAGACCAACAACAGTAACTGAGATCCGAAGTTTTCTTGGTTTGGCTGGATATTATCGACGTTTTGTAAAAGATTTTTCACGATTATCTAATCCACTCACCAAGTTGACTCGGAAAGGAGTTAAGTTTGTTTGGACAGAGGAATGTGAAGAGAATTTCAAGGAGTTGAAAAGAAGGTTATCCAGTGCACCTGTGCTCACACTGCCTTGTAGTGGAGAAAGGATTGTGATCTACAGTGATGCATCCAAGAAGGGATTGGGGTGTGTTCTTATGCAAAATGATATGGTGATAGCTTATGCCTCACGACAGTTGAAAATCCATGAGCAAAATTACCCAACATATGATTTGGAGTTGGCTGCGGTAAGCTTTGCATTAAAGATTTGGAGGCATTACCTTTATGGTGAAAGGTGTGGTATTTATACTGATCATAAAAGTTTAAAGTATATTTTCACACAAAAGGAGTTGAATATGCGTCAAAGAAGATGGTTGGAGCTGATTAAGGATTACGACTGCTCAATCCATTACCACCCTGGGAAAGCAAACAAGGTGGCAGATGCATTAAGTCGACAAGACCATGCTAGTTTATCCATGATGAGGATCACAAAAGATCCAATATTTATGGATTTACAAAGGATGGATCTTGGAATTATAATGGAAGAGGAAAAATATTATCTTTCTCAAATGAATGTTCAACCATCTATACATGTGAAGATTAAAGAGGCACAGAAAGAAGATGCCGAGTTACAAAAGAAGGTGAGAAATGTTCCTGAATTTAACCTTGATTGTGATGGGATAATAAAGTTCAGGAATCGGGTTTGTGTTCCTCCCATCCCCGAATTAAAGAAGGAGCTACTGGATGAGGCTCATAGTTCATCATTCTCTATTCATCCTGGAAGCACGAAGATGTATAGGGACCTGAAAGAGTACTTCTGGTGGGATGGCATGAAAAGAGATGTTGCTGAATATGTCTCTCGATGCTTGGTTTGTCAACAAGTTAAAGCTGAGAGATAGAAGTCTAAGGGGATGTTAGAACCATTACCCATACCCGAATGGAAATGGGAAAACATCACTATGGACTTTGTCACAGGACTTCCTAAAACATCCAAAGGCAATAATGCTATCTGGGTCATAGTTGATCGTCTTACAAAGTCTGCACACTTCATTGCTATTAGAGAGGATTTCTCTCTAGATCAGCTTGCCAGGATATATGTAAAGGAAGTGGTAAGATTGCATGGAGTACCACTTTCTATTATATCTGATCGGGATCCGAGATTTACCTCGAAGTTCTGGTGAAGTCTTCAGCATACTCTGGATACAGAGTTGAGTTTCAGCACTTCTTATCATCCCCAGACAGACGGTCAGTCTGAGAGAACAATTCAAACCCTAGAAGATATGTTGAGAGCTTGCTCTATGGATTTCAAAGGAGTTTGGGATCAACACATACCTTTGGTGGAATTTTCTTATAATAATAGATTTCACTCCAGTATTCAGATGGCTCCTTATGAAGCTCTCTATGGAAAGAAATGCAGGACTCCAACTTGCTGGGATGAAGTTGGGGAAAGAAAGCTATTAGGACCTGATCTCGTTGATAAAATGGCAGAAAAGGTCAGGTCTATTCAACAACACATAAGAGTAGCTCAGAGTCGACAGAAAAGTTATGCCGACAACCGAAGAAAAGAACTAGAGTTTGAAGTGGGTGATAAAGTGTTCTTACAGATATCTCCCTGGAAGAGGGTTATGAGATTTGGAAAGAAGGGGAAGTTGAGCCCTAGATATATCGGTCCTTTCGAAATACTGGATCGTGTTGGAAAGGTAGCTTAACGATTGACGCTTCCACCGAATCTCTCTCAAGTTCACGATGTGTTCCATGTATCTCTCCTGAGAAAGTACATACCTGATCCTTCACATGTACTCAACTCAGAAGTTGTACCGCTGGAGCAAGATCTTTCTTATGAAGAACAGCCGATAGAGATTCTGGATCGTAGCGAAAAAGTCCTACGAAACAAGACCACTCAATTGGTGAAAGTTTTATGGAAGAACCACCAATTAGAAGAAGCTACATGGGAGCTTTAGGATATGATGAGGGAGAAGTATCCTCATCTGTTTGTTACAAAGTGACGAATTTCGAGGGCGAAATTCTTTTTAAGGGGGGTAGAATGTAACACCCAAGATTTTTATGAGTAATATTTTGTTCAAAGGAATCTTTCACTACACACTTGCTTGGCTTACTTTACACGCAATCGCGACCTTCCTCGATAGCTTGCGTCGTACGCAATACCGAGTTTCACTAAACAATGATATGCTATTAAAATATTATTAAAACTAGCCGTTATGAATAGTAATAACCACTTTTTGAAATTTTATAAATTTTATTTTTCAAAATGGACTTCATTTTTGGATTCGGAATACCGAAATTAGCCTAGGGTGAAATTTTGGTATTTTTCTGAAAACTTTCAATTTTTGATGAATAGTGAAACCACTAAGTGGTAGGTTAAAAACTGAATTTTGCATAAAACTTAATTTTACCACTTCTTTGAATTGAATTTCGAAAATCCGACAGACACAGTTGATATCAGTAAGTAAAATGTGGTTCAATGAGATAAAAATAATTTTTTGGTGAATAGTAACTTTTTACTTTTTTACCGCGGTTAATAGTAAATAGGGGTAAATATGATATTACTATTACCCTAACACATGTCCTAATTCTATTGGATAAGTGTAATTCGACCAAAAACAACCTTATGAATAAAATATGACCATTTAGGCCCACTTGGGTTAGATTAGGACATTTATTATTAATTTATTTAAAGAAGGGTTAAAATAGTTTAAATCAAAGTTTAATAAGTAAATAATTTTTAATATGGAGTTATACATAAGATAAATTCGACCATAAATATTAATTATAAAGATAAAAATATTTCCGACATAATGGTAGTTTATTTATAATTTTTAGACATTAAATAATTTAATTTATTTATAACACAATTATGATGCAGTAATTATCTTATTTATGAAATATTGACATAATTGATGTTATAAACACCAAAATAAATGTAATTTGAGACTTTTTAGGAATTCCACTAATTTTCTAGGTTACTATGATATATTAGTGTTTATTTAATTAACTTGGTTCGAACATATAATTCTGTTATGACTTTCACAAAAATCATATATCAAATAGTGTCAAAATTGACACAAAATAGTTTTTAAATCAAATATTATATTATTAATTGTTATTTTAATCCTAAAAATCTAAGGTTTGGCCAAATGACTTAGATAAGGATATATATATTAATAATAAATAATTTGGGGTTCGTTTGGCATGTTATAGTAAGTGTATTAACCATATAGTGAAAGAAAACAAAAAGACACAGTAAAAGTTAAATTATTTAACTTAGAGTTAAATCTAATTGATAAGGTTAAAATAATACCCTAAACTTGTCTAAATCCTATTGGTTGATAGGATTTCGACCCATCCCCACTTTAGCTTCGAAATAAGACCCTTTGTAACCATTATAAACCGATTTTGACTTTAATATAAAATAATATTTTGAGATATTCCTAAGGTGACCCTCTCCTCCCTTATAAAAGGGCACCTCCTCCCCCTCCTCCTCACACCAATTTGAGCACTCAAGCTTGGCCAACCCCTGCCATTTTCTCCTCTCCACTTCCCTAGAATAATCCTAGAGGTCCTGGTCTTCTTCAAAGACCAATCTTAGTTCCCTAAGTGGAGGATTCAAAGAGGCGTTCCAAAGAAGAGGTAATATCCATTACCGATCTTTTCAATTTCTTTCTTCTTCAACTTCTTCTTCTTTAGTTGTTTCATTATAAAGTAATAACATAAGTATTACTTACATACTGATATGTTATTATAAATATGAAACAACCCTAATTCACCTTCTATCCATCCTACGGAAAAATGAAATCACCGCGCGTGCGTACGTACGGAATACCGTCTCCACGCCGTGGTGTAATCTATTTTCCACCATCACCTTACAAGGATGGGTATAATGGTGTAATGAGTAACTATTTATGATTATTATAATGTAATATTGATACTGAATTAATATATATATACTCAAATATAATTCCACGATCATAAGAACGATATCATCACTCGTGCGTACGTACGGAATACCGTCTCCACGATGTGATGCGACTCATTCTACATGATCATCATTACATAGTAATTATATAAATGAATTGAATGAATAAATATGATATATGTTACACTAATACCATTCTGTATATAAGGTATCTATAACCTTAAAAGAAGAATAATAATTTATTCGGCAAAACACACATAAGAACAAAAGGCAATAAAGACCCGAGTAACAAGTAACAATGAAATATTACTAACAAGAAGCTAAGAATATGACCATATATGATATCATATCAATATGTATGATTCTGGAATAAGTCAATAACATTATTTAAACCATTATACAGGAGCTTTGGACACGTACAAAGCAAATCGGACCTAAGGTAAGGGAAATATCACAATCTCATTTTTATCCGAGATTGTTTATTCGTAAGTATTTACTGGGGTGTATTTTATCATCCACATACATGTTTCATCAATATGTAATATTATTTCCATCCACCTACAATTGTTTAAATCCATTTTTACCCTTCGGTGAGTTTTTAGTAATATGTATGAAAGGAATCTTTTGTCGTTTTTCGTACGAGGTACTTTTTGACTTTTCCGACAAAAGTACGAAGAATGTTTTTTTTAACTTATACGGAATGAATGGATTTTTAAAACATTATTTGCAAGAAACTTCCTTTACGTGTTTTCAAGTTTATTTTTAATCAACTTATTTTATTTTAAAGTTGTATGACATGTTATGAAATGAAAAATGTTTTTGAAGTAGAAAGGATATTTTCCTCAAGAATGGAGTTCAAGTATTTTATCAAAATTATTTTCCATCTAAGATAATAAAAGGGTTCTGTTTTTATCCCTATTATTACATTGGTTTGATTATGTTGTGATGGAAATATTTTTATGAATTCCTTTATCTTATATGAATTGTTTTATGATGTCATGTTGTTTAAGAATCCCATTTTTATTACATGGGTTACACTATGATGTATGGTTTATGATTATGTGGCACACATAAGAAAGGTTTCATTATAAGATGGGTGGGACCTATATCTCCCTCCAATGCATTGGGTAATGATTTTATATCTCATGAGATAGATATGGCTAGAATGGTAGGTTATACTGGTTCAGTGAAACAGGACTAGAACGAGGGTGACTCGGTTCAGAAAGGGACTTTGTCCACTAAGATAGTCTTGGCAATGAGTCATGACTAACAAGAAATGATTTTCCATGATTATGTGTGCATGCCACAAAGTTTCAAGTTTCATGTTATGATTATGGGGATCTCATTTTCACTTCTATGATTTATTCCATGTTAAGATATTATGATCTCTTTGGAGGTTATGATTTTCAAAAAGATATGATATGATTTTTATTTCCTTTATTTGCCCTTGCTGAGCATTTGAGCTCACCCTTTTATGTTTTCTTTTCCCCAGGTCAGGAAGATGGATATTAAGTAGAATATGCTAAAAGGGACCCTAGATATGATGAAATAAATGGGATACACTGTAGAAGATTTATGAACCAGTTGTTTATGTTTCCCAGTTTCTAAAGACACTATACCTATACGGTCCTTTGTGGTTTTGTCATATGTTGTAATAAGTGTGCTTCAATTTTGAAGTATTAACAATGTATGTAAAGTATGGGTCGTTATAATATCCCTTCCCTTATGATTTCTAGGTCTAACTGTACTAGGTCCTTGATTAATGGATCTCCTTAAATCCACATAATTTCCAGAACACCATGATATTTCTTACTCATTGCATCTATGACTTTTTTTCTCTTTTGGGGTGATAATGAATTGAACAATCATAGTCTTTAAGAATCTCCATCCACCTCTTTTGTGTCACGTGCAGTTCCTTCTATGTGAATATACACTTCAAAATTTGGTGGTTTATATATGTATCACATTTTACCTATAATGATAGTTAATCCATATATTCAGAGAAAACATTATTGAGCTAACTCTAGGTCATGAAAAGGGTAATTCTATTCATGATGATTTAACTGTTGAGATAAATAAGTGATCAACATGTCATTTTACATGGGGATACACCAAATCCCTTTCGGAGATTAATTACTATAGATAAAAAATCATTCACCAATAGAGGTTAGAGTTAGAATAGGTGTAATAACCAACCTTTTATTTAGTTATTGGAAACTTTCTTCATATTTCTTTATCCAGAAAAAATTAACTCATTTTTGAGTTAACTTGGCTAGTGAAGTATAAAGTTGTGAAAAGTATTTCATAAACCATACATAATACCTCACTAAATCAAGGAAACTATGAAAATAAATTAATATTTTAGGATGTGGTCACTCATTGATAAACTTTTTCTTGTAAGTATCAAATAGGATTCCTTCACTAGTTACAATATGCCCTATGAATGAAACTTGTTTTGACAAGAATTTACATTTTATAAATTTTCCAAACAACTCATCCTTCCTAAAAGTTCATAATATGACCCTTAGATAATCCTCATACTCCTCATGAATTTTTGAATATATCAGAATATCATCAATAAAGAACACCACTAATTTATCAAGCTAGTACTAAAATACTCTATTAATAAAAATCATAAACATGGTAGGAGAATTTTTTAATCCTAATGGAATAACAATAAAATCATAATTCCCATATCTTGTTTGGAAGGAAGTATTTAGGATATATTATTTCTTCACCCTCAACTGATGAAACATCAATTGAAGCTCTATCTTGGGGAATAATTGAGCCCCCTGAAGCTGGTCAAACAAATCATCAATCCTTGGAAGAGGTTATTTGCTCTTTACTGTGATCTCATTAATTTATATATATTAAATACACAACTGCATTGATCCATCCTTATTATTTAAAAAGATAATATGTTCTTCCCAATGAGACACACTTGGTCGAATAAAACCCCTCTCTAAAAGATGACGAAGTTGCTTGTTTAATTCTTATAAATTGATGTATGACATTTTGTACGGGGTCTTTGATATTGGATTGGATCCAGGTATGAGTTAAATTGAAAACTCTACATCTCTTTATGGGGGAGGTCCATGTAACTCTTTAGGAAATACATAAATTCATTCATGAATGATGGGGACATTTTCAATCTTTATACTTTAATTTTCTTCTCCCTCTTCACCAATCATCTCTATAAATAAGACTATGAGAGGTTCTTCTAGACAAATATTAGACCGATATATCTATCCTTTGATAATAACTATAGGTATTCCATTCAATACCAATTAAATTTCTTTAATTCTATAGTTTATTTTATTATTATACAATTATATCCAATCAATCCCTAGTATAGTGTTGAAATCCACCATGGGAATGACTGTTATATTTTCAATGAGATTTTACTATCAAAATTTGATACTAGAGTTTCAATACACCTTTGATGCATGGATAACCCCTCAAGGTTTGCTAACTAATAATTCTACTTTTAGAAGTTAATGTTTTGATTCTTTATTCTTTCCAAACTTGGATGAAACAAAGGAATGCATAGAACTAGAGGAATACAAAGTAATTTCTATATTTGGGAGAAAAATGAGTGTACTTTCCACCATATAATTTAACGACTCTACTTAATCCATTGTGATTGCAAAAGCATGAACCTGATCCCTTAGCCTATGTTAAGGTTGTTGGTGGCTACCCTCAATTATCTTCTAATTTGCTCATTGATTTGGAAAGTTCCAAATCTTTCCACACTTGAAGCATTGAACATCAAGATGGGCTTGCACAATATTCCATTTTATGTTTTCATTGATATATTGAGGATTCACCTCACTATGATAGTTTTGAGCCATGTGTACATCTATTATAAAATTTTACCACTTTCCACTCCCAATAAAGTAGTTCCCTGAATGTTTCTTCCCACATCTATTTCATGTGGGAAGTTGTGATTTCTTTCCTATTATTATGTGATCAAAATTCTTCGGTGAGTTTGGCTTAATTACTCTCTTCATTTAATTCATCATATATGACTTTTGTATCTCTCTAAACTCAAATTCATCCTTTATAGAACTTCTCAATATATCCTCATATCATTCTTAGTATCTATTTTCCATTTTCCTCCATAAATGGGGTTTTAGTCGACCAAGGAACCTATCCACATTTCCCATAGGACCCATAACAAAGATAGAGGTGTATTGAGAAATTCTTGTAATGTTCATTTCATCAATTCTCACTAATTCATTTTCCTTTTGATTTAGCTCTAATAATTACTTCCCCATTTTTTTCTCATCCAATGGGGAGAATATTTTTTGAAAAAGATATTCTTGAACTCTTCCCACTCCATAGCATAAATCTCTACTCTTGGCTTCATGTTCTTAATCTGTTACCACCACTGATTAGCTTCTCCTTCTAAGTGATATACCACCAAGGTGAATTTATCTAGATTTGAACAACAGAGTGAATAAAATATTTTATATATAGGAAATCAATTATTCATAAATTAATGGATCAATAAATCAACCAAAAATGTGGTCATTAATGCATGAAGGTCTCAACTACAAGTTGTTCTCTTCGAGGTCAATTTGGCCCCTAAACATGATATAGGCTATTATTCATAACTCAATATAGTTGATTCATCACCCTCATGATTTTTTCCATTACATATTCCATCATGTTGGTAAGGCTATCAATGAATTGTCCGTTACACTGACCATTTTTGTGGTTCCTCCAATTTCATTCCATTTTTTCAAAAATAAGAAAACCTTAGTGAGAAACAAGTAACTTTTAAGAATATTGTAATTATAAAGGGAGTTTAATTCCTAGAACAACATGATTAAAGATTTTATTCTTTAATCTCCTCTAATAATAATTATATTTTCTATATATCCTTCATAATAGTTTATAAAAAGTACGTGATTAACAAAACATATCCCTTGGGAGTGTCAAAACAGGTGTGAAAGAGTACTCTTTTTCATGAATTGAGTGATGATAAAGTTAATACCCAATGCACCATTTTTGTATTTATTACCCCTTAGTACAACTTTTCGAGATCCACATCCACTTGTAGTATCTAGATAAGGATTTCCTTTCTTGGAAAACACTGAATTAATAATTCACCAAAATTTCAAAGTGTTTTCCTATATTTAGACTTATTTGTAAGGTTATTTATAATGTTTTCTAATACTAATTTCCAAAAATAACTAAACCTACCTATAATAAAAATTATGGAATCCCACCATTTTAATACATAAAACATTCATTACATGGTAAAAAACTTAATAATATATAGAACCTTTTGAGTTTTAGTTTCTTAGAAATTAGGATCATAATACATTAAAATCATAAGAATTATTCTAATCCACCTTAAATGCCACTTAATAGGTTAATCCTAAGTTACTATTACAAAATATAATATCATGGGGACATACATCTAAGGTGTAATACCCTAACCATTCTAAAGATGCCTCATGATCATTTTCAAGTACTCTTACACTTATTTTGGTTATGCCTTGGTTGGGTCTTATTTTGGGGTCGTTTCAGGTGAAATGGAAATTTTTTTGAATCCCACAGGGTGGATCATGTTTGGAGAATGGTTAGAAAAAACTCTTTGGTTTTCCCCAAGAAATCGTGTGCCCCATTTTGAAGCCATGGGAGGTGGTACATAGTTTGGCTAATCCATGCGACCTCCCTACCCAAACGGTACACCCTCAAATAGAGTGGATTTTCATAGTTGGAACACTATTTATAAAACCATGTTCTACTTAAGATAAACCATGCACTCCAGGAGTAGGGGAACTCAGTTTGTAAATATGTGTTCCTCTACCTAGGAAGTCATGCTCGCAGAATTTAAACCCCCTGAAAATTTTATTAAAATCACCAAACCCCCAGTTTTTATCCCAAATCACCCTGAATCAGCCTACAACTTTTTTCCTTTGATCTTGTAACCTCTTAGGAGGATTAAAATTTTCTTAAAAAACATTATAGTGTGAATTTAATATCCAATGTAAGGATTATACCTCTCTTATGACATGTAATCTCCTCTTGTTTTCTTTTCTTTATCTCTCCTGTGTTTCTCTCTTCTTTTGGAATGATGATTTCTTCCATTAGATATGGGTTTTTTTCTAGGATTTATTGAATCTATTTTCTTTATATATTGATCCTAGATTTTGATCCTTGATCTCCTCCACCATTATGAATTGGATTTCTCCACATCAAATTGAGGTTTACGGGTTAGTGAGTGTTCATGAAAAAACTTGAGGTAGGTAGTCTAATTGTCAATTCTAATTGTCCTGATTATAATTGGGTGTATGTAATTGTGCAATTAAAATTTCCTTATTGGGAAATTTTATTTGAAATAAAATTTATTAATTGATTACCTCATTATTATGAAACCGTTCACAGATCTCATTGGACTTTTTGGTGTTTTGAGACTGGACTTGATGGAAACCAATGAAGTGTTCCAATATAATTGAAATGATGAATTATAGATTATCCATGGTTGATAAATGAGATTATGAATATGGTAGATAAAAGGGTTTATAAAATTGGTTGAATAACAAGTTATGAAAATGGTTAATAAATAGGTTATAAATGTGGAACAATGGTATGTGATATTTGTGAATGATGTGAACAACGAGTTATGGTTCAGAGGTTGATACTCCAAATACTAATGGGGAACCAGACTACTACTCTAAGACCCTAATATATATATATATATATATATATATTCATGTGATCACTGATCTATGTGATAGAGGCTTCTATTCAAAATACCCACAGGGTTCTAGACTATTGTTCTAGGCTCCCAATGTGTAAATGTGAAATTGAAATTAAAATGAATAATGATATCCCATGAAATAATGATTTATGATATTACTTAGTGTATGGTTTGAACTCCGACACAAGCTAAAAGAGATATGATTGGTTCAGGTGTCACCGTGAACTTGGTAGCCTATGTGGTTAGTTAAAGAATATTAAATGAGAAAAGTGTTTAACTTAACATTTTTACTTTATTATTTATAAAACCACATACACTGTTAAAGAATGTATATTGTTTTAGACACCATTTTTGGAGGCATACTGAGTTGTAATCATACCCTAATCATTCTACCTAATCGGTACCTGAATAAACTTAATGTTTATAGTATAGTATAAGGGAAATATCCCTATGTTAGATGGCTAAGTTGGGATTTGGTATGGAGCATGGATGAGGGAACTAGACATGTTATCAGGACTCGTTTGGGAGATGTCAGTGTGAATTATTTTGGGTTTTCATTAGACAATTGAAACTCATTTTGTCATGACATATCTACTGACTTTTATTATGGTCATTTATCTATGTTTTGGGATTATTATGTGATGTTGATCTTTATTTACTATGGAATTATCCTAGTTATTATTTATTTTAATTTGCACATTGTTTACTGATTTCTACTATTGTGATGCTTTGATAAAGAGGGTATAGTCTCGCCACATTACATATTATACCCTCACTACTAGTCTTAGTCCTCTGGTGTATGGGATGAAATGCCTAAGGTTATGTGAAAAACCTACTCGGGGCACCAGTATGTGTCACTCAAGTTGGGATGTTACAAAAGGAAATTGGTGTGCATAAATCCTATAAATGGAATAAACAAAGAAGATATTTATCATGTGAACATGAGAATTAACAATATAGAATTATCATAAGAACATGATGAATATAATAATATAAATAAAATGAATCATAACATGAAAATGTGGCTACAAAATAATAATGTGACATCCAAAATCATATCACCAAGGCTTATCACCAAGTTTTTATAAATCATAATTACCAATGTTATTCACCAAGGTATCATAAAAAAATATCATCTCAAGAGATTAATTATTTACCCAATGCATTACAACACTATTAGGGTGTATCATTCATATGTATTAATTTTTTTGAGCCAAATTTATCTTAAAAAATCATTTCATCAATAACCCATGGAAAAAAATAATGATTTTCATATAAAATAATTTATTACATAAGTGCTTAATGACATGAACATTTCACCATTTTTAACCCATGAGAAGGGAATGTGGGTTTAATACATGTAAATACCATATCAATAAATCATTTTTACATCTAGGTGAATACCCATGGAAATAGAAGAGTTTTAGGTATTCATTATTTTATAATTTCTTATCTAAAAGAGAGAAATTCAAGAAATGAATTCGGTAGCATTTTAGGTATAAAATGTGGATTAAGGAAAGGGTAAAATGAGAGAGAATGAAGGTATCACATTGATAAAACATTATTTTTTCAGTAATGGTAATATAAAAAGTGTAATAAAATAAATTTAATTAACATTTATAAGATATACAAAAAAATAGGTACTTTTATGGAAATAAAGAAGATGAGAATTCCCTTACCTTGAAGAGTTTCTTCCTAAAACATGAGGATAGAAACTTGAGACCTTAAGGATACATTTTAAAGACTATTTGGGAGGTAAAATGAACATAAACTCATGAATAATGAATTTGAGTGGGGAGGTATAAGGAATGGGTGATTAGTAAAATCACAGGAATTGTTAAATAATTTCAAAATATTGGTCTTGGAATTCTAAGTTGTGGAAAATGAAAAACCATTGGATTATCCTTGGTCTTCGCTCATGGTTTTATAAATAAAAGTCATGTTTTATAATATTTTAGTCCATTATAACTAAAATACGTTTTTTAAAATCACTTTGGACACGGAAAATTAAATTTTCTTTAAAATAATGTCTTTAAAATCATAATTTCCATTTTAGACTTTAGAATGTCATTAATAGGTTTGAAAACTGATTTAAATCCATTAATATATATAATATTAATAAAAATAACATATTTGTGTTCATATATTCTATTTAATTAGTTATTAAATCATTATTACATATATATGAATTTATAAAACATACCAAAAACACAAAATTGTATTTGTACTATTCACTGAAAAAACAGATTATTTTATAAAATTATCAAAATTTCAAGTTCATTTAATTTTGATGTAACGATTTAAAATATAATTTTTATTTTATCAAAATAATTATCTAAATATGATAATTTTAAATTTTTAATAAAAAATCCTCATTTGTTGAAAAATAAGAGTTTTTATAACATAGTCAAATTACTAACACATATAAAAATTTCCAAAGACATTATAAAATTTTATTATCATAAATATTTAAATAAATATTGTTTTATAAGACTATTTCATGAAAATAAATTTTATTTAGAATAATCTATTTTAATAAAAAATTGTATATATTTTCTGAAAATATAATTATGTTTAAATTATATCTAAAAAACTATTTATCAAATTTATCGTACATTCATGTGAATTTTATTAAATGTCATAATACTAAAAATAAGATTGTTGAAAAAAATAATTCATTTATTGAATTTAAATTACAGTTTTATGATACTAAGTTCAAGATACGTAACACTTTATTACACTAGGATATTCCCTAAGGGTAAGGTGGACGATGCTGGTAGTTTCATGGGGTGGGTCATCTAACACTGACCTAGTGGTGATCTCCACTAACTTGAACTTATCTCATAAGTGACTTTATTTATGCATTACTAGTTGAAGCAATGATTAGACTTGATAAAGGGAGAACCCTAGTGATATTAACTCCCTCCCAAGTTTGGATAAATGGGCTTCAAAAGATATGACTCTATTGGTGGAGGCCATCATTTCTTCTTTCTACATAAATTATCATTTGTAATTAGACTTTATAAAGACTAATTATATTGGTAAAATTATTACCAATTATCATAGTTCCCAATGGTCATATTAGCCAATTGTTATATTGACCAGTGGTTTTATTAATAAATGGTTATTTCCTAACAACCACTTTTCCATTTACGTACTCCATAATTCTTCAATATTTACTAATTCATTCTTAAAGGTCGTTGTAATTCTTTTGATAATTTCAATTATATTCCTAATTTTTCCGTTTCTTTTAAAAAAAATCATGGAAGGTTTAATCTTATTGGAAGATTTTGATCCTTTAGATTATACCATTGCGGGGTTGATATTATTTGGTTTTTATATACATATAATAGTCTTAGCTATAGTAATTATTATCATTAATTATCATATAATATTTATTTTTTTATAGTATTTTTACATATTTCCATTGTGCAAAATAATTAAATAGAAATTATAAAAAAATAGTTTCTTTATTAATCATAGAAGATATTTTTGGGACTTTACTGAGGAACTTGGTAGAACTATTATTGAATGATCTACACAACATTCTAGTTGTATATGAGATGCATATCAATCCATAAAGAACAACTTGTCAACAAAAAAATGAAGTATATTTTATGTATATGGAAAAATTTGATATTTCTAAAAGTGTAGATGAGGAATAGATTTTAAGCAATGAATTCATATTTCATGTTTCAGGAAAATTCAATAAGAAATGTCAAGTTTGAAGGAAATATACCCCAAGCATGTCTTTGATGTGGTAAAGTTAGGCACATTGTAGCAAGGTGTCTAAGTAGATTTGATGATGATGAAGGTGAAGATGAAATCATACCAAAACCATGAAGTGGGTTCCCTCCTAAAATAGACTTAAAACTAGGAAATTATTTTAGAAATAAGTTTCCATGGAAGTGTTTGGTGTGAAAATAGGATGGTGATAATGCATATTATCTAGAGGAAACAGAAACAATGTTTAATTATAAAATAGGGGATATTATGATGACTACAGTTGAAAAGGAAAAATCTGAAAGGGAAAAACACAATAAACCAAATGATTTGGTTAATATCATAGTGGAACTAGTGTAAAAACCCAGTTAATACAATAAATAAATCAATTTTATGATTTATAATTATTCATTTTATATATTCATATTCATAATGGTTTTATAAATTTTTTTATTTAAAGCAGAATAATTTTATTTAAATAATTTTTTACATGTATTACATAGTTTTTAATTAAAGATATATTTTATAATATTATAAATTAAATTTGATAATATAAACTTAATTTTTTATATGAAAATATAAAATATATATTAGGGTGAATTTTTTGATTTTTTTTAAAAGATTGGTTTTTTGGGTGAATAGGGGAATAATTGATTTTTATTATAACTGACATTTCTTTTAAAGTATTTAAAATTTACCATTTTATTTTGGGTTGGTTTAAAATTAACACTATTAAAAATTGAATAAAAATAATCCATTTAATTTTATATTAATCAACATCATATTTTAGTTTGGTATAAAATCATTTTCATACTTAAGGGATTTTTTGTAAAAACTATTTTTGTTGAAATTTGCATATATATATATATTAAAATTAATACAATACACTTATAAAAATTCAATACTAGAAAAAATATTTCATATTTAGAATCAAGAGGTTCAAATTTTAAAATATTTTCATTTTTATTTTTGTTTCTTATGAATATTTACCATGATAATAATTAGTTACCACAGTAAAGGGGAAACATGTTAACTAAGGGAAAAACTAAGCGATAAGGAAAAAAATTAACTTAATTCTCATTGGATGATGTGATTTCAATATTTATCAAATTAGATTCTAAATTTTATAGTTTTAGATCTAGTTTACCATGAATAAGACTTTATATTATTTTAAAACATTGAATAATTTCAAGTGTGCCACTCCACTCACTTATAAAATCAAACCCACTCTCCTCACTTATTCACACACATTGAGCATTCTATATCAACAAATACCTACCCAAATATCTTCCAAACTCTTATTCCCACTTCTAAGTGGCCTTGGTATCAACAAAATACCAACCAAATATGTCTTAATGTGTAATCTAAGGGATATTTTTCAAATAAGTAGTATAATTGTTAATCAAGTATTTCATATCTATTTATTATTATAAATCCATAAAATATTCTTTAACTATGCTGAAATAATAACATAAATATATTCTATATATTAAATTTTATTTTTTTGTGTTAAAATATTTTTTCATCTCCATTTCCATCCCATTGAAAATGAAAATATTGATCCTGTGTACATGTGGACTACCACCTCTACAAAGTGATGTGTTTTATTTTTCATATTTAGTTTAAATAGATTATTAAAATTATATATAAAAAGAATTTATATGATATTTATGACATATTTTTTATTATTTAAATATAATACTCTACTCACCTACTTACCTTTCTATCCATTTAAAAATGATAGCATCACTCTTGCGTATATATGGACTACCACCACCACGAAGCGATGCGATTCAATGTTCATTTAAACTATATAAGGATAGATATAAGAGTGGTAATAATGAATAAATAATAAATTTATAAAATATTTATGATTTTTTAAAAGTAAAATATCATCTACTTTATTTATTATCCTTAGAGTAGAAAAATGAAAATGTCATTCTTGCTTACATACGGACTACCGTATCCATGAAATGACATGCTTCATTTTTCGTGAATACCTTAAATGGATTGTTATAAAATTATATTTAATATATAAAAATTATAATTATATCATTTTTAATATTCTATATATAGTGAAACCATAAACCTTGTGACCAAGGTTAAAACACTGATTTTATCTGAGGTTATAAACCAACTGTCCCCAAAACATCCAACGAGAACTTAAACATTTTAGTAAATAAATAAAAAAATTTAAAAATGAAAAAGGGAATAATTATATTGGAATAAACATAATTTTTTTAATAAATTATAAAACTAATATAATTTTATTATTCATTAGGGTAGGCATATGAATAAAATGAGTCAGAACTCGAGATAAGGGGCTTTCTTTTAAAAATATCATTTTAAGATTTTCCTTCCAAATATTTTTATTACATATTGAGTATATTTTAAATATTTCAAGATTGTTATTATTTTTAATTAAAAGGATGTTAAAATTTATTTTCATCTATATATTACTTTCTTTATAATTTTTTAAAAGTAATTTTTTTATCATTTTATATATGGGTCACTTTGGAATATTTTTAACAAAGTTTGAAATAATGTTTTTTAACATATATGACATGAGAGGTATTTCCAATAGTCATGTAATTTATTTTATATAATGATTAATCTTAAAGTGTTAAATATTTTAAAAATTAAATTCAATTCCAGTAATTTTGAGTAATTTTCCATTTTAATGATTTTTTAAAAGAAAGGGATATGTCTCCATATTTTTATATGAAAATGGAAAGTATTTTTCTTGTGGGTTCAAATGATTTTTAGGTTTTTTATGATGAAAATGTGAAATATTAGAAATTTTTTGTTCATGATATGATACTTGAGAATTAAATATTATGAAGGGTTAGTCCAGTATAGTTCATGATGATGGGTGAGCATGATATAGCTCTCTAATGCATTTGGTAATGATTAGTCTTTGAAGGAAAAGCGTGAGGGAGATAATCGTGTTGGTCACTCTTATGGAATTAACTGGGATTTAGTTATTTTGATATAGGTTAAACATGAGTTAGAAATATTTATGAATATGATTCTCTAAGATATCTAAATTATGCTTGAAAATTTTATTTTAATGAAAAATTTTAGATTTCATGAGGTAATGAAAGTTTATTACTTTTAAATATGAAAGGTTTTTTTTAAATAAATGTTTTCATGAGTTCCCAAATTCCATAAGATGCCTTCATGGTTTTTACTATGATTTATGAAGGGTTTTAAAAGGTTTTATTGGATCAAATACTGGCTTTAACTTTTTTAAATGATTTATTTATATGCTCAATTATTTTTGTAAAAAAGGAAAACATATTCATGAGTTTTCATGTTTTAATTGGCCTAATGATATTCATTTATTTTTATCCCTTACTGAACTTTCTTTTCATCCCACATTTTCAAAATATTTTTTAAGTATCTATGTATGAGTATAAATTTTAGCAAGGTCAATAATTTCACTATAGTGACTCATATTAAATGAAGCTAAAGTGTATTGAATGAAATAGGGGTGTGAACTTAAAGCCCTATTTTTGTGGAAAAATGTACACATATGGAAGTTTCCACTTTTTTATTTATTTTTTCCTAATTATATAAAACACTTAACCTAAATGATTTTGAGAACATAAAAATGTGAAAATATTGCAATTAAACTCATATTTAAAGGTATTTAAAGTAATGAGGTGTTAAAGTTGGAATCAGAGTATGGTTTTGATGACTTTAGAGTTTAGTATAATGCTAAAATACACTCTTAAGATATTGAAGTTTATGGTTATATTACCATGAAATAGATTTTTAATATTTCTATATTTCTTCATCTAATCTAATTCTATTCAGAATGGTTATCGATAGTATAAATAGGGAAACTGGAGTAGGAAGGAATCAAGGGGATAATAATCTTTTGAATCAGTAACCTAGAATGATTGGAATAGAGTAGTTTTAGGTGACATTAAATTAGTTTATATAGACTATAAATGGGGTAACTCATGAAATGAAACCACCAAATTATCAATAGAGGAATGTTTCTATTAAGGGAAATTTAATTAAACAACCTTTTACTTTCAATAGATATTCAGATCTAGTGAATGATGAAAGATTTATAAATGAATTTGATAATATATTAGAAGTTTTGGGATGTATATAACATCAATAGATAACTCTTTCTATATATAATTTTTAGGGTTAAGATTATTGATGGTGGTATCTGATTAATAATAAAAAGAAAAATGATGAGATTAATTCCATGGAGTGGATGGTTATTAAAGATCTTTTTCCTGAGAATTATTTTCCTAATGTTATTTAACTCATAATGAAAATACAATTTCGGATGTTGAAGTAAAAGGAAGAAGAATTAGTGTCCACTTACAAAGTAAGTTTTACCATACTATCCAGGTATGCTCTAATTTTTTTTCTAGACCATGAGAGTAAAATTGATATGTTTTAACTATGTCTAAAATAATTTTATGATGATAACTGGCCTCTTGTGAATATAAAATTTTTGAGAAGTTTTTTTTGTACTAAGAATATTGATTTAGAGTTTTTTGACACTTATGTACTCTGGGACAATATGGGTAAGAAGTGGTCAAGGAAACAATCAATGGAGAAACAGTTAACCAATAAATTTATAGGTAATCCCCCCAAATGTTACGAATGTGGAAAAAATAATTTTAAGGAACTTTTATTATGATATAGGAAGTGTTACCAATGTGGTAATCTTGGTCATTTGGCACATGACTATAATAAAAATTATAACATCCTGAGATTTTTATACATAAATATTATATCCAATTTGATTAATATTTAATATATAACAATACTATACAATCCATAATCATAAAGGTTTAGAGTCCTTGGATACTAGATATACAATATTCTTATTTTATGAAAGATCTTTATCATCTCTCATAAATATATTCCCTCATTGTACTCTTTATAGGAAAGCCCTACTAAAAATTTTCTTTATAACATGGGGAAAGGAAATATAAGAAAATGGTGAGATCAGATGGTTAGTAAGGGTAAAAATTAGAAATATCAATCGATGATCATATGAAATAAAAAGATAAGAATAATGGTATGATATCATGACTATAAATTAAAAATTTCATCCCCAATATGAAAAAGATCATAAAAATGAGTAATGGCATAAAACATTAGCATTTAAAATGACATGAATAATAATAATGAGAACTCATAATAAATAAATCAAGAACTATAAGTTCATTTTATAAATATTTGTGGGATCATCATAAGTATATAAACCATTTAATATGTCATGGTTAAATACCAAGACCATCAAATCGGGTATCAACACCTATTTCTGCTAGTGGATCAAGAAAACCCACTTATTTCCTATAACAGATCAAGAACATCGACTTGTTTCCTACAATAGATCAAGCACATCGAATCATTTCCAATGACAGATTAAACACTTTGAATTATTTCCCATAACTATCTAATGAGATATAATCCTTTACCCAATTCATTAGAGGGATATATGGGCCCAAATTTTGGATCTCAATGTATATACAGATAGAACAATACAAGAGGGGGTGAATTTTAGGTTTAAAAAATTTTCATTTTTATCGCCAAAGGAATTTATTTTTAAATAATTTAAAATAATTCATTTCAAAATACCTCTTAATTTATTAAAACATTAACCAGACAGGGCCCTAGTTCCGGTTATAAAAGTATCATAATCAATTTGATTGTGATATTGTAATCTATAGGTTACAAATGAAATTAATCATATTCATGGTTGAAATGATTTAAATAGAGTAAGAATGTAAAAGATCATAATCACAATGGTTACGATGATCATAGGAAAACAATGATTCAATACTAAAGCATGCTAAATTGTATTGAGTATTTGAAAAGATCATAATCACTTCAATCATAATTACAAAGATTGAAATCAAAGTATATTACAAAAGTATTGTAATAATATTGGTTATGAAAAAAATAAGCAATAGAGAAATGAATATATAAAACAATTCACTTTATATTACAATGAAGTGGAAATGTAAAAGAATACAATTATTTTAACCCAAAGAGAAAGGTATCCAATAAACATAGATAAAGGTCCCTTGATTTATACTTTCAAGAAATTCTGTCTTACCCACATAAGGGTAATCCCTCGATATGATGATCAAATTCTATCTTGGTATCCCTAGAAGCCCTCAATTAATAATGTAATCAACACCTCATTCTTCCTAACCTCGGAATCCCTCGATCTTCAAATGACCAGCACAATTGTCTTCCTATCCACAGAAGACCTTGATTTTAATTACCAACAATTTGTGTGACATTAAGAAAAGAAAAACTCTTGAGAGTAACAAGTATGTAGAATGAGAAGTTCACAACTTTACTTCAGAGTCTTTCACAAAAACCAATTTTATTGAGATATCAAATTTTTCAAAAGTTTAGTAGCACAACCTCTATTTTTTAAGCTTGTTCAAATGACCTATTATTTATAGGGAAATGTCCCAATGGTATTCTTGGATTCCAATGATCGTATTTTCTCCTAAAAATGTGGAGGGACTTGGACACCTGGTACTCCAATTAGTATCTGCAACTGAAACAATGACATTATTTTATAATGCATATTGAAACAGAATACATGACATCATTTTGATTAAACTATTTTCCTTTAGATATGATAATATTTTCTAGATACATAAAACTAGAATAAAAGGAGTATAATCATTATAGTAACAAGAGTCGGTACGATTTGTATCGTTATGATAAATTTGTCAGTATGAAAGCTGGGTAGTGTGTGTGATAAAATTGTAATTAGTGTGTATGATAAAAAAAATATTATCCATCTCATTACGAAAACTATTAAAATAGTTTTATTTTCATTTATTGGTGTGTACGATATTTATCGTATGTAGTATGAAAATCATAAAAATGAATTTTTAAAAAAAATACTTAAAGTATGATAAAACAATATATGCCTTTATAAAAAGAGAGTTTTTTATTTCCAAAAAAAAAGTAATAGAAAATTAAAAAGAAGATTTTTGACTTAACAATCTCCCCCTTTTGGAAAACCACAAAAAAAATGTTATAATATTAAAAAATTAAATACTTTTCATATTTATAAGTGAATACTTTAACTTATATCCCTTTGGGTTTTAAAAAAAAAATTCTGAATATGATTTAAATATAACTAACCACCCCTTAGGATATCAAAATACCTAAGGATCGTATTTTGTAAAAAAATGCCCCACCCTTACAAAAGTAATTCTCCTTTTGAGAATTTCTCCCATTGTCAAATATATTTTCCCCCCTTTTTTAATTATTCTCCCCCTTTTTGATTTATAAAAAGAAATAGGGAAGATCTTCTAATACCTAGAAAAAGGGTTATATAAAGGCAATCTACAAATAAATAAAGAGTTTCATCAAATATAATTAGTAAAGAAACATTCATCCAAAAGGAATTGGAAAATATTCAAACAAAATAATATAGATGATGAAACATTCATTGATGTTTTTAAAACAATACAACAAGATTTCAAAAAGTTCACTTTTTTTCCTTTTCCTTTTCCTTTTCCTTATTCATGAGATTTAATACAAAAGTCTTCATTTTATTGAATTATTTTTATCCTCCATCAACTTATCAAGTGATTCTTATTGTGACCATAATTTTTGTTCTTGATCTTAAAACAATTGGTCTTGGGTATGGATCAGTTCTTCTAGGGATTTCAGCTTATCTTATAGAGTATGATGATTTTCTTCTTGTTCATTAACCTTTTCTTCTTGATCCTAATACTTTTCTTCTGTAATTCTGGTTACCTTTTCTAGGATTCCAAATCTATTGGTTTGTAATGAATTTTGACTCTTCAAATCAAATACCTCATCCTTAAGTTCCTTGAACCTTGTAACTTCCAAATAATGGTATTTGAGTTTGCCTAATAAATCCTTGATCTCTCCATGCTGAGTATCTTATGAAGATATGAAATTTTGTAAAAGATTCACTTTTTATGTGGTTTCACTTTTCATCTTATTAAAGTATACTAAGAGTTCATTTAACAACTTACTCACATATCTAATATTATCCTATTGTGTCTTGACACTTTCATCAACATTATAAGACCATTTGATAATTTTGTTGAAAGCCTTTTTGTTTTCATGAAAGAATTATTTAAATAATTTAAAATCAGCTTCAAGAATTAGCAATTTATCTTTCAAAACTTTGACTGAGTTTGATCTATCATTATGACTATCAGTTATCATATCAATCTTTGCATCATTTTTTGGGAAAAAAGGAATGATATTTTCCAATATTCTCAATGCATGGTCAATGTACTACACTCCTTTGATTGATATTGTTCTGTTAGAATCTACGTCCTCTTCAAAATTAGGAAGCTCACCGTAATGAGTTCCAATAGACAAATTCTTCAAGGATTGTCTTTGATTTGCATCTAACTTTGTTTATTCTTCTTAATCAGAAATATGATTCACTTTCTCGGTTACTATTTTATGAGCAACTTGTTTTGACGATTAAATAGTTGGATACATTAATTTAAAAGATGTTGCATTAGAGGATTCCACATGAATGTTCTTTAAAGGACATTCACTGTGAACAACTTCTTCATGATTTTCATTTTATTACACTTTTTATTATTCTTCTTCATTTTCTTCAATATATTCATCAATTTGTATTAAATAACTATCTTCATCTTCTTCTAGAGTTTTCTTTTGATCTTTATTTGGTGAATCCGATTCTCCACCAACCTTTTCATTTCATTTCCCTTTCTCATTTATAGATAGAATATATGGTCTTTTTTCAGAATATTTTTTTAAAACAATATCAACCATATATTTTTTAACTCCCTTTAATAGCATGTTGATATCAATATATTCAGAATTTATCTTCTTCATTCTTGAGGATTTTTGGAGAATGGATTTTTTTGGAAAGAGCCTCTACAGGGTCAAGACCGAATTGCAGGTCACCATATTTCTTTTATTATTTTTTATTCCTATATTCAAATGCAACTTCATATCATACTGATTTTTTATTTTTTAACTTTTTAGTGGATTCAGATTGGGCTTTTCTCTCCTTCACATAAATAATCAACACCGATTGTTTTGAAACCTGTTAACTTCCTTGAGGTGATTCTTTAGATTGTTTAGCCACAGATTCCTTATAGAACATAATTGTTTTTAAAATAAATATTAATCTCATAATTCTAATAATATCTTCAATGATAAAAGGTTATTTTAAACTCTTCGGTTTTGACTTTATTTCCACTTTACATAACATCAATCATTCAGCAAGAAACATACTTATAATTCTAGGAAACATAATCATTTGAGATTTTATCACACCAGACTTCAATTTATGGATTTTTATAAAGATGAATACAAACATAATTAATTTTATCATATTAACTAAATAATCTAGTATTAAAATATCTGAAACCTTGAGAGTTTTCTTATCACACTTCCTTGAGACTAAAAAACCTTTCATCCACAAAGTTATAAGAATTTTTTCTGAAGAAATATGATAAACCTTTCTATTATCCTCCTGAATCTCACAAATAGATTCCTCTGATCTTTTCTTATTAAAAGTACCTTCTTAATTATGAGAGATTATGGGAAGGACAGAAAACACCTCTCTCAAAAGGTATTCCAACAAAATTTTCTACATGTTTTATAGATATGGTGTATTCTTTTTCATACATAGAAAAGGAAATCTTCAAATCACCATCAATTCTTACAGTATTATAAAAATATAAAACTTCATAGATGTGAACAAGATCCTGATCAATTTTAGGGGTTTTCAATACAAAATGACTCCTAGCCTTGAAACTTTATAATTCTTTTTAAGGAATAATCATATTTCTCATAAAATTACTTCTAAACTTACCTTTATCTTTATAAAATCATTAAAGAAAAGTCTTTCATATTCATTTATTTTATAGGCATGTATTTGGGATAAGATGTGGTGGATTCTGACATGAATATGGAAACTTTCTCTATGCACAAAAACATTCAAACTCAGATATTTGAGAAGATGTAGAGATTCAATGCAAAGAAGAGACAACCAATGTGGGATTGGGTGGGGTTCATTTATATAGGCGAATAAAATATGACCATTGAGCTTATAAGACTTATATTAGATCAATAAAATCAAATGGTTGAAAAAAATTGAACTCTTGATGTTTTTTTTAAAACAATTAAAACCAATTTATCGATTTCAAGATGAATCTGATAAAGGTTCTAAAAGAAAATGAAGAACCAATAAACAGAAATGGACTAAAATAGTGTTGGGTAATAAATTTTACCTTTCCAAATCTCAGGGTATATTTTTTGATTTAATTATATTGTTTTTAAAAAATTTGGAAATAATAAAATTTTGAGAAAATGAGTACTAAAATTTTTAGATGCGAAAAAAAATTTGGTTATAAAAAATTTTGGTTACAAAAATTTTTGGAATAAAAAATATGTACTAAAAATTTTAAAAGGAGTAACTTAATATAAGGATATATTTTAAATAATAAGTAGATATGAATAATTACTTTAAAATTATCCTTCCTAGATTCTATTTAATGTATTAAAATCTATCAGAAGGTAATGATTATATAAAAATATCAGCAAGTTGATCTTGTGTTCCGATAAATTGTAAAATGATATCTCCTTTTAGTGTGTGATACCTAAGAAAGTGATACCTAATATCTATTTATTTTGAATTTGAGTGATGTGTAGGGTTTTTACTTAAAGCTATTGAACTAGTGTTATCACATAGTATTTTAGTTTTAGTAAAACTCATGTCATAATAAGTGAATGTGTGTTGCATCCATAACACTTGAGCACAACAACTTCCAGCTGCCACATATTTATCTTCAGTAGTGGAAAGTTCTACTGAGTGTTGTTTATTACAAGACCAAGAAACTAATGAATCACCTAAGAAATGACAAGTTTCAGATGTACTTTTTCCATCCATTCTACAACCACCAAAGTTATCATCTGAAAAACTTTTTAATTTAAAATTATTTCTAGAAGAATAAAAATGTTCCAAATCCATAGTTCCCTTTAAATAAAAAAAATATTTTCACATCTTTTAAATGGGATTCTTTTTTATTTTATTGATATTTTTTACACAATCATACTGAAAAAATTAAGTCTGGATGACTATATGTTAAGTATAGTAAGCTTTCTATCATCCCTCTAAAAGTTGTTTGATTTACTGATTGTCCAGCTTCATCAATTTCAAGAGTATTTGAGGTACCAGTTGGAGTACTAATAATTTTAGAATTTTCATATCCATAATTTTTAAGAATATATTTAATATAATTATGTTGGGATATATAAGTCCCTTCAAGTTTTTGAGAAATTTTAAAACTAAGAAATAATTTTAACTCACCCATCATACTCATCTCAAATTCAGATTTTATAAGATTCATACAGGAACTAGTTAAAGATTTTTTAGTTGATCCAAAAATAATGTCATCAACATAAATTTGAATGATCAAAATTTTTTTTTTCATTCTTTATAAAATGAGTTGGATCAATAGTTACCTTAAAAAAATTATAACAAAAATATTGTTAATCTATCATACCAAGTTCTAGGGGATTGTTTAAGTCCATATAGATCCATGGTAAGTTTCAAAACATATTTAGGATGTTTAGTATCTTCAAAAAAAGGAGGTTGTTCAACAAAAAATTCCTCTTGAACATATCTATTAAAAAAATCACACTTTACATCTATTTGAAAAAAATTGAAATTAAAGAATGATTCAAAGGATAATAGTATTCAAATAGATTCAAGTCTAGCGACTATATAAGGCCCCAGCCTTAAACCTTACTTAATCTTGAGTTATTACAAGATTACACGTTGAGGATCTTTTCGGGTTTAGAGTTTTAGAGAATTAGATCATAAAACTTGCATTACATTCCACATATAAACAAAGTGGTTACATAAAGATAGTATTCTTCATTCCCATCAATGGAAACACATTTAAAATAAAACATGGATTATTTCTTGACACATCCTTGACTCTATCATCTTATCATGTACCTTTCCCTTGACCTGTGAAAAACATTTCAAAAACTTGGGATGAGCGTAAAAACTCAGTATGGGTTATAAAAACATGGAAAGGAAACATGAGTTCATATATACATAAGAATGAAATCATACTTTACCCATAAAACATAGGCACTTTAACATACCTCATAAAAACATGAATAAATCATATAAATCATAATACGTAAAGGTAACTTGAGGCATTCATAACATTCTTACGTAGGGGGTAACCCTCTTGGTTACGTTTGGAATACCCATCACAGTATATTCCCTAAAATCTCTTCGGAGAAACCTTAACGTTTCACTCCTTCGCGTTACCCAATGCATTGGAGAGCTATAACGGGCTCACCCGCCCTTAGTTTATCACGGAACCACCCGTCTTCATAATAATGCCCAAGAACCATAACATAATCATATCACATAAAACATGCATAAAGGAAACATAAAATTTCCAAATTTCAATCACGAGATATCAATACAACACATTGATATAATAAAAACATTATGAAAATCATTTTCAATACCAAAGTAAAACATGGTATTTATTTTTCTTTTAAAAAAAAGTATGGCTTGTAGATGAAGCCGAAACTCAAATAACGGTTACGACGGCGGAGAAGTCGTTGTCGCCACATACGTATGACAAAAACATTCCCTTTTGTCGTTTAGTAAACGGTTCGTATAAAAAAAGATTCCTTTTGAATAAACGTAAAAGTCCAAGGGGTTTATACACCGTATAAAAGAAAGTTGTGTATAAAATAAAATATGCCTCAACGAAAGAAGATTGAGACGAAGTCCCATACAAAGATAATTTTTAAAATAAAATAGATACATTATGTGTATTCACTATAAGTACACATAAATAAAGTACAAATACAAGATACGACATAATAATATAATGACATAATTTGAAAGTAGGAGATTAACCCAAAGAATGGAAATTGGGTTAAGAAGTTCCCATACCTCGTATCTGACTTGACCCGACCGTTCTTTAAACTCCTGAATAATAAACTTGAATTAATCTCTACTTGCTTATGAATCTTTTTCAAGTTCATTATTCCTTTTATACCATGTTATGAACATCATGTAATCATTTAAGTTAACAATGTTCATTTTGTCGGTATTTGGTTCTTAAGTCAAAAATAGGCTTCTTACACTTACATGTTGTTAATTTGGTCAAAGGTTAATTATATCCAGAATGGTATTCATGATGTAGATATCATATATGTCATATATATCCAGTACATACATTCATTTATAATATTACATCACATTTAGAGGTAAGAAATGAAATGCACCGTTCATGGAGACGGTAAGCCGTACGTACGCATGAACGCTACTTTCATTTCTTTGTCATATTAATGGAATTAAAACTAAATGAGACTTATGTATATTTTAATTCCAGAATTATATTCATCTTTTAGATATATCATTAATTATATATATCCATTATATACATGTACTTTTAATAGTACATTACATTTGGGGATAAGAAATGAAATGCACCGTTCATGAGGACGGTAGTCCGTACGTACGCATGAACGCTACTTTCATTTCTATCTCATACTTTAATTGAAATAAATGATAATGATATATATAGGTATATTATAATTCCAGTATTACATCATATATAATAACTTTAAATCCATCCTTTACACGTCCCACATATGGCATTAACGAATCAAATCACTTTTAGGGGGCGGTAGTCCGCACTTCCTAAAATGAAGATATCGTGTTTTACCCATAATGGAAACCATAAAGGTATGCCCAAAATGAAAAAAACAGAAGCTTAAGGAAAACATAAACATATAATATATCATATATAAAAATAGTGACATCATAATGGCCACCTTTGAAGGTGTTAAATGAGTATTGAACAATCATCGTTTCGGGAGGCAGAATTTCGCCATCCACGGAAACCGTATGTTCTTTAACCATTTGATGTAGTTGTGTGAGAGTGTAGCTCAAATATATCTTATAACAACATCCTAGTATATTGAAGATACTGGTGTTGTTACAAAAGAAGTAAATAAAAAGAGTTTAGGGGGTCGGAGAAGCAAAATAAAACAAATGAACATGAGAGAATGAATTACCTTAAAAAGTGTAACTTCTTTTGGTTTGAGCCTAAAGGCTTCCTTTGAAAGGATTCTGCCCAAAGGGAATCCTCTAGGATGAGGAGAGGGATGTGGAGAGAGCAAATGGGCAGGGGTTGGCCGAGCCAATGGCTTGAAGAGTGTGTGAAATGAGGTAGAGGTGGGGGCCTTTTATAAGGGGAGAGGAGGGGCACTTTTGGAAAGTAAAGAAACATTACATTATTTGAAAATGTGTTTCGGTTTTAAAAGGTCCCACATTGATGGAATTCGTGGATAAGGTGATAAGGCATCGAAATCCATTCATCCAATTGGTTTTTGACATGTGTAGTTCATAGATTTTATATTATCTTTCCATTTTATTTAAATCGTCAAATAATGATGTCATCGCTGCATCATTATTATGTCATAAATAATTTAATTTATTTAATGTCTAAAAATTATAAAACAAATACTATGATGTAGGAAATCGTTTTATCTTTCCATTGAATATTTATAATCAAAATTTGGACTTGTATAACCCCACTTAAAAATTGTTTTCGCAAAACATATTATGTTTGTGTCATTTTCACTTTAACATTTAATAAAAAGTAATTTATGTTATTTCCCAACAAAAGTGGATACATGGGGTCCCCAAGTTAGGCCATGACTTGTCTTGGTCGGCCATGACACAACCAATAAGGTTGGGACATGTGTCTAGGTCATTTTATATTATTAAAGTATTATTTATACCATAAACTACACTAATTACCACTAATCGCGATTAAAAACTTAATAAGTTACTATTCACCAAAAAATTATTATAATCTTATTGAACCACATTTTACTTCTTAATGACAACCATGTATGTCGGATTTTCAAAATTCAATACACATTAGTGGTAAAATTTCATTTAACCGAAAAATCAGTTTGCTTGATTACCACTTAGTGGTTTCACTATTCATCAAAAATTGAAGTTTTTCAGAAAATTACCAAAAATTCACCCTAAGCTATATTTGATATTCCGAATTCAAAAATGAAGTCTATTTTACAAAATTCAAATCATATAAGTCACATTAATTAATTTAATAATTAATTCCCGCTGCCAGAGCAAATAGCGTGTTTTTACAAAACAATAAGTATCAAAAGATTGACACCAGTTTAAGTCTAATTTCAAAGTGAAATTGATTCCAATGACCACCATTGGATAATATGGTAAAAATATATTCTAATTTTACTTCAAAACCAATTCAAAACATAATCTAATCATATAAATAAATTAGATTAAAAAGTAGTTTTGATGTAAAATACAACATTTTACACTATGCATAAAAAAATTAACTTTGTCAGAAAGGTACCAAAAATTACACAAAGTAAAATTTGATGTCCCGATTCTTAATAAGAGTTTTATTTGGTCCAAAAGAATGTATAAGAGTGATCAAAACTATATTTAATGACGGTTCACCATTAAAAGGTGATAAGTGAACCTTTAGTGAAAATTAGAGTATAAAAGCCTAAAATTGAACTCTTTCCGTATTTTAAGCCTTTATCTTTTATTGGGTAAATGTAAAAACATCTAAAAACATATCTATTCATATTTTAGTTATTTCTATTCATTCCCTCCAATACAACGGCTACATGTTAACTACCATTTAAAATAATATTATTTTATTATTAGAGTGCAACGTAAGATTCCCAAGAAACTCGTTGTTGCGTGTTGGGTACGCCATCGAGCATAGCGTCCCCTTTAAAGTCATTTAAATATTTTATTCACAAATATGGATAAATATGAAATGTCATATTCTTTATTTACCTGGGATGTTACATCCTTCCCCCCTTTTGGGAATTGCGTCCTCGCAATTTTAAAATTGCGCTTGGAAACATCCTTGAAAGTCCCACATCGGAACAAAAGTCGGTAAAACAAACACTTTAAAATAAAGAAAGATAAGTACAAAGGTCACCCGAGTTAACCCATACTAGGATTCCAAGTATGAAAATATGGACATGGAGGAGAAAACATAGGGTCATGTTCTTATGGAGAGTGATAGAAAACATGTTTAGGAGAAAGTTAACAATGAGAAAATCACAAACTTGTGATGGGTTAAACGGTATTCGATTCCCCAGTAGGAAAAGTTAATATACAACATTTTTGTTTTAAGTTACTTTTTATTGAGGAATTTAGTTTTTGATCTTAAGGAAACATACTTACTTTTCATTTTGACTTTCAACTCTTTCTAGGTTTCTTACACAAACTCATAATAGCATACCTTGATCATGGTGTCCACTCGGTTTCATCATCATCTTGTTCACGTAGGTAGAACTCCCATGCATTACAACAATGATTTAGAGATCCTTCAAAATCATTTGCTTCCTCCATCCAAATACACCTCGCACAACATGGGTCATATGGGTGTTCACAGAAAAACAGTTTTGGAAAATAATCATGTAGGACATATAATTCCAAAACATCTGATAAAACATGATTTCTAAAAAATTGTCGGACCGAAATTGAGTTGAAACTTTCTATTATTGGTCCTTTTAAAATACCATAAGCATGTGATGTGAGACTATATTTTAAAAGCAAATATAAATAGGTTGCGCAAGGGTCCCCTTCCTTAGCACCATTTTCAAAATCATAATATGCTTCAAATTCTTGTGATAAGGTAAAATATTTGAAAATACCTTGATAATATTTACCTCTCTTGAAAACATGAGAATATTGTGAAAATAGTATTTTCCTAAAAACAACCCATGATCCATGATGATAACGAGGTATAGCGGAGGTGTTTGATATTTCAAACAATTGCTTGCAAGTGAGTTGTATGCTAGAAAAAGTTTCACAATCATCCGAAGATGACTTTGCAATAATTATTGCAAGCATGTCATCAGGGAGGGATAGGAATGTCGTTTGAGATCCTCCTCCTTCCATTCGTAACCGACTTTACTTGACCTGAAAACAGTTATAAAACAATGATTTAACTGAAATAATAGTTATAGGGACTAATCATGTGCCTCGCAAAATCTTCTAATCCCTAAAGTTGTCTAAACCGACCTCTGATACCAACTATAAGGCCCCAGCCTTAAACCTTACTTAATCTTGAGTTATTACAAGATTACACGTTGAGGATCTTTTCGGGTTTAGAGTTTTAGAGAATTAGAACATAAAACTTGCATTACATTCCACATATAAACAAAGTGGTTACATAAAGATAGTATTCTTCATTCCCATCAATGGAAACACATTTAAAATAAAACATGGATTATTTCTTGACACATCCTTGACTCTATCATCTTATCATGTACCTTTCCCTTGACCTGTGAAAAACATTTCAAAAACTTGGGATGAGCGTAAAAACTCAGTATGGGTTATAAAAACATGGAAAGGAAACATGAGTTCATATATACATAAGAATGAAATCATACTTTACCCATAAAACATAGGCACTTTAACATACCTCATAAAAACATGAATAAATCATATAAATCATAATACGTAAAGGTAACTTGAGGCATTCATAACATTCTTACGTAGGGGGTAACCCTCTTGGTTACGTTTGGAATACCCATCACAGTATATTCCCTAAAATCTCTTCGGAGAAACCTTAACGTTTCACTCCTTCGCGTTACCCAATGCATTGGAGAGCTATAACGGGCTCACCCGCCCTTAGTTTATCACGGAACCACCCGTCTTCATAATAATGCCCAAGAACCATAACATAATCATATCACATAAAACATGCATAAAGGAAACATAAAATTTCCAAATTTCAATCACGAGATATCAATACAACACATTGATATAATAAAAACATTATGAAAATCATTTTCAATACCAAAGTAAAACATGGTATTTATTTTTCTTTTAAAAAAAAGTATGGCTTGTAGATGAAGCCGAAACTCAAATAACGGTTACGACGGCGGAGAAGTCGTTGTCGCCACATACGTATGACAAAAACATTCCCTTTTGTCGTTTAGTAAACGGTTCGTATAAAAAAAGATTCCTTTTGAATAAACGTAAAAGTCCAAGGGGTTTATACACCGTATAAAAGAAAGTTGTGTATAAAATAAAATATGCCTCAACGAAAGAAGATTGAGACGAAGTCCCATACAAAGATAATTTTTAAAATAAAATAGATACATTATGTGTATTCACTATAAGTACACATAAATAAAGTACAAATACAAGATACGACATAATAATATAATGACATAATTTGAAAGTAGGAGATTAACCCAAAGAATGGAAATTGGGTTAAGAAGTTCCCATACCTCGTATCTGACTTGACCCGACCGTTCTTTAAACTCCTGAATAATAAACTTGAATTAATCTCTACTTGCTTATGAATCTTTTTCAAGTTCATTATTCCTTTTATACCATGTTATGAACATCATGTAATCATTTAAGTTAACAATGTTCATTTTGTCGGTATTTGGTTCTTAAGTCAAAAATAGGCTTCTTACACTTACATGTTGTTAATTTGGTCAAAGGTTAATTATATCCAGAATGGTATTCATGATGTAGATATCATATATGTCATATATATCCAGTACATACATTCATTTATAATATTACATCACATTTAGAGGTAAGAAATGAAATGCACCGTTCATGGAGACGGTAAGCCGTACGTACGCATGAACGCTACTTTCATTTCTTTGTCATATTAATGGAATTAAAACTAAATGAGACTTATGTATATTTTAATTCCAGAATTATATTCATCTTTTAGATATATCATTAATTATATATATCCATTATATACATGTACTTTTAATAGTACATTACATTTGGGGATAAGAAATGAAATGCACCGTTCATGAGGACGGTAGTCCGTACGTACGCATGAACGCTACTTTCATTTCTATCTCATACTTTAATTGAAATAAATGATAATGATATATATAGGTATATTATAATTCCAGTATTACATCATATATAATAACTTTAAATCCATCCTTTACACGTCCCACATATGGCATTAACGAATCAAATCACTTTTAGGGGGCGGTAGTCCGCACTTCCTAAAATGAAGATATCGTGTTTTACCCATAATGGAAACCATAAAGGTATGCCCAAAATGAAAAAAACAGAAGCTTAAGGAAAACATAAACATATAATATATCATATATAAAAATAGTGACATCATAATGGCCACCTTTGAAGGTGTTAAATGAGTATTGAACAATCATCGTTTCGGGAGGCAGAATTTCGCCATCCACGGAAACCGTATGTTCTTTAACCATTTGATGTAGTTGTGTGAGAGTGTAGCTCAAATATATCTTATAACAACATCCTAGTATATTGAAGATACTGGTGTTGTTACAAAAGAAGTAAATAAAAAGAGTTTAGGGGGTCGGAGAAGCAAAATAAAACAAATGAACATGAGAGAATGAATTACCTTAAAAAGTGTAACTTCTTTTGGTTTGAGCCTAAAGGCTTCCTTTGAAAGGATTCTGCCCAAAGGGAATCCTCTAGGATGAGGAGAGGGATGTGGAGAGAGCAAATGGGCAGGGGTTGGCCGAGCCAATGGCTTGAAGAGTGTGTGAAATGAGGTAGAGGTGGGGGCCTTTTATAAGGGGAGAGGAGGGGCACTTTTGGAAAGTAAAGAAACATTACATTATTTGAAAATGTGTTTCGGTTTTAAAAGGTCCCACATTGATGGAATTCGTGGATAAGGTGATAAGGCATCGAAATCCATTCATCCAATTGGTTTTTGACATGTGTAGTTCATAGATTTTATATTATCTTTCCATTTTATTTAAATCGTCAAATAATGATGTCATCGCTGCATCATTATTATGTCATAAATAATTTAATTTATTTAATGTCTAAAAATTATAAAACAAATACTATGATGTAGGAAATCGTTTTATCTTTCCATTGAATATTTATAATCAAAATTTGGACTTGTATAACCCCACTTAAAAATTGTTTTCGCAAAACATATTATGTTTGTGTCATTTTCACTTTAACATTTAATAAAAAGTAATTTATGTTATTTCCCAACAAAAGTGGATACATGGGGTCCCCAAGTTAGGCCATGACTTGTCTTGGTCGGCCATGACACAACCAATAAGGTTGGGACATGTGTCTAGGTCATTTTATATTATTAAAGTATTATTTATACCATAAACTACACTAATTACCACTAATCGCGATTAAAAACTTAATAAGTTACTATTCACCAAAAAATTATTATAATCTTATTGAACCACATTTTACTTCTTAATGACAACCATGTATGTCGGATTTTCAAAATTCAATACACATTAGTGGTAAAATTTCATTTAACCGAAAAATCAGTTTGCTTGATTACCACTTAGTGGTTTCACTATTCATCAAAAATTGAAGTTTTTCAGAAAATTACCAAAAATTCACCGTAAGCTATATTTGATATTCCGAATTCAAAAATGAAGTCTATTTTACAAAATTCAAATCATATAAGTCACATTAATTAATTTAATAATTAATTCCCGCTGCCAGAGCAAATAGCGTGTTTTTACAAAACAATAAGTATCAAAAGATTGACACCAGTTTAAGTCTAATTTCAAAGTGAAATTGATTCCAATGACCACCATTGGATAATATGGTAAAAATATATTCTAATTTTACTTCAAAACCAATTCAAAACATAATCTAATCATATAAATAAATTAGATTAAAAAGTAGTTTTGATGTAAAATACAACATTTTACACTATGCATAAAAAAATTAACTTTGTCAGAAAGGTACCAAAAATTACACAAAGTAAAATTTGATGTCCCGATTCTTAATAAGAGTTTTATTTGGTCCAAAAGAATGTATAAGAGTGATCAAAACTATATTTAATGACGGTTCACCATTAAAAGGTGATAAGTGAACCTTTAGTGAAAATTAGAGTATAAAAGCCTAAAATTGAACTCTTTCCGTATTTTAAGCCTTTATCTTTTATTGGGTAAATGTAAAAACATCTAAAAACATATCTATTCATATTTTAGTTATTTCTATTCATTCCCTCCAATACAACGGCTACATGTTAACTACCATTTAAAATAATATTATTTTATTATTAGAGTGCAACGTAAGATTCCCAAGAAACTCGTTGTTGCGTGTTGGGTACGCCATCGAGCATAGCGTCCCCTTTAAAGTCATTTAAATATTTTATTCACAAATATGGATAAATATGAAATGTCATATTCTTTATTTACCTGGGATGTTACATCCTTCCCCCCTTTTGGGAATTGCGTCCTCGCAATTTTAAAATTGCGCTTGGAAACATCCTTGAAAGTCCCACATCGGAACAAAAGTCGGTAAAACAAACACTTTAAAATAAAGAAAGATAAGTACAAAGGTCACCCGAGTTAACCCATACTAGGATTCCAAGTATGAAAATATGGACATGGAGGAGAAAACATAGGGTCATGTTCTTATGGAGAGTGATAGAAAACATGTTTAGGAGAAAGTTAACAATGAGAAAATCACAAACTTGTGATGGGTTAAACGGTATTCGATTCCCCAGTAGGAAAAGTTAATATACAACATTTTTGTTTTAAGTTACTTTTTATTGAGGAATTTAGTTTTTGATCTTAAGGAAACATACTTACTTTTCATTTTGACTTTCAACTCTTTCTAGGTTTCTTACACAAACTCATAATAGCATACCTTGATCATGGTGTCCACTCGGTTTCATCATCATCTTGTTCACGTAGGTAGAACTCCCATGCATTACAACAATGATTTAGAGATCCTTCAAAATCATTTGCTTCCTCCATCCAAATACACCTCGCACAACATGGGTCATATGGGTGTTCACAGAAAAACAGTTTTGGAAAATAATCATGTAGGACATATAATTCCAAAACATCTGATAAAACATGATTTCTAAAAAATTGTCGGACCGAAATTGAGTTGAAACTTTCTATTATTGGTCCTTTTAAAATACCATAAGCATGTGATGTGAGACTATATTTTAAAAGCAAATATAAATAGGTTGCGCAAGGGTCCCCTTCCTTAGCACCATTTTCAAAATCATAATATGCTTCAAATTCTTGTGATAAGGTAAAATATTTGAAAATACCTTGATAATATTTACCTCTCTTGAAAACATGAGAATATTGTGAAAATAGTATTTTCCTAAAAACAACCCATGATCCACGATGATAACGAGGTATAGCGGAGGTGTTTGATATTTCAAACAATTGCTTGCAAGTGAGTTGTATGCTAGAAAAAGTTTCACAATCATCCGAAGATGACTTTGCAATAATTATTGCAAGCATGTCATCAGGGAGAGATAGGAATGTCGTTTGAGATCCTCCTCCTTCCATTCGTAACCGACTTTACTTGACCTGAAAACAGTTATAAAACAATGATTTAACTGAAATAATAGTTATAGGGACTAATCATGTGCCTCGCAAAATCTTCTAATCCCTAAAGTTGTCTAAACCGACCTCTGATACCAACTATAAGGCCCCAGCCTTAAACCTTACTTAATCTTGAGTTATTACAAGATTACACGTTGAGGATCTTTTCGGGTTTAGAGTTTTAGAGAATTAGATCATAAAACTTGCATTACATTCCACATATAAACAAAGTGGTTACATAAAGATAGTATTCTTCATTCCCATCAATGGAAACACATTTAAAAATAAAACATGGATTATTTCTTGACACATCCTTGACTCTATCATCTTATCATGTACCTTTCCCTTGACCTGTGAAAAACATTTCAAAAACTTGGGATGAGCGTAAAAACTCAGTATGGGTTATAAAAACATGGAAAGGAAACATGAGTTCATATATACATAAGAATGAAATCATACTTTACCCATAAAACATAGGCACTTTAACATACCTCATAAAAACATGAATAAATCATATAAATCATAATACGTAAAGGTAACTTGAGGCATTCATAACATTCTTACGTAGGGGGTAACCCTCTTGGTTACGTTTGGAATACCCATCACAGTATATTCCCTAAAATCTCTTCGGAGAAACCTTAACGTTTCACTCCTTCGCGTTACCCAATGCATTGGAGAGCTATAACGGGCTCACCCGCCCTTAGTTTATCACGGAACCACCCGTCTTCATAATAATTCCCAAGAACCATAACATAATCATATCACATAAAACATGCATAAAGGAAACATAAAATTTCCAAATTTCAATCACGAGATATCAATACAACACATTGATATAATAAAAACATTATGAAAATCATTTTCAATACCAAAGTAAAACATGGTATTTATTTTTCTTTTAAAAAAAAGTATGGCTTGTAGATGAAGCCGAAACTCAAATAACGGTTACGACGGCGGAGAAGTCGTTGTCGCCACATACGTATGACAAAAACATTCCCTTTTGTCGTTTAGTAAACGGTTCGTATAAAAAAAGATTCCTTTTGAATAAACGTAAAAGTCCAAGGGGTTTATACACCGTATAAAAGAAAGTTGTGTATAAAATAAAATATGCCTCAACGAAAGAAGATTGAGACGAAGTCCCATACAAAGATAATTTTTAAAATAAAATAGATACATTATGTGTATTCACTATAAGTACACATAAATAAAGTACAAATACAAGATACGACATAATAATATAATGACATAATTTGAAAGTAGGAGATTAACCCAAAGAATGGAAATTGGGTTAAGAAGTTCCCATACCTCGTATCTGACTTGACCCGACCGTTCTTTAAACTCCTGAATAATAAACTTGAATTAATCTCTACTTGCTTATGAATCTTTTTCAAGTTCATTATTCCTTTTATACCATGTTATGAACATCATGTAATCATTTAAGTTAACAATGTTCATTTTGTCGGTATTTGGTTCTTAAGTCAAAAATAGGCTTCTTACACTTACATGTTGTTAATTTGGTCAAAGGTTAATTATATCCAGAATGGTATTCATGATGTAGATATCATATATGTCATATATATCCAGTACATACATTCATTTATAATATTACATCACATTTAGAGGTAAGAAATGAAATGCACCGTTCATGGAGACGGTAAGCCGTACGTACGCATGAACGCTACTTTCATTTCTTTGTCATATTAATGGAATTAAAACTAAATGAGACTTATGTATATTTTAATTCCAGAATTATATTCATCTTTTAGATATATCATTAATTATATATATCCATTATATACATGTACTTTTAATAGTACATTACATTTGGGGATAAGAAATGAAATGCACCGTTCATGAGGACGGTAGTCCGTACGTACGCATGAACGCTACTTTCATTTCTATCTCATACTTTAATTGAAATAAATGATAATGATATATATAGGTATATTATAATTCCAGTATTACATCATATATAATAACTTTAAATCCATCCTTTACACGTCCCACATATGGCATTAACGAATCAAATCACTTTTAGGGGGCGGTAGTCCGCACTTCCTAAAATGAAGATATCGTGTTTTACCCATAATGGAAACCATAAAGGTATGCCCAAAATGAAAAAAACAGAAGCTTAAGGAAAACATAAACATATAATATATCATATATAAAAATAGTGACATCATAATGGCCACCTTTGAAGGTGTTAAATGAGTATTGAACAATCATCGTTTCGGGAGGCAGAATTTCGCCATCCACGGAAACCGTATGTTCTTTAACCATTTGATGTAGTTGTGTGAGAGTGTAGCTCAAATATATCTTATAACAACATCCTAGTATATTGAAGATACTGGTGTTGTTACAAAAGAAGTAAATAAAAAGAGTTTAGGGGGTCGGAGAAGCAAAATAAAACAAATGAACATGAGAGAATGAATTACCTTAAAAAGTGTAACTTCTTTTGGTTTGAGCCTAAAGGCTTCCTTTGAAAGGATTCTGCCCAAAGGGAATCCTCTAGGATTAGGAGAGGGATGTGGAGAGAGCAAATGGGCAGGGGTTGGCCGAGCCAATGGCTTGAAGAGTGTGTGAAATGAGGTAGAGGTGGGGGCCTTTTATAAGGGGAGAGGAGGGGCACTTTTGGAAAGTAAAGAAACATTACATTATTTGAAAATGTGTTTCGGTTTTAAAAGGTCCCACATTGATGGAATTCGTGGATAAGGTGATAAGGCATCGAAATCCATTCATCCAATTGGTTTTTGACATGTGTAGTTCATAGATTTTATATTATCTTTCCATTTTATTTAAATCGTCAAATAATGATGTCATCGCTGCATCATTATTATGTCATAAATAATTTAATTTATTTAATGTCTAAAAATTATAAAACAAATACTATGATGTAGGAAATCGTTTTATCTTTCCATTGAATATTTATAATCAAAATTTGGACTTGTATAACCCCACTTAAAAATTGTTTTCGCAAAACATATTATGTTTGTGTCATTTTCACTTTAACATTTAATAAAAAGTAATTTATGTTATTTCCCAACAAAAGTGGATACATGGGGTCCCCAAGTTAGGCCATGACTTGTCTTGGTCGGCCATGACACAACCAATAAGGTTGGGACATGTGTCTAGGTCATTTTATATTATTAAAGTATTATTTATACCATAAACTACACTAATTACCACTAATCGCGATTAAAAACTTAATAAGTTACTATTCACCAAAAAATTATTATAATCTTATTGAACCACATTTTACTTCTTAATGACAACCATGTATGTCGGATTTTCAAAATTCAATACACATTAGTGGTAAAATTTCATTTAACCGAAAAATCAGTTTGCTTGATTACCACTTAGTGGTTTCACTATTCATCAAAAATTGAAGTTTTTCAGAAAATTACCAAAAATTCACCCTAAGCTATATTTGATATTCCGAATTCAAAAATGAAGTCTATTTTACAAAATTCAAATCATATAAGTCACATTAATTAATTTAATAATTAATTCCCGCTGCCAGAGCAAATAGCGTGTTTTTACAAAACAATAAGTATCAAAAGATTGACACCAGTTTAAGTCTAATTTCAAAGTGAAATTGATTCCAATGACCACCATTGGATAATATGGTAAAAATATATTCTAATTTTACTTCAAAACCAATTCAAAACATAATCTAATCATATAAATAAATTAGATTAAAAAGTAGTTTTGATGTAAAATACAACATTTTACACTATGCATAAAAAAATTAACTTTGTCAGAAAGGTACCAAAAATTACACAAAGTAAAATTTGATGTCCCGATTCTTAATAAGAGTTTTATTTGGTCCAAAAGAATGTATAAGAGTGATCAAAACTATATTTAATGACGGTTCACCATTAAAAGGTGATAAGTGAACCTTTAGTGAAAATTAGAGTATAAAAGCCTAAAATTGAACTCTTTCCGTATTTTAAGCCTTTATCTTTTATTGGGTAAATGTAAAAACATCTAAAAACATATCTATTCATATTTTAGTTATTTCTATTCATTCCCTCCAATACAACGGCTACATGTTAACTACCATTTAAAATAATATTATTTTATTATTAGAGTGCAACGTAAGATTCCCAAGAAACTCGTTGTTGCGTGTTGGGTACGCCATCGAGCATAGCGTCCCCTTTAAAGTCATTTAAATATTTTATTCACAAATATGGATAAATATGAAATGTCATATTCTTTATTTACCTGGGATGTTACAGACTAGAGCATAGGTTTCTTCATAGTTTATTCCTTTTTTTGATTATAACCTTTAGAAACTTGTATTTCTTTATTTCTAATGATCATTATATTTTCATCACATTTATTTATAAAGACCCATTTTACTCCATTTACAGATGTTTCTTTAGGTATTTCAACTAAGGTCAAGACTTTATTACTTTCAAATTCATTTAGTTCGTCTTTAATTGATTTAATCCAATATTTATCTCCTAAAGCCTCATCAGGACTTTTAGGTTCGAATTCATAAATAAATGATATAATTTTTTTACTTCATTTGTCAAGGAACTTCTATTCCTTATAGGTTGATTTACATCACCAACGATACTATCACTAGGATGATTCTTACGAAACAACTGATTTGGGTTTTTTAAAACCAGTTCATCAACATAAGATAGAATGTCTTCTAGAGTGAATAATTTAGAAACAATTTCTTGAGTATTTTCTTTATTAGAAGAGTCTTGTATCAAAGTTTGATAATTAGTTTTTGTAAAAACATCATAAGATGTAGGTTGAGGTTGTTTAAAAACAAAAGGATCAGTTTCATCAAATTTAACATGTATTGTTTCCTTAACAACACAAGATTTATTAGTAAAAACTCTATAAGCCTTAGAATTAGTAGAATAGCCAAATAAAATACCATCATCAAATTTGGGTGTGAATTTATGTAAATTATCTTTTGTATTCAAAATTAATAACTTTATTCTAAATATTTTGAAGTATGAAACTTTTGTTTTATGTCTAGTCCATAATTCATAAGGCATTTAATTAGGAAATTGTCTAATTAAAACTAGATTTATACTAAAAAAATTAGTACTCATAGCTTTATCCCAATAATGTTTTGCAAAATAATATTCACTCAACATGGTTATTATTATGTCTTGAAGAATATGATTTATTCTTTCAATAACACTAGTTTTTGAGGAGTTCTAGGAGATGAAAAGTTATGTGTAATTCCTTTCTTACTACAAAAAGTTTCAAAATCAGAATTTACAAATTCTCCACCATGATCACTACGAATAGTTATCAATGCAAAGTTCTTATAATTTTTAACTTTGGTTACAAAAGATTTAAAATAACAATAGGCTTCAAATTTTTTTGCTAGAAAATATACCTATGCATATCTAGTGTAGTAATCAATTAAAAAAATACATAGTAATTTCCTATAATACTTCCATTTTTTATAGGACCGAATTAGTCCATGTGCACCAAATGTAAATAATCAGAAGTTAAAAATTCACTAATTTATTTAAATCTTGAATTATGGTGATTTCCATATTGGTAAGGGTCACAGACTATTGAAGAATCAAATGTAAGTTCTGGTAGATCCTTAACAAGTATTTTCTTAGAAAAATTATACAAGTTCTTAAGGTTACAATTTTCTAACCTCCTATTCCATAACCAAGATTGATTTTCCATTTCACTAAGGCAAGTTAAGTCTTGGATCCTAAGGTCTTATAAGTTGAGTGTGCATACATTCTCATGATTATGGGTAGAAAGAATGAATTTTTCCTTAGAATTTTGTACTACCTATTTGTCATTCCAAAAATTCACAAGGTAACCTACATCACATAATTGAATTATGCTAATAAGGTTGTTCTTAAGACCATTTACAAATAAAACATTTTAAATCAATGATTTTTCAATAAGAAAAATATTACTTATACCAATAATCTTCCCTTTAGAATTTTCTCTGAAGGTAACTCTTCCACCTTTCATTTCAATAATCTTTTAAAAGAAGTCCTTATTACCAATCATATATTGGAAACATACACTATCTATATACCATATATTCTTGTTGTCAGTACTTCCTTTTTTTCCTAAAAATAAGGCAATTAAGTTTTCTTAATCCAAACTTTCTTGGATTTAAATATTTTTAGGCACAAAATAATTGTTACTAAAAAATTTATTTGAATGATTATATCCCATTCTATAACTATTACCTTATAGGTGAAGTTGTTTATAATTTTTTTCAAAACCTTCTTTACCCGTGGTAATTTTTCTAGAAGTTTCTTTAAAGAAAATTTTTCAGAATTTAGTCTTATAACTAAATTATTATCCACATTAGTATTAGATTGAAAAGTAGTTTTTTCATCTAAAACATTTTTCTCAAAAAAATTCTTTTTCAAAATATTTTGAAAGATTATCCTTATCATAATTTACTTCCTCAAGTTTTTTAGAAATAGAATAAATTTTAAAACTTTTTTTTATCAAGATATTTACAAAGACCAGATAATTCTTTTGTCAAAACATTTATTCTATAATTTTCTTTTCAAATTTATTACTATGTTTTCAGTATTTATTTTCAAGTAATTTTGAAAATCTAGAAACCTGTTCATATGAAGGTAATGTATTATTATCACTGGATGAGGATGATTCTTCATATGAAGATGATGAATTCTTCTCATCAAAATAATTTTCATTTAAAGACATGTTAGTCAAATATTCAGCAGTGTGTACCTTTTCCATGAAACATTGATTTTAAATAGGTATTCTGGAAAGAAGTAAAATATTCTTTTTTCTATAATTCTCATTGTCTGAAGATTCATATAAAGAGTCTCTTCCAATAGAACTCCAGGAGTCATTTTCCTTCAATAATTTATTTCATTTTGACTTATAGTAATTTTTATAATTCCTATCAGAATGTATTTCTTTTCTTCCATTTCTTTTCAGCTTTGGTCAATCAAGTCTGATGTGTCCAGATTTCTTGCATCCATAGCAAGTAACTTCAGTATCATTCTTATCTTTATTTTATTTTCTTATATATATACTGAAATTACTTCTTTCCAACAATCTTGTTCATTCTTCAAGAAAGATTGGCTAACTCATTATCTAAATGTTCTGATTCACTTGAATCTGATTGAATCACAAGTTTCTTTTCCTTTATAGACTTAACAATATTCTTAGGAGTCTTTTCTTTGTTCTGATTTGTAGTAGTAGTAAAATAATCTCTAGTATTCTTTTTTTTAGATTTTTCTACATCTCTTTTCAATCTATTTTTGTTTTACAAAATAGTTCCAAACCACTCATCAAGAGTAACACTTGTAACCTTTCTTGAATAATCAAAAATATTTCTTATTTTTATTCTCACTCATTGGGCATGATGTATACGATCTTGTCAACAAGGTTTTCATCATCTAGTTCTTTCTCTCCCATATATTGTAAACTATTCACAATTGCCATAAATCTTTGTTATACCTTGCAAAAAGGTTATCCATAAGGGGATTAAAAAGTTTGATAGGCTTCCCTTAGCATATCACTTCTATTCTCAACCACTTTAGAAATACCAAAATGAGTAATCTCAAACTTCTTCAAAATACTATTGGCTAATTTAAAAGATTAAATTTTTCTATATATATTTCTATTCATAGAATAAGAAAAAGTATTAAGTACCTTGTAATTAAATTGATATTATTGTTTCTATTGATTGGTAAAGAGTCTAAATTCAATATCAAGAATTTTATACTCTCCAGTCAACATAACAAAATTTTCAACTCCAGTGTTGATCACAAAGGACTTCATTCAATCTCTCCAATATTCATAATCATTTCCATCAAAAATTGGTGGTATTGTAGGATTAATATTTTAATTTGGATTGACATTAAGTCCTTCCATATTTAAAAAAATACAAAATTTATTTTTCTATAGTACAAATTAGTGTAATAGATGTTTATAAAAAATTATAAAATAAATATAACAACTTGAAAAGGTAATAAAAGAATATATATAAGCAGTGGAAACTTGCTCAAATACCAATTGTTGGATCATAATGTATATACAGATGGCACAATACAGAAGAGGGTGAATTGTAGGTTAAAAAACATTCCATTTTTATCCATAAATGAATATAGTTTAAGAGAATTGAAACTAATTCAATTCAAAATACCTCTTAATGTATGAAAACATTAATCGAATAAGGTCCTAAGTCCATTTATAAAGCTATTGTAATTAGGTTGATTGCGATACTAAAACCCACATACCATAAATGAAATTATTCTTATTCACATTTGAAATGATTTAAATAGAGTAATCATTTAAAATATTCTAATCATAATGGTTATGCTGATCATAGTAAAACAACTATTCAATCATAAAGCATACTGAATCATATTGAGTATTTGAAAAAATCAAAATCACTTCAATCGTAGTTACAAAGATAGTAATCAGATTATATTAAAAAAGTATCACAATCAGACTGGTTAGGATAAAAAATAAGAAATAGATAAATGAATATATAAAACAATTCACTTTCTATTACAATACAGTGGAAATGTAAAAGAATAAAAAAAATTTAAACCAAATAGAAGGGTATCCAGTAACCTTTGATAAAGGTCCCTTGATTTATACTTTCAAACATGTCTATCTTACCCACACAAGGGTAAGCCCTTGATATGATGATCAACATCTGTCTTTATATCCCCAAAAGACCTCGATTAAGAAGTTAATAGACACCTCTTTCTTCTTAACCTCACATGACCTAAATCTTCAAATGATCAACAAAACTATCTTCTTATCCATAGAATCCCTCAATCGTAATTTCCAATAATTGGTGCCGCAATAAGAAAAGTAAAAATATTGAGAATAACAAGTATATAGAACGATCAGTTCATAACTTGACTTCAGAGTCTTTCAAACAAAGTAATTTGACAGAGATCTCAAATTCATCAAAAGTTCATCAACACAACCTCTTTTTTTAGCATGTTCAAATGACCTGGTATATATAAGACAATGTTCCAACAATCATATTTGATTCCAATGGTTATATTTTCTCCTAAAATGTAGAGGGATTTAGACACCTGGTACTCCAACAATCATCTTATAACTAAAACAATGACATCATTTTATAATGCTTATTGAAATAGAATACATGACATCATTTTTATTAAAAGGTTTTACTTTCAATACGATTGTATTTTTTGGATATGGAAAACTAGAATAAAATGAGTATGATGATTATCAGAAAAATATTTGGTATGATTTTTAACGTTACGATAAATTTTTTAGTATGAAAGTTGAGCAGTGTGTACAATAAAATTGTACTTGGTGTGTATGAATAAAAAATCATATCCGACTCATTATGATGACCATGAAAATGGTTTTATTTTTATTTATTGGTGTGTATGATATTTATCGTATGCAGTATGCAAATTTTAAAAATGAATTTGTAAAAAAAATACTTAAATTATTATAAAACAATATATTCTTTTATAAAAAGAGAGTTTGTGATTTCCAAAACAAAAATTAATAGAAAAGTCAAAAGAATACTTTTGACTTAACACCAACCATCACATAATGAAAATAATAAACATGTGCAATATAATATAAAACATTAATCACATAATAATTTCATTACCCATTTAAATAAAATGGGTCACATAAATTGTAACACCTAAATCTTCCACGGTACATTTCCCTTTGAATAATGCAATAGCTTGCGTTGTACGCAACTTCGAGATTCTAACACATCGTGACCAATCAAACTAGCCATTATAAATCGTAGTACCCACTTTTTTAAATTTTACCAATTTTATCTTCCAAAATGGACTTCATTTTTGGGTTCGGAATATCAAAATTATCTTAGGTTAAATTTTTGGTATTTTTCTGAAAACATTCAGTTTTTAATGAATAGTGAAAAATACTAAATTTTAATTAAAAAAAACATTTTTAATCAAAATAATTTATAGTGATAAATTATAATATTGAGTGGTTTTTAATTATAATTGGATTATATTTTTACCATTTAATCCAATGTTGGTCATTGGACATAATTTCACATTTAAACTTGACATAAGCAAGTGTCAATCTTTTGATAGTTGTTATTTCTTAAAAACATTCTTTTTATTTTGACAATGGGAATTAATTTTAAATTAATTTCTTCTACTTATGTGTTTTGAATTTAGAAAAATTGATTCAATATTTTTAATCAAGAGGTCCAAATTGTGTAAATAGGTAACTTTTATTTTTAGACAATTTGAATAATTACTTGGGTAAATATTTTATTTACCATGGTTAAAGGGTAACTCCAGTAAATAAGGGTAATAAAATAATATTATAATAATATTAAATTACCCTAACATGTGTTCTAACCAAATATTCTGATACAAGTCCGACCATGGGTATCCTTGGGTCAATTTTGGGACCCCATGGAGCCACTTGTAAGTGATAATGACACTTTATATTAATTAAGTTAAAGTAAATACAAAAATGACATAAGCATATATCTTTTAGTAAAATAATTTTTACATAGGTTTATATATGTTATCTATTTGACTATAAATATTTATTAGAAATATAAAAACATTTCCTATATAATTTTATTTTATTTATAATTTTTAGACATTGAATAATTAAGTTTATTTATGACACAATGATGATGTAGTATTTTCATTATTAATGAAATAATCAAATAAATGGTATTATAGATGTTAAAATGAATATAATTTGAAATTTTTGATGACATCCACGAATTTTATAGGTTATTGTGACATTTTAGTATTGATTAAATGAATTTTTTTCGAAGTAATAATTCTGTTAGTAATTTAACAAAAAAAAAATAGCAAATAGTGTCAAAATTGATATAAAAGAGTTTTAAAACAAATATTATATTATTAATTGATATTCTATTCATAAAAATATAAGGTTCTAAAAAAGTACATAAATAATATTATATATGTCATTAATGAACCACTTGAGGTTCTCTTGGAAGTTTATATTAAGTTTATTAACCATATAATATAAAAATACAAAGAGAGATGGTAAATGTCAAACTAATTAACTAAGAGTTAAATCTAGAAGATAAGGTTAATATAGTGACCCAAACCTATCTAAAACCTATTGGTTGAGTGGTTTTCTACCCACCCCCACCTTATCCTTGAAATAAATCATTTTGGAGGCATTATAAACCGAAAATGATTTTATTATAAAATAATATTTTAATCTTTTCCTAAGGTGCCCCTCACCCCTCTTATAAAATGGCACTTCCCCATCTCTCAAATTCACACCTTCATAGGCATTTTTCTTAGCCAAAACCTGCCCAAATATCCTCTAAAATGTCCTAACTTCATCCTAGAGGCCTTAATTTCGTCAAAAATCCAACCTAAGGAGCCCTTTTGATCAAATCAAAAGGAAGAACACGAAGAAGAGGTAAATATTTCATCACCTCTTTCAAGTTCCTTTATTCTTCCACTTCCTCTTTCTTTGTTGTTTCCATTATAAAATAATAACTCCAGTATCTTATATATACTGTGATGTTATTATAAATATGGTACAACCATATTCATTATTCTATCCATCCTTTGAATGACATGTCACCATACGTGCGTACGTACGGCTTACCGTCTCCACGTCGTGGTGTAGTTGTTATTCAATACATTATTATTTGGATGGGTATAATAATGATGTATAATTGATGTAAATAATAAATATAACATGATAATGATTCTTTATATATGATATACCATCCAATTATATTTTTATTATTATTAAGAGAATGATATTGTCACTCGTGCGTACGTATGGATTACCGTCTCCACGAACGCGATGAGATTCATTCCCCATCGTATCCATTCAAGACTAATTTTTATTTTATGATTAAAAATAATGTTTAGAGACTTAATATCATTATGAATATAAATAAGATACATCATATCCAAAAAAATTACTTATTTAACAAATCATATAAAGGAAAATGAATCAGTTAACACCTGAAATGATGATACTACTGAAATATCATTAACAAAGCAATATTAGAAGATCATATATGATATCATATTAATGTATATGGTTCTTGTAAAATTTAATAATAGTGATTTCACCATTATACAAGAGGTTAAACTACCCTCTACCAAGGAAAAGTACAAGGTAAGGGTTAATTTCACAATCTCTTCATTATCCGAGGTTATTTATATGTAATTATCTACTGGGATATCTTTATCATCCACATCCATGAATCTAAAAAATGTATTTCAAAACATTTTTACTATTTACTATACAATGGTTTAAAGTCATTTATACCCTTATTTGACCTTATATGTTTATGAAATGAATCTTTCCGTCTTTTTACAAACAAGGTACTTTATAAACTTTTCGACAAATTTAAGGTAAGAATGTTTTTTTAACTTATACAGCTGGTGCAGCTATTTTCCACTGTTATAACATCATCAAATATTCCCTTAAAAGCTTATAAGAATATTTCCAAAATATTTTTTTTTATAATTATATGAATTTTAAAATATTTTAAAATATAAAGAGATATTTCTCTAAAAAAAGGTTTTGATTTCATCTATATCAACATCCTTTGATGTATTTTAAGCTTATTTGAAGTTGATTTATTATGATACAAAACTTCCTTATTGTATTGAAGTTTTTCTGATATTTTTGACCGTGGATGTGTTATTTTTACACCATTCATAGTTTATGGATAAAGTATTGACATTTCGTATTCTCATTTTAATATGAATGTTTATGTTTTGTTTAAACCTTTTCATATGAGGAATGCATTGGAAAAAGTAAGTGATGCATGGAGCTCGTTATAGCTCCTTGATGCATCGGAAGGTCTCACGAGACAAACTAGTGTCTTGGCACAAGGCCTTGACAAAATCTTATTTGTAGTATTGTAACAAGGCCTTGACTATGTGGTTATGAAGTCCAGAATTATGCATTACATCATTATGAAAGTGGAAATTGATGTTTCATGTGGTTATTCTACTAGTATAATATTCATGTGAATAAGTAAATGGCATTATTTGATTTTATCTTTGCTAAATTATGCTAAAGTTCTAGTTTAAAAGTCTTTTGTTCTAGTCTTATACATTGCCTTAAATGTTTATGCTTATTTATGAAAGTTTCCACTATATTGTTATCCTTACTAAAAATCTAAGCTCACCCCTTTCTATGTTTTATTTTTCCCAGGATGTGAAGAAGTATTTTATAACTGACCTGTAGGGATAGTCTGAGGGGATATGAGTGTGGTCTATGGAAATAATGTTGTTGTAGTTTTTCATTTTATAATGTAATATAAAACTCATGAATGTATCTAGTAATTCCAAGGCTACTAAATTGATTGATCTTTCAGGTCATTATTTCCTTGTATCATGCCAATGTTATATAATAATGCACCGACTCTAGGTAACTGGGGTCAGGAAGTTACATAAATATTTTATCAATTCATAACCCATGGAAAATAATCAGGTTCAACATAAATATTAACCATCCAAATAAATATTAAGAATGGTTTTATTGGATCATATCCCCAGTAAAGTATCAGTAACATCAAAATATGTCATCTTAGATGGAAATGATTTTGAAAAAAAAATCACTTAGAACACTTCTTAAAGAAAATAGCCTTTCAAATTTGAAATAAATTTTGAAAAAACCATGTAAAATTTAAAAGTAATATTCAATGAAAAATTTACTCATGATGGCGGGAAAATCCATTTATCCTATATATGTTAAAAAAACATTCCTTCTATATTTTTGTTGAAAATTTCACAAAGTACCTCATTTGGAAAATGAAAAGAAGTTTCTTTTCAAACCATTTTGTAAATAGTCAAACATGGGTAAAAATGTCTTTCCTATATCATTGGAGAGTAATAGAAATATTATTTTAATTTTTTTTTAAAGAAATTATGGACATAGAGTAAAAATATTCCTCAAGTGGATATTAACATAAAAATCATTAATAGTGATGAGATTGTGAAATAAAATTATTTCCACAAGACACACCTTTCCCCATTCATGTTCAAACCTCCTCTACTTGGAAAAAATACCTTTAGATATCCTCCTAAGGACTATAGAGTTGGTATTTTGAGAAGATCATAACCTCTAGAATGATTATTGGGAAGTAAAGAATAGAATTTAGTAGAGTATGGTCGAGCTATAAGGCTCAATGTGGTGTAAATAAGTGAGCTAGAGGTGCCCTTTTATAATCGAGGTGAGATGCACTTCTGGAATTTCTCAAAATATTAAATTATAATAAATTAATTATCATGATAAATACCTTCAAATAGAAAAGTATTTGAAGCTAATATGGGATATGTTTTTAATATAATAAACTAATATAATTTAGATAAGTTTTTGTTTATTTTTAAACATTGTCATTTTGATTAACCATTAGTTAAACTATTTTAATTTTAACTATGATAAAAAAAATTTTAAATATTAAAATGTTATAATTTTTACTTAAAAGGAAAAAATTAGACCATAAATGGGAAATTTATAACAGTTTCGACCATATCATAACCACCATGTATTATTTCAAAAAAATTATTATTTTTAAATAATTTAATAAAATATAGTTTTGATAAAATATCATTATTGTCAACTTTGACACTATTCATTTAATTTTACTTTAAATACATCAAGACAAACGGTGAATTTGAATATAATTATTTTTAACCCACCTAATATTTTATATAGATATTTAAAATTCATGGGATGCATTAACTCATTAAAATTATATTATATTTAATATTTTTTAAATTATTTTTTAAATTTTTTATCAGAGCAATACTTAATCGGTGGTGTATAAGAATTTATGGTAACTAAATAATTTCTAAAAATTATAAATAAATTTCAATCATGACAATAATTTTATTAATTTCAAATTATACACTTAGATTCATTCATAACTAGCTTTTTTCCCTATATGGATACACAATAGATATTAAAAACAAAGAGAGTGACATTTTTTTAACTTTGTTTGATTTAAATATTAAATAAGCCATTTTCATGGAAAGTTGTCTATTAAATAACTCAATTTTTAAACTTAAGTGTTCAGGGTGTAATTCAATTCATCCAATAAAAATTTAGATTTATAATAATGGCCTTATCACTTATTTTTAATCTACATTAACCCAATTTACCCTTTAGTGAGGTTATAAATTTAACCACAATTACTATTCTTTTTGACCAAAAATATATGGGAGATATTTAACAAATTTTAAAATCATGATTATAAATATGGAATCCTTTTATTAAATTCAATTTCTAAATGTGATAAAAATTAATTTTAAAATAAGCACTCAACACGCGACGAAAACTGCTTTTTATAAAAATACATTTTTAAACATAAAATTAGATATATTATTATCCTATGCATAGAATTTTTTTAAAATGATTAAAAACATTTTATTAACTAAATAATATATTAATGTTATTAAAATCATTTAAAAATAGTTATTAATTTAATTTATTTATAAAAAAATACTTTGCGTGCATACAAACCATTTTTTTTTTAAAAACATCACTTTTATTTCCAAATATTTTTTGTTTTTAATTATAATTATTTGGTAGCAGATGATTTAATTTTATAAATGTTTAGACTTTATATTTTTTATTATTTATTTATTACTATTAAGACCCACTAATCTAATGACTACACTATAACAGACACAAAATTTTTAAATAATGTTACATGGTTTGTCTAAACTCGTTGTTGTGTGTAACATAAACCAAAAAAGAAACTAAAATTATTTTAAGAGAAATATTTCTTAAAATATATCAGGGTATTACATTCTAACCCCCTTAAAATTAATTTATCCCTCAAAATTTATCACTATGATACAAAAAAATGAGGATACTTATGCCTCATTGCATCCTAAGGTTTCCATGTAGCTTCCACAAATTGGTGGTTTCGCCACAAAAGTTTTGACCAAGAAAGTGGTATTATTTCATAGAACTTTATATCTAGGATATAGAATCCCTACCAATTATTATTCATAAGAAATATCTTTCTCTAGTGTTATTACCTCTAAGTTTAGTAAATGTGAAGGATCAGGTATGAACTTCTCCAAGAGAGATACATGGAACATTATGAACATGAGAGAAATTCAGTGGAAGAAACAATTGATAATCTACCATCCCGATACAATCTATAATTTCAAAAGGAATGACATAACTAGGTATTATCTTTCCCTTATTTCCAAATATCATCACCCTCTTACAGTGAGATATTCAAAGGAATACCATTTCCCCAACTTCAAAATCTATATCTTTTTGACAATTGTAAGCACAACTTTTTTTGTCGACTTTGAGATGCTCTTATATGCTGATTAATGGATATAATATTCATTTAAATTTCTTCATCTATATTAGGTGAAAATATATTTCTTTCTAAAACTTAATTATAGCATGTTGGAGTTCTTCAATTTCTACCATAGAGAGCTTTATAAGGAGTCATTTGAAAGCTGGATTGAAAGCTATTTTTTGTATAAAAATTACACCAAAGTAAGGTGTTGATCCCAAACACCTTTGAAATCCATAGAGAAAGATATAAAAATTTCTTCTAGAGTTTTAATGGTCCTATGTGACTAAACATATGTCTATGGATGATAAATAATGTTGAAACATAACTCTATATCCACATTCTTCTAAAAACTTCTCTAAAAACATCAAATCCTAATCAAATACAATTGGTAGTGGTACACCATGCAGTATTACCACTTCCTAAATGTATAAAAAAGTTATATGATTAAGAAATAAATATTATATAATGGTAATAAAGTGTGATAAATTTTTAATGAGATCAACTATAACCCATATAACAATGTTCCCTTTATATGTTTTGGGGATTCTAAAAACAAAGTCCATGGTAATGTTTTCCCATTTCTATTCTTGTATGGGTGAAGGTTATAAAATCCCCATATAATTCTATCTCTCAACCTTAACTTTACGATATACCAATCACCAAGAAACATAATCTGTAATATTTCTCTTTATTCCATCCCCACAAGAATTACTCTTTCAAATCACTATACATATTCATACTTATAGGATGAATAGAGAATGAATAACTATGAGCTTCATCCATTAGCTCCTACTTAAAATTGGTTATAGTAGGGATATATACACAGTTTTGGAACTTTATTATTCCATCATAATAAATGTTGAACTTAAGAACATTTTTCACCATATTTTTCATCTCTACATATTCTTTATATACCTCTTTAGACTTTATTTGGATATATGGAAGAACATTGATTTGAGTCTGATAATATTTCTCCCCTTCCTTTAATATTTCCATATCCATTATTTAAAAATCCATAAATATTGGCTCTTTTGTGATTATAATTATAAGATAACATGATTCTTTCAACACATGTTTAGATTTTTTTTAATGAAAATATACTTTAAATTTTTTTGACTAGTATATATGTCACACATTTATCCCTAGATACAATGCCTCTGTATATTTAATGAAAACATTATCGCAGCTAACTCCAAATAATGAGTTGTGTAATTTTAATCATGAAACTTAAATTTTTTTGTGGCATAATCTATAACCATATAATTTCACATGATAACACATTCCATTCACTTCTTTGATTCATTACTATATATCATAAACCTTTTCCCACTACTGGGTAGTGTGAGCACAGGTGCACTTAATAAACTTTTTTTAGTTCCTTGAAATTATCTTCACATTCCTTCATCCATATGAACTTAAATACTTTATGAGTAAACTTTGTGATTCTATTATATAATCACGATAAATCTCCCACAAAATGTTGATAACATCTATTAAACCAAAGAAAACTATGAATTTCAGTTACCATGGTTGGTCTAGGTCGTTTCTTAATAACTTCTGTGTTTTAAGGATCTACTAATATACCCTTATATGAGATTATATAACCCAAGAATGAAACTTTATAAATCTAAAATTCACTATTTGTAATTTTTTTATAAAGCTTGTCCTTCCTCAGGGTCTTCAGCATAATCCTCAAGTGATCATCATGATCTTCCTTAATTTTTAAATATACAAGAATATCGTCTATAAATACTACCAAAATATTGATAAAGGTAATCTATAAAGACTATATTCATTAAATCCATTAATATAGTGGGGGATTAATAAGACCAAAAGGCATAACTATAAATTCATATTGTACATACCTTGTACCAAATGCCATTTTTGGTATATCCTCCTTCTTAACCCTCAATTGATGATATCCAGAACACAAATAAATCTTGGAAAAGTGTTGATATCCACATAGTTGATCAAATAATTCATCAATATTAGGGAAATGATGCTTGTTCTTGATTTTGATATTGTTAAGATCTTTATAATAAATTCAAATATGCATTGAAACATATTTCTTCTTAATAAATAGAACCAGTGCACCCCAATGTGACACAATTAGTTGAATGAATCTCTTATCAAGATTATCCCAGATCTACTTCCATAGTTCCTACATCTCAAAAAGGCACATTCTATAGAGAGTATTTGAAATATTCATAGAACCATGTATGATTTCTACTGAAAAATCAATTTTATGATTTGGTGGAAGACAAGGAAACTCTTCTATAAAATCATCAATAAACCCCGTACAATAGGCATATCTTTAATATTTAGTTTCTCCCCAAAAATTTATGATAAAAACCCATTTTGAATAGGAATAATGGCCCATTCAATGGATGTAATTTTCATCAGAAGTTAATTTCTTCCATCACATTGATATGAGATCATCAGTTGGTTTGGAATATATAACGTAAAGTGACTTCCTTGAAAATTGATGTGGGTGTCATTAGATAAAGTCAATCCATTCCAATAACACATCAAATTCAACTAAAGGGATGATCTAAAATATATGTAGGAAGAAATTTCCCATAAACATCATTCAGAGAGGAACTCTAGACTTGATATGTGACCTTTGTTCCATTAAGAGTTTCCACGTCTAACTTAACATCAAATTTTTGAGGTGATATGGTGATACACTTATAAAATTTGTTTGAAATAAAATAGTGGGTGGGTCCAGAATCAGATATGACATTAGTTGTTCTAGAGTGGATGATAATTGTACCTTTCACCACATTATTCTTTTAGCCCACTTTGGAAGTTTTGATCATATGATATTTCCTTTTGTCATTGGGATAAATAGGTTGTTGATTTTGATCATCAAAAGCCTTTATATCCATACACTAGTTGAAAAAATAACCATATTACTTACATTTGAATCATTAGAGAATGGGTGGTACATTAGTTAATGTATTATTTTATTCTATTTATTTAACTATTCTATTCATCAAATTTAGAAATTCATGGGTTTTATAACCTATATTTAAACATTTAAAGAACCTACAAATTTAATTCAAACACTTACCTTGAAATTTCATCCCAAATATCTGGCATGTAGATGGTTAGAATTTCTTTCAACCATGTGATTTATTTGAGTTTTCATGAGACTTAATCATTATTTTCTTATCAAACCCATGGTAATGAAGGTAATCACCAATTTTCATTTCTATTTTGAGTTCATATCAAATTATTTCTTCATAGATACTAAAGTATCTTATAGTCGATGCCTTTTAGAGACTTTGTTTTGTGCCACCAAAGATTAGATCAATTTTAATTTCAGTGATGAAAATTAAACCAAAGGAATAACTTAAAGGCCTTGTAAAATTTTCTTTATATGTACCATTTAATTCTTCATCCTTTTTAAAAAAACTCAAGAAATTATTTCTCTATAGTTGTACTTGTAATATATGGAAAGTACTTACTGAATAATATCCCCTTAATTTCATCTTATTTAATGGATTAAATTTATTCCTATGTCATCCTATTCTTGATAATATCTCACCATTGATCTACTTCACCTTCCAAATGATACATGGCTAGTAAAAAATTTTCATATCCAATAATTGAAGAACATAAAATATTTTCTCAATGGTGTTGATCCATTACCCATCCACTAGTGGATCAAAAGATCCAATAAAAGATGGTGGATGTTGTCTTATGAAAGATTCAATAGTATTTTTTCCCTCCTTTTATTGTTTGGAAACTCAATATGATTTATAACCTGAGAATGTTGCATTATAATATCAACAAGATTTTATATTCTAACACCCATAACATTTAGTTTCTTAGGTGGATAGTAATTACTTTTTCCACCACATTCAGCATTAATACGATTCCTTCAGGTTCTAGACATTGGATAAAATAAAAATTCATAGTGTGAGAAACAATAATCATAGTAAAAAAAATATAATAATTAAAAATCATTTATATAATGTCTAAATCATTACATCATCTTCTATTATACCTTAGGTTTAACCTAGGTCATTCATGATTGTTACCAAAACTTTAGTATGTTATCCTATACTTAAACCTACCCTAGGGTTTTCATAAAAGTTTTGTATTACTAATATCCAAATATTGAATAAACCCTAATATAATACCAACTATAGAAGCCCAATATTTTTATATATGAATATTCCATCTATTTGGATGAATATTCAATACATAACAATATGATCCATGAAAAAATCATAAAGGTAAAGAGTCTTTAGAGACTAGATATAAAATATTATTATTTAATGAAAGGTATTAATCATCACCTATAAAAATATTTCCTCAAAGTAATATTTATAGAAAATACCTACTAAAACATTTCTTCATAATCTGTGGAAGGAAACATAAGATTAGGGTGAAATTAGATGCTCAATAAGGGAAAACATGAGAGATAATAATCGACAACCACATGAAAGAATAAGATAATCATAAGGGTATTATATCATGACCATAAATTACAAAGTTCATACCAAATTTTACAAATATCATAAACATGAGTTATTCCATACAACATTATATTTTTAAAAGACATGAATAGTATGAATGAGAACACATCATAACTCAATAAATAACCATAAGTTCATTTCATAAATGTGTTTGGAATCATCATAAGTATAGAATACATTTCATGTGTAAATGTTAACTACCAAGACCATAATATCATGCATCAACACTTTTTTTTCCTAATGGAACAAGAACATTAACTTGTTACCTATAACGAATCAAGAAAATTGATTTGTTTACCATAATGGATCAAGAACATCAACATGTTTCTCAGAACGGATCAAGAACTTCAACTTATTTCCCATAACTATATCCAGAGATATAATGCTTTAGCCAATGAATTGGAGGGAGATATTGGTCCCAACCATCACATAATGAAAATCATACAAATGTGGGCCACAATATAAAACATTCAACACATCATTATGTCATAACCTGTATAAAGAAAATGGGTCTCATAAATATTTCATCAATTCATAACCCATAAATAATAAACGAGTTCAACATAAATATTAACCATAAAAATAAAGAGTAATAATAGTTTCATTGGATCATATCACTAGTAAAGTATATGTAACATCAAATGATGTTATATTAGATGGAAAATGATTTTAAATTTTTTTTTAGAAAAATAGCCTTTTAACATTGAAATCAATTAAAAAACTATGCATGTATGAAGGTAAACATATTCTTTGAAAAGAACCATGTAAACATGTAAAGTAAGCTTCAATAAAAAATTTAGTCATGATGGTGGGAAAAGATGTTCATTCTGTATAAGTAAAAAAACTATTCCTTACACATTTTGGTCAAAAATATCACTATTGGTCCGAGTGAGTATCTCAAGAGGGGGGGGGGGGGGTAAATTGAGTACCCAATAAAAATTATTTTCAAAATGTATTTAAATAAAATCCCATAACAAATTAAAATCATCCCAATTTACTAAAATTTTATTTTGATATAAGTTTTAATCTTTCAAAGGATTTCTCAAAAGATTTATTATGTTTAAGGTAAAATAATATATAATATTATTTTATCCTTTGAAATCAATTTACTTAACTAAGATCTAATATAAAAACTAATTAAGATAAAATATCAAAGTAGTGGTTTTGTTTTATAGTTTAAAAATAGATATAGTTTTAATGAAAATAAATAAAGTAAAATAAAACAAAAAAACACACAATAGAATTTGAATAAAAGAGGTTTAGTCTCAAGTTGAGAATTCATCCTCTGCACTTAGAAATCACCTGTGGCCAGGCATTTTATATAAAAATAAACTTTTGATCCATAACCTGGATCAAGTTTTAAAGTAATATACTAACTATCCATGCCACATAGGACCTCTTTCATAATATTCATGAGAGTACAAATAAAACAATAGGTCACAAATGTACCTTTACCATAACACATGGGAAACATGAATAGAATTTGTTTAGAAGATATCAATGTATCTTCTAGTTTAATGTGGGATATAGTTGTGTCTGTTATAAAATAGAGTATACACACAATTATTATAAAGTAATGAAAATAAAAAAATAGAGTGAATAAAGAGTAAAAGTAATGGTGTTTCTATTTCTAGTAAGCAATGTGACTCATGACTCCTTGAACGTGATTTGAACTAAGTCTGGAGTCTTGTTTATGAAATCTAAAGTAGAACATAGTGTCATAGAATCTTTATTCTTGACTGTTGGAATACACAGGATGAATAAATTACCTCATCTTTTTCATTTGAGTGTAAAAAAGATGTAGTAGGTAAGATCTTCTGGTTCCTGCAATAATGTCTAGCTCACTTCACATGTATAGTTTTATCTTTTTCATTAACCACATCGCTCTCTTTGCACGAGAGAGTTTGGTTCGACTTTTATCAATAGAAATAGAAATGAGAATCAACCATAACCTCTGAATCCTAAAACTAAATTTCTGACATGAAGTTTAATTCATTCTCTATAATAGTTAATACATAATAATTAAAATAAGTTTCAACATTAAATTCGATAAGACATCTATTTGAAATATTTAATTCAAAATAAATTGAAATTGTAATAGTGACTCTTTGAACATTTTCACTAGTGGTGTATAAGTCTAGCGATGACTCAGAGTCTGGCGGTGTGACATTAAAGTGGTATCTTGATATGATGGTAAGACACATTGGAGGTGTTTCCTTGAAATAGTGACACTTTTTTGGTGGTATGTCAGGCTTGTGGTGACTCTTCTTATGGTGAGTCATCTTGATACTTTGTCAATTTTTCATTCTAGTGGTATAAATTCCTTTGTGGTGTCTCAAGGTGATGGTGAAACTTTTTTGGTGGTGAGATATAGTCTGGTAGTGTCTCATAATTTGTCAAATTTCCATCTCAGTGGGGAATCATTATGGAAGTGAGTCTTCTTGGTGGTGACTCAACCTTAACCATGTTTCTTCTTGGAAATGACTCAACCTTAATGATGAGTCTTCTTGGCGATGACTCTACCTCAGTGGTGAGTCTTTTCCAAACTTAACCAAATTGTTTCCAATCTGTATCATATAATAAAATACTAACATAAACTCATTAATATCATAATAATAATGATTTGGTGATCATTAAAATGAGGAGGTCAATAATCTCCCCCCTTTTGATGATCACAAATCTTAGGGAATTTTTATACACATGATATCAAAGATAAATTAGAACATTTCAAATATATAGTATTAAATAAATATAAAGGAATCAAAGGTAATGAATATAAATAGGGTATAACAGATAAAGAAAATGAAACAAATAATATCAAAGGAAAATAAAGATATCACATAGTACCAAAGGAAGGTAGAGACATATGTGGAAGAAAATAAATATTACTATAAAGCTAAATTACATAGATCTTATCCCCCTTTTGGGATTATCAAAAAGTGAATAATTAAACAATAAAAGTAAGTGAATAATAATAGTACATGAAATTAAAGAGAAAAAAAAAGAAAGGAACAACATAAGAGTAATAATAAAATTTACATGGAAAAAGGTAGTGTGGGTACAACCTAAATGTTCTAATAAAAAAAGGTACACAAAAACATCCCCATAAAAAACACAGAGTCTAATCAATGATATTTGGTATTAGATAAAGGATACAAAGGTTTCTTGACTTTGTGCTTGTCTGAGATAGAATTAATGGTAATAGAGGGTACAATAAGAACATTTTTCAGAGTTAAAGGAGGTCGAGGTAGGGTTGTAGGAACACCAGTCAGAGAGAGAGGATCTCTAATAAGGATGATTTAGAGGTGATGAACAACTTCTCTTAGAGATAGAGAAAATGGATGAAATTGTTCTGGAATAGAAGCATTCAGATTCTTGGTAACTCCATCAATGAAAAACTATGGATCCATGGATAGAGGAGTCAAACGAGTAGTCAATGGTATAACTTCATGATCCATAAAAATAGTCCCATGAACATGTAGAAAAGGATTTATAAGGTTGATAAAGTCCATTATGATAGAACCACCTCTCTCTATTTCACTGAAGTAGTATTTATTTTCTTCCATAAATCTCTACAGTATAGGAGTTAGAAATTTCAATTGGTTGAATTGAGCATTAAATGCTTGGGTGATAGGAGGAATCCTCAAATTTTCATCAAAAAACATGAAATTGACATCCATGAAATTCTTAGTATATATCTTTTAGAGATAATAATTTATGGATTTGGTTATGCTCTCCATGTAATAATTCATGTCCTTAGCATATTATTTAATCAAATTGATAACATGATCACTATTATACCTTGTTTTGCTTAAGGTTTCTTGAGGATGTTCAATAGCATCACTTGAAGAACTACCTGAAACAGCTTTGAGCTCTTCTCTGACCATTGAACGAAGTAACTCTATATCAAAGATAGTTGGAGGAGCATCACTTGAACTAGATTCCATAGAAGTAATATTTTTAAATATCTCTAATAGAGCATCCATTGAGGCAATAAAAGTAGATTTCATCCCTTCCACAAAAAATATCAAAGACTACATCTCACTAGAAATTATTTTACTACCAATCTCCACTTCATGAATATGGTGCATCATCTTTGGTTGAATGTGTTGAATCACCAATTCAAACAAGTATCAAGCATCTTTGTCACTTAACATAGTAAGAAGAGGTTCTTGACTCTTTAAATTTTTTCTAAAATCTGAAATCATATTTTCTCTCAAAACACCCAATCACCCTTGGTGACCACATAAATAGGTCCAGGTGAAACAATAGGTGCATGTTCTCTCACAGAAACAAACCTTTATAGAAAACCAGAAACATCTATATAATTTACCATTGATCCTTCAGGATATATTTCTTCTCAAATGGAAGCTTCCCCATTCCTTGGTGAACTTCCAAAAAACAAACCCCATTCTTCAAACAGAGGGTCCAACCATATTTCTAATAACTTATCAGGAATCTCAAAATTCTATACTTCTATCTAATCAAATACATTCTACTCAATAGTAAAAAAAACTCTCATCTTCTCAACAATAGCTGAATTAAAAACTATCTGATCACTAGTAACATATACAACATCAACTCAATAAATATGAGAAACCACTTGATAACCTCAGTATTTCACCCCATCAACATATGAATCTCCTCCTTTTCTAGATGGTATATCCACTTCATCAAACAAACTAGATATGTATTTTGATATTGAAACAGAACCTCTAGCAGAAGAAATAAAATCTTGAGGAGTCTCAACATTCTATCGTCTAATTTTACCATTTGAACCATCAAGATCCAAATCATCATCATCATCATTTGCATCTTCTTCATTTGAAGCATCTCCATTATCTTCATCTAATTTAGAACTAATATTGACCTGATCTTATCTAGAGACTTTAGTCTCTTCCTCATCACTTTTTTACCAATTTATCTCTTTTAGGGAGGGTCCTAGGAGGAATAGGAGCTACATAAGTGATAGCAGGAGATCTAGGAGGAAGGTCAGGATTACTACCCTTATCAAAAAAAATCATCTTCTTTATGTCCAACAACAACAACTTCTTCTTCCTTGTCACTATCAGAGTAATCAATAGTATAATCAGGCTCTATAACAAGGTCAATAAGATCTCTTGGTCCTGACGGATGATCAACAGGGTTAAACTAATTATAAAACATTTTACTACTAGCTACCCAATTCTTTTTCCAAGGGTTCCAACCGATCTCCATCCTTCTACAAATTATTCTAGTAAAAAAATCCACTAAAATACACAACTGGTTCCCCATATTCAGCAACTAGACCTTTAGATTTAAGCATGCAGAAATCATCTTGGGATGGATCAAAGAGTTTGACCTTGAAGTTTCCTGGATCATTTCCAACATATGAACCTTAAGGTATATGTAAAGGTTTATCTCCTATACTCTTTTCATAATATGTAATAATTATAAATATTGATACCTGAGAGTACAAAGTCACCCTTCCTTATGCTAAACATGTGATGGATGAATTTGAAAATAAATATATATTCTCCATCTACTTCTAGGTGAAACGGCCTTCTCAAAGTTCTAACACCTATCAACTCATCTAGGGAATATTCATAAATAAAATTATCACTATCATCTGGGATGGTTCCCTGATAATAATTAAACACACCCTTATATGGAACTTTCAAAAATTCAGCCCATTTCTTTTAAGAAAAGACAATTCTCTGTCCATTAGCTTGACTTCTTAACCAGTATTCTTCTTTTTCTTCAAAATCAAACACCACATACTAATAAAACTAATAAACCAACCTAGGATAAAAAGGTATCTTATTTAAAGATAACCAATCCATCCATCCTTGGTTATGAAGAAATTTATTCACTAAATTTCTTCTCAAAAGTATCCACTATCCTTCATCTTCCTTTTCAGGCACAACCAATATCTTTGAGAGCTCAGGATTCATTGGCTCAACTGCAGCTCGATGAATGGAATCCCCTTTATATTTCTTTGGAAACTTTGATTCTTTTGGATAAGACTTATAAGAATGATTCATTATGAAAATACAGATCATCTTGGTAAGATTTAGTGAAGGAAATATAGGTAAATGGTCGAGAAAGGAAGAGACATAAAAAGTTTTTAGAAAAAAATTCATGAAAAAAGAGTTTGTTGAAACTAGAAAAAGTTCTGCATTTATATCACTGGGGATTTAGGGATTCATAAGATCAAAATTTAAATAATACTTCAAAATAGAAATATATATTAAAATTAGAATCAAGTCAAACATTAAATAAACCGAACATAAAATAAAACTGGTGGTTCAAAACTAAGAAATAAAAATTTTGACAAAGGCATGAGAAAATTTCCATTGGTGATAAATATCACAATGGTGAGAAGTTTGATAGTGAGAAGTTTAATGGTTATAATTACAATGGTGAGAAGTCCAATGTTGAGAATTCTAATAGTGATAATTCCAATAGTGAGACATTTCCAATGCTGATACTTTCACAATGGTGATACATTCAAAATGGTGAGTCTTAGAAAATTAAACTTAACCAAAATTTATCATACCTAATTAATGTTTTTTGTAATTATTTCTCTCTAAATGTAGAGTCTTAGTGAATATATCAGAAATATGATGTTCCTTAATAATATATTCAAGTGTGATATCACCTTTTTGAAAATTATCTCTCAAAAATTGATGTCTTACATCAATATGTTTTGTTCTAGAATGAGATACAATATTTTTAGAAATATTTATAGCACTGCTATTTTCAAAGTTTATAGGGACATGTCAGAATTGATACCCATAGTCTAGTGATGTGTATTTAATGCACAAAATTTGTGAACAACAACTACCTGCAAGTATGTACTTAGCTTTAGCAGTAGACAATGAAACATAATTTTGTTTTCACTACACCAAGAAACTAGAGACTTTCCTAAAAAGAGACATGTTCCAGAAGTTATTTTTATATCTAACATACATCCACAAAAATTGACATCATAATAACTAACTAAATAAAATGTTTTTTGTCTTGGATAAAAAAAGTCCTAAATTAGTTTTATATTTGAGGTATTTAAAAATTCTTTTCAATGATACAAAGTGTGACTCTTTGATTTTATTGAAATCAAGCACACATACACACACTAAAAATAATATCAGGATGGATAATAGTAAGGTATAGAAGACTTCCAATCATACCTCTATTACCGGATTGATCCACTAGTTTCTCAGCTTCTTCACGATCCAACTTATAGGTAGTAATCATAAGAGTATCACTACTCTTAGTTTTATCTAAGTTAAAACATTTTAGAAGATCCTTGGTATATTTTATTTTTTAAAATGATTTCTTCTTTATTTTTTAAATTTTGAAAATAAAGAATGAATTTGAGTTCACCCATTAAACTAATTTCAAATTCATTTTTCATCATTTTATATAAGTTAGTACATAAATCAATTTTTGAAGATCCAAAAATAATATCATCAACATAAATTTATACAAATAAAACATCTTTGGAAATTTATTTTATTAAAAGGGTAAGAATAGCTATACCTTTTGAAAGTACTTTTGATATAATAAAAGTGTTGATACTATAATACCAAGCTCTAGGAGATTGTTTTAAACTGTATAAAGATTTTGTTAATTTGAAAACTTGATTTGGAAAATGGTGATTTTGAAAACCATGGGGTTATTCTACAAAAACATCCTCAACTAAATACCCATTTAAGAATTAACTCTTTACATCCATTTGATAAAGTTTTAAATCTAGATGAGCTACATAGGAAAGTAGTATTCTAATGGATTCAAGTTTGGATATTGGCAAAAAGGTGTCCTCATAGTCTATTCCATCTTCTTGACTATAACCTTGTGCAAATAGCCTTGCCTTATTTCTTACTATCATGCCTGATTCATCAACTTTTTTTCTAAACAGCCATTTAGTGACTATATTCAAGGTGTCCTTGGGTATATCTACTAGTTCCCATAAGTTCTTTCTTTCAAATTGATTTAATTCCTATTGAATTTACATTACCCAAAATTCATCATTGATTGCATCATTTATGTTCTTTTGTTGTAGTTGAGACAAGAATGCTTGATATTCAAGCTAATTACTAAGAGAAGATCTAGTATATGTACCTCTGTCTAGGTCTCTGACTATAGAAACTAAAGTATAGTAATTAAGGGTTCTAATATCTCTATAAAAAGTAAGGTTGGTCACTTCAGGTTATTCTACAGGTTTGGGTTCTGGAATTTCTGGAAATTCTTTAGAACTGGATGATTTTTATTACTATTTCACAACTGAATCAGTATGTTTGTAATTTAAGGTTAAGTAAGATAAATCATCCTCAAGGTTTTATAAATAAGTCTTAGGTTCATGTGGCTATATATCATTAAACTTTATGTGAATAGACTCTTCAAAAAAAATTGTTCTTTTATTAAAAACTCTATAAGAATTACTGGAGGTTGAATAACCTAGGAAAATTCATTCATTACTCTCAGAGGAAATTTTTTACATATTATCCTTAGAGTTAATAATAAAGTGTTTGCAACCAAAAAATCTAAATTAATTTACCACATGATTCCTATTATTCCAAATCTCATAAGGTGTATTATATAAGATATGTCTAATTAAAACTCTATTGATTATATAACACGCTATATTCACAGCATCTTCCCAAAAGTAAATAGGTAAGTCATATTCAGTTATCATAGGCTAAGAAATCTCTTGATGTTTTATATTTATTCTCTCAACAAATTCATTCTACTGAGGGGTCCTCGGAGTAGAGTAGTTATGACTATATCCATTTTGTGAGAAAAAAGATTCAATATCCTAATTTTTAACTCATGGTCATGGTCTCTTCTTAGAGTCTTAATATTAACTTCACATAAGTTCTCTATAGATCTAGCATACATGGTAATGTAAGAACTAGATTCACTCTTGTGATCTAGAAAGAACACCCAATTATACCTAGAAAAGTCATCTACTAGTACATATACAAAGTGCTTCATATTAAGACTGGAAACTATAGATGGTCCAAATAAATCCATTTGAACCAAATAAAGATTCTTAGTAGTTGAAACTTATTTATTTTATTTAAAATAATTTTTTTGTTGTTTCCTTTTTTGATTGGGGTTACATACTTTATCATTTGGGAAAATAATTCAGATCAACAACATAAACATTTTCATTCCTTAAAGCAGTAAAAACTAAATCATCTTTAGAATCAAAAACATTACATGAATTATTCTCAAATTTAACATGAAAACCATTATCACATAATTTTGACATGCTAAGAAAAATATACTTCAAACCATCAACAAATAGTGCTTGATAAATTAAAATAGAATTGATGTTACCAATTTGGCCAAGGCCAATGATTTTCCATTTAGAATTATCACTAAAGGTGACATGAACACCATTAACCTTTACTTAAACCTAGAATAGTCTCCTATCATATGTCTTGAAAAACCATTATCCAAGTACCGTATACTTTTATAGGAGGTCTTCAATTAATTTTTCTACAAAACAAAATTTATAAAACAAATGATTTTGGTACATATATTTTATTGGGTCCAAAAGTGTTAGAAAACAGGGATTTAGGAACCCATATTTGTTTAATATGTCTCACAAATAGATTGTAATCTTTTTGGAATAAAAAATTTTATTAGTCTCCAAGAAAAATATCTAGTATAAGATCTTACAGAATTAGACTTAGGAACAAAAGTGATCTTAACTATTCTCCTTTGTTTAGGTTGGTATCCTATACATGTAGCATACTTTGGTCTAACTTGTTTACCTAAAATATTTTTTAGAGTTTCTCTACCATTATTAAACCATTATAAATCCCTTTTTAGTTGCTCATTAGATAGTTTTAGTTCAGTATTTTCCTTTAGTAGAAGATTATTTTTTTCTTTTTCAACATATAAATCGGATTTAATATTTATAGATAAATAATGTTGTCCCAGAAGAACTTTTTACTTATCCTTATGTTCATTAAATGTGTATTATATCATTCTAAAATATTCAAACATGTCTTCTTGAGACATGTGATCATCATTATGTTCATTCTCATAATTATCATAATTAATCATAAGTAAAACATTAGAAATATCAGGTACCTTAGAGACATTAGTCATGGAGCATATGTTGGCTTTATTAGAATTTTTTTAGGATTTGAGTCTGAATCGCTAGAGTTCTTATTAGAGGCACTCCATGTTTCTTTCATATCTTTATTGAACCTTTGGTCCTTTTCATCTTATTTCCTTTTTTACTTTATTTTTGGACAGTCTTCCTAGACATTTCCATTTATTTTTCATTCATAAAAAGTAATTTCATTATCATCCTTCTTCTAATACATTTTCTAGTTTCCTTTAGTGTCATACTTTCCTTTATAATTATGATTTCTGAAAAACTTTTTCTTTCTATAAAACTACTTAAATATATTATCTAGATGGGAAACATCCTCATCACTATTCGGATGTGACTCACTGTCACTTGAACTTTTAGCTTGTATCTTTTATTTTTCCTTTTTTTTGGAAGTAGTAAATGTAAAGATCTAGATTTTTCCATGTAATGTTTTTATTATTTGGAATTATTACGAGTCTACGAAAATTTACGGTTCGTGATTCTGAGGCCCGGTGTTCCTGGAATGAATTTTTAAATTTTTTTTAAGGTATGTTTAGTAAACACACGGGTGAAATTTTCTACCTGTTGAACCAGTGCTCGGATTAAAAATACGAGGTCACCGTTGAATATGAATTTGCAGGATTCTGTTAAGGGAGGCTTCACTTTTACCACAGTAGGTTGGGTGAAAAAGTTAATTTTGCAGACTTTTGAAAGAATAATAAAATAACATGTTATGTTATTTTATTTCTTTTCTTTTTCTCTAGTGGATAAGAGGTGGTGGCCAAACCGATGACATGTCAAGCCATTAATTTGATTGACTCTTCCTTGTTTGTAACCGTACCATTGGAATTTTTGAGGTTCATTAATTAAATGAACCTCATAAATTCCTTAGAACATTAACCACCTCCCCCCCCCTCCTATTTATATGGAGCTCGAGGAGGGGTTTTGGCTTGGCTTCACCAAGCATTGATGCTCTGGAAAAGTACCATGACACCAACCACTTGGAGGATGAGACCAGTTTCAGCGAGCGGTGACGAGCACCATCGAATCATAAACCGATAACAACAACGAAGGAGGTTCTATCAATCTTTGTCAGCGGATGTCTAATCAAGGTAGGGGGATTGTTGTAAAGTTCATATTTATGAGATAAATTATTGACTGATTGATGCAATCCTAATTCGGAGGGTGTGGGCCAAACGAACAAGGATATGACCCTCCGCTTCTACGGTATTTGTCACATTATTATGGAATGGTTTCCAAATGGAGCGGGAGGATGAAACCGGAGAACACGCAGTAGCAATGGTGACCCGAGAGCCTCAGAGGCGTCGAATGCATCAAAAACGGACCACCGAAGTGCATTTGATGGCCCGTGATAGAAATTGTCAGCGTGCCTTGTCAGCAATGGCTAGCGGTGGCGGGAGGAGATCCGCAGGGGACGGTGGTGGCTGGAAGAGACCCATGGCGACTGGCCGCGGGAAGTTGAAAGTTGCGCGTCGTCGCACGCCGTAGTGGCCAAGGATGGCCAAACTGAGCTGGCTGCACGAGATAAGGGCGGTGCCCATAGGCGCCGCCAGTGGCAACATCCATGGTAGGAGGAGGGTGGTGTATCCCCGCGCCACACTGCATTGGCGGAAGCCGGTTGGCCAAACGGCTGACCGTTGAACCTGATAGGGTAGCGCCCCACCGGCTGGACAAAACGATCATGCAACCACAGTGCCAACTAGAGAAAACGGTCCACGTTTTGGCGGACCAGGCTGGACACGGGCAGGAACCATGACCCAGTGGGCCAGACCTGCGGCCGAGCGCGCCAACGCGGGTGGGCCGAGCCCCACCCGGCTGGCCAAGCCAACCTCGAACCAGGCCCACAAACCAATGGGTCGACCCCGATGGGCTAGACCTAGTGAACCGAGCCGACCCTTAATAGGCCAGACTCGAGTGAGGTCAGGTTGACCCTGGGAACCGTTGTGTTAGGCCGGTCAAACCGAGTCGGACCAGGCCCAAACCCAACCGACCCCCGAATAAATAAACACCCCTAACTGACGAATCAGGTGTATGTTTGAAATTCCTTCAATGGTGTTGGGACCCCTTTTGGGAATCGGTCCCTTTGGTTATTCCAGCGGGGCCAACCGAGTCGGGCTGGACCGAGGTGTGATCAGCCCCGTTTCACAGAAACGGATGTAACTAACAGACCGGGTGTCCGATCGATGCGATTTCAGTGTCATAATGACCCTTGGGATAAGGCGGACATTTGGAGATACTCTAAGTGAGTTTTGATAGATTTTTACATTCTACTTGGGTTAGTTCATACTTGAATCTAACCAAGCCCTTTTTACAAAAGTATCTATATCTCACAAATCGGGCGTCCGATCGATGCACCGTCTATCACGTTGGGAACCCTATGATGGGGAGATCCCTTGGGTATTCTTTTTGTGGGACTTAGTACTGGTTGAAATATGACCAATGGCTTGAGGAGCGGTTCTCCCAGAAACAAGCATGCTTTGAGCATGAATCATGTGACTGGGTGTCTTGGAAGTAGTGACCCTATGTGGATCAACATCAAAGAAACCCTATGTGGATCAACATCATAGCTACCTGATGAGGACCGGTTTTAGAGTGGCCCGTCGAGGATCATCATCGAGTGACCCTGTGTGGATCAGCCTTCTAGCGACCCTGTGTGGATCAGCATACCAGTAACCCTATGTGGATAAGTATTCTAGCGACCCTGTGTTGATCAGTAGTATGAAACCCAACGAGGACCAGCCTTAGAGAGGCCCGTCATGGATTAGAGACATACAAACCTGTGTGGATCGACAATGGAATAACTCATTCATGGTTTAGTTGTGGAAAATTCCTAACGAAATAAAATGATATAGCTTAGGACTAATCATCTTTATTCTTGAACTCTGAGTTTTATTCCTGGTGTGAGATGACTATTGATTCGTACTCTGTGATTGAGGTCTTTATTTTTTGTTTTTCCTTTGTGGAACTCTGGGAGACCTTCGGGGGTCTCAGGGTCTCTACTGAGTATTGTTATACTCACACCTGCACGGACTCTGCCCACACCTTGTCGTGTCTTGTGCAGATGACAG